>CAWUFW010002500.1:1405000-2005000 GCA_963921515.1 Calotriton arnoldi | reverse complement strand
TAGCAGTCATTGTTCTGGTTGTTCACTCAGCTAGCACCAAGATGCCTTATTGGTATTCAAGCACTTTAAAAAATCATATGACATTAACATTAACCTCTGTGCAGGTGCAGTCACCGATCGATATGTTGGGAAATAGAAAACATTGCTAATGGTGGAAGTAAGGTATCTACATCCACGTTGTTTGTGTCAAAGTAAATAGGGACCTAGAATGGAACAAAATATATAGAGATTCAATAGATGTAGTAGATTTCATCAGCTCACTAGATATGCTGATATGTGGCATTTTGGCTTTAGGGATAGACATGACATCTCCAAAGCTCTGCTACAAACACAATGTAGTCAGAACATGTGCATTTGTCCATTCCGATGCCTAGTTGTGATAATACATGCAAACACCCAGCTTGGTTGTATATTTAACATTTTGACTTTTGTGCAGAGTCAAGGGGTCACCTTGTTGCAGGGATTCTGCACAAACACAGAACAATGCGCAGGATTATAGGACTTTGGTGTATAGGGACGGAGTCATCCTACCACCTTAGTACCCACGAGCCCAAGACTGACTAGCTATAGTGTTTCACTTGCTCTCCTACTCACTCACTGAAAAACAAATAATTAGACACCCCAGAAAACAACACTCCCAGATCTCTTAGGAATCGCGGTGACAAGACACACCCTTTCGCTCTCACTCTTGTACTTGTCCACAATAAGATCTGACAGAGACACAAAACAGTTTGAAATATTTATTTTAATTAACGTGCCCTAACATGCAGTATACGTGCCACAACAAGCAGGAAAATGCATAGTACAAATATAGTGAGCATAGTCCAGAAATCATGAAGGGAGATGTCATCATGAAAAGACAATAGAGCCAAACCTCCCTCCCCTTGTTAAGAAGCAGTATTATTAAATATTAGAAGATCTCTGGGCTTTGTCAGCAGACCCCATTCCTCAGCCTATAGATGGTAGATCTACATCTTAGGTGCTGTCTCGCTCCTCTCCCTGGAAAGGTCCCTCTCCAAGTGTGTGCCCCCTATTCGTGTACACCCATAAAACCAAAGTACATTGTTCCAAACACCAGCTGCATCAATATGTTTTAGCTAAGGGCTAAGGCCTGGCCAGAACAAAATAACAAGGTGCATTGTTGTTCGACCATGCTCACAATGTTCTGTCAAAATCCCAGGAACTTGCAGAGAGCAACACAGCGATGAGTTCTCATGTGAAAACAGCCATAGAAATTATTTAAACAATAAAGTCGGGTAGTAACGTGCTCAAAGCAGCAGGCAAGCTACAGCGTACTCATGCTAACTTAGAGAAAACAACAATGTACTCATGGGCCATGTGACAACCTGGCACTGCTAATCAGCTGAGTTTCCTTCATGGCTCACATATATTAGGGGTACACCATTGTTATGGTGTCACTCATGCCTTTAACCGTTTCCATTGAGGGGTCCAGGACACCATCAAGCAAAGTATTCGGACATATATCTGAGTGGAACATTTTCTGTACATTGACACAGTCCATGATGAGTGAAGATCAGTAGTAACATGGCAGACAAGTGAGAAGGGGCAATAGGAGTCTTGCATATTGGTTAGAGTTCCAGTCACAAGGCCTCATGCTTGTTGTAGTCACTTCAATCTCACTTTATCAACACTTGAGAAATGGTAGCCTGCATGATAAGTGGAGAGCAGTAGTAACATAGCAGACAATTGAGACTGGGGAACAGGAGTCCAGCATCTTGGTTAGAGTTGCAGTGACAGGGCCTCATGGTAGTTGTAGTCACTTCAATCTTACTTGACAAACAGTTATTGTACCATACCTGTTGGCAATTTGCATTTGGGATGGACCATACTTTTAAATATTGACACATATCATGGGTCTTGGATTACTATTTGAATGGTAATCCACTTCCAGACAACATTACAACAAGTGGCATGTCATGGGGCTGGATATATGTGCTCTTATATGCAGCAATACACATTGACACAGACAAACCAACATCTCAGATACTTTGAGTATTGCAGGCTAGGAAAGGGGATAGAGAACCTAATCGAAGAAGCAGAGTTGAGAGAAAACTGGATATTGTGATATTGTGGCAGTTATTGAATAGTAGCTTATTAGAGTCCACTACCCCCTCTATTCCTGTCAAGCCCTCAGAATGCAGGATGGCCAGGTCCTTCTCCTCCCAGCAAAAGAATTGTGAGGATACCGTGAGAGGGCCACCGCCAGTCCTCTGAGCTTCCAGGTGGTGGTTGTTGTAGGGGGTATGCACCCTCAACCTGAGGTCATTTCACCTCTTCCTAAGGTTGACCTGTGTGTGCAGGGTGGTACCAACAGCATTCACTCTGTTGACTATCCTGTCCCACATTTCAGTTTACCTTCTGAGAGGAGTATGCTGAACTGGGGAACCAAAAATGTGTGGCTTTACTCTAATGACTTCATCCGCCATGACTGTAAACTCTTGCTCAGTGAAGCATGTTTTTTTTGCCAGGCATGATAAGAAAATAAATGTGAGTGGGTATATGAAAGGAAAAATAAACAAGTGCTACAGGGTAAAACCAAAATTACATGTGGTGGAGAGTGGTAAATGGTAAGATGAAGATATGGCCTTATCTTATAGTGTAGAAAGCAGTGGTGCCTGACTTGTGGGCTGCAGTTGGGAAAAAAAGCATGCTGGTCAGGGATGGGGTGTGTTTTATAGTGTAATTTGCATGTGTGTCCACTTGCCAAAGCAAATCAGCAGTGTAGTTTTAAATCCATCCAATGATCACTGTTGTGGGATTTTTATTTGCTTGTGCCACAGCGGTCTACCGCAGTTGGGTAACCGCCGTTTGTTAACCACTGATGGGAGATTACGAGTACAACTGTGCAGTCGTAATACGCTCGGGAGATGGACCATGAACCTGACTGAACGGGAACATTGCAGACTGCAGCAATCCCACCAGGTAGACTGCTGTGGCTGTGGTTGGTGTTTCAAACAGCACAGCTCGTAATACAGAGGGCGGTGGATCGGAGGCGCAGCGTTCGGGCGGTCAGACCACCAAACTCGTAATCAGGCCCTTTGTGTTATAAAGAAGGGAAGAGAATGTGTCAAAGTACAAATGTATTTTGTTTCTTATCTCTTTCCTTGAAAACAGTTGCAAAATAGTTGTATTTTACTACCTGAAATGCTTCTATATTGATTTACCGGTAGGTTGTACCACTATCTCAATCTACCAGCATACAACTAAGTATATAATTCAATTACTTTCCCTTCTTAAAACAGCATTAACAAAACAACATCATCAAAACTACTGTATTAGTACCTACCCGTACCTCAATCAAACCCCCACTCTAAACCTACTTATAAGGGTTATTTTACTCTTTACCACAAGTATGATCTGAGTGTTTACTCTAACGTTGACTCCTAGATCTGAGTCTGCCTCTAATCCTACCACCTACTCTAACCCTAAAATTAAGCATAATGTAATGCCTAAGCCTTACTTGGCTACTGAACGCAAGCCTGCCTTTAACGTTAAACCTAAATCAAAGACAATCTCTTTTTCTTACAAAAGGCACAACCCTAAGCTTAAATATATCCCTTACTCTGTTACTAAACCTAATACTACTCCACCTAAAGCTAAATGTGACAATGTACTTGGGTATATCTTGCTGTAGTGGTGGTTCACTTTCATAGTGCCTTTAATTTCTCAAAGTATTTTCTGTTGGCGAAGGGGTTCTAACCTTGCTATATTTGAAGATTGGAACCTCCTTGTGGTGTGCATTTTTGTCAGTCTTCAATGGGATAGTCCATAGTTGCTAAAAATACAGATGTCATGTGTGGAACCTTCAATAAAAACCTGGCCTAAAAGGTAGAACTATGTATGAGGTAGGAATTGTAGTTAATTCTATGTTTATATTTATACTTACAAATGTAGAAGCAAAACTACAAAGTGTTACTGGCTAAAAAGCCAAGACTGACTGAAACTGTCAAAAATACAGGTTGTTCTGGCAAATCATTTTCTTGTCCTGTGACTCAGATATTAAATATCTGCAATATAAATGTGTTTTCTAATGTCTTTATATCCATAAATGTGTACAACCCAGATACATAGTGTGCTGTTCCATCCAAAAGGTCCCTCCCCAATACATCCTGGTTTCTATATACGGTCTCAGCTGTGTCCTGCTACAAAGAAACATTCTCTGTAAATCTCTCTGGTGTTCTTTAACTCTAGGTCTGTGCAATAAGAAATACTATAAATTCACACTAAAATGGTTGCTTTATCAAGAACAACTTAATGAAATGTTTCAATCTGAATTCCACCAATATTCTTGGGACACTCCATTTTCATTAGAAAATTGTTGGCATGCATTAAAAAGAGCTTGGTAATGTGTGCTTTATATACCTGGGCATTTTGACAGTTTTTGGAACCTGGTAGGTATTTCAGCTGCCTAAAACTAAGCTTGCAGATGGGTTAGGGTTCTTCATGCTTGTATGATAATAAACAGAAAGAAAAATGTATCGATACACAAATATTGCATCAAAAATATTGTACACCAAAATGTTGAGTTTATCTACTTTGAATTAAAACAAACAATAGATAAGTATTTATATTAACTGAAAAAACTAAACTTAAATAATTAAAAAATGAAGTATTAAAGTTATTATTAGCTATTAATGATAAAAATAAACAAATAAACAAATTAACACACAAATAAAACCATACACCAAACTATATAAAAAACACCTAATACAAAATCAGCAAAATAACAATACAAATGAAAAATACAAATTATTTTAAAAAATACAAGATTTATTTACAATCTTAACTAAACAATAGTATCAGAATTGCTGGATTTTGATGGACTCCAAATTACTATTCCCACTCCAACATAATCAACAGTAGGAAAAGTGTTACATTTTGTGCAGTCACGTCAAGCTTGCTCTCGTTGATGATTCCGAGGTTCATGGCGTGGGTGGATTTTGATCCAAGGTCGGGCTAGCCACCAGTTGGAGTCAATGGTGAGGTGTTCTTGCCAAAGATCACTACTTTTGTCTTGTTGGTGTTGAGCTTAAGATGATTGGCTTTCATCCAGTTAGGGACTCTGGTCATGCAAGTGCACTTGTTTCTCGAGTTGGGGGTTTTGTCCTTGAGGGAGAGAATGAGTTGCGTGTTGTCTGCGTAAGAGAGGATGCTGATGTTGTGTGTGTGTATGACCCCGAATAGATGGATAATGCATGCTTTGAAGAGAGTGGGAATGAGCGATAAACCTTGAGGCTCCCCGCAGATGAGATTGTGGGCTTCCGCGGAGTAAATTGTCATGCTTGTTATGTGAATTTGTGGAACGTGGCTAATCACTTGTGAGGGGATCCAGGTGCTGAGTAGGGCTGGCCTCAAGGGGGAAGAGGAGATTATGTCTGTTTCGTCTGAAAGACCCATGACTTGAGGATCCTTTGGAATTCCATGAGAGAGGAGAAGGTTTTGAATTGTTTTGGGGGACTGTTCCAGGTCTTGACTGTGAAGTATTAGATGGAGCGTCCTCCTTTTCTGGTCTTCTTGGCACGAGGGAGGTGTGTTCTTGCCTGGTAGGCAGATCGAATGTGTCTGGTTGGTTGGTAGCCAGAGAGGTGGTGGTTGAGGAAAGCTGGACTGGTGCTGTGGAGAGCCTTGTAGCAAAAGATACACAAATGATGGAGGGAATGCAGGACAAATCAAAACATTCACCCAAAGTCAAAAGATCTGGGTTAAATCCATCGTTCTTTTGTTCACCATGCTACCCGAGTTTAGACCCAGCCATATGCAAATCAGTCTTGACCCTGTTCCTTATGGGAACAGTCCAGCCCGAACTGCCAAGCCAGGTCCTCCCTGGACCAGAAACAAGCATCCTAGGCCACTGCACTTCGTATTTGTAGTAAAAATGGAACATCATTCTTCGCTTCCAATTTTGTAAACACTAATGACAGAATTTTGGTTCACCATAGGGTGTAGTGCCTGGGTGAGAGTTGTAAAAAAAAAAGAGCACACAGTGATAACTCATTCTTTGGTTTGGCATGAACGATAGAATCAGGCAATAATAAAATGTTTAACTTAGCGGGTAGACCAATATAATTTTGATTTTGTTATTTGTTTTAGGTACGCCACACGATGTGGGTCTACAAAACCACCTGAAAAAGGAAAGTATGGTCATAGACACTCCAAAATAATAATTAGTGATTTACTAGGAGTAAGTGTCTACATATTAGATAGGAATCTGTATCCTGAGGAAGGCCTTCAACACAGATGGACAAAAAAATAGGCTGAAACATGTCGGTACTAGCAAATATACTCGTATATTAGACTTTTTTAAGTCCTGCCAAGAGTCATAGGCGGGTACCCTCTTAGGTAGTTTTAACTTTATTATTTTTCTGCATTTTGGGATCCCTGGTTCAAAAATACTACAGCCTACATGGTCTCCCCCTTGTATATCTCTTACCTATTAGCTGATTTCGATTTTATGGAAGAGTCCTTCTCGAATTCTGTTTTGAGTTGATCCTTTGGGAGAGTGAGGGGAGGTGCAATCTCCTGTCCCCTTTGAGGTGTGAATTTAATAGTGAGCACGGCGCTCCTATTCGGGACCCACTGAAGAACCCCTGAGGGACGCATAGTCCAACACCTGGCCTGTCGCCTTTTGAAGACGGTGCAGTGGGTAAACCCAGAGCAGAGAAGACCCAACCACAGCCTCTGGAAATGGAATCAACGCCCCCGGACGCCAGGAGTACAGAACCTTCGGGGTCTCCTGCTCAAGGGGATCGCAGTGATCAATCGCACCGCTTCGACGAGCTACTGGCGGCCATATTTGACATTAAAACCGCTCTGGGGATGAAGATTGACTCCCTCAGTATTGATATGGGGTACCTACAAGAGGACCACAAGAAACTAAAAGGCCGAGTGGAGGAAACAGAGTCCACGCTGCCGACGTTGCGACCCACAGTAAAGGCGGCAACCTCCCTACTGTAGTCCATCCAACAAGAGGTGGACTTTCTGAAGGCACGAGTGGAAGACCAGGAAGGGCGCTTGTACCAGAACAACGTCCTCATCGTGGGTCTTCCTGAACGGGCGGAGGAGCCCAATATGGAGCTCTTCCTTGAAGACTGGCTCTCCCGAGATGTCCTACAGGGCAAGTTGTTGAAGTTCTTCTCTATCGATCGGGCTCACAGAGTAGCGGGGGGGCCTTCCCGACCGGGTGCTTTCCCTAGGCTGGTGGTAGCGAGATTCTTTAATTACCGCGACAGTGATCACATACCGCAAGTCACTCGCACGAGGGGCCCTTGGCAAATTGACAATGCCACGGTTCATATCTACCCGGACTATACGCTAGCTGTGCAACACCGCCATTCTTTCTATCTGGAGGTCAAGAAATGCTTGAGGGACCACGATGTTCAATACTCCCTCCAATATCCGGCGCATCTTTGCATCCACCATAAAGAGGGCACAGTCTTCTGCAATACGCCCAAAGAGGCGTGGTCCTGGATCGACCCACAGGGCCTGGCACATGAGCTCCCCGTGCTATCAAAGGACCCCCCCAAACATGGACATTAGTCGAATCTCGCAGGGGCAAGGAAAAGATCGGCTGCGCCGCCCAACGAAAGCGCAAGCAGCCCAGGAACGAGCACAAGCCATCAAGACAGCGGAACATATGGGATCCCCTGACTTTTCTCCTGGACAGGACTCAGACTCTGACATGATCACGGAGCAGACATTGCACATCACAGCCTCGCAACTCGAGGCGTTGTCGGGGGCGGCCCGGCCCTCACACCACAAACAGCAAATGTACTGGGTTGACTTTTCCGAACTCTGAGATGTCTTCAACTGCAGCGACCGGACGGCCTGCATGTGCCTGCTGAGAGCCAGGCTGAATCACAGGAGGTGGCAAGGACACTACACACCAACCCTGCAATACCCTCCCCAATGAGCGATAAGTAGCTGATATAGCAAACCATTTGTTCTTATTTGTTTTATGTTATATTTGGTATTGTACTTGACCCGCATTTTAGTGCGAATGGCCCATTGCCCGTTGGCAAACAGGTCTGGGGTGGGAAGTTGGGAACCTCTTTTTATTATGTTGATCTCTTTGTATGTCTGCAAACAACGGGGTCTGAGAACTGGCTATACCTGGTCCATGTTGCGTGGGGGCGGTGGGATACAGGGGGGGTAGACACTATCTGCCAGTGGCCTTTCATATATCACGTCTTTACCCTTCGACCAACTAGATGGCGACTGGGGATTAATCTCTTTTGACCTGGAATGTGAGGGGGTTGGCGGGATGCGCTAAGCGACACAAGGTATATCAATATTTGCGCAGCCATGGGATCACGTTTGCGCTGCTACAAGAGACGCATCTCAACACCCAAACACTTGCATCGCTCCATAAACGTTGGAGGGGCACGATTCTGGGCACTGCGTACTCTGGATACGCCCGAGGAGCGCTTATATGGGTAGCACCGGGGACCCCACTGCAAATCACACATTCCAGAGTGGACACGCAGGGCCGTTTTGTTACCATGGAGGGCCTCCTGAACGGATCCCCCTTGGCACTGGTTTCTCTTTACGCCCCAAATTCGGGCCAGTCCACATTCTTGCAAACACTTACGCAATCTCTACTAATGGATCCCACGGCCCCCATGTACTGGGGAGGCGATTTTAATGGTGTGCAGAATCTTGACCTGGATCGTTCCCGCCCCCCCCTTTTGGGGGCGCAATCTATCAAACTAGCACAACACATGTTGGAATGGGTATCCAATATGCAGGTCCACGATGTATGGCGCAGACTGCATCCCCAGGCGCTCACTCACACTACTCAGCATTACACGACCTGTATACATGGATAGACACAGTATTCTGCTCAGATAATGCCCTCCACAGTGTATTGCACACTGACTACTTGGCGTGTGAACTCTCCGATCACGCCCCACTACAACTGAACCTGGCTTGGGGCGTGAAACGCCCCGAGATCTTGATCTGGCGCTTACCAAGCGCTGCGCTTGCCGATTCGTCTTACCGGTAGGGGTGGGCGGTAAATTCCGTTCCGCTCACGGAATTTGCGGAATTTTGGTAATTTCACGGAGAACGCGGAATTACCAAAAATGCGGTGTAGCGGAATTTTTTCCTTGTTCGCGCTTTAAAAATGCGTGTTTGCGCACGCGGTAGCGACTTACCAGGATCCCTGCGTTCGCTGATGAGTTTTCCTATCCGTTCGCGTGCGCCACAAGAGTGTGCGATCGCAAACACATAATTCGGACGCGCCACCGGACATCCGCGTTCGCGAACAGGAAACACGCATCGCGAGCGGGACGGGACAAGTGAAACAAGATGGCCGCGCCATTTGGCGACCAGATGGGTAAGTTTGCGAGATATTTCCCCCCGAGCAGGCAAACAGCGTCGCCAAACACGAAAAACCCATTGCGAATGGGCGGACGAAGCAATTCCGCATGCTCGTGGAACTTTGCGAAGCTCGCAGAGATTTTTTACCGTTTCGCTGAACTTTGTGGAACGCGACTCCGCAAATTCCGCCCACTCCTACTTACCGGACCACCCTCCCAAACTCCAATGAATCCTATTTTTTAGTGAACAAGGGAAGTGCCTCATTGACGGGAGTGGAGTGGGATGCCTTTAAGGCAGTTCTCCGAGGGCAAGCCATCAAGACTACATACAGTGCATGAAAACGCTGACCTCTGCGCTTCGCACACACGAATTAGCGATCCAGAGCTGTGAGCGGCGCATCCCTACCGACCCCCAGATTGGCCCCGCACTAGCCCAGGCTCGCTTGGCATATACAGACGCGATGGATGATCTTAGTGCGTTAGATTACAAAACATACCTGGCATGCAGGCACAGAGAGGGCGACAAGGCGGGTATTCTACTTGCGTGGCTGTTGCTATCTGATACTGCTCAACCCCCTATTACTGCGATATTTACGTTCACCTGGACACTAGTGAACACGCAGGACGCCATTAACCAATCATTTTACGACTATTATACAACGCTGTATGCGGCCCCGACCACGCAGGATCCCACCTCTATTCAGGATTTTCTCATGGGGATACAACTCCCACAGATCACGCCAGCCCACTATGATGCCCTAGAAGACCCCATTGCGCTTGATGAGATCACAGACGCAATTGGACAGCTGGCGACGGGCAAGACACCGGGGACGAACGGGTGGCCATCGGAATTTTACTCCACCTTTTCCACGTAACTAGTGCCTAGGCTGGCCAAGGTGTATACTGAGGTCTTCGAGACGGGCGCATTGCCGCCCACTCTGAGGGAAGCTACGTTGGTGGTCTTGCCGAAGCCGGGTCGTGACCCTCTCCACATGGCCTCCTATCGCCCTCTGTCAATGTTGAATGTCGACTATAAGATCCTTGGGAAATTATTAGCGAACAGGCTAATTACTGCTGTTCCCCTGTTGGTCCACAAAGACCAAAATGGCTTTATACCAGACCGCAACACGGGTCTGAATCTGCGCCGGATGTTCGCACTGCTGGACTGGGCGCAGGGTGAGGCGGAGAAGCCTTGGGTCGCCTCCTTAGATATTGAGAAGGCATTTGACACTTTAAGCTGGGCTTACCTTATGGCGGTGATGGAGCAAGGACTCGAACATGAGACTTGCTCGGAAGCAATCCTCTCGTTTTAACTCACTAACGAATTACTAACAACGTGTTTTGTGATTAGTGATACGCATTTCTTTTACACGCGGGAGAAAATTAAGCTTGCCTATGTGTTTACTAACTGCAATAACATGAACGAAGGACTAAGATGCATTCTAACATGGGATCTTTACTGCGCATGCGTCTACTGCATCTACATAGTATGACGTACTAACGCTTGGAGGGAAATTCTGGCGCTTGCGCAAAGAACTATAAAATGGCCGCTTGAAAACTCACATGCATGGCACCTGCTTGCTGAAATTAGAAAATAAGTTCTATATTAATGCAAATGCAGAAAGGGAAATAATAAATGGTATGGGCTAGAGTAGAGGTTGGTGGTATACAGTGAAATCATTTATTTTTGAGAATAACATTTTTCCTTTTGACTTTATTATTAGTGCGTATTTGGGCCTGTCAAATTTGTCTGAGTCGAGCAGACTGACGTTGCGCGACGCATGCGCCCTGGCGAGGAAATACGAAAGGATGACTAAGGACTTGTCACGTGTCCAAGGTCGGCGAAGATGTGCCCTGGGAACATGAGGGTGAAGAGTTCATATGAAGGAACTTTATTCAAGAAATCGCTACATTTGTATTAATAAAGTTTAAAGATGTATGGGAAAGGAAGTGCAGAATAAAAGTTTAAGGGGAGGAGTTTTGAAACAAAGGTTTAAAGAAATAAGTGAAATATAAGCATGG
This sequence comes from Calotriton arnoldi, assembly GCA_963921515.1. NCBI lineage: Eukaryota > Metazoa > Chordata > Amphibia > Caudata > Salamandridae > Calotriton > Calotriton arnoldi. The sequence continues at coordinate 1,993,640 of CAWUFW010002500.1, read as the reverse complement.
TGTGATGATCATCCCCCTCGCCTGTCCAATCAGAAGTTAGTATTTTGTAAAATTGAAACATTAATGGGTGGTACATGGTAATAGAAAGGTATAATTGAAGTAGTTTAGTTAGTTAGTTAGCTAAGCTTGTTGGGAGCGGAAGCAGCAGAAACAATTCGGACCTTGGGATGCTGTCGGTGCTGGGGGTGGTGCTGATGCTGATGCTCTGAAATGCTGATGAAGAAATCGAATGCAGAACCATCTACTTAATTTGGGTGGGTTAGAAAGAAGATCGCGGAAGAACCACGAGGAGAAAGAGAGTGTCAGAGAGGGGTGCGACGCAGTCGTCGGTATCTAGAGAGGTGAAGTATCCTGTCCTGATTCCTGTCCTCAAGTCTTTGTCTCCTGATCTGTCCTGGGGACCCTTACCAGCCCTTTGGCCAGGGGTTTGGTCTTCACACCATACTTGGTAATTATAAACTCATCGTCTTGATAAATGCTCTTCTCTCTCTATCCTCTTCTTTCTGAGTATAGTTGTGTGGATCTGAATTATTATAACTATTGAAATGTTATTGAATTGGCACTCTTGTGAATGAGGGTGTTTGTACTGAAACGTTTTGAGATGGTTCACAACCAACTAATTTAGATAAAGATTTTTAAAACTTACCGAGTCTGTGATTTTTTTATTTAATCAAGAAATGTATAATAAGTCATGTTAATTATCACCATCAACTAGTTCCACCTAATGGTCCATTGACCAGAGGAAAGAACTATTTGATCAGTGAAAGGTTTAGTTAGAGAAGAAATAACTAGATCTTGAGGTATGAAAATTATAAAACTAGAAAGTTCCAGCGGTCTACTTGGTGTTTAGAGCAAGAGAGTTATATGGGCCCAGGTGAGTATTTGGTAGTGGAGTATCTGTTGCTAGTACGCCGCTGGATCAGTTTTCTGGTAGCAGAGCAATGGTTGTTAGTGACTAGTTTGGTGATAAGTATAGATTATTGATTTATGTTTTAACAAAAGAGTTAGCGTCCTGTTTTTATGTCGTCTGGAAAATTCCCGGGGAATGAATAGCGTGTGGCGATAGAAACCACACTGCAGTGAGGTTACTCGTCTGTTGGAATAACACTGAGAAGCTAGGTAGGGCTGGCAGTGTGAAATTAGGAACTATTTTCTGTATAAAAGTGAGAGTGATTGATAGCAAAGAGTTCGCTAGTGAAACTTTAGGCGTTATATCACCTACTAAGGGTAACCCTGAAGGAGTAGCAGGTTCCTCTAAGCTAGATTGACAGCAAAAGGAGTTCGCTGGTGAAACATCGGTCTCAAATTTCCCTAACGGGTGACACCGGAGGAGTAGCAGGTTCTCTGGAGCTTAGGTGAAGAGTAAGCGGAAGATTTTACTCGCATTGAAAAGAAATAAACTATCCTTTGATTTAGTGGAACAGACAGAGTAGCAAATGTTTTTTTACGTTGTTAATAACAAAGAAGTTTAAAGAGAATTTTCGAGAAATAAAGATCCGTATTACCTTGTAAAGAGAGGGTCAGTTGCCGGAGTGCTACTGACGTCGCAAAGAGCCGCGCTGGGATTGGTAGACAGCGGGCGTGTGACAGGAGGAGCTTGGTAAAGGAGGGGTGAGAAATCGCCTGAGTTGGACTGACGTCACAGTGAGCCGCGCTGGGATTGGTAGACACAGCGGGCGGGTGACAGGAGCAGCATTGTAAAGGAGGGGTCAGTAGTGAGGAGCGGAACTGACGTCAGGAAAAGGCCGTGCTGACATTGGTCAGAGTACGAGTGGGAGCCTGATTTGATTGGATAACCAGTTAGAAGCCGCGCTAGGATTGGTAAAGAGAAGATTGTATGCAGGATTTTGATTTGACTGTAAGTGCAAGACGTACAGGTAGACAATTTCAAGGGTTTGCGGAATACAATTTCCTACACCGTTCTTCAAAGATGTATGGAGAGAAAAGAAAGATGTCATTTTTTAAGAAAATAAAGAATTTTTTTGTAAAGGATAAGCCTGTGTTGACTAGAGAGGGAATTCCTATTCCGCCACCGAAGACACCAGCATCTTTTATGATGATGGAAAGAGGATATCATACCTGCGTGTGGTTGTAAAACTGGATAGAGTACACGAAAGATGATGGTGTGATAGTGTTTCCTAAGGATGGTACGTTTAATGGGAGAATTCTTCAGAATTTGTGATTGAAAATGAATGATTTAGAACATAGACCTAGGTTAACTCAATATGAGGCTTTGGAAGAATGGTAGACTGAGTCATATGAACGAGAGAAATGCAGAGGTGGAAGATATAGAGGATTCTTTCTGAGACACTGGCATGAGTCACGACAAAGGCAGATGAAACAGTGGAGGAGAGCTATGGTATCAGAAGGGTTATATCCAGTGTTGATGGCTGAGGAACAATCTGGAGGAAAGTGTAAGGAGAAAATGAAACATATGAATTCGACAGGATATGGTGAATCAGATGACGAGTTGTTAGAGGACATTTTAATTAAAAATCCACCACCGTATCAAGAAGCAGCTAGTAAGGTTGTCCCAAGTGCGCCAGTAATGGGAATACCATTAACTCCACAGATTTTACCTGAGACATCATACAATAGTGTTGCAAGATAATGAAAGAGAAGCTTTGAATAAAACTAGGGAAGATCTAGTTCAAAGGATAAGTCAATTGAATTTAAATACTGAAGCTTTGACAGTACCAGTGACCATTGGTCCAGTAATCCCATTATACGGGGATAATGAGATTTGCCAGAAACCACAACTCGTGACAGTTCCATTAAGTAGTCCTAGAAAAGAGATAGTAATCACAGATGATCAGGTTAGTGAAAGTGAGTCAGTTATTTCATTAATGGATCTCCCTATTGTGGAACCTCATACGGAACCTCCAAAGAGAGCTACGCCTATGAATTTGAGAGAAAGAAGACCTTTGGTTCCGGCTGGAACTGCAGGCGCAACAGTAGTCACCTCTGAAGAAATAGAAAGGTGGGCTCAGGAAATAGATAATCAGAACCCAATACCAAAGATTTTATTTATCAGCAGATTGAAAGTGGAATTGGAAGAGATGATGACAGGATGTGTGGGTATAGAAAGATTAAACGTTTACAATGATGAGGAATTATTGTTTCTATGTAAGAGTATAACTAGGAGAGCAAGAATATTTCATGAGAGACTAACTGAAGTTGCTTCAGAGATTGGAATAGACATAGGGAAATCAAAATTGTTACAAAAACCGTATTGAGTGGATTTAACTGATAAAGATTTAGAAAGTATAAATGCTTCGGGAAAAAGGCTACAGATAAAAGAATTAATGAACATTTTGCAAAAGTGGGGAGACATTGATAAATGGAGAATTAGATGGATAAGAAAGAAAGAGGAAGTGCAAGCGACAGAAGCAGCAGCTGCATTTCCAGTAAGAGAATCAAGCAAAGTGGAAACATTGTGTCCAATGAGAGAGGTTCCAGGAGGTGGATATGTGCATGTTCCTTGGAGTAGACAAGATATTTTATCATTTACAAATGATTTTCCAAAACTGAGAGAAAAACCAGTTGAGTGGTACAAACAGGTAGAGAGGTTTGTGAAGGTTTCAAAGGTGTTTTTGAAAGACTTGGATGGTCTATTTGATATAGTGGTACCTGCTGATTTATGGACAGAATGTAAGATCACAATTGATTGGCCTAATGAGGAGTATCCTAGAGATGCAAAAACAGGAGCACCTTCGGAAGAGGTGATGAAAAAGTATCACCAAGTGATTACGTATTTGAAAGGGAAAATCCCTCCTAAAGAAACAGATTGGGTAAAAATAGATAGAACAACACAGGAACCAAATGAATCTGTACATGCGTACTATGAACGGTTATTGCAGGTGTTTAAGCAGTATAATGGTTTTGAGAATATTGGTGACAAACATATGGGACATTTTGTGTATCGGGTTGTATATGGCTTGAAACCAGAAATCAGTCAGATGATACAGCAGCACATGTTGTGTTGGCAAAGTAAGACAGTGGATGAGATTCTGAAGTACGCGGAATATTGCGGAGATGACATTGAGGCCAGGCGTAGGAAGCTAAAAGAGAAAATGATGTGGACACAAGTTAAATTGGCAGAACAGCAAGAAGAGAAAGCAAATGACCAAAATAATAATCAAGTGAAAGAACAGAGTCAGAATAATCAAGGAGCAAATGGTAATAAAGGGGCGAATGGACAGAGAAGAAGCGAAAAAGAAGTTTCCTTGTCATGCGTTCGGAAAGCTTGGACATTGGAAGAACGAGTGTAAGAGTACTCAGAATAATAAGAATAATAATGGGCCAAATCAAAATGTAATCCCACAGATGCAGAATGAAGTACTTATGAATCAGCAGCAACAGGTAGTCACTCCACAATATCAGATGCCACCAGCTCCTATGCACAATTTTGTGAACCATCAAAGTTTCAGTGCGAACACCGGTTTTCAAGGAGAAAGTGGTAAGAATAATAGAACAATTGCACAATATGTTTTACAGAATGATGAAGAACATTCAGATACTGCACAATGACGGTGCCTGAGGGGGGAGGAAGAGGAGTGCGTGCTTGGCGCATCCTTGCCGGTAGATCAGTCAGGTCCATTTGTTGATGGGAAAGTAGAAGGTAAAGACATTAATTTCCTATTGGATACTGGTGCTACCAGGTCTACTGTGAGAACAGCAGACATCCCAAACCTACCCCTCTCGGGAGAGTCAATCCAAGTTGTAGGCGTATCTAACCAACAGATTAGAACCCCAATCACAAAACCAATGGAGGTGCAGATTGGGAACTTCAAAGAAATGCATCGATTTGTAGTTTGCGATTCCAGTCCAGTAAATCTGTTGGGAAGAGATCTTTCGTGCAAGATGAATTGCACGATCTATTGTACACCGGATGGTGTTGCTTTCCAAACCCCGATGAGGACGTTGTTTATAAGATGATGCTGGCCAAACAGGGAACAGAAGTAGATGAAATGTTTTCATTAATAACCGAGAATGAATTGCCAGAAGAGTTAAGAACGACAGTCAATCCAGAAGTGTGGGATTTTACAGGAAAAGACATTGGGCTAATGACGAATATAGACCCAGTTAAAGTGACAGTGAAAGAAGGTGCAATGTATCCAAATACCCGACAGTACAAAATGAGTCCAGAAGTAAAAGCAGGAATTATTCCAGAAATTGAACGAATGGTTAAACAAGGTATTTTAAAAGAGGTGATGGGTATTCCCTGTAATTCGCCAATAATGGGACTGAAAAAGCCTAGCGGAAAGTACAGAATAGTGCAAGACCTACGAAAAATAAATAAAATTGTAATTCCCTGTTGTCCAATTGTGCCAAATCCAGCAGGGATCCTTTATCAGATACTGTGGAATGCAGGATGGTTTACAGTAATTGATTTATGCCAAGCGTTCTTTTCTATTCCTTTGCACCCAGACAGCCAGTATCTTTTTACTTTTAAGTTTGAAGATCATATTTACGCATGATGTCGTGTTCCTCAAGGGTACACAGAGAGTCCTTCAATTTTTAATCAGATTTTGAAAAGGTGGTTGGAATCGTTGATCATGCCTGGTAATTCTGTTCTGGTTCAGTACATTGATGACCTATTGCTGGCATCAAAAACACGAGAAGATTGTGTCACAGATACAATTGCATTACTGAACCATTTGGCTGAAGGAGGACACAAGGTGTCTCCAGAAAAGTTACAGTTCTGTCGACAAGAAGTAAGATATTTAGGGCATAAAATAGAAAGAGGAGTTAGAAAAGTGACACCGGAAAGAATAAAAATAATCAAAGAAATGCAATTGCCACAGACTCAGAGAGTAATGAGAATGTTTCTGGGAGTGGTTGGATATTGTAGGCAATGGATTAATGGTTTTTCTATGTTAGCAAAACCATTAATATAGATGATCCGGAAACGAGCAAAAGATCCAATTGATTGGAATGATGCCTGCCTAGAGGCATTTGTGAGACTAAGTAATTGTTTGTGTGAGGCTCCTGCTTTGGGCATGCCTGATTATTCAAAAGACTTTGCTTTGTTCTGTTGTGAAAGAGAAAATTGTGCACTTTCAGTCTTAACACAGAGACATGGATTGAGTCGACGTCCAGTGGCATATTTTTCAGCCACATTGGACCCATTGGCTTCAGCATTGCCTGGCTGCTTAAAAGCAGTAGCTGCTACTTGTATGAGTCTGGAGCAGAGTGAATCGATAGTGATGGGACATCCAATAATCATTTTTGTTCCACACTCGGTTGAGATTCTTTTGACAAGAACAAGAACACAGCTTCTCACCCCTAGTTGTTTGACAAAGTACGAAAGAGTGATTTTGGGAGCTGAGAATGTGACTATAATAAGATTTACGATCCAGCCACTCTATTGCCAGACCCCTGCGATGAGGAAGTGAAAGATGAAAGTGTTCATGGTTGTTTGGACGTGACTGAGTTATGCACAAAGCCCCGCCCAGACATAAGAGAGACACCTTTGAAAGGGGCTGATCATGAGTTATTTGTAGACGGTTCCTGCCTTAGGACACAAGAAGGAGGTCTAAGTGCTGCATATGCTGTTTGTAAAATTTCTGGGGTAATTGAAGCATCCTGTTTACCTGGGGTCAAGTCTGCACAAGTAGCTGAATTGGTTGCCTTAACAATGGCATGTAAAAGGGGAAACATTGGAGAGTAACCATATTTACGGACAGCCAATATGGGTTCGGGATTGTGCATGACTTTGGCCAGCTTTGGATGCAAAGGGGATTTCTGACTTCCTCAGGATCTCCTATCAGAAACAGCAAAAATGTGAAAGATTTATTGGAAGCATTACAATTGCCAAAAGAGATAGCAGTTGTAAAATGCGCTGCACATCAGTCAGGAAATGACTATGTGACTGCTGGCAATAATTATGCTGACCAAGTGGCGAAATACTGTGCTAAAAATGCAGTAGCCATAAACAGAAAAATTGAAACGGGTGAAACCAGATGCCAACTTATGTACTTCTCAGTACCTGCAACATGGGATGAGATTAGACAATTGCATGAAGAAGTTGAGGAAAGGGAAAAAGAAATCTGGATAAAGGCAGCCTTTACAAAGAGGCCACATGATGAGGTATGGGTGTATTTAGATGGAAGACCAGTCATGCCAGATTGTTTGCTTTCAAAAATGGCGAGAGTGTACCATGGAGCAACACACATAGGGAGAGATTCAATGATCAGGCTATTCAGACAGAGTTGGTATAATCCGAAGTTCAGGGTAGTCGCAGAGAGCCTTTGCCAAAGATGCTTAACCTGTCAACAGCAGAACCCAGGTAGAAAGACAGTGGTAAGCTGGGGAAAGATCGGAAAGGCAGAAGGACCCTTCACCAGATTACAGTTAGATTTTATTGAATTACCCCCATGCAATGGACTGAAATACTTACTTGTCATAGTATGCCTTTTCTCAAGATGGGTGGAAGCCTATCCAACACGGAGAAATGACAGTCTTACAGTTGCAAAATTGTTGTTGAGGGAGTTAGTGCCGATATTTGGTTTTCCGGTCACTTTGGAATCAGATAGAGGCCCTCATTTTAATAATGAAATAATTCGATTAATCTGTGCTGCGTTTAACATTGAACAAAAACTGCACTGTGCATATCGTCCAAAGGCTTCTGGAGTTGTTGAACAAATGAATGGCACAATCAAGTCAAGATTGGGAAAGGTGTGTGCATCCACAAAGCTGAAATGGCCAGATGCATTACCTCTTGTATTGATGGGTCTCAGAAGCATTCCAGACAGAAAAACAGGAATGAGCCCACATGAGGTACTCATGGGAAGAGCCATGAGACAGGCATTTATTCCTGGAAATAAACTAATGAGTATATCTGATGATCTGGTATTGGACTATTGCAAAGGATTGGCTGAAATGATGCGTTCTATCTCTCACCAGGTTGGAGAAGACGCAGTGGAAAGACAGCCAGACCAAGCGCATGATTTGAATCCTGGAGATTGGGTGTTGGTAAAGAAACACGCAAGAAAGTCATGCCTAGCACCAAGGTGGGACGGACCACGGCAAGTCATACTAGTCACTATCACAGCAGTGAAGTGTGCAGGTCTGCCCAATTGGATTCATGCCAGCCATACCAGAAGAGTTCCGAGCCCATCAGATCAACAAAAGCCACCACTAATTTGAGCAAACTGAGGCGTCAGAAGTTGTAAACTGTGAAATTGAAGAGTCTAGAGTGATAGATTCTGAAAGACAACCATATGACGAACAGCCCGAGATAAGTCAGGAAGAATGGATCCCAGTGATTGAAATAATTAATGATGTTATTGAAACCAGAAGAACAGAACTGAAAAGACAGGAAAGTAGTCAGGAAGAGACAGGGGAAGAAGAACACACTCAGGTGAAAATAGAAAGAGACACAAACAAACCTGAGGAGGGAAAAATAGAAGAACACGTTCAGGCGGAAGAAGAAAAGTTTTAATTAAGACCTGAACAGGACCAGATAGAGTTAGAAGAACAAGTTCAGGCAGAAGAAGAAAGGTTTGAACTAAGACCTGAACAGGGTCAGATAGAATTAGAAGAACAAGCTCAGGAAGAAGTAGAACAAAATACAGTAGAACCTGAGCAGGTGGAAGCAAAGGAAGGAAGGTACAAACACAGAAAACAGAGAAACAGAACAGATTGTGCCCAGAATAAATGAGATAAAAAGAACTTTACAAAGAGATAAAGAAGATGAAAACGCAGTACAAATCAAAAGAGTTAGAAAGGGAGACTATTGGCCAACTGGAGTAAAGAAACTAAAATATCATCTGAGAAAATCTGAAAAGAAACCAGAGCAAGTGAACGAAATCACAAGTCAAACAAGACCTAAACAAACCTTAGCAAAAATAACTCGAAGAAGTCCAAAATTGAGAAACTTAAACAGGAGATACAAGGCTCCTGAGTGGACATACGTTATATTTGAGGAATTTGAGTCCCTGGATCTGTCTGATGAGACAGAAGAGGTCCATATTGCACAAATTGATGAAAGCCAATTGAAACCTCCTTAAGAACAAAAAGGAAGGCTAAGACTGAAAAAAGAAAAAGATAAGAGAAAAGAAATTTTCTCAGGAATAAAATGGCAGACATTGAAGTTATTGGAAAACCAAAATGTGGATTAAAAAGAAAGTGTTTTAGATTTTGTTTTTGTAGTATTTTATTAGCAGCATTAGGATGGTTATTCCTAACAGTAGGAATACCTTTAATAATGAAAACAAGTGACAAGAATAATACAGATACTAATGTTAAGGTGGATAGGATAAGAGAAACTAAAATAGAATTAGGGGTAGAAGATGAAGCAAACTATCATAATGAATCAGACTATAATACGTCCTCTAATGTGTTTATTAAATTGTTATTTCAGTATGTTAGCACTATGGAAATTAACAATTGTTACGTGTGTATGAAGTTACCCTCATCAGTATCAGAAGAGATTACGTATCACCATATACCTTTAATTTATGGTGTGTCATGTAGTATATTATCAAGTTTATTTTAAGCTACAGGGAGACTTAAGTATTTTTATTCTAATTTAGATGTAGTATTTTCTGAACTACCTATTAGAAAGAATATGAATCCAGTAGCTAGTAGTAATAATGCACAGTTTATGGGTGAATTTTTCATAACGATGAGTTCAATAGATTTAGTTCAGGCACGTAGAGATAATCTAACATGTACATTAAGAACTGAAGAAAAAGATTTTTTGAAATTTAGTAGAAGAAAGGAGACAGGATTTAATGAGGAAGGCAACTACACAGAAAACCCATGTACCTCCATGGATTGGGAAGGAGGGAATCTATGCAAGTGGCAAGCTCATGCTGCGATGTCCCTGGACTTTGTGAAAAGGGGAAACTTCTGCCTCTGTAGATTGAAGACAGATTATAACAATAATTACATTGGTCCCAGTGAATGTGAACATAACTTCCTAATATTAGGAGGATGGGGACCAAAAGGGGGAACTGATCCTGTGTTTCCAGGAGTGTATTATGTTTGTGGGAGCAATGCCTATTATAAGTTACCTGCAAGATGGTACGGAAGCTGTTATTTTGGAATAGTTTTTCCAAACATATATCATGTAGATAAAATCAGTGGAACCAATAGAAATTCTAATAGACTAACACGTAGAAGAAGAGCTAGTTTTTCTGAAATTGTAGGAGACATGTTTAGTGCACTGATACCCTCAGTTGGAGTCATTCTAAATTCACAGAAAATTTGTAAGTTATCAACCATAGTTGATCGTCTTTCTACAGACACTGCAGGAGGATTTCTAATGATTAACACAGAAATGGTTGCAATTAGATCTATGGTTTTACAGAACCGTCTTGCTCTTGATATATTGGTAGCAAAAGAAGGTGGAATCTGTGGCATGTTGAAAGTTCAACATTGCTGCACTTATATTCCGGACAAGAGCAGAGAAATTAAAGGCTATATGGAAAACATTACGGGAATCCATAAAGATTTGACCCAACTGGAGGTTGACAGTGTGTGGGGAAGACTAACGACAAGTATAACATCAATAGGGAAATGGTTTGTTGATTTTGGGAAAAGTTTTCTAGGTCAAATAATAATACCATTAGTTATGATAATAACGATAGTGATGTTAATAATAATTACATATAGATGTTGTAGAAAAGGTACGAAAGAAAAAGTACACTTGGAAAGAAAAGGAAAGGGACAGACATGAAAGAGAAAATATGATGAAATACGCTTGGAAGAAATGAAAGGCAGGTTATATAAGAAGATGCGAGATTTAGAAGGAAATGAAATTATTGATGAAAATTTGAGAGGACAAATAGAGAAAATTGAGAAGTGTTAAAGTTGGTATCTGGGATGAATGGGTAATTTTGTGATGGCTTAATATGCCATCAGAGAGGAGATTGATGGAGCAAGGACTCGAACATGAGACTTGCTCGGAAGCAATCCTCTCGTTTTAACTCACTAACGAATTACTAACAATGTGTTTTGTGATTAATGATATGCATTTCTTTTACACACGGGAGAAAATGAAGCTTGCCTATGTGTTTACTAACTGCAATAACATGAACGAAGCTCTAATATGCATTCTAACACGGGATCTTTAATGCGCATGCGTCTACTGCATCTACGTAGTATGACGTACTAACGCTTGGAGGGAAATTCTGGCGCTTGCGCAAAGAACTATAAAATGGCCGCTTGAAAACTCACATGCATGGCACCTGCTTGCTGAAATTAGAAAATAAGTTCTATATTAACGCAAATGCAGAAAGGGAAATAATAAATGGTATGGGCTAGAGTAGAGGTTGGTGGTATACAGTGAAATCATTTATTTTTGTGAATAACATTTTTCCTTTAGACTTTATTATTAGTGCGTATTTGGGCCTGTCAAATTTGTCTGAGTCTAGCAGACTGACGTTGCGCGACGCATGCGCCCTGGCGAGGAAATACGAAAGGATGACTAAAGACTTGTCATGCGTCCATGGTCGGCGAAGATGTGCCCTGGGAACATGAGGGTGAAGAGTTCATATGAAGTAACTTTATTCAAGAAATCACTACATTTGTATTAATAAAGTTTAAAGATGTATGGGAAAGGAAGTGCGGAATAAAAGTTTAAGGGGAGGAGTTTTGAAACAAAGGTTTAAAGAAATAAGTGAAATATAAGGATGGTGTGATGATCATCCCCCCTCGCCTGTCCAACCAGAAGTTAGTATTTTGAAAAATTGAAACATTAATGGGTGGTACATGGTTACCTAAGTTAGTTAGCTAAGCTTGTTGGGAGCGGAAGCAGCAGAAACAATTCGGAGCTTGGGATGCTGTCGGTGCTGGGGGTGGTGCTGATGCTCTGAAATGCTGATGAAGAAATCGAATGCAGAACCATCTACTTAATTTGGGTGGGTTAGAAAGAAGATTGCGGAAGAACCACGAGGAGGAAGAGAGTGTCAGAGAGGGGTGTGACACAGTCGTCGGTATCTAGAGAGGTGAAGTATCCTGCCTGATCCCTGTCCTGAAGTCTTTGTCTCCTGATCTGTCCTGGGGACCCTTACCAGCCCTTTGGCCAGGGGGTTGGTCTTCACACCATACTTGGTAATTATAAACTCATCGTCTTGATAAATGCTCTTCTCTCTCAATCCTCTTCTTTCTGAGTATAGTTGTTGTGTCGATCTGAATTATTATAACTTGAAATTTTATTGAATTGGCACTCTTGTGAATGAGGGTGTTTGTACTGAAACCTTTTGAGATGGTTCACAACCAACCAATTTAGATAAAGATTTTTAAAACTTACCGAGTCTGTGATTATTTTATTTAATCAAGAAATGTATAATAAGTCATGTTAGTTATCACCATCAACTAGTTCCGCCTAATGGTCCATTGACCAGAGGAAAGAACTATTTGATCAGTGAAAGGTTTAGTTAGAGAAGAAATAACTAGATCTTGAGGTATGAAAATTATAAAACTAGAAAGTTCCAGCGGTCTACTTGGTGTTTAGTGCAAGAGAGTTATATGGGCCCAGGTGAGTATATGGTAGTGGAGTATCTGTTGCTAGTACGCCGCTGGATCAGCAATTCTGGCAAAGTTTGGCATTGGCATCAATTTTATCAGATGGATACGGTTGCTGTACTTTAGACCACAGGCCAGAGTGAAGACGGGTCGTACCTTTTCTCCGCTTTTCTCGATAGCGAGGGGCACACGCCAGGGTTGCCCCCTGTCACCGATTCTTTTCACCTTGGCCATGGAGCCACTGGCATCCAGATTGCGGCAATGGGTCAGAGAGTGGGGCCTGCAGGTCGATCGACGGTGGCACATAGTGTCACTGTATGCGGATGACGCATTAATATACCTGCGCGGCAGGGCTGAGATACTGCAGTCGATTATGGACCACTTTAATATACACGCGGGTGTCTCTGGACTACAAGTCAATTGGACTAAGTCGGTGGTTTTCCCAATGACGCCAATGACACCGACCCAGAGACAAATGGCGCCGGATACGCCATTGACATTGGCGTTCGACACTTTCAAATATCTGGGAGTTCAGGTCTATCACCAAGGGGTGGATACTGTGGAAGGGAACCTCGGTCCGGCCATTACACGGGCCCGTTCAACTCTCCCGTTCTGGCTGAGCCTTCCCTTATCCCCCATGGGTCGGGTGGCCATCTCGAAGATGCTAGCCCTTCCCCGCCTCCTCTATTTCTTCTATACACTTCCCTACCGCCTGCCTCGGGAATTGGAATCCCTACTGATCTCCCTGACATGGGGAGACTCAAGGGCCAGGGTGGCTCTCCATAAACTATACCTTCCATTGTCAGATGGCGGCCTGGGTGCCCCAAACTATGAGCGATATTACGCAGCAGCTCAACTGCAATGGCCAATGCGGTGGTATGCCAAAAGCAACCTCACTGAGTTGGTAACGGGAGCCTTTCCTGGGATCCCCCGCTGTTGCTGGAATGGATGTCGGGATCGACTGCTCCGACTCAGAAACAATGAGGCAACATCTTAATGACAGCGGCTAGACGGAACCGAACCGAACGGCGCTTTACGCCCCAAACTTACCACTGGATCTCCTTCCTGGCACCTTTACCTGCCATGGACCCCCGGAGTTGAGACTGTGGAGGGAGAGTGGGTTAGAGACATGGGGGGACATGTACGTAGACTCGCAACTGCAAACGTTCGAAGATTTAGTAGACCCATACGGGGTACCAGAGAGCTCTTTTTTACTACATGCCTTGCTGATGCGCCAATCCCTGCAAGCATGGGATACTGACCGAGCAGAACCAACCACATCACTCCTATAACAAACACTGCTCACACACGCCCGTGGCCAGAACGCCATGACAGCCCTTTATACTTAATACTACTGTCACCTACATGAGGACAATCGGCCATAAGTTCCACCATTTTATCCTCCAGGCTGTTTATATAAACAGAAAAGAGGAAGGGGGCTGGAACACCGCCCTGGCGTCCACACCTCTCCAGGCTAAAAGCTGGCATAGTTCCCCTCCGGCCATTCCTTACACTGCCAGTGACATAATTGTGTAATAATAATAAGAAGAAATCTTTATTCGGAAGCAAACGCAACCATAAAAGATACAAGCATACATTAAAAGAAAGTAGCATCGTAAAAAAAAAAATACAGATAAAACATTGCACATCCAATTTAAAAAATTGAAATAAAATGCCACTCATCACAGATGATAAAAAGGATTAAAAAAATAGCACTACTAAAACACAGAAAGCCAATCAACGTTCAATCAGGATAAGAAAGTCTGGATCTATGGGTGTCCCGTAGGAAACTTGTCACTGCACAGAGAATGAGTCCATTAGGCAACAGCTGTAAATAAATAAGTGCCAAACTTCAAACTCTTTAAAAGGGGGAAAGAAACTGCTTTCATGGAAGGGTATAACATGTACACAAAATAACAAAATGTAACTGTCCTGTGGAGACCTAGAGTCACAGCCAGAGGGTGATCTCATGTTTGGGGGACAAAGCCAGACAGGGATGCCAGGAGAAAGTGAAGAAGGTTGAACCTAAAGCGGGTGACTAAAAACCTGTCAAGTGCGCTAGCATGGACAGTAAGGTAATATTCCATTTCCTGGACAGCCTTAAACAAGGTGTGCGCCCTCCCTGTTGATTTCCTGAGCTCAGTGTTTTCATGGTGGGCAGAGGTATATTTAAAGTATAGATCTTTTATAATGTTAAGGTCCTGAGGCCGTACAGTGTCACGTGAGAGAAAAATATCTGGCCTACCTAGAGCAAGAATAGACTCTTTTACATAATGTAGCCAGGGAATTTTGATAGCATGCTCTAATGACAGGCAATCTGAGAGAATCAGATGATTTAGGTCCATGTTTTCTGTCGACCACATATTTACCCAACACAATAAAGGCTTAACTGCCACCTGAACCGCTAGAAAGTTAACATCCATCTCTTCGTGCACTGCATAGGCGGGTTTGCTCTGAGGGACCCACAAGATCTGACGCAAAAACTTATTTTACGACTCTAGTTGGTTCCCTACCCCTTCCATGGAGAGGGTCAGTTGAAGGGACTATGTATAATATTAAAGGAAATAGGAGGCCAACCCATCCGATTAGATACAAAAATAAAATCAATAATCGTGGCGGATCCCCTTCCTTTATATGTCAGAGGGATTTGAGACCTAGGCCTTGTTAACAGCTGATCTAAGGTAAAAACCAGGTTGTGATTGTGTAAAAAGATATTTATCTCCTCCCCTTCCATGGTACGCTCCAGGTGCAAATCATCCGAAATCGGGCAAGGTTGTGCTTTAGGTAACCGGCATAAGAACTTTGTGCACGGTTGACAGTTAAAATCCCCTGCCAGGATGAGATTCACATGCCCAAGGCCCTCCCCCTTTAATGGGTGTAAGGCGCTACTCAGGGCTGAAAGTTAGAGGACCCACCCGGCCCCCTATTTGTGTTATAAAAATTAATTACTACCAATGAGAGAGCTCTCCCAATGTCAATTTTGCCCCCTGGAACACCTGGGAGTCCCACTTCATAATCTGTATGGAGCCACAATACTCAAGAGCTCTCCCCGCATTCCAGCCTATTGCTGGGCGAAAAATTTACTTAAATCCCTCTAAGAAAAATGTATTCTTAACCTCCCAAGTCCCTTATAGGCAAATTATGTTAAAGGACTTAATAAACTGTAACCAACTTTTGTAGGAGAACTTGGAGGACAAGCCTGCTACATTCCAAGAAATTAGTCTTAAGTCCTTCCCTGGTTTGGGGGTGAGGCCCACGGAAGATGTTGAGATGGGAGGTTGCAATTGTGAAACCCCCGTGGACAGAAAGTTGCCTAGGGAGTGCTTAATGATTGGAGATTGTGACGGGAGCATAATTGATCTTAAAAAAGGAGAGTCCCTGGCCTCCTCCGTACACTGAGGTAATAATTCCAGACAATGGAACGGCAGAGAGACATCATTGTGTAGTTCTCTAAGAAAATTAACAATATCCAAATCGACCCCCATATCAATCATGATGTCCCGCAATTTGAACCTGTTGACAAAGTTGAAGGCAGAACTCAAATCCATAAAAGCCAAATATAACTTACCATGCTTAGCCACAGTATATTTGGCAATTAGCAAATTGAAGATCCGAGAGTATGTCATGCTCCTCGGCCCATAACTGCAAACGTCCAACAAAATTGGTCCCATCATCCTTGCAGTACAATTAATCAGTGAAATGAGGCGATAACAATGGGGATAATTTTTTGAGCCCTTTTTAAAAATAGGGGCAATAGTCGCATGGGACCAGTTTTTGGGGTGCCAGCAACTAAGGCGGCATTAACAACGTTTGTCAGTAGAGGGGCCCACAATGGGGTGTTAGCTTTAAACATATCAGAGGGAAGCCCAACTGGACAGCTAGCCACTGCCTGCATAACCTCTTCCAATTCAATAGCTGGGCCTACAAAATACTTTGAAGTAGGCTGGGACACAGTAGCAGGGCTGGTCGACAGCTAAGGTAAAACTAAAGGGATATGATCGTGGATATCTGAGTATCTAAAGCAAGGTGCAGCATAAAGCTTAGTAAAGTAGGCGATCCAAATATCAGAAGGAATGACAGTATCAATACCATGATCTTTTTTGGCCTAAGAAAACTGCAATTCACTGGCGCCCAGAAGGCCTTACTGTTCCTTAGTTCACTAGCCTGCACCAGTGATGAAAAAGCTACCTCGCTGATAGTATTCTTGCTGGTTCTAAGGGCGTCTCAATACAAAACTCTACATCTCTGCACCATCTCCTGTTCTCTAGGAATTTTTTTCAAAGCAGCAAGTAGCTGGTTATGTGCATGGGTGCAGTTAGCATCAAACCACTATGCAGGTGGCTTACGGCCCCTTTGCTTGGGACCAAAAGGAGGTCAAATGCTACTCTGCAGATCTTATCAAAATGAATAAGGAGTGCAGGACCCTAACCCTAATTGTGATCATCTGATAAACAGACCAGAAAGTCGGGGAATGTAGAGGCCACTAAATGTGCTAGGAAGGAGGGTTCATCAGCCCTAGACCAGGCCTTTATCACCCCACGATTCATAAAAATTGTAAGCAAAGAGGATAAACCACTGCAGACATTCTCAAAATCAGTGAAGCATGGAGAGAGAGAGACAAAAGTCTATGGTCACTGAGGGGGGAATCAGAAAGTTTGTAATCCAGACACTAATCTCTTATAAATTTAAAAAAAAAGAATAAAATCAATGTGGCTCGGTATGCCTCGCCCCACAAAGGTGGGTGTGGTATTTGGATTTAGGCTTAAAGCATCAACGGAGACAATGTGATTAAAATTAGCCAGCAATAAATTACATTCCTCACCAGAGGACAATGTACAAAGTGGGTAAAAGGAACCCTAGCCTTATTCTCCAGCCCACAGATATTTTCCTGTGAGAACTGACATACATTTAAGTTAAAATCCCCAAACAGTACCACAGCAAGCCACCTTGAATATTACAAGTGCATTTCTCAATATCCTCAAGCAGAGAGCACGCTAATTCAAACTTGGAATGATCAAATAATATATTAGAAACATTTATCAGCAACAATCATGATGCAGAACACTGAAACAGGATCATCTGATTGTATGCTAAATGACATTTTTACCATAACACCTTAGCCTGAAGTGTGAGAGAAATAATGATCAGACCACCCTTAGCCCTACCCATGTTAACTGCTGGGGTGGCTAAGTGAGCTAAAGAACGATGATGGATTCAAACCAGATCTGTGACTGGGGGTGAGTGTCTGAAAAGTATCAGCACTCCGTCCATCATCTCCTAGTGTTTGCCTTGTTTGCCCCAAGTTGGCAGGTTATGCCCAGTCGTGGGTCCCTTGCTATATTTTCCACTGGATTTAAGCCAGCCTGGCTGATAAGGGGTGTTACACCTAAACTGGTCCCAGAATGCTTGTTTCCGGTCCAGGGAAGACCTCGCTTAGCAGTTAGGGCTGGACTGTTCCCATGAGGAGCAGGGTCAAGTTTGATTAGCATATGGCTGGGTCTGAACTGGGATGGTGAAGAGAGCTAAAGAACAATGATGGATTCAACCCAGATCTGCGACTGGGGGTGAGTGGCTGAAAAGTTTCAGCGCTCTGTCCATCATCTCCTTGTGTTTGCTTTATTTGCCCTAAGTTGTCAGGGTATGCCCAGACGTGGGTCTCTTGCTCATTTTGCCACTGGATTCAAGCTAGCCTGGTGATGATTTGGCCTCACGGCCAGGGCTGCCGACTTTGGAGCTGGGGAACCAGGTTTGAGCCTCGCCGTTAGCTCAGCATCCAGTGATTCTGGGCAAATCACTTAATCTCCCCAAGCCTACGAAAAAAAATTAATGTGTCCCTGTGTAACGTTACTGGTGCTCATGTAAAGCGCTCCAATACCTTCGGGTCGAATTCGCGCTATATAAATTTGCAAAAAAAAATACAAAATAAATAAAACCCTGATCTGTGACTGGGTGTGAGTGCCTGAAAAGTTTCAGCGCTCTGTCCATCATCTCCTTGTGTTTGCTTTGTTTGCCCTAAGTTAGCAGGGTATGCTCAGATGTGGGCCCCTTGCTCACTTTGCCACTGGATTCAAGCTAGCCTGGCTGATGAGGGGTGTTACCCCAAAACCAGTCCCAGGATGCTTGTTTCCAGTCCAGAGAAGACCTGGCTTGTCATTTCGGGCTGAACTGTTCCCATGAGGAACAAGGTCAAGACTGATTTGCATATGGCTGGGTCTGAAATGGTATGGTAAAGTGAGCTAAAGAATGAAGATGGATTCAACCTAGGTCTGTGACTGGGGGTGAGTGTCTGAAAAGTTTAAGCGCTAGTCCATCATCTCCTTGTGTTTGCTTTGTTTGCCCTAAGTTGTCAGGGTATGCCCAGACGTGGGTCTCTTGCTCAATTTGCCACTGGATTCAAGCTAGCCTGGGTGATGAGGGGTGTTACTCCGAAACTGGTACAAGGATGCTTGTTTCCGGTCCTGGGAAGACCTTTCTTGGCAGTTCAGGCTGGACTGTTCCCATGAGGAACAAGGTCAAGACTGATTTGCATATGGCTGGGTCTGAACAGTGGTGGCAAAGTGAGCTAAAGAACAATGATGGATTCAACTTAGATCTGTGACTGGGGTTGAGTGTCTGGAAAATTTCAGCACTCAATCCATCAGCTCCTTCTGTTTGCTTTGTTCGCCCTAATTTGGCAGGGTATGCCCAGATGTAGGTCCATTGCTCATTTTGCCACTGGAATCAAGCTAGCCTGGCTGAAGAGGGGTGTTACCACGAATCTGGCCCCAGGATACTTGTTTCCGGTCCAGGGAAGACCTGGCTTGGCAATTTTTGGCTCGACTGTTCGCAGGAGGAGCAGGGTCCAGACTTATATGCATATGGCTGGGTCTGAACAGGGATGGTGAAGTGAGCTAAAAAACAATGATGGATTCAACCCAGATCTGTGATTGGGGGTGAATGTCCGAAAAGTGTCAGCGCTCTGTCCATCATCTCCTTGTGTTTGCTTTGTTCACGCTAATTTGGCAGGGTATGCACAGATGTTGGTCCATTGCTCATTTTGCCACTGGAATCAAGCTAGCCTGGCTGAAGAGGGGTGTTACCACGAATCTGGTCCCAGGATACTTGTTTCCGGTCCAGGGAAGACCTGGCTTGGCAATTTTTGGCTCGACTGTTCCCAGGAGGAGCACGGTCCAGACTTATATGCATATGTCTGGGTCTGAACAGGGATGGTGAAGTGAGCTAAAAAACGATGGGGACCCTGCCCACCTTTGGCGAAGTCTCCCACATGACCCTTCTGGACCCGGGTGCTCACCCAGCGGTCCGCCTCCTCAGCAAGCTTCCTAGGGTTAGTCAGCTTGCTATCAATAAGATGCTATCGTAGCTCTGGAAAACAGTTATTTGACAAGTGCTCCCATGCAAGCAAATCATAGACCGCCTCAAAATTATCCACTTTGCTACCCTTCACCCAACCAACCAATGCTCTGCAAAAGAAAGACACATATTCCACCTAAGTGGTAGACTCCAGTTTTCTGCAATTTCTAAACCTTTGTCTGTATAGCTCTGGGGTCAAACCAAATCTGGACATTAGTGCTCCCTTCATGTGGGTATAGGACATCTGCTCCTCTGTAGGCAAATCCAACAAAGTGTCCCTCCCATCACTAACAAAGCGGCCCCACAACCCCACTCCCCAATCCTTCTCAGGGACCCGGTGGGCCAACATTGCAGCTTCATAAGCCCTAAACCACTGACCAATATCCTCATTCTTGTGGAAATCTTTAACTACATCTTTGGGAATGTAGGTTCTTGCTTCTGCATGCACTGGCGGTGTGCTGCCACCAGAGGGAGGAACCTCTAAACTTTTGGCCTTGAGTTCCAATTCCCTCAATCCTTTCTCATGCTCAAAATGCATTCTCTTTTCCTCTAAGGCTAACTTCTTCATCTCTAATTCCATCCCACGCTCTATTTTCTTGCTCTCTATGTCTTTCTGACCATCCATTTTGAGCCTAGCTAGCTCCAACTTATGCATCCTCTCCTTTGCTCTGTCCTCCAGCTCTCCTGCGGACAATCCCTTGGAAGAAACACTGCTGCCCGCCCCTGAAGGTGCTTTCCCTCCAGTTAGGCCCACTGGCCCCTCAAGCTGCCCATTTAAATCCTCTGCCTCCATTGCTGGCTCCTCAGGATGCTCACTGGCATTCCTAGATTCTACCCAGGCCCTCAGCGCCTTCTGGTATTCCTCTTTCCTGGTGAGGCCTTTCACAGAGATTTTAAATTTCTTGCACAAAGCTTTGAGATAAGGCACAGTGTACGTATCAATTCTCTCTTCTTCCAATATGATGTCTACAGATACTATGGATGCTGACTTGCTCATGGTGGCAAAAAGACTGGCAGTTCTCAAGAATCAAAAATAGAGAAGAAGTTCCAAGGAAAAATTCTCAAAAAGTATGTGGTTGCGTTATGGTCTGCACTCACTAGTAGTGTACACCAATCACTGTATATGAATCACAAATGCAAGTCCAAATCCCCACCGCTGACCACCAATGTTAGATGTGGGGTCTCTAGTTGGCATAGGTAGGTACCTGTGACAAATAGGGACCCTTGCGTCTAGTCAGGGTAAGGGCTACACTCCTAAAATAACCCCTGCTCACCCCCTTGGTAGCTTGGCACGAGCAGGCAGGCTTATCTCAGAGGCAGTGTGTAAAGTATTTGTGAACACATACAGTAATACAGTGACAACACTACAGATGGACACCACACAGGTTGTATTATAAAAATAGTATTTTTATATAGACTTAACACAAGACCAAACGACAAAAAATCCACAATACTGTACTCAAAAATAGACTTTAAAATGTTATAAAATAGCTCAGTTCTCTCAAGTTGTAGATGCAACACTTTACTCTCAATGTACCTTGAATGCGTAACACAAAGAAAACAAAGGGTCGCAGGGAAGGTGATGCGTCGGTTCCTTACACTCAGGGGAGTGGATGCGTCGGTTCCTTACTGCTGCGCAGGGGAGTTGAAGCTCGCTTCCTTACTGTGTGGGGAGGTGATGCGTCGGTTTCTTACTGCTCTCCGGTGCGATGCGACAAGATGGCACCTTGATGCGATACTCTTCTCCGGTGCGATGCGACAAAATGGCGTCTTGGTTGCGATGCGACAAAATGGCGTCTTGGTTGCGATGCAACAACGTTGGTGCAATGCGTGCACGCCTGACGGCCGTGCGGCGACTTGATGATCTTTGGAGCCGCGACAGGCCCTGTGACGCGCTTCTCCGGTGATGCGACGATGACCTCTGTGGCAGCGTCCCGCTTCTCCGGCGATGCGCCGCGCTTCGGCGATGCGATGATGACAGCGGCGTCTCGCTTCCTCGGCGATGTGATGACAGCGGCTGCGGCGGCGACACGCTTCTCGTCGTTGCGTCGCGCTTCCAGCTCCCAGCGACACGCAGTCTCTCAGAAGGCCCAGCACAACAGCAGGCACTTCAATTCAAGGGAATTCAGGGGGGAGCTGGTTGGTGAAGTCTTGTATCCCTGAGACTTCAGGCAGGAGGCAAGCTCTAGTTCAAGCCCTTGGCGATTCTTCTTCAAGTTGATAGAAAGCACACTCAGTCCTTTTCTCCTTTCTTTGGCAATGAAGCAACCACTGCAGGCCAACCCCCAAACACACAGCACAGGGGTAGTCTCCTCCTTCAGCTTCCTGGTTCTTCTCCACAGCAAAGGTTCGTCTTGATTCCTAGAAGTGATCTAAAGTTCTGGGGTCTGGGTCCCCCTTTTTATACACAGTTTCTCTTTGTTCTCTGAAGGCAGAGAGGCCTTTGCCTAGTCCAAACCAGTTCTGGTCAGTCCTGGAGCACTTTGTTGACAAGACTCCTTCTTTCCTTTCACAGTGTAGGCCAGGGACATCAGACACACCACAGGAGGTGGAGCCAGCATTGTGGAGGGAAGGCACAGCCCTATTCAGGTCCCAGGTGCAACTCCTCCCTCCTATCTGCATGCAGATCTCTCTATTCAGCCCTGTGCTGACTCACCCTGTCTCCTGGAAGCCACCAGCCCGTCACTCAAACTCCAGGCAAGGAATACACAACCTAGCAGAGGCAGGCTTGGATAGTTAGGCAAGAAAATACCCACTTTCTAAAAGTGGTATTTTCAAGGTACAAGGGTAAACAGAGGGAGTTCCAGAAAGGGCCCCAAAGTAATCCCCAAAAGAACCAAGGGAAAGGTTCCCAGCCTCCCCCTGAGAAGAAGGCAGTGGCCCCGACAGATAAGCCTGTTCACAAGGGGCCCAAGACCTGTTTTAAATGTGGTCTAGTAGGCCACTGTTCTTATGATGCTAGATGTCCCTTGTATGGGAAGACAGCACCCACTGGTGCACCACCCCGGCAGTTGGCTAGTGTAGCCATGGGGGAGGAGATGGGTGCCCAGGGTGGGTGGGGTCCCGCAGAGATGTCCCTTGTCTCTTTAGGAGACGGTGAGGTGGTCCCCAGGACCCAGCTGCTTGATAACACTAAAAAGTACAGGCAGTGGGTGACCATCAATGGCAAGAGGGTGGAAGCTCTTAGAGACACTGGAGCCAGTGTGACAGCTGTCAGTTGTCGGCTGGTGTCTGAAGAGCACGTAGTCCCCAATGCATTTTACCCAGTTGTTGCCGCTGACAACACAGAGAGCCACTGTAAGGTGGCACAGGTTCCCTTTGCGTGGGGGGTCTCAGGGACTCTTCAAGTAGCTGTGAGGCCAGCCATGCCTGTTAAATGTCTGTTAGGTAATGATTTGGAGAGCTGCCCTTGGGCTAAGGTGGAGCGGAGAGCTCATTTAGAGATGTTGGGTTTGCCTGAGTGGGCCTGCGTGACCACTCGGTCTATGGCAGCCAGTAAGGGTGTTCAAGAGGACCTGGAGCCTGAGAAAATGGCCCAGGTGCCTGCCTTAAAGAGAAGAGATAGGGGGCATGGGAATCCGGCCCCTGAGATTCCCATGGCCCAGGAGGAGGTGGACCCTGAGGGGGATGCCCTGGAGCCTACCGGGGAAGAGATTGCTGAACTGGGAGACCTGCCTGAGCTGACCCATTGGCAGCAGGAAGGAGGTCCCTCCAGGGAGGTCCTTCTGTGAGGAGCAGAACAAGTGCCCTTCTCTTGTGGGTTTGCGGCAGCAGGCTGCAAACCGGGCAGCAGGTGATCAGTCTGGATCACATTGGATCTACTGGGAGAATGGTCTCCTGTATAGTGAGCCTAAGGTTGCTGAGCCTGGGTCATCACGTGTGCTGGTGGTACCCCAGCGCTTCAGAACCTTCCTACTGGGGCTGGCTCATGATGTGCCTTTAGCAGGACATTTGGGGCAGGACAAGACCTTTGAAAGGCTTGTCACCCACTTTTATTGGCCCCAAATGCGCAAGAGTTCAGACACTCATTGCAGGACCTGTCAGACTTGCCAGGCAAGTGGAAAGAGTGGGAGGAAGCGCAAGGCTCCTCTCCAGCCATTCCCTGTGGTCAGCACCCCCTTTGAAAGGGTGGGCATTGACATTGTGGGGCCTCTGGATCCCAAGACAGCCATAAGCAACAGGTTCATCCTGGTCTTGGAGGACCATGCCACCCGGTACCCGGAAGCCATCCCTCTCAGGACAGTGACGGCCCCCGTGGTGGGACGTGCACTGATGGGGATTTTCTCCCACATGGGGTTTCCCAGAGAGGTGGTGTCAGACCGAGGTACCAACTTCATTTCTAAGTATATGAAGTCCCTGTGGCAGGAGTGTGGTGTAACCTACAAGTTCACCACTCCTTACCACCCCCAAGGAAATGGGTTGGTTGAAAGATTCAACCGAACCCCAAAAAGGCATGATTATGGGTCTTGAGGAACCTATGAGGCGTAAGTGGGACGTCCTCTTACCATGCCTACTGTTTGCATACCTTGAGGTGCCACAGAAATCTCTAGGGTTCAGTCCCTTTGAGCTTCTTTATGGTCACCCAGTGAGAGGACCTTTGAGTTTGGTCAAGGAAGGCTGGGAGCAATCTCCCAGGAAACCTCCCCAGCATGTATATAGCTACATGCTGGCCTTTAGGAACCAAACTAGGCGATTCAGAAAACTCGCTGAGGCAAATCTGGAAGCCAGCCAGGAGGAGATGAAGTGGTGGTACGACCAGAATGCCACTCTCGTTGAGCTTCAGCCTGGTCAGAAAGTGTGGGTCATGGCCCCAGTGGAGCCCTGTGTGCTCCAGGATAAGTGGACCGGACCATTTGAGGTGGTGGAGTGCAAGAGTCCGGTTACCTACTTGGTGGACTTGCGGTCTCCCAGGAACCCCTTGCGGGTCCTGCATGTCAACCGCCTGAAGCCCCACTTAGAGAGGTCCAAAGTGGGCATGCTCCTAGCAACAGATGCTGGAATGGAGGAGGAGACTGCGCCTCTTCCTGATCTCCTGTCTGCAACAGAGCAAGATGGGTCAGTGGATGGAGTGAACCTCTCTTCCACCCTGACCCCTGAGCAGCAGAATGACTGTCACCAGTTGCTGGGACAGTTTTCTGACCTGTTCCCCCTAATTCCCAGTGTCACTGATTGGTGCGTCCATGATGTAGACACTGGGGACAGTCCTCCTGTCAAGCACAAAACTTACAGGGTGACTGACAGGGTGAGAGCTTGCATCAAGGAGGAGGTCTCCAAGATGCTTGCGTTGGGGGTGATTGAGTCCTCTAACAGTCCTTGGGCCAGCCCAGTGGTCTTGGTCCCAAAGGCGCCGCAATGGGTGTCACACTGAGGTTCTGTGTGGACTACCGAGGGCTCAATTCAGTCACCAGGACTGACGCGCACCCCATCCCCAGAGCTGATGAGCTCATTGATCGATTAGGGGCTGCCCGGTACCTCATCACGTTTGACTTAATGTCTGGGTACTGGCAGATCACCTTGACTGATGGGGCAAGAGAGAGGTCAGCATTCTCCACACCAGATGGGCACTACCAATTCCGGGTAATGCCCTTTGGGATGAAGAATGCCCCTGCCACCTTTCAGAGGTTGGTCAACCAGGTGTTGGCTGGACTGGAAGAGTTCAGTGCCGCCTACCTGGATGACATCGCAGTGTTCAGCGCCAGTTGGGAAGAACATCTGCGCCACCTCTGGGAAGTGTTGATGGCGCTGCAGAGAGCAGGCCTCACGATCAAGGCGACTAAGTGCCAGATCGGACAGGGTTCCGTGGTGTACTTGGGACACCAGGTTGGGAGTGGCCAGGTGGCGCCCCTACAGCCCAAGATTGAGACCATCCTGACTTGGGAGCCCCCCAAGACCCAGACAGAGGTGAGAGCCTTTTTAGGACTCACCAGGTATTACAGGAGGTTTGTCAAGGGGTATGGCAGCATTGTTGCACCCTTGACAGAGCTGACTTCCAGGAAGCAGCCCAAGAGAGTAATTTGGACTGACACCTGTCAGAGAGCTTTTGATGCCCTGAAGACTGCCATGTGCACGGCGCCCGTGCTCCTGGCACCCAACTTCTCAAAAGAGTTTATTTTGCAAACAGATGCTTCAGAGCATGGTGTGGGGGCTATTCTATCACAGATTAATGAGGAGGGCCTAGACCAACCTGTAGCCTTCATCAATAGGAGGTTACTTCCACGGGAACAGAGGTGGAGTGCAATTGAGCGTGAGACATTTGCTATGGTCTGGGCACTGAAGAAGTTGAGACCATACTTGTTTGGGACTCACTTCTGGGTTCAGACAGACCACAGGCCCCTCAGATGGTTGATGCAAATGAGGGGTGAGAATCCAAAGCTGTTGAGGTGGTCCATATCCCTACAGGGGATGGACTTTACGGTGGAACACCGCCCTGGTACAGAACACGCCAATGCTGGTGGTCTGTCCAGGTTTTTCCGCCTTAGTGATGAGAACTCCACGGAGGTAGGGTAGTTCTCCCCACATTTCAGCTGGAGGGGACACGTGTTAGACCTCGCACCATTGGCGTGGGTCTCCCTTCTATTTTTTTTGCTGTTGCCTCTTATGTTTTTGCTCGTTTTAGATGCTTTGGGCACTGTGCCACTGCTGTTCAGTGCCACAGTGCAAGTGCTCCCTATGGTAAATTAATGTATGGATTAGTGACTCCATGATTGGCTTGTTTGGCTTACTGTCAGACCCTAGTACAGTGCACTGCGTGTGCACAGGGCTTGTAAATCAAATGCTGCTGGTGGGCTTGCAGCACTGGTTGTGCCACCCACCGGAGCAGCTTGTAAAGTGTGTCACAGGTCTGCCATTGCAGAGCCTATGTCCAGCCGGATACTGCCATGTTGACTGGGCAAGTGCACCCTCTTGCCAGTTCCCTTTTATACATATTAGTCACCCCTAAGGTAGGCCCAAGGGCAGGGTGCATTGTAGGTAAAAGGTAGGACATGCCCTGATGTGTGTAGCATGTCCTAATAGTGAATTACAGCCATTTTCGTTTTTCACTATTGCAAGGCTACCTGTTCCCCATAGGCCAGAATCGGCAGTTAGATTATAACATCTTATAATCCTAACTGACTCAGGGAACCAGGTAGAAATTCGAGTTTAGTATGCCTGAACTCAGAATGATAAAATACATCTTTTAGTGAAGTTGGTTTTAACATTCTGTGTTTGAAAATACCACTTTTAGAAAGTGGGTATTTTCTTGCCTAACTATCCAAGCCTGCCTGTGCTAGGTTGTGTATTCCTTGTCTGGAGTTTGAGTGACAGGGGCTGGGGGCTTCCAGGAGACAGGGTGAGTCAGCACAGGGCTGAATAGAGAGATCTGCATGCAGATAGGAGGGAGGAGTTGCACCTGGGACCTGAATATGGCTGTGCCTTCCCTCCACAATGCTGGCTCCACCTCCTGTGGTGTGTCTGATGTCCCTGGCCTACACTCTGTGAAAGGAAAGAAGGAGTCTTGTCAACAAAGTGCTCCAGGTCTGACCAGAACTGGTTTGGACTAGGCAAAGGCCTCTCTGCCTTCAGAGAACAAAGAGAAACTGTGTATAAAAAGGGGGACCCAGACCCCAGAACTTTAGATCACTTCTGGGAATCAAGACGAACCTTTGCTGAGGAGAAGAACCAGGAAGCTGAAGGAGGAGACTACCCCTGTGCTGTGTGTTTGGGGGTTGGCCTGCAGTGGTTGCTTCATTGCCAAAGAAAGGAGAAAAGGACCGAGTGTGCTTTCTATCAACTTGAAGAAGAATCTCCAAGGGCTTGAACTAGAGCTTGCCTCCTGCCTGAAGTCTCAGGGATACAAGACTTCACCAACCAGCTCCCCCCTGAATTCCCTTGCTGGGAATTGAAGTGCCTGCTGTTGTGCTGGGCCTTCTGAGAGACTGCGTATCACTGGGAGCTGGAAGCGCATTCAAGGTACATTGAGAGTAAAGTGTTGCATCTACAACTTGAGAGAACTGAGCTATTTTATAACATTTTAAAGTCTATTTTTGAGTACAGTATTGCGGATTTTTTGTCGTTTGGTCTTGTGTTAAGTCTATATAAAAATACTATTTTTATAATACAACCTGTGTGGTGTCCATCTGTAGTGTTGTCACTGTATTTCTGTATGTGTTCACAAATGCTTTACACACTGCCTCTGAGATAAGCCTGCCTGCTCGTGCCAAGCTACCAAGGGGGTGAGCAGGGGTTATTTTAGGAGTGTAGCCCCTTACCCTGACTAGACACAAGGGTCCCTATTTGTCACAGGTACCTACCTATGCCAACTACAGACCCCCAAATCTAACAATGCCCATATGTGGGTCTCTTGCTCACTTTTCACTGGATTCCAGCTAGCCTGGGGGATCAGGGGTGTTACACCAAAACCGGTCCCAGGATGCTTGTTTCCGGTCCAGGTAAGACCTTGCTTGGCAGTTCGGGCTGGATTGTTCCCATGAGGAACAGGGTCAAGGCTGATTTGTATATGGAAGGGTCTGAACTGTGGTGGTGAAGTGAGCTAAAGAACTATGATGGATTCATCCCAGATCTGTGACTGGGTGTGAGTGTCTGAAAAGTTTCAGCGCTCCGTCCATCATCTCCTTATGTTTGGTTTGTTTGCCCTAGGTTGGGATGGTATGCCAAGACATGGGTCCCTTGCTCACTTTGCCACTTAATTCAAGCTAGCCTGGTGGATGAGGGGTGTTAACCTCAAAACCAGTCATAGGATGCCTGTTTCTGGTCAAGGGAAGACCTGGCTTGGCAGTTCGGGCTGGACTGTTCCCATGAGGAACAGGGTCAAGACTGATTTGCATATGGCTGTGTCTGAACTGGGGTGGTGAAGTGAGCTAAACAGCGATGAAGGATTCAACCCAGATCTGTGACTTGGGGGTGAGTGTCTGAAAAGTTTCAGCGCTACGTCCATCATCTCCTTGTGTTTGCTTTGTTCACCCTAAGTTGGCAGGGTATGCCCAGGCGTGGGTCCCATGCTCACTTTGCCACTGGATTAAAGCTAGGTGGCTGATGAGGGGTGTTACCCCGAAACCGGTCCCAGGATGCTTGTTTCCGGTTCAGGAAAGACCTGGCTTCGCAGTTTGGGCTGAACTGTTCCCATGATTAACAGGGTCAAGACTGATTTGCATATGGCTGTGTCTGAACTGGGGTGGCGAAATGAGCTAAAGAACAGTGTTGGATTTAACCCAGAACTGTGACTGTGGGTGAGTGTCTGTAAAGTTTCAGCGC
This sequence comes from Calotriton arnoldi, assembly GCA_963921515.1. NCBI lineage: Eukaryota > Metazoa > Chordata > Amphibia > Caudata > Salamandridae > Calotriton > Calotriton arnoldi. The sequence continues at coordinate 1,964,561 of CAWUFW010002500.1, read as the reverse complement.
TCCGTCCATCATCTCCTTGTGTTTGCTTTGTTTGCCCTACGTTGGCAACGTATGCCCAGACGTGGGTCCCTTGCTCACTTTGCTACTGGATTCAAGCTAGCCTGACTGATGAGAGGTGGTACTCCGAAACTGGTCCCAGGATGCTTGTTTCTGGTCCAGGGAAGACCTGGCCTGGCAGTTAGGGCTGGACTGTTCCCATGACGAACAGAGCCAAGACTGATTTGCATATGGCTGGGTCTGAACTGGGGTGGCGAAGTGAGCTAAAGAACAATGATGGATTCAACCCAGATCTGTGACTGGGGGCGAGTGTCTGAAAAGTTTCAACGCTCTGTCCATCATTTCCTTATGTTTGGAGTGTGATAAGTAGCATACCCGTTCACATTAATAGGGTCAATAAGTCACGTCTCTTGGAGACAAATAATAGCATAGCGATCAATGAACCTAAGTCAATCATACCTATCCCATTTGCTGGCTAAACCATCAATAATCCAAGAGGCCATAGATTGATTGCTTTGTATGGCTTTCAGTGACCTCAATGGGAATAGGTCTGCAACAGGAAGGCATATAGGGCATAGATACAATGTCGATCCCAGGTTGTACAAACTTGACTGGTTACTCACTTGGTCCCAAGGGAGCAGCTACACCAGGAATCCTGTTGATCCAATTGCGGAAGAGGAGTAAACCTGTTAAAGTTTGGGAAAGTAGGCCCAGATGGTAAAAGAGTGAATAGATGACCCTGGGGTTTATAAAAATAGCCATGGAGGAGAGCCTCAATAGCAGTTGGCACAAGGGGAGTAGAACTTAACTTGGACAAGATGTCATTAGCCACTCTTCTATCTTTGAAGATAATAAGAATACAATCAGTGTTGTCTGGTTTTGGAGTATTGCCCACCAAAGGAACTCTACTCACAAGGTTTATCTGGTTATGACCTAGCGTAAAGCCACCAATATTTTGTGTTTTTTTCCAGTGGACAACCTTGTTGACCAGTTGCTCGTGATCTTCACATGAGCTCTTGCTTAATGGGGAATTTTTTTTTAAAATCACCACAAAAGGGGTAGCCTAAAGGGGCAGCTGCAATGTATGTCCCCTAGAAAGACCAGTGCACTGAAAAGAACCACACAATCTAGCTAGCTGATCCTGGTCCCCATTATTGCCTTCAAGAGAATTTTACAGACGTGCCAGTGATACTTGAATAGGCCTGGCAGACTAAAACTGCAGGCAGTATCCCTAATAGCCCGGGAAGTATATGTCATACCACCAGAGGCTGAGGGGTATGATGAGGGTTGTGTTGAATGGGCAATGTCAGTAGTGCAATCTATTGGGCTAGGTAGAGAGGATCTTGCAGAATGTTGCACCGACAGAGTGTCCCTCAACTTAACCAAAGCTTCCTAAACCTGTCCTCATCCATCAATATTAGGACCCAGAGATGCAGTAAGTGAAGATATTACACTTTTACACATTTGCCCTGCTAAAACCGACAAGGAATCCTGCATACAACTCATTAATCCAGGGCTAATTTAACAGTTTGAAGCTAGGATTAAAGTAGTTGACATTATGGGTGGTTCTGGATGTAATCTTTTTTATTTGGCATTTCTGTCCAGTCTCTTCCTCTTGCCCCCTCTGTTGTTAGTCGCCTCAGAATTAGTCAAATTAGTCAAATTTGTCGGGCATGCGAATGGTTGGTCTTGCACCATAAAATCATCACTCACACTCCTCAGTAGTGGCAATAGTTTAGGTTATAGTGCCATTGGAAATGGCCAATTGATCAGGGCCCAAGGCTTGTAGAGGAGGATCAGTGCTGGGGGGGACATGATGATGGACACATGAGACTTAGGGAGAGCTTGTAACAGCTCAGACAATGGCGCAGGGAGAGATGTTAAAGACAAGCGCTGTTCGCCAAGTCAATTTCCCTACTAATAACCCACACAGCACGTCGCAGAAAGCCGTCTAAGGTGGAAGTGCTAATGTTAAAGACAAGCGCTGTTCGCCAAGTCAATTTCCCTACTAATAACCCACACAGCACGTCGCAGAAAGACGTCTAAGGTGGAAGTGCTGATGGGCACAGATGGCCCCCTGTTGGCCTGGTCTTTGCCCTGGCCACGTCGGGGATGCCTACTGCGATTATATGGCACTCCGGTGCCTAGCAAATGTTGTGGCCCTACTCATATGGGCCGCGGCAGCTGGGGAATGGAGTCCCCCCCGTGGCGGTCAACAGATCTCATTAGCCAAGATCAGGCAGGCCCTTAAAGTCGGCATGCACTCGCACTCATGGGAGTTTCTGGAGCACCTTCAGTGATTATTGGTGCAGACACTTAAGGGCTGCCTTTGGCTTGACACAATCCACACCCATGGACCATCTGTTCCTCCAAATTGTCCTGCTGGTGAAACCACACTTTACTACTTGCGGATTCATTGTCTTGACTATGCCCTGGTGCCCCCCATGTACAAGGAGAACTGCGTATCTTGGTAGACTAACACAAGTTGGGGACTTCTTAAAAAAAACAGCCCTCCTCAGACACCGGAGGATGGCTTTGCCGTCTTTCAGGCAGAGAGTGATCTGAAACAGCTCCAGTCCCCTGTCCATACAGCCTCCATAGTCACCTGCAGACAATCATGCTCCTCATTGGCTCGCACAATTTCGCTCAGTGGCATGCGCCAGGCTTTATACTCCTGAAACTGCAGTATCCATTCCTCAACTGTAGGTGGGGGAATGAGGCAGACCCTTGGAACAGAGGAATGTGTGGCTTGCATTCAATGTACCACCAAGAGATGACCATAGTAAAAATGAAAATGTCTGCAGCCGCAGTGTATGGCAATGTCCTTTCACTCAATTTGGGAGCGTCACTGCTCCATGGGGGCACCCACTCTCCACACTCTCATCTTTTAGAAAGTACTGCACCTAGTCCCTTGGGACCAGCATCAACAGACAGCTAAGAGTCTTTCTTTGGGTCAGAATATACCAGCTTGGTCTCTGCTGGCAGGGCACCATTAGTATTCTACAGGAACACCTGCTGCTCTTTCCCCAGGCCCAGCTCATTGAGGCTTTCTTTAGTTTTCAAAGTGGGGCTGTGAGGTCTGTCAGGTTTCTTATAAATCACCCACAGTAATTTAGTATGCCAGAAAACTCCTCACCCCTCTAACTGAGAAAAGAGCTGGGCTTACTCTTGCATGTCTCTCAACCTCATGGCCTCAGGTGCTACACCTTCATCAAAGAAAACATGCCCAAAAAAACAAATGTCCTTTCTCAGGAGTTCACATTTTTCTAGGTACCATGTAAGGCTACTATTTTTCAGCCAGAGCAAACACCAAGATATACCTCACTCATGTTCAGAACACCCATTAGTCCAGACAAAAACTCTCTTATGAAATTTTGGAACACTTAAGCAGCGCTAGATATTACAAATATAAGTTGTTTACTCTCGTACCGGAGGACCCGATGTATAGAGAACATGGCGCAATTCCTTGATTCAGGGTCTAGCTTGAGTTTGGAATACCCTGATCACAGACCCATCTTGCAGAACCAACTTGATCCTGAGACTTCACTAATGATATCATTCACTGTCAGGGTGATGTGTTTCTCTCTTCTGATAGCCATGTTTGGGAGTCATATACCAATGTATAGTCAAACTTCCCCCTGTTGTTTGAGCTTTCTGGTCACCGCACTGTGGGACACTCACTGTGTCTGGCCATCTACCTTTTCAGTTATGTCTGCCTCGTCCATATTTTGAAGGTCCTCTTACATCATTTGTTATAGATGGAATGCACCATGTCAAATGCACTGGTTTTGAGAGTCAAATACATTGGGGTCGTCTCAGCCTATTTTGTTAAGCACAGTGCAAGTGTTTAGCAGCTCAATCTATCAAAAAAAACTCTAACTTTCAGGCCATCCCTTTAGCTTGGTATGGTCTGCAATAGTCTAAAATGTCACACTTCGGCACAGGTATTCTGCTTGCAGACAGAACTGTGTCTCAGGACAACAGGACGTCAGGATGTAGGGGCTGAGTCTCTCTACCACGTCAGCACCTGTAGGCCCAAATAGTTGACAGTGCCTCACCTGAACTCCTAAATTTCCAAGTAGAAGGGGATTTTGGCAAACCTAGAACATGAACTTCTAGTTCCCAAGGGAACCATGGAAACAGATTATCACCTTTTGTTTCTTATATATACATGCCCATAATAAACAAAAGGAAGATGCAAAGAAAGTTTACAATATATATAGAAGACTATCAGAGTCTTATATTAAGCAGGTGTGCAGTGATTAGAAAACAAATTTAACTAAGCAGTGTAATCAACATTACTATCAGTCTGTATATAAAGAAAAACCCAACCATGGCAAGTATTACATTTGTAAAGGCCCACCCTCACTATGTGAGCATGGGGATATATTAATGATCTCTGGGATTATCGCCAGACCCCATACCTGGCGTGTGTAGTTAGATGGTCCGCATCATAGGTGTTAACTCAATTTAGGCAAGGCTGCTGCCTCTGTTCTAAAACTGGTCTCTCTGCTGGAATTCTTCTCTATCTGCTCTACAAGGAGGCAAGACACAGTTTATATGATAAGAACCACTGTGTTGGCAAACTGCAGCTGCGCTAATATTTTATGTCTAAAAACTTTAGGTGTTGTTGCTGACTGGGCACAAGTAGACTGTGCGCCATGTTGCTTGACCTTACACGAAATGTCCAGACGGAATCCGAAGAATAGTCATTAAATACAATAATATGTGCAGCCTATTTCTAAAATAATATCATGTCAAAAAAACAAATGTATTATTTGTGGGTGTGCAAAGCAGATGCAGCCTAAAAAAGCTAATTCGCAAACTAAGGGAGAACCAAAGTGGGCGTAAAAGGGAAATCAGTAAAACTTGTTTCAGTGTGAGAGTTAGTAGGTAATGCTGGCCCTGCCTTTCGGCAGCTGTCGAAGGAGTTGTGATTGGTGCCAGTTGCAGTGGAATATCTTGGGCGCCGGCATAATTATTTTTGCAAATGATGTACTGTGTGTCTGCCTCAGGATCAGCAGACAGAATGTCAAAACTTTCAAAAGGGCAAAGTCTGTGTTTGTCTTAGTATGTTTTACTTAATCGGGTTTTGGGGCGTCACAGTACTTAAGGAGCCTCCTTATGGCAGAAAATGAGTGTTGCTTCTAAGTTTTTTTAAAATACACATGCTATTTTGCACCAAGATTCTTTGATAAGACGTTAAACTGACAGTGCTTTAACCCCTTCGCTGCTAGACCCCCCCCTGTGCTAGGCCGATTTTGGCTATTTGGGGCAGTTTGCACTAAGGGCCCTGTAACCTTTGGTCCACATAGGGTATCTACACCAAATTTGCATCCTTTTCTTCCAACATATTCTGGATTCTAAAAGTACCCAAGGTTTGTTGATTCCTCTTTAGGGGACTGAGAAATTAGTCAAAATGCAACTAACTTTTGTTTTTTTCCGGAAACATGGGAAAAGATTGCTGCAGAAGAAACAATCTGTTTTTTCCCTGCAAAAGGGATCAACAAAGGATTTGTGGTACTAAAATCACCATCCACCCAGCTTTCAGGAACAGGCAGACTTTTGTCAGAAAACCAAAACATTCTACACAGTTTTGGCATTTTACAGGGACATAGCCTATTTTTCCTATTTTTTTGTGCTTTCAACCTCCTTCCAGTTAGTGGTAGAAATGGGTGTGAAAGCAATAATGGATTCTGGAAAACTATACATTTCTGAAAAGTAGACACAATTCTGAGTTTAGCAAGGGGTCATTTGTGTAGATCCTTCAAGGGATTTCTATAGAAACTAACAGTTGAAACAAAAAGATATTGAAATTGAGTTGAAAAAAACAGCCATTTGTGACAAGGTTTTCACCTGTAACTTCTAAGTATAGCAGATTTTGTAGAGCACTATACCATTACATATGCTGAACCCTTCTGGTTCTAGGGATATATAGGACCTATAGGTTGACCAAGAACCTGAGGCACCCAGAGCTAATAACTCATCTTCTCATGGGTTTTCATTGTGTCCAGGGTATACATCCATTCATTTGGTAAAATATAAAGAGTGAAAATAGGTATCAAGGAAACCTATATATTTCAGAAATGGGAAAGAAATATAGAGTTTAGAAGCAGTGGTTATTTGCACACCTCCAAAATTATTGGTACCCATACTAGCATGTGAATTGGAGGAAATATTTCAAAATGACTTTTTTTTTATACATTGCCTTACATTTGGAAGGCATAAATGCAAAGAAAGGTTTGGTAATTACACTTGTTCTACAATTCTGTGTTCCCCTAAGTCTCCCGATACAAATGGTACCTCACTTGTGTGGGTAGACCCAGTGCCTGCGACAGGAAACGGCCCAAAACGCAACATGGACACATCACATTTTTCCAGTGAAAACTGACCCTTTTTTCGCAATGTGCTAGCTGTGGATTTTGGACCCTAGCTTAGCCTAGTAAACCTATACATTTTTTTAAAAACAAAACACCATGGGAAATCCAGGATGAGATGACTTGTATGGCTCTCACAAGGTTATGTTACCCAAAAATCCTTCCAAACCTCAAACTTTGTAAAAAAAAACACATTTTCCTCACATTTCTGTGATGGACAGTTCTGGAATCTACGGGGAGCCACAAAACTCTACCCACCCAGCATTTCCTCATGTCTCTCAATAAAAATTGTGCCTCACTTGTGTGGGCAGGCCTAGTGCCCGTGACAGGAAATGGCCTAAAACGCAACGTGGACACATCACATTTTTACCCGGAAAACTGACCCTTTTTTTTAAATGTGCCTAGCTGTTGATTCGGGAACCTATCTCAGTCGGTACCTGGGGAAACCTAGCAAACCTGTATATTTTTGAAAACTAAACACCCAGGGGAATCCGGGATGGGGTGACTTGTGTGACTCGCCCTTGGTTCTGTTACCCAGAATCCCGTGCAAACCTCAAACTTTGTAAAAAAAAACAACACATTTTTCTCACATTTCTGTGATGGAAAGTTCTGGAATTTGTTGGGAGCCATTAACTTCCACCACCCAGCATTCCTGCACGTGTCCTGATAAAAATGATACCTCAATTTCAGTTCATAAACTTTATTCGGTTTTTTGGTAAACCATAAAAGTCACACACACAAAAGTACAAGATATTTAAAATGCATAGAAGACATAAAGCTAACCGAGAGCAGCTAGCCCACGTACAAATCATAAACATTATTGATTTTCAACAGCATCAAGACAATTTTCCTTTTTAAGATACAACACCAGATCCCAGCAGTAGAATAATAATTTTTCAAAGTGCATAGTGCCATTTGTTAGTGCAAAGCTTTCCTGGCCAGTGTGTAGACAGGGCATGTAAACATTTGATGAAGTGCATAATAACTTTTCACAGAAACGGACAGGTTTCAATCAAGTGTAGTTCATTTTCCTATTGTCATTGACTTTCAGGTGAAATTTGTGGTTCAGCCAATAGATACTATCTTAAAAGAGTCATTCTTAAAGTGCAATAATGATTTTTTAACAATGCCAAGAAAATAAAAATATGAAATATAAAATCCTCCACAGGTTGCAGGTAATCATTTTAAAACAATCTCAGAGGGTGAGAGACAAAACAACATCTCGAATAAAAGAGACCCATTATTTTCCAACTAACCTCCTTAAGCAAATTGCAGCAGAAATAAATCTATATATCGTTTCGCTAATATATTCTAATTAGAGTAGTCGGAGATAAAACAGCGCTGGCCTACATTTTTTATGGTCAAAACCCTCAAGAGTGGTAAAATGTATTCCCTTCGTGGTTTATTGCATAACTCACAGAAGAAAAAGAAGTGCAACATGTTCTGGCTTGAGTTACAATCACAAGGGCATGGATCCAGATAGGCCTCGTGATATGTCTGGCTGGGATACGAAACCAAAAAGTAGGCGATGCCGAATCTGAATCTAGTGAGATAAAAAAAAAAAAAATGACTAAAAGGGTACAAAAGATATGGCTCAATTCTTTCGTTGGTAATTAAGGGTAAATAATCAGCTAACTGCTTTTTACTGCGCTCCTTATATTCTCTATGATCACTTAAAATATTTAGAAAATCTCTTTTTAATTAGAGTTTCATGACAGAGGTGATAAGCTGAGGGTTTGTAAAGAAAACCTGCCTCCCCATGCGAGTCAGCTGGGTCTTCACATAGCTGAGCCATGGTATTTTGTGAGAATGGTCACAGTTTAGACAGTCTTGAATTTTTTCCCGGTTGAGGACCGGTTCTTCGTTTACCCAGATCGAGAGCCATAACTTGATGGGGCCACTATGTCTACGGTCCGCCAGGGGGATTAGCCCCAATTCCCGATGACAAATAATAGAAGGCAAGCTGGGGGGGAGTGGGGGGCAGAGAATAATCTTCTGAGGAATTCATTTTCCGTTCTATGTAGCGTGGACAAATTGCAGAATCCCCACAGCCCAGCTCTGTGCAGAATCATGGCACAGCATCGGGCGGTGTAGATATTAATGAGGGACTTGGTTGGTCTACTGCCGAGTTTCCTGGAAATACTAAGTAGGGCCTCGAGTGTTCTATTGAAACTCCTCTTCTTGACCTCATGAACCTTTTTGATCAAATGGGATGCCTAAGTAGCAGAAAGTTGACACCTGAGATAATTTTTCGTTATTAATGAAGCAGGGTCTCATTTTGTGATAGACTTTCCCCACCACCATGATCTGTGACTTGGTGGTGTTGGTCTGCAGACCCAGTTGGCGCATAAATTCATTAAATCTGTTGAGGAGGGTCTGCAGGCCCACACCTGTTCTTGAGATCAGTACACAGTCATCTGCATATAATAGTGCAGGGAGATTTCTCCGCTGCACCCGTGGCACATCGATCGCCCCATCATTCACGAAACTGAAATCATTTACATATAGGCAAAACAGGAAGGGGGCTAACACACACCCCTGTCGGACACCACTATTCATTTTAATTGGGGCTGATAATTCTCCGTCCGCCCCATATCTTACTAGGCCGATAACATCCTGGTGCATTTGCGATAACAAATGGACCAGGGGGGCATCTATGCCCATACCTAACAACTTTTGCCATAATTTCCCTCTCATCACACAATCGAAGGCCGATGTCAAGTCCATGAAGCCCAAATAAAGATTGGTGTTTTTGCCAAGGTGTATTTGCTGATTACCAAGTGAAGGGTGAGGCATTGCTCTACCGTGCCCAGGCCCCATCTGAAACCATATTGAATGTCCGAAAAGTTCCCCTTTTCTGCTATCCAATTTTCAAGGCAGTCAAGTAGAACCCTGCCCATCAACTTGCATGTGGTGTCAATCAGTGATATTGGGCAGAAGCATTTGGGGTTCAACTTATCTCCCTTTTTGAAAATAGGGACGATTATTGCTGTTGACCAGGATTCTGGGGGACACGTGACTCTAACACAGCATAAAATGTTGGTTAAATTTGGGAGCCAAAGGTCAGGCTTTGCCAAGAAGAGATCGGCTGGTACGCCATCGGGACCGGCAGCCTTGTTTTTCTTTGTCAAGCCTAAAGTCTTTGTAACTTCCTGGATTGTCAGTGGGTCTAATTTTCTCGCTGCCCCTTTTGTGTAGTTGCTTCATTCTAGAGTGCCAGCTGGGTCCCCCTCATTATTATAAATTACATGAAAATGATCAACCCACTTGTTTGAGGGGAGTGTGACATCAGTGGTGTTATTATGGTTGTCTTGAAAGAAAGGGGCATTGATGGTCTTTCTAAAATAGACTACTATTTTTAGTGGTGCTGGCTTCGTACAGCCTCTCCAATGCCTCCTTCCTAACAGTCTCCCTGCGATCTGCTAGAGTCTTTTTGTACTGGCATCTACAAGCTCTCACCCGTGCTAAATCTCTGGGCTTTTGTTTTAAAGCTTCAACAAGCTTGTTATGGATCCTTGTGCAATCATTATTGAACCACTTTGACTGTTTGTGGGCCGTGGGCCTTCTGTCACATTTTAAAATGTCATTTAAAGTTATGGAGATGTCTGTGAACGCTACTAGCATGGTTTTTGGATTTAGTTCATCTTGGAGGCAAGTCAAAAATTGCGACATATTTTTTTCTAAAAGTTTTCCCAAAACCACCTCAGGGTTCATAGACGCCCATTTACCCATGAGACCCTTACTTCTATGATGGATTAAGAGAGGCGCTACTAAGGGCAGATTCTTGATTTGTGTTTCAAAGTTAATCTCTAGAGGAAAGTGGTCGCTAAAAAGTACTTTTAAAATTGAAAAATTTACCGACTTGGGCTTACAATAGTCAGAAAGCGCAATACAATCAATGAGGCTGCCCCTATGACAAATAGTATACGTAATCTCCTCCTGCCCAGCCCCCGAAGTCAAGTCTATAGTTAAAAAAAGAGAAAACTTTGATAAAATAGAGTTAAAAACATTGCCACAGGAAGTGTGTTCAAAATGACTTTGGCCCTCAGGGGAGTCTTCCATGTCGGTACAAACGGAAACCTGTGATAATGTGCAAAGTCTGCAGTTAAAATCCCTGTCCCATAATATTATATAATCTGTGTTCAGTTCCATTATGTGTTTACTTAATAATGTTTCAAGGCTAGCCGCTATTTCTGTATTAGAAGGAATAAAATTGTTATGATAAAAATTTACAATTTTGAGTGTGACATTTAGTTCATATGTGACATTAATAAATTGAAAGTGCGGAGTGTCCAGGTTAGAGGCGCGTATTTTGTTGCCCAAAGTTGTTGTTAATAAAGTGAGCAAGCCACCCAGGTCATGTCCTCCACGCGAGCGGACAGCTGGTGTGTCGATAGATATAAAGCCATCTATATATATCTTCTCGCGGACCCACGCGTCTTGGAGACAGATAAGGGCGTAGCCTTTTTTAAAATCTAACCAGTCATTGTTTTTCACCTTGGACGCAAGTCCAGCTACATTCTAAAAGAGGCAACTGAACTTATTGCCCTTTTGCATAATGAGACCAGTCTCTCTGACCACGGGACTATTGATACAATCGGGTAAAACCTGTATGACCTTCTCTTTTATATTATCTGTGACCATACAGGGGGACACCAGGGGCAAGAGAGTGGCCACATGTGCCTGTATTGTTGCCCTCCCATCCTTGTTGGCACGATCTTCAACCGGAGCAGTCCCCTGTATATGTAGTCAATCAATTTGCTCCAGGGGTGAAAAGCGGTTGTAAGTTGGACTGGCAGGTCGCTCCGGGACACCCCCATTAACAGAGAGCAACTGCAGGAGGGTGCGCTTAATGGGCCTATAAAAATATCCCAAGGGTCCTGCCTCAATCCCTTCACCCGTCTGGAGCAGTTGGGAAGCTCAATCCAGAAGACAGTCTACTATGCGCTTATTTCTAAAATTTACCACAATACAATTACCAGGTGTCTCTTTTGGATGATGGCCTACCAAGGACATACGTTGAACATTATTCATACTCCCATAGAGTTCTTCACAACTAAAACAGTGTGTAGTTTTTTGGAGCCAGTGGACGACCTTACTTTGTAATTGGCAGTGCTCTTCGGCTAGTGGGGAAGGAGGGACGTTTTTTAAAACTATTACTAGCGGTGTTGCCTCCGGAGGGAGTTGCAGAATTCTTTGAGGTCTTGTACATACTACTTGATGATTTGCAGTGGCTAGATGTTTTTTAGATGGAAAGTCAGGTACCTTGTTGGGCCTCCTTAGCGGGGCTGATTGTACCCTGGGTAGGCACACTGTTAAATTAAACTGGGCAGTACGGATAGAGCTATTTTTCCTGCCATCCTCTTGTATGAAGCCCTCGCCTGACAATCCCTAATTGAGGCCTGCTGGGGTTGTAGTAGAAGCCTCTAAGCTTTGCCTGTGCTCCACCGGGCTTTTAAAGGTGCTCGAGAGAGTGCTTAAACTTGATCCAATCAAGATTTTTAGGGAAGTGTCAATACTGTTAAGGACAGCCAAAACTGGTTCAAGGCACAGTTTTAGTGATTTATCCAGGAGCTCTGAGAGGTTGGCTTGTATCAGGCCTCCCTGTATGGCTTAAATTGACTGGCTCAGTACTAGGCGACAACCCGTTATTTCTGCTGACAGGGGTTGATTTATTTCCAACCAGGGGCAGCTTGTGTTTTGTAGACGGCATGTTACTGCTTTTTGCCTTTTTTACTGGTGGAGAGCCCCTAGGTTCAAGCTGTGAGTTCTGATCGTCATTAGTCACGATCATGAGGTCGCCATTGAAATTGTAAGGGTTTCCAGTGTCCTTACTGCTGTCGACCTGGTGCGGGGGATGTGGAGTCTGAGCTGCACCCATGACTTCGATGTCTCCAACCGGAGATTTAGTACGCAGAGCTTTCTTAGTGACCCCTATCCTCTCCTCCATGCACTCAATCTCATTGTTAATCGCCCCCATTGCAGTAGTCAACAAGCTAGTTATGGTTGTGGCTAGCGGGCTTTCTCTGGGGTTCGGCATCACTGCCTTCCTCTTCCCCATGATCTTACCTTTAAAGAAGGTTTAATTCCTTTTCAGGCTGCAGTCCCAGATGCAAGAGCCAAGAGGGGTGGCCCAGCCCACCTTGGACAGGTGTGGATGGGCGAATCCTGGGCCAAGGGCTGGCCCGGGCTTTGCCTGGGCACTGCCGGGTGTGCCCATGTGTGTACTGCGCTGCTGCAGCGTTCTGGCATCTTTGTGGTGCGTCAGGTGTTTGGCCCTGCCCCTGCGGTAAAGCGCGTTGCGCTGGTGGACCGAGTCCCACCCGAGCGAGAATGGCAAGAGTAGAGCGGGAGCAGCAGGAGCAGCGCTGCCGGTAAGTGAGGGGGCCTCCTCTGGCCCAAACAAGCGTCCCAAGCTGCGGGAGAGTTCCGGTGCCTTTGCGGCGCGTCAGGTGCTTGGCCCCGCCCCTGCTGTAAAACGCGTTTTGCTGGGGGACTGAGTCCCACCCCAGCGAGAATGGCAAGAGTAGAGCAGGAGCAGCAGGAGCAGCACTGCCGGTTAGTGAGGGGGCCTCCTCTGGCCCATAGAAACGTCCCATGCTGCGGGAGATTTCTGGTGCCTTTGTGGGGCATCAGGTGCTTGGCCCCTGCCCCTGCAGTAAAGCACGTTGCGCTGGGTGACCGAGTACCACCCCAGCGAGAATGGCAAGAGTGGGGTGGGAGAAGCAGGAGCAGTGCTGCCAGTAAGTGAGGGGACCCCCTCTGGCCCAAACAAGCGTCCCCTCACTTGTGTGGGTAGACATAGTACCTGTGGCAGGAAACGGCCCAAAACCCAACGTGGAAACAACCCATTTTTCCAGTGAAAACTGACCTTTTTCGCAATGTACCTATGTGGATTTTGCACCTAAGAAAACTTAGCAAACCTATACATTTTTTAAAACGAGACATCCAGGGAAATCCAAGATGGGGTAACTTGTATGGCTCCCACCAGGTTCTGTTACCCAGAATACCTTGCAAACCTCAAACCTTGTAAAAAAAACGCATTTTCCTGTGATGGAAAGTTCTGGAAACTGCAGGTTTTCCTGTGATGGAAAGTTCTGGAAACTGCAGGTAGCCACAAACTTCCATGCACCCAGCATTTCCCTAAGTCTGATGAGAAAAATGGTACCTCATTTGTGTGGGTAGGCCTAGTACCCGTGACAGGAAACGGCCCAAAACGCAATGTGGACACATCAAATTTTTCCACTGAAAATTGACCTTTATTTGCAATGCGCCTTGCTATGTATTTTGGGCCCAAGCTCTGTCGGCACTTAGGGAAACCTAGCAAACCCGTACATTTTTTAAAACTAGACACCCACGGAAATCCAGCATGGGGTGACTTGTGTGGCTCTCACCAGGTCCTGTTACCCAGAATCCTTTCAAACCTCAAACTTTGTATTCTGTGATGGAAAGTTCTGGAATCTGTGTGAAGCCACAAACTTCCACGCACCCAGCATTTTCCCAAGTCTCCCAATAAAAATGCACCTCACTTGTGTGGGTAGGCCTAGTGTTCGAAACAGGAAACGTCCCAAAACACAACGTGACACATCACATTTTTCCAGTGAAAACTGACCCTTTTTTGCAATGTGCCTAGTTGTGGATTTGGGACCCCAGCTCAGCCGGCACTTAGGGCAACCTAGCAAATCAGTACATTTTTTAAAACTAGACATCTCGGGAAATACAGGATGGGGTGACTTGTGTGCCTCTCACCAGGTTCTATTACCCAGAATCCCTTGCAAACCACAAACTTTGCAAAAAATATATATTTTCCTCACATTTCTGTGATGGAAAGTTCTGGAATCTATGGGGAGCCACAAACTTCCACCCACCCAGCGTTCCCCCAAGTCTCTCAATAAGAATGGTGCCTCACTTGTGTGGGTAGGCCTAGTGCCCACGACAGGAAACGGCCCAAAATGTACTGTGGAGACTTTAAAATTATTGATTACAAAAAGGCCGTGTTTTGTGAGGAGTCAACTGCGTTTTTGATCCTGGGCTCAGTGGCTATCTAGGAAAACCTACCAAACCCAGACATTTCTTAAAACAAGACACCTGGAGGAGTCCATGGAGGTGTGACTTGCATGGATTCCCCAACGTTTTCCTACCCATAGTCTCCTGCAAACCTCAAATTTAACTTGAAGAAATCAAATTTTTCTCACATTTCTGTTTGGGAAAATTGTGGCTGACACAAATTTCCTACCACCCAGCGTTCCCCCAGGTCTACCAATAAAAAGGGTACCTGACTTGGACTCCCCTAGGTATCATGTTTTCAGAAATGTCTGGGTTTGGTAGGTGGCCCCCCTAGCAAAACCAGGTAGTTTTGTCATAGATAATTTTCATGTCCCCACAATACGTTTTAGGCCCTTCCCTGCCATCGGTACTTGGCCCACCCACATACGTGAGGTACCATTTTTATTGGAAGACCTGCAGAAACACTGGGTAGTAGGACATTTGTGTCAGCCTGGTGATCCCACAACTTTCTCACACAGAAATATGAGGAAAATGTGATTTGGTTTATCTAAATTTGAGGTTTGCATGGGATTCTGGATAGTAAAACATTGGGGGATCTATGCATGCCAGACCTCCTGGACTCCCCCTGGTGTCTAGTTTTGGGCAGCCCCCACTCCTACATTTGCATTTAAAAAAGCCCTACTACCTAGTGTGCTTCTAAACAATAATGATCACTCCTGGCCTCCAGAATCACATCACACACCTTTCTTTCATATTTCAGACCATTCCCCTTCGTCATCATTCATATCACCATCTGCCTGGTCAGGCGGGTAACGGATTACGATGTCCACCACTTTTGACCATGTAGCTTTTATTGTTTCAGCAGACCTTCATACTATTGTAAAATGATGTAATGTTCCACATGCTGAGCACTTCCTTCTATTTGCTGGGCATTCTCCCATGTAGAACAACACTTCTCCAAATTGTCTGCAGGGCATCTGTTGAATCAGGGTTTTCTCTCCTTTTGGGTTAGAAGTTGACTTGGTGATCTGGTTGATTGATTTTGCCTTGCTGGACTTGCGAAAGACTCAAGTCTTTGCCAGTTCTTTGGCCTGTCAAGCATCAAGGTATCCTGCATCGACCTCCAAGGTTCTTGCAGGATCTGTTCCCTTACATTTGTAGAAGTACAGACCATAATAAAATGTGCACGAATTTCGTCCATTTAATTGACCAGGCACTGGCCAGTTCTTTCAATCTGACGTGGAAGGCATCTACAGACTTTCTGGAGCTTGATGCATGTGATTCAGCGGTAATTTCTCAGTAATTTCTCAATGCAAAACATCATTTACCTCTAGTTTACAGCTTTAAAGGTGATGGACCTTTGCCACCGTGTTATCACCTTCAGGAGACTTTACATAAACATGAAAAATCAAAAATACATTTAAATTTAAGCCAATAAAGAGAGTTGTGAGTATTTTTAAAGGGTTTTATTTTCTAGTCAAAAGTTAAGTTTCTCTGACCCTTTATTCATTAGTCAAATATCAATCAGGTTACAGAATTGGAAAATTTGAAAAATAGAATTAATACAGAACATATTATAGGTTGCATACAAAGCACTCCATAAAGGAGGGAAAACCCCTAATTCTATGTCAGTCAGAACTCTTTAAAGAGTTTCAGGAAAAATATAATTCAAGAGTGAGTTTTGCAAGGCTAATCAATAATTAATAATTAGCAAAAATCTCCCATAAAGAGAAATAAATGCATAAGACAAAAACCTGTCCTGATCTCTCAGCTGCTCTCTCTTCGCTGGTCTGTTCATCTGTCTCTCTCCCTCTCCATTGTCTGACAGAGAGGCTGCTCCTTGAAAATGCCCCTCCTTCACAAGACCACAGAGGAATGTGATCTGCCTTGCCAAAAATATGACGTGCAAGGACTCTCTGAAAAGAATATGAGCAAGACCCCCACCTCCCTCTGTCTCTCCTCGGACGCAATCTCCTCCCAGGCTGCACCCGCGATGTTCACGTACCTAACCCATATGATGCCTGGTCAGATCTGCTCCCTCCTCATCCCTCCTCTAAGACTGACAGGCCCCCTATGGGGTAATTTTTTATACTCTAATTCTTGGCTGACTACACTAATAATGTTGCAGTTTCAGTAGAAACTTGCACTGTGATTGGTTAACATAGGTGACATGAGGGTCTCATCATCCTGTTCTCATTGCAAATCCAACTCATACCAGTTTTAACAAAGGAAGCGTTAAGGCTTAATACAGTCATATGTTTCACCATCAATAATTATACAAATATTGCAACATGTAAGCGGAAAAGTGTATCAGTCCATTTCCGTCTCGCTTTCACATCGCACGCAGGGATGACGCTCTCCCACAAACACTGTTACATTGACACGGTGACAAGAGTGTACAGTTCATTGTGGCCTTGACCCATGTGCCTTCACTTGAGACACTTGGCAGTTCATGCAGCTGGCACAATCTTCTGCGCATGCGTCTCTCATTCAGCACACTTCTAACAATTCTCAGCCGCGCTGGATTCCTAGGCAGCCATTTTCATTGTGGGCCCAAAAGTAAAACAAACACAAAAGAATATTAATTTATTAAATAAAACCCATTCTGTTCACCTCCCACCATTCTAGTACCCTGTATTAATTATTACCTAGCAAAAGCTATCAATTTAAAGCAGCTTTTCTATTATTTGTGCACAATATGCAAAATGTGCAATGTACAACATAGCATAAACATGCTCTAGTGCAAATTTTCAAAGCGCAAACAGTTAATACATACTCATAGCAACATGCTCTAATGTTTTAAATAGCTTTTCATGCAAAATGTGTTTGCCCCACGTGTAGTGTTGGTGCATGGTTGATTAATTAATACACATTATGAGAAAGATGTATTATGAACTGAATATGCATTGTCTAAATATGCAACAAAGCCAAAGTCTCTTGAGACGGGAACAGGGAGTGTAGATTACAAGGGAAAAGAGCTGGAAGGAGAGAACATGCATTCAATTCTTATCTTTAAAGCTAAAGAGGAAACTGAAATCACGAGTTTTTCTACACTGCAAAAACACATGTTAATTCAGTGCTACTTTAAAAGTTTTAAAAAAAAAACATTATCTAAATTAAATGTACATTCTATAGTGAGGTTAAATCTAAACTAAACACATTAAAGATCCATGATTAATTAATTAAGCATGGTTTTGAATGAAAGCATCTCAGACTGAAAGCATTTCAACCAGGCCTCATTTCATGTCTTTCCCTTTGCATGCACCAAAAGTGCCCCTTTTAAAAAGCATTTGACTAGGCCTCATTTCATGTTTCATGTGCCATGTGTTTTCACTTGCACCAAAATCTGCGTGCCATTTTAAATGCATTCTGTCTGAAACACAAAACAGAGCGATGCTTAATCTTGATGAAATCTGGCTCCATCAACTCACCCTTTGATGATAACAAATCATGATACCTCAAATGATTTGTAAATCATCACACTTATTTAATCTCACAGGTGACATTTTTATTGCAAAAGCTGAACATATAACAATTTTACCTCTATTTCTAAGCCAACACAAGTTTTGTCTGTAATCAGATCATATATAGCCAAGCTCAAATGTTTAGTGCAGAGTTCTGTGAGTAGCTTCTTGGAACTGTTAGTCTTCTCTAAAATAAGTAAGTAAAATAATAAAAGGAAAATTCAATAGAACAGTTCTTTTTTTTTTTTTCTTTTCATCATTCAAAGATTATTTTCTCTTCAGCTATTGACAATTCCCAGTTATTTGTTTCAGCATTTTACTTTTCTCTTTGTCACCAGCTTGCCATCAGGGTGGCTCATACAGTTCATTCAAAGTGGCATTCTGTACTTTTCCCATGCATTTTGACCACTCAGGTGCTGAGAAACTCTGACAGAGCATCATAAATTCTTTGCACTTTTTCAATCCAAGCCTTTCACTTTTATTTTCACTTTGATCAGATTCATATGTTTCAGCTATGGGTGCAAATGATTTTTCAAGGGACCACTGTAGACATTTTGGATACCCTTTCAGCCAGCTTTTTCCTACCTCCACTTTTAGGCCCACAGCACTAATTTCTTCTTCAGAGGCTGCATCTGACTCTTTCAACCTTTTGACACCGCTTTCATCTGAGTCAGTTTCCACTTTTTGCTTTTCCAGTGCCACTTCAGTTTTCTCGAGTGCTGCTTCAGACTCTGTGTGTTCCCTTACAGCTTGACTGACCCTCTTCTGTGGACTTTTGACCACTGCTGGCATATCTTCTTGAAGAGGAGCTGTTTTATCAGGAGGACACAGGACCATACGCATGTGAGAGGCATGCACCCAATTTGGAAGGCCACCACATTTCACAACAGTCTTTGCCAGGATCATTTGGAACAGGCCTTTCCATTTCACAGCATCTCTCGGATCAAAGTTTTGGCACCATTCATTATGCAGATCTTGTGTAGTGTTGGACTTGGCCTTTTTGCAGGGTCATCCCTAAACTTTTTGCCTTTCTCCTAGCCATTTTTCTGACATGGTGTTGGTGGTTTTAGGACTCTGGGCACTTTAGCACTGCTGTTCAGTGTAAAGTGCATGTGCTCTCTGTGATAAATGTGGTAAGATTGGTCTACACCTGTTTGGCCTATTTAAATTAAATGCTACTGGTGGGCTTGGAGCGCTAATTGCGCCACCCACCAAAGTAGCCTTTCAAACATATCTCAGGCCTCTGCCATTGCCGGGCCTGTGCGCGCAGTGTTACTGCCGCTGTGACGTGGCACCTAAAGTGTGTGCCATGTCCGTGACCCCCCTTTTACTACATGTCAGTCACCCCTAAGGTAGGCCCTAGCTAGCCCTATGGGCAGGGTGCATTGTAGGTAAAAGATAGGACATGTACCTTAAGTGTGTGACATGTCCTGGTAGTGACAAACAGCCATTTTGGTTTCTCATGCATTGGGGATTCCCTGATAAGTGTTCCAGTGGTAATTCCTGATATGAGAGGTGCAGCGTGGTCAAGTTTGGTATATTTGGAATAGTGATAATAAATGCTGCGCAATGGTGTGCGCAGATTTATTATAATTATTTTAGAAATGCCACTTTTAGAAGTTGGCATTTCTGTGTGCTATGTGTCTGCCTGCCTGATGTGAATTGCATGTCTGGCTTGTGAGTGACAGGGGCTGGGAGGTGTGGGTGGCTCCAGGAGGGGCAGGGTGAGTCAGCGCTAGGCTGAATGGGGCATCTACATTTTGAGTAGTGGGAGGAGAAGTCCCTGGTCCCTGAATAGGATTGTGCCTGCCCTAGTGAATGCTGGCTCCGCCCCCTTGTGGTGTGTCTGATGGCAGAGCCCCATCTCTGAAAGGAGGGTGTGAGCACTGTAAGCAGAGTGCTCCAAAACCCCCCAGAACCAGTTGTATCTGGTTCCCCCAAAGCCCTGTCCTGCAGACAAAGAAAAGAGGTGTATAAAAATAGGGGCTGTGACCCCATGAAAATGTTCAGTTGCTGTGCTGTTCCTGACGGAGGGGTCTTGCTGCTGCTGGGGCCCAGGGGGGCTGCCATGAGGGCTTGCTCTTTCACCTCTGCCCTTTTAAGGACTTTATGGCCTAGCACCTCGTGAGCGCTGTGTTTTGGCTGCCTGAGGGGAGAGCGAGAAGCTGGCGGCGTGCAGCGTGCTGCTGCAGTAATTATAGAGGGAATCCCGACATGGGGATTCCCCCGAGCTGCCGGTGGGAGCGGGTGCCCACCCCGCACCTTTGCCGTTTTATTTTATATACACTTAGCGGGTGCCCACCCCGCAAGTGTCTTCGGTTAAAACGGGAGCCTACCCCGTATTGCCACCGCAAAAGAAGAAAAAGAAACGACCGCCGCAATCCCACGGCGACCCGGAAGTCAGGCGTTGCCTTTGCCTGATTGTGGGCGGACCGGAAGAGCAGCGCCCAACCAGAGGACCCAGGCGGGAGCCCATCCCGCGCTGGGACGCGCGCCAAAGGAAAACGGAGTCTGGCCACTGGCGGGGCTCCCCATGTGGAAGGGAGAGCCCCTCGGAAAGTCGGAAGAGTGAGGAGAGGCGCCAGACTACGAGCGGGAGCCCACCCCGCGTCGCTGCACCGAAGAGGAAGCCGTGCAGAGCATTGCGGGCTTTCCAGCGAAGTCCCACTCCCAGGAAGGGGGACCGGGAGAAGCGGACGTGCAGCGCTGCCACAAGAAGTCCCAGGAGGGGGCCCGGGTGAAGGCAGAGGAGGAGCCCGGAGGAGTCCAGCAGGAGGAGAGCCTCCCCAGCATAGCCCGGTGAGTGGGGCTGAGGCTGGTCTTCATGTTGTAGGGGCCACGGGGCACCCAGGCAGTATTAGGAATCTCCTGAGCGGCCGCACCTGGCAGTGGGCCGCTCCAACGAAGGGGGCATTTTCCTTTTGATGGCACCCGGAGGAGCCCGGTGATCGGGGCTCCCCCAGGCACAGTTGGTGCCCAGGCGACAAGTTCCCCAGCTGCACCGTGAGAGCGCGGGCAGCTGCAACATGAGGCAAAAGTTATTTACAGAGCCTCAGAGTGGGGCTCACCAGGCGCAGAGGTGCCAGTGCTTACAAGTGGTGTTCACAGCTGCCCAGCAATTAGTGGGCAGCTGCTACGTTTAGGCTGGTGCAACGGCGCACTTTTTGCTTTAGCTGCAAGTGGCAGCTTAGCGCCCAAACTTTGATGGACATAGGGCATTTGAGCCCTGCGAGAAGGCCAGTTGGCCTGGGGGTCATAGGTAGGATGGTGAAAGGGCGCAAGACCCTAGGGTGATGTATGCACCTGGTAGTGGTGTTGCTGCGGTGCACTACTGAGTTCCTGCCTGATATATATTATGTGCCAAATGTGATTTATGCACCCTGGTTTATGCCTCTAATGATGTTTATGTTCATGAGGTTATCGCATAATGTGTTTATGCTGGTGAGGCCTAATGCGTAATGTGTTTATGCTTAGGAGGGTGTCTATGCTAATGAGGTTTTGGCCTAATGTGATTTATTGCCTAATGTCATGTTATGATGTTTTGGGGTAGTGCCTATTTGCGCAATGTGTCTATGCTTATGAGGTTATTGCATAATGTGTTTATGCAGGTGAGGCCCATTGCGTAATGTGTTTATGCTAATGAGGTTTGGGCCTAATGAGGGTTTATGTCTAATGCTAATGTGATAATGCTGAGGTCATTATGGTACCAGTAGTTACTGGTTATGTTTTGCTTTTACTTACCTGTACCGATGGTTCTGACTGTGGCCCGATTGGCCTGGTCCTGTATATAATTCTCCTGTGAATATTGCCCCGTGCCAGTTGGCACAGTGTATATTGTGTGATTATGTTTCTAACGTGTTTATGACAATACAAAGGCTATTTTTGATATAACCTTGTGTGGAGTTTCTTTTGTGGTGTGCCTAGTTTGTTGCTGCTGTGTGTGTGTGTTGCGCAAACGCTTTACACATTGCCTCCGGGATAGGCCTGACTGCTCGTGCCAAGCTACCAAGGGGGTGAGCAGGGGTTATCTTGGGTGTGTAACTCCCTTGCCCTGACTAGAGTGGTGGTTTCTGCCTGGCTTTGGCGCATGCCTTAGCCAACCAGAAATCCCATTTCTAACATGTTGCAGCTGCAATCTGGTGAGAAACTGCACGCCCCACATCAGTTAGACCTTCACAGCAATGGCCAGTCTTTTCATCAGTGTTTTTCACAAGTGCATTTGCATGTACATATTCAAGCCACTTCAGTGATGCTGAAACACAGTCTTTTGCAAAGTGAAGCTCAGTACTGTCCTTGTGTTGCTTTATTATACTTGGACCTTGTGGCAGATAGTTACAATCCAATCTTTGTCCAATCTGTTGTTCTGCACACATCATCTTTGAGACCTCATTATGATCTGATTTCAGAGAAACTGGCAATCTATACCTGGGCATCAGTTTTTGCAATAACACATTTGCTACTATGCAGTTGTCATTTTTCTCAAAATAAACAGTATTCTTTTCAGATTCACCTGTGAAAATCCTGTTGAATGTATAGGCTAACAGAACACCATATTGTGCAACTGAATTAGCATTTCTCTCTCCCATGACAACAGTGACTCCCATTTGAGCAGATATACTGCATGTTATGGTAAGGGCAATCAATTTTGAATTTTGGGCTGAGGTAACTACTGAAAGACATGAAGCTTTGACAACATAATGTATAAGGAGCACAGCATGTGCTGCTTTTAATGTGTCATTGTTACCTTTCAAATATGGGCCAACTACAAAATGGACATTGTTGGGCTGATTCAGACGTTCATCATTAAAGTCTAACCATGGCTTCATGCATATATTCATGATATCTAGACGCTCATATTCAGTTTCATCACAAACCATTTGATTTGCTGGCATTTCTGTAACGTTAGGGTCAAAGGTCATTGGGAAATACATCACAGACTTTTGAACACATTCATGTTTTTGAACAGGCACTGAGAGAGCGCAGCCCTCCCTCTCACTGCAAATTGGTGTATTTTCTTTTAAATAAACTTGCATTCCTAGTGCCGGGGCGCAACACTTTTTCTCTTTCAACTCTAGGAATGCTTTTGTGCGATTGTTGTCCAATGGAAGCGGATCAGACACATCCTTGTGTTTCAGCCTCAGTAAAGGCTTAGCCACTAGGGAAAGGTTTAGTAACCACTCTCTACAGCAGCTAACCATTCCCAAAAACTTCCTGACTTCTTTCTGAATTTGAGGTGGATTCATCTGGTGAATTATTTCCACTCTCTCTGGTGACACCTTTCTAGCTTCCTTTCCAGTTATGTGTCCCAGACATTCATCTTCTTTTTGACAGTACTCCTGACTATCTTCATGCAATGGCATTGTGACATGAACTTGACAAAAATCAATAACAGTAAGCCATTCTTCAGCACATGAAATGTGAAAAAATATATTGGCTGGATTCGGTACCATAGGACAACATAGAAAAGTTATGCTATTAATCTCCTGCACTGTTCTTTTCATTTAGTTTCTCTGAACCTGTGGTCAGAAAGTTACATAAACTTCCAATCAATTCCATCAAAAATCCTTTACTCAGTTTATCTCCAATTATGGGTAAAATGTTTGCAACTGATGGTGTTCTTGAATACATGTCACCTGATTCTAATTTGAATAAAACATGTTCTGCACATTTTATTAATCTGACATCCTTCTCTGTGAACTCCCTTATTTCTGTGTTTATTATTTCTTTCAAATCAGAAGGTAATTTTTCAGCTGTCATTTCTGAAAACAAAGCTACAGCTGTCTCTTGTTGGGCCATTTTAAAATGTACATCCTCATTAGGAATCTGAGAATTTACATCATCTGGTGTACAGTAATTTGTGCTGTTTAGTTTGCAAAACAATTGTTTTCCTGCCAGGCCTGTATCACAAACAACAACTTGGCAATTTTTATCAATTGGACCTGATTTTGCTCCAACCTTTTCTAAAACTGGGTTTGTAATTTCTTTGTTTAAAACTCCTACAACTGAGGGGCCGATTCCGATTCGGGCCGGAAATTTCTCCGACCGAGCCGGACCCGGAGAGATTTCTGACCGAATCGGACTCTGGCAGTCCGACCGAACCAGTACGATGCGCACGCATTCACCCGGACTCGATTCGGTCGGACTCCCATTGAAGTCAATGGGAGCCGGTCGTACAACACGTACGCGGGCTCCCATTGACTCAATGGGTGCAAGGCGAACAAGGGCGCCCCCTACAGCAGGTATGCGTCGAAGCGCATCGTGCCGTACATGCGCAGGTAGGGGGGACCCATGGGTGCCCCCTGTGTGCGACTCGTGCGGCCTCACGTACAGGGGGGTCCGACGCGGACCCCCAAAGTCCGGCTCCGACAGCTCTTTCGAGCCGGACGGCGTGAGTCGGTCGGACTGCTCGCGGCGCGCATCGTACTTACCCGGCCGGGGAACGTCTCCATTGTGCGGTGCGTGTTGTGTCCGTGCGAGTCGGTCGGAGCGTGTTGAAGCCGCGTACGAGTCGGTCGGCGATTTCGCGGGCGCTTGCATCGTACTCGCTCGGCCGGACCCGCGTACGATTCGGTCGGGAAACAGGGCTCCGATTCGGATCCGGTAAAGCCGAATCCGATTCGGAGCCCTACCGGCCGAGATCGGAATCGGCCCCTAAGTCTGGACCTTCCACTGTTTTCACAATGGACTTGGTAAATTCAGAATTGTTAGGGTTAAAACACTCATTTTCAAATACAGCAACCCGTTGAACTGGGTTCTGATTTTGTTTCTGGAAATAATTCACATTTGCTCTGGACAACTTATTTAAATTAATTTTAGCATTTTCTATATTTTGAGGGGGAATCTGAGCTTGAAAAACTCCTGCCGTTGGTACCTGTTTCTGAACTGACATATGTATTTGCTTGGCTGGCACATTTTGCACCTGCATTTCTCTCTGTTTTTGCACATTTCCAATTGCTGCATCATGTTGAAATTTATATTTCTTCTTCCAATGCTCAAATCTGTTATAAATATGGCAAAAGGACACTTTTTCCAGCAGTGCAACATCCATACCTGAATTTGCACAAACCAAAACAACTTTACTTCCATCCTGTGTTCTTTTAATCTGTAACCAATTAACATCCTTTGCTTGCACTCTGCCCTTCAGGAAAGTAATCACTGCTACGTTTTTCTCCATAACAACAGAAAATGATGGTGCATTCATGTAAACCTTTTTCATTGTCTCCTCACCTGGCCTTTGCACAGTAACTTTATATTCAAACCACAATTCAGTCTGCATGGCAATGTCAAAGAACATTTCCAAATTAATACATAACTCTTTTAAAATTTCAACAAATCCATCAACTTGTGGGTACCACAGCACAAGTTTGTCTCTCAATTTTGGGAATGTGTTCAGAAATGCTGCAAGTTCACTTTTGTTCCGTGGCACATGAACATGCACTTCTCCCACCTTTTCTCTCAATGAGTAAGCAAAAGCTTCTCCCTCATCCTGTTTATTATTTTCCCTAACAAGGTCTGGTGGTTTCTTTTTCTTATCCATTTTCCTTGCTAGGTCTGGTGGTTTCTTTTTCTTCTCTTGTTTTCTTGTCCATTTGTCTCCTAATTTCTCAAACCCATTACAATTGAAAATATATTTAATGATTTCTGCAATGTGCAATTGCATTTTTGAAGAACACATTTTCTCATTTGCCTCATCATTCATATGTACCCTGAAATTTTTTTGAAATGGTAAACTTCCTGAAACATCAATTTCATATTTTTGAGCCAAATCAGTCAGTCTATCATGTGTAGTTACTGCACATGTAGCTGTTTCCTTACTCAGGAAATTAATTCTTTCTCCTGACACTGGTTCACATTTTCATGAGTTAATTTCTTCATGTTCAAATGTTGAATTTAAAACACTTAGGGCCAGATGTAGGTAACTTCAATTTAGCGAGTCCTTAATAGCGATTTTTACTGAATCGCTATTAAGGACTCGCTAAATGGAATGTAGGTAGGAATCGCTAAAATATTAGCGATTCCTTAACATTCCTTAATAACGAATCGGTAATTGAGATTCGTTATTAAGGAATACTTAGCCATTCATTCCTATGGGCTAGGAGGCCCATAGGAATGAATGGGAAGATATTCACTATTAGCGATTCGGTATTACCGAATCGCTAATAGCGGGAGGTATTTCAAGGGTGCCAGGGTGTCCAAAGGACACCCTGTTGCACCCCTGAAATGTGCATGTGTGCACATGTGGCGCACATCCATGCCCTAAGGGCATGGATGTGTGCCACATGGCACATTTGAAAAAGCAAAAAGTGCTTTTTAAAGGAAATCGCTACTTACCACCAACTTGAAGTTGGTGGTAATTAGCGATTCCTTTAGGCTCAAGTGCACTATTTTTAGTGCTACGTACATTGCATTTAAGGAATCGGTATTTCCGATTCCTTAAATGTAAGAGCAAAATAAGGAATCGCTATTTTGCGATTCCTTATTTTGCATGTAGGTATGAACTCACCTATATTGCACTCAGCCAAATACCGTTCGGTAACGCTGAAATTCTCCGAATTTCGGCGTTACCGACCGGTATTTCGCCACCTACATCTGGCCCTAAGCTGTTTCTCTTTTTCAGGGTCTGGGTTAATTTGTTCCCCCATACTCTCTATATTTTTTAATCACTGCTGCTTCCTCAAAGCAGGTTTGAAAAATCCCATCTTCAAATATATTCATTTTATCCTGGGCTGCAGATGTTGTAAAGACCATTTTTCCCCCACCTTTCAGTGCTTGGACTGTCTGGGGTAATTTCTGTTGAATAATCTGTGGATTCTGAGATTCTGAAATAAACCCTGACTTAATTACTTCTTCTGCAGCTCTTTGAACTTTTTGAATAGGGGCCATATTAATTGGGCCAGTCACAATTTGTCTAGGCACTGCCTGTGCATCTGCAGTTTGTAATATTTGGACTGAATCAGTCACATTTGAAGCAGTAACACCTGGAGATATCACTGTCAGTGCTGAATCAACAGATAGTGGATCAATATGGAATGTCTGCACAGTTCTCTCAATCTGTATTTCTCTCTGTTCCACAGAAGCAGTAGCCACTGTAGTACTTACTGGTACAGTATTATCAGTTTTTTTAATGGGGACCACATAAGGTGGTAGACACTTAGTTAACAATGCATTCATTATTTCATCCCCTGAATCATTATTTATTTCAAGCTTTTTGTCATCATTAATTTCCTTCTTCTGTATCTGGTGCTTTACCTTTTTATCCTCACTTGCTTTGTATCTTGCTGCCTTTTCCCACATGCTTAAAGCCTCAAATTGTGCAGCTCTAGATGGTGTCTTCATTTCACATAACACTTCCCTTAATTTGTCAATACTTTGCAATTCAAAAGTACCATCTTTTGGAAACCTCAAAGGACCCTCTTTTTCAGTGATCTTGCACCATTGGTGAACCCACATACATGAATTTTGTCCCAAATTGGTAGACATAAAATGCACGGGTGTTCCTTCAGGAGCATCACCAATTAAAAACAAATTTTTCACTTTACCTCCCAACAGTTTCTTTAAACCTTCAAACATTATAATTTCTGCAATAGTTCAATGCAATTTCTTTTCTCCAATGCTGTCAGTTTCAATTTCAGTCAGTTTAACTCCTACTACTGACTCAGTTTAACTCCTACTACTGACCCTCTCAAACAAAATATTTTTCTGAGTTTTTCTTAATCAAAATTCTGTTAGTAACAACATAAAAACATTCGCTACTCTGTCTGTTCCACTAAATAAAGGATAGATTTATTTTCACTGCGAGTAACACATTCCGCTTACTCTTCACAAAGTAAGAACTTCTGTTTACTCTTCAAACACTGAGAGTAAATCCCTTCCGCTTACCCTTCACTCAAGCTTGGAAGAACCTGCTACTCCTTCAGTGTTACCCTTCCTAGGTTATGTAAGACCAAAATTTCACCAGCGAACTCTTTTGCTGTCACTCAAGCTCGGAAGAACCTGCTACTCCTTCAGTGTTACCCTTTCTAGGTGATATAACACCAAAGTTTCACCAGCGAACTCTTTGCTATCAATCACTCTCACTTTTACACAGAAAATAGTCCCTACTTTAACATTGCCAGCTCTGCATAGCTTCTCAGTGTTATTCCAACAGACGAGTAGCCTCACTGCAGTGTGGCTTCCGTCACCACCCGCTATTCATTCCCCAAGGAATTTTCCAGACAACATTAAACAAGATGCTAACTCTTTTTATTAAACATAAATCAATAATCAATAATTCTGTCCTATGAAATTACCAATATAATCAATAAAACCATCAAGTCAAAATGAGCAAAATTTCACCAACAGTCAAAACACTTCAAAAAAAGAAAAAACATACCTTCTAGCACATTAACAACATTTCACAACCCTATTGATACTCACATCACTCCAGCAATCGCCTTCTTGCATCACCTTCCAGTACTGCTTTGCCAGACTTTAGGTTCTGAGCATTGGAATCAGGAATCAGGACTTTTGAGAATCTGGACATTTATCTAACTTGAGCAATTATTTTCTAGCGCTATTTAGGCTTTAAACTAAATTATGCTCCTTTTGGTGATGGTGTTAACCTTACCTCTGCTACCAGAAACTGATCCAGCGGTAATTTCACAGTAATTTCTCAATGCAAAACATCATTTACCTCTAGTTTACCACTTTAAAGGTGATGGACCTTTGCCACCGTGTTATCACCTTCAGGAGACTTTACATAAACATGAAAAATCAAAAATACAATTAAATTTAAGCTAATAAAGAGAGTTGTGAGTATTTTTAAAGGGTTTTATTTTCTAGTCAAAAGTTAAGTTTCTCTGACCCTTTATTCATTAGTCAAATATCAATCAGGTTACAGAATTTGAAAATATGAAAAATAGAATTAATACAGAACATATTATAGGTTGCATACAAAGCACTCCATAAAGGAGGGAAAACCCCTAATTCTATGTCAGTCAGAACTCTTTAAAGAGTTTCAGGAAAAATATAATTCAAGAGTGAGTTTGCAAGGCTAATCAATAATTAATAATTAGCAAAAATCTCCCATAAAGAGAAATAAATGCATAAGACAAAAACCTGTCCTGATCTCTCAGCTGCTCTCTCTTCGCTGGTCTGTTCATCTGTCTCTCTCCCTCTCCATTGTCTGACAGAGAGGCTGCTCCTTGAAAATGCCCCTCCTTCACAAGACCACAGAGGAATGTGATCTGCCTTGCCAAAAATATGACATGCAAGGACTCTCTGAAACAAATATGAGCAAGACCCCCACCTCCCTCTGTCTCTCCTCGGACGCAATCTCCTCCCAGGCTGCACCCGCGACGTTCACGTACCTAACCAATATGATGCCTGGTCAGATCTGCTCCCTCCTCATCTCTCCTCTAAGACTGACAGGCCCCCTATGGGGTCATTTTTTATACTCTAATTCTTGGGTGACTACACTAATAATGTTGCAGTTTCAGTAGAAACTCGCACTGTGATTGGTTAACATAGGTGACATGAGGGTCTCATCATCCTGTTCTCATTGCAAATCCAACTCATACCAGTTTTAACAAAGGAAGCGTTAAGGCTTAATACAGTCATATGTTTCACCATCAATAATTATACAAATATTGCAACATTTAAGCGGAAAAGTGTATCAGTCCATTTCCGTCTCACTTTCACATCGCACGCAGGGATGACGCTCTCCCACACTGTTACATTGACACGGTGACAAGAGTGTACAGTTCATTGTGGCCTTGACCCATGTGTCTTCACTTGAGGCACTTGGCAGTTCATGCAGCTGGCACAATCTTCTGCGCATGTGTCTCTCATTCAGCACACTGCTAACAATTCTCAGCCATGCTGGATTCCTAGGCAGCCATTTTTATTGTGGGCCCAAAAGTAAAACAAACACAAAAGAATATTAATTTAGTAAATAAAACCCATTCTGTTCACCTCCCACCATTCTAGTACCCTGTATTAATTATTACCTAGCAAAAGCTATTAATTTAAAGCAGCTTTTCTATTATTTGTGCACTTTATGCAAAATGTGCAATGTACAACATAGCATAAACATGCTCTAGTGCAAATTTTCAAAGCGCACACAGTTAATACATACTCATAGCAACATGCTCTAATGTTTTAAATAGCTTTTCATGCAAAATGCGTTTGCCCCACGTGTAGTGTTGGTGCATGGTTGATTAATTAATACACATTATGAGAAAGATGTATTATGAACTGAATATGCATTGTCTAAATATGCAACAAAGCCAAAGTCTCTTGAGACGGGAACAGGGAGTGTAGATTACAAGGGAAAAGAGCTGGGAGGAGAGAACACAAATTCCATTTTTATCTTTAAAGCTAAAGAGGAAACTGAAATCACGAGTTTTTCTACAGTGCAAAAACAAATGTTAATTCAGCACAATAATGTGCTACTTTAAAAGTAAAAAAAAAAATCATTCTCTAAATTAAATGTACATTCTATAGTGAGGTTAAATCTAAACTAAACACATTAAAGATCCATGATTAATTAATTAAGCATGGTTTTGAATGAAAGCATCTCAGACTGAAAGCATTTCAGCCAGGCCTCATTTCATGTCTTTCACTTTGCATGCACCAAAAGTGCCCCTTTTAAAAAGCATTTGACTAGGCCTCATTTCATGTTTCATGTGCCATGTGTTTTCACTTGCACCAAAATCTGCGTGCCATTTTAAATGCATTCTGCCTGAAACACAAAAAAGAGCGATGCTTAATCTTGATGAAATTTGGCTCCATCACATGTGCCACAGGAAGGCACTCCCATAATCCAGATTCAGATCATTCAGGGCTTTTACCATAGTGTCAAAGGGTGTGTGGTGGCCAAGCTTCTGGCAAGTTATATTGAAGTGTATAGATTCCTTTTTCTACCTGGTGTAGCAGTAAAGGGCATTTCTAATTATTCTCTATAGTTGTGGCTGTAAAAACACTTTTCTAGTCTCTCTCCCCATAATTTCCATTTTGGTGTTTGAGCTGAGGGGGGGCGGTGACAACAAATGTCTCTATAGCAAGGTTTGAAGCTATGCTGGGACTCTCCCATTAGATCTGTGTCTGTGTTACTTTTGCTTCACTTCATGCTGGGCTTCTCAGCCTCTGTCTAGCCCTTCTCATTTTATCCTTTCACTTATTTGTCACAGAGCTGCATACTAGCAGTATTCTTGGCGCTTAGCCCCTATATTTAATTGCAGCCCTCACTTGGCCTTTCCTAAACGCACAATTGTCTAAGTTTTTTGTTTGTGTCAGGGTTTGCCTTCTTTCAGTTTTGTTTCATTTTGATTGTGCACCCACTATCAGTCGCTTCTTCATACCATGCCTCACCCACTTGTAACTAGCACTCAACCCACTCACAACAAATGCACAGCTGGCTGCAACTTATCACTTGCTGAGGTTGCCAGCTCACAAGTGCAGCCATTCCCAAATACAGTGTTGCTCACAGCCACAGTCGCATTACAATAAGCTCTGCTTCAGCATGCAGCATCGCATCCTGGGCTGCTGCTGGTTTCTTCGCCTGTCTCCACTCAGTGGCATCCCTTCCCATTGCACAACACCCATGCACAGGTGTTCCGGTTCAACAGCGCTCCCTGGGACATTCACTGTATCATGCACTTTACTCAATCCCGGCCTCCATTACCAATTTGTAGTATTGAGCTGGAGATAATGACACACACACACAGATAGAAACTTAGTGGTTTCACTCCTGGACATAGCCCAACTTTTCTCTATCATAAAAGCGTGACATCAGTAGGAACAGATCATCAACCAACTGTAGGAGGGTAATTCATTATACAGTCACTACAACCCTCATAAGTGTGAACGTGCAAATACTGCACTCCCCATGAGTGCTTATGCGTGCTGACAACAGAATTTAATTTCAAGACCATAAAAAGTCACAACTTCACAACTTCACACCCCGGACATATCATTGTGTCTTCCTTATGAGTCCATACCCCTACTTTCTGCTGCTGGGTAATTATTTTTGAGATTCCTCCAGCATTCAGTAAAAAATATTTACAGTCACTGAGTCTGTTAATGCCTTGCTGGAAGTACTTATCTCGTCCTCTCATCCGCTCCACGTTTCAGGCTCGAGTAAGAGCTGAGCAGTATTATAACTGGATGCCTGATGCCGCACTCACCCAATTACCAAGTACCTCAACTCCTGAGAAACTCTACCCCTCCCAGACATACAGCCTCTTTGAAATGGACTTAAACGTTTATCACTTTTTCTCTTTCTGCCTGTCTAGGGTCTGCCTGTTGTGTTCCTTCTCCAACATATGCCTTCCTCCCTTTCCCCCTAGGCGGGAACTCAAAAAGAGAAATTAGGTAAAGTGTAAAGAGATGGAAGTGACAATAAATAGTGGTATAAGTGGTCAGAGTACCTCCCAGGGTTGCTTTGTAAGTGAAGAACAAGTTACTCACCTTCAATAACACTCTTTCTAGATGATACTCTGTTTAACCACAGATTCCTACCTATATGAATTCCCACAGGCACCGGACCCACAGAAAATGTAACTTGCAACAATCCTCTACTCCAGTTGGTCGCACTCTTGGACTCATCCCACCTTTGGAAATGATGTCGCAGAGCTACATATAGGCACCCCCTGTACGTTGAAGTCAGTTCCATCAAAAATAACTTCTACACTCTCACACGTGGAGTAAAAGTTGAATTGTTAATAAATGTGCTGCACTCAAAATGGAGCCTTGTGAGCCATTCAGAAGTCCTCTCACAGAATAGAAACCAGCATGGTTTGGTGAGGAATCTGCAGTTAGATAAAGTATCCACATAAGAGAGGGTTAACAAGGGTGTGTAAGATGCTCTTCTGATGCATATTTCAAACTTCAGATTCCCAACCTTTTGAATGGATTCCAAAGCAGTACCTCTGAACAGTGGAAGGTCTGAGGAATGAACTTCAGACCAGAAAATCCTGCAGTACCGAATGGGTAAAATGGCCCTTCTTCCGGACCTAGGAGCGAATCTCAAACACTCTCCTTTGCTGTGAACTAGATGTGCAGCACTTTGTGTTTCTTGTGGTCTGAATGTGTAATCTTTTGAAATTACATCAGTTTTGCTATTCGTTAAACATTTTGTCATTGATTGGGTAGTTTTAAAGTGTTTTAGGTATCACCACATATGGAAGATGATAACTAAAGTGTTATTTTTCTTATGTTTTTAGTACATCAATTTGCAAAATTTTATTTTTATTTTATATTGTTGTATGTTACTTTTAGATTTTTAAGTGTTAATACTTTATAACAACCTTATAGTAGACTGAAAAAAATTGCTTAATTCCATTTCACTCTTGCTGTTGGGTTTTGTACATGTGAGCTACAGATGTGTGTAGAAACAGACTACAGAGGAATGTGATCTGCCTTATACTTAAGGACTGGCCATGTTACATTGTACCAGAGCAGCTATGCTGAGAGGTAATAGGACATGCAGTGAAACAAGAGGCAAATAAAAAACGTTGGATCCAATGCCAGTAACCTACAGGCAAGAGGGCGCCTGTGTAGGATGCATGTCCGTGTCGCTCCCGCTCGTGAAACTCCCCAGTGGCCCAAAAAAACGGAGAAAGAGACCTTACCTGTACAAGCAGCTTAGGCATGGTGGACCGGAGGCAGTGGTGTGGACCAGGCGGAGACCGCAGACGCCGGCCGGCTGCTTCTCCGATGCTGCGTGGCTGTTCTCGTTGGTTACACGGCTCCAGTGCTCTCTGCTACAGTGTCGCAGCGGAGCTCCCAAAATACGCAGAATGCCCGGTCGTGGGACTCGGAAAACCGGTACGACTGCTGGATTGCCAGGTGGACTTCCCCCCGCCTCTCAGGACTGTGGTAAGGGGGCGAGGGGAGGGAAAAATCAAGAAGGGGCTATGGAGAAAGGGAATCCCAAGCCCAGGGCTTTGGAGAGCGGAGCTAGGACAGAACTTTGGAAATCTAGTACACGCAGTGACGATAAGGGGGGTCAACCCCTAATCTCCACTTTGTTTTCTGAAAACAGTAAGGCTGCATCTGTGGACCAGAAATCAAGCAAGGGGCATTCTTGGCCAGCAGGCAGGCTGAGGGAAAAGCGGAGGGAAAGGCAGCTGCCCCATCCCCAGGAGAACAAAAGGACATGGTGACACTGAACAACTCCAGTCCACCTCAGAGCGAGACACCACCCCCATTTGACCATCCCGGAACTGACTCCATAATCATTGTAGGGGCGTCTGTAGATACAGCTCCAACCCCGGCGACCCAAGAAGGCATCAGGAGAGATGGCCCCAATAAGGAGAACAACAACAGGGGCCAGGGTCAGGACAGGGGCAAACAGACGCAATCAATTCAGGGGTACACCGAAGCTCGATGCTTGACCCAGCCTGTAACTGCAGTTCATCAAACAGCTCACGCTGAAGACATTACAGGGCTTTCCTTGGAGGTGGTACGAGACCTGGGAAGGGTTGCAAACAAGTTGCCTTCAATATGTACAGCTAGGTCTCCTGAGGCCAGAGACAATTTTTTTTCACTGACGGATGAGTCAGTTCTCTCTAATATTGGGGAGTCATCATCTTCCCTAACCGACCATCCAGTCTCAGATTCTTCCTCCAGTGATGCCCCGGAAGAAACCACCTGTGCAACGCAACGTAAATTGTCTGGGAGAGGCGCTCGGAGGAAGAAAAAGAGGGACAAGAAAAGAGGAGCAGGTGGAGAAGCCTCTAAAGTCAGCAGTGGGGGTGGCTCCTTGAGCAATCTTCACTGGGACTATTCTGCATCTCGGCCGGCGTTCTCCGGTGAGGAACCTGAAAGATCCTCAAAAGAAGGCATTATGGAAACATCTGATATGCATCCGCTATCTTACTCCATAGAGGGATCTCTGGTGACAATTCTCCAAACAATAAGGCAGGTTAAAGATGAAGCCAGGAGCTTGAGTCGCCGGGCGAGGCTAGCTACCAAAAAATTGCACGGGACCGTGAATTAAAATATTAAAACCAGCTCAGACATTGCTGGCAGAATGACTATGGTTGAGGAATGAACTGAACATGTGGAATCCGATGCCATGTCCTTAAAACGGCAAGAAGCATCACAGGCAGCAACAATGGTCGATGTCCTTTGGAAGCTTGAAGAGTACGAAAATAGACAGAGGTGTAACAATTTAAGAGTCCTGGGGACACCCGAGGGAGTGTAAGGCTCTGATGTATGTGCATACATCATATCTCTCTTCAAGGGTGCCTTCCCTGAGAAAACCAATTGGGACTGGAGCTCAGAGATACAACGTGCCCACAGGTTCCCCCTAATGATGAAGAAATCTCAATCTAACAAAGCCGAAAGACCTAGGGCGATCCTGTTTTATTTGGGGAATTTCCTGCTGCGCCAAGAAATTTATGATCAAGCACGTCCCAACGCAAAGAAGGACTTTGGTGGTATCTCGTTTTTTGCAAGACCTAATTTTGCCCATACCACAGTAGAGAGGTGATGGAGGATGCAGCAGTTGTTTAACCCCTTCCAGCAACTTGGAGCAGAAATTTATCTCCTAAACCCTGCCCACCTAAAAGTGACTTATAAAGGGCAAACACGTAGTTTTACTTCGGAAATTGTAGCTCAGTAGTACCTGAAAGAAATCAATGGAGGGAAAGTAGATAAAATATAGTGTATCAAAATATTTAGTGGTCGTTGTTCCCTGTCACCGGGTTAAATAATAGGTGGCAAAATGTCAGCTAGTTGCAATCACTTTGGGGCTCGAAGGATAGTTTAGTCCTAATATATTTGGGCTGGAATGGGATATTTAGTCTAGGGGTTTTTGCTGGGTTTTTTTCTTTTCTCTTTAGGGGGGTCACAGGTTGGGAGCGACTGGAGATGCACACTTGCACAGGCACCATCATTCAGGCTTTTTGCCTGATTGCTTATTTGGGGGGGGGAGGGGAGATAATGGGAGGGGGGGTCTGGTGGGGGGACTGGGAGGGTGCTACACGGGAGGATAAATGGACACATGAAATCACAAGAAGAGATAGTGGTGCTAAGTACAAGAATATATTATTGGGCGGCTAGGGGCAAGTTGTTAAACGTGAGATATGTAACAGAAAAATTTAGGAAATAGGGCCAATGAGTAAACTAAGAGTTGCCTCGGTGAACATCTGTGGTCTTAACGACAAGAAAAAGAGAGCCAGGGTAACTTTGGAATTGCAAGCTTTAGAGGCGGATATATTATGTCTCCAAGAGACCCACATTGAGGGAGCGCAGCTGTCCTTGTTGGACACTCTGGGTTTTAAATTGGTTGCGGGTACACTTCAAAACACGTGGACTTGTGGGGTTGCAGTCCTGGCTAAAAGGGATCTGATTCAGTTTTTTTCACATGTTCGCACCGACAGTCTGGGGAGATGGGTTATTCTGGAATTTCGGTCAAATGTTTGTACTTTTACACTGTGGTCTATATATGGACCAATTCTAGATGATGCTGGGCTGTATGATTGGTTGAATAATGAACTGGTGTCCTGGCCGGCTCCCATTGTTTTATGCGGAGACCTAAACATTAATTTAGCTAATAGTTGGTCTTGTGAGGAGCAGTACAAATACTGCGGCAGGAAACCCAGGGTACTCCAGTCTCTGAAAAGTCTCTGTAAAGATCATACCCTGATGGATGTGTGGCAGATTAGGAGGCCAACCGAACCTGGTTTTACCTTTTTCTCTTCATCGCACCAGTCACATGCCCATCTTGACTTTTTTTTGTTTCACATTCTATAATCCAAGACTCCGATATTGAAATTTTCCCCCGGGTCATGCCTGACCATAACCCTCTAGTCTTGGAAATCAAGGAGGGTGGGCCCCATAGAAAGGGCAGTCAATGGAGCTTCGAGCGGGCATTATTGATAAATGACGATTATCTAACCCACATGAGAACCTGGATAGCAATGTTCCTTAGCGAAAACCTTGGGACACACTAAATGCTGGGATTTGCGGGAAACTCTCCACTTCTCGCTAACTAGGGTAAGGAAGGAAAATCAAAAGATGCAAGAGCTATATGCCTTATTAGCCCTGGAAGAAGAGAAATTAATAACTGCTGCACAACAGGGGGGCGATAGTAAAGAAGCGGAGATAGGGGTTATGATTGCTAAAGCAACTATAAATGACATCACAATAACAAAGACAGCAACAACATTTTTAGTTCATAGAGAGCAAGCCTACGAATATGGAGAACAAGTTGGGCGTACACTTGCTATAAGGACCAGGCAAAAGATCGGCCAGAATGAAGTTAGGGAGATAAGGGATCCAGGGCTGGGCATGATTTCTGATCCAGATGGTATACGATCAGCGTTTAAAAGATTCTACCAGACATTGAATCTGGAAACTGGTACGGGGATCAGGATGACATCTCTAATTATCTAAATTTAATTGTAACTACGAAATTTGATGAAGAAGAGCAGGCAGGTTTAGAAGGGACCACGCCGTGGGAAGAGATTCTAACAGCTATCTCCTTATTGGCGAACGGGAAGGCCACTGGTGAAGACGGCATTCCGACGGAATTCTATAGAACATTTGCACAGGAACTTAGGGACTGCCTAGTGAGACTGTTTACACATATTTTTGAGGGCAATAAACCTCCCCCTTCATGTTCTCAAGCAAAGATCGTGGTCTTCCCTAAAAGAACAAATCTGTAAGGGAGCTCAGGTCCTATAGGCCGATTACACTCATTAATGGGGCTTCTAAAATATATTCTAAAATCTTAGCTTCCCGTCTGTCCCCTACCATTAGTAAAGTGGTAAGTGGACGGCAACATGGATTTATACCCGGGAAAAGCAACACTGACCACATTGGGCGGGTAATCACATTGTTCGATGCCGCCCAGGTAGCAGGAGACCCTATGGCCTTAATTTTGTTAGATGCCGAGAAGGCATTTGATAGGTTCTCCTGGGGCTACCTGTGGAAAGTGCTTGAACAAGTAAACATAGGGCCCGAATTCCGGCAAACACTTAAGGTGCTATATTACAAACCAGAGGCCAGGGTGTTTGATGGTGGGGAACTCTCTGAGTCATTTACAATCTTAAGAGGGACTAGACAAGGGTGCCCCTCCTCCACATTACTGTTCTCCCTCTATATCGACCCTTTTATTCGCAGGCTAGAGTTCAATGTGAAGATCTCCCCTATGACATATAATGATTAGGATACCAAAACGCTCACCTACACTGATGTCATCGCCATGGTTACGCCCAAGCCTGCTACCGCAAGCGTGGAGATCGAGAAAGAAGCAGGGGAATTTGGGCGTATCTCGGACTATTCTTTAAATAGGGATAAAACTGTAATTCTGGTAAACAATAAGTTATCTTGGCAGGATTCACGGGTAGCCACGAGTGCGACATACTTGGGAGTTGCTATCACGCCCGATGTGGATCGTATTATTGGGGATAATTTTGAGCCTTTGATTGAAAATCTGAGAAAAATCTGCAAAGGTTAAATAATCTGCATTTATACCTGGTGGGTCAATGCAACGTTATTAAAATGATCTTTTTCCCCAAAATTCTTTTTTTTTTTCGTGCCATTCTTTTAGGGATAGGGAATTTGCGGTTCAAATAGTTAAATGAAATAATTTCCCGATTTGTGTGGGCCTATGCCAAACCCAGACAAGCTATGACATTTTTGACGCTCCCTAAAGACCGTGGAGGGTGGGGACTCCCAAATCTAAAGCTGTATTATTGGGCTACGGTCCTACAGAATCTTGGGCCCTTATTACAAAAGAAAATATTGTGGCAACTAGGAGCTGATTATTTTCCTTCTCCTTATGAGTTACTGATAGGTGAAGGGGCGTGGGGGAATCTATGGAGGCAAATTGAGCTAAGCTAATTCAAGCGTGTTCGTTTTAAGACCTTACGGAACGCCTTTGAAACTTGGTCTACAGTCCTTAAATTGATGGGTCTGGGTCGACTTAATTTCTACACTCTTCTGAATGACAACATAAACCTCCCAGGAATTTATTCGGATCAATATATGTCACTCTGGGTTAACACTGGCTTCAACAAGGTGGGCCTTTTCTTTTCCATTAGAGTGATAAAATCATTTCAAGAGATTAGAGATTAATTTGGTTTTAGCCAAAAGGATTTTTTAAAATTTCTACAAGTTAGGGATTATCTTTTTTGCAAAGCCGGAGGGGTGATTGGATTCCAACAGTGCGATCTGGTTGATGCTTTGCTAATTGAACGCGAACCCTCAATTGGATTTATCTATTCCCTCCTTAACAAACACACAAAAGATGACTTAGACAAACATTCGCAGAGATGGCAAGAACAATTGGCCATCTCAGACGCCTGCTTCCGGGAATCCTTTTCTCTTGCTCAGGCATCATTCATATGATCCAAATTACACTTTCAATATTATAAAACATGTTTTAATTTATGTTATACTCCCAGTAGGATTATTAAATGGGGGGATGATAAAGGCACTTGATGCCCTAGATGTCAACTCAGGGGGGCTAATATCATGCATATTTTTGCCACTTGTCCGTCCTTATTTCTCATTAAGACCCAGATAACGGATTTTTTTCAAACAAGTTGAATATTCAGGTAATTCTATCCCCTGCAGTGATTCTCCTGGGAGTATCTGAATATGAGAGACCGGCAAGAGGAAGAGAGTTGGTCTTTATGGCTATGACCATCTTTCGTTTATGTATCGCCTCAGCCTGGTTAGACAGCAATCCACCAGTGTTTCATCAATGGCTAGGTAGGGTGCTGGCCGCCTGAAATTTAGAAAAGGCAATCTTCCTAAGGAAAGGGATTCGTAATAAAAGGAAGGGCCTGAGGAGGTGGGGTCCGCTATTAGAGTGGATAGAAGTAAGGAGTTGTTGAAGTTAGACACAATACACTTTAATCTGACGTTTATACAAGGCCCCCGTCACCTTGTTTGTCCTTGATGGATCTGCTCATATCCTTTTTTTTTTTCTCTCTCTGTCTTTCTTGGTATTAACTTGTATGAATTTGAATGAATTTGTTATGAATAATGGTATTGCATCAAGGATTAAAGATGCTGGTATTTAATTGTGTAGCGGGGGCGGGTGGGGTGGGTGGGTGTTTTATTGGGATAAAATTGATGTTTTATTTCTCTTGTATTATGTACTATGTGTTTGCAATCGATAATAACATTTTTTTTTTTTTTTTAAAAAGGATCCAATGCCAGTATAGAGAGTGTGGCAAGATCTCAGGCGTTCATGAGAGAAGCCTACTATGAAATAAAAACACAGTAATGAATTGCACAGAAGCAAAACATGAAGGGGGTGAGATCAGTACGATGGCTCAATCCAGTAAGCAACACAGCACATGAAAGTAACAAGCAAAAATGTGAAAAAAAATGTTGAGAAAAAGAAAGTATGTCGTACACAAAAAGAGAGATCAGTGACAGGACAGCAGTGAGTGACTGTGCAGTACTCAATATTCAGACAAAATATCGAGTTAAAAATATCGACATACCAGAATATCGAGTCTAAAATATTGTGATATTGAAATATCGACAGTAAGAATATCGATGTCAAGAATATCGATTTTAAAGTAATTAATATTGATTTTTTAAATATCAAAGTCATTAATATTGTTTGAAAAAATAAAGGGCCCGATTTGGATGTTGGGCAAAAAGCCGTCCGACAGTCTGTCGGAGGCTTTCCGCCCGAAATCCAGCGTTTCCCTCTGACCACTGTCTTATGATGACAGCTGTCAGAGGGAAACCCGTGAGGGGGATTCCGCTCCTCTTTTGATATTTAATGATAATTGGTTTGTTGATAAATATGTATATTAATAGTGTGAATATTTTTTTTAAGTTAAGTTTTAGGTGCAGTTTGAGAGTTGTGTGGGGTTACAGGGTAGGAATTAACAAAATCAAATGTATCTAATAAATATAATTTTTTTAAACAGTTTTTATATGAAAAAATGTATATATATGAACATAATTTTTGTATTTTGTTTATAATAATATTTGTAGATATTTGTGATGTATTTAACATTATAATGTGTTTTTATTTTCTGATTTTAATATTAAATATATTTATACTTTTTTACAACATATTGATTTTTTTATTTACTTTTTTTAGGTAATTTTATTTTGTTCAAGATATTTTGTTTGTTTTTATTGTTGCACTGATTGGAGTGGGAATAGTACATTTTACACCTCCATTATCCAACACTTTTCATACTGTTATACTGACTGGAGTGGGAATAGTACATTTTATCCTTCTGCTATCCAACACTTTCCCTACTGTTGCAGTTTTTGGAGTAGGAATAATACATTTTAACCCTCCGCTATCCAACACGTTCCCTACTGTTGCATTTAATGGAGTGGGAATAGTAAATTTTATCCCTCTGCTATCCAAAACGTTCACTACTGTTGCACTTATTGGAGTGGGAATAGTAAATGTTATCCCTCCTCAATCCAACACTTTCCCTACTGGGAAAGTAAAAGTAAATTTTACACCTCTGCAATCCAACACTGTCCCTACTGTTGCACTTGAGGGCTGAAGATCAAAAACCAAGTGTTAAGTATTACTTACATCTTAACTCTAGGGCTTTTTCCACTGATTATTTGTGGAACACCAGTAAAAGATGGGAAAGATTTTTACTGTTCAGCTTTCGGACTGGTACCGTGAAATACCCACCTTGTTTTCCGGCTGGACATCAGCCCAAGCTTGATATCAGAATATGCCCATGTAGAAATTTGCACAAACAAACAATGCAATTATTTTTCTTCTTTTGAAAATATTTCATAATGTACACTAAAATAATTCTTGTACTATTGTTTAGGTCTAGGAACTTGCAGTTCTGCCTACAAGCTTACCACTGCTTATTAGCACTGTCAGATGACTCTATTTCTTTAAGCAGTGGTCTTGTCTAGGATGTCTATGCTTTTAGATTAATTTATTTGTTGACCCAGCAGATTGATGTATCTGTATGTGTTTTTTTACA
This sequence comes from Calotriton arnoldi, assembly GCA_963921515.1. Classification (NCBI taxonomy): domain Eukaryota; kingdom Metazoa; phylum Chordata; class Amphibia; order Caudata; family Salamandridae; genus Calotriton; species Calotriton arnoldi. The sequence goes on along the minus strand of CAWUFW010002500.1, from coordinate 1,922,783 downwards.
TATTGATTTTGAGAGTGCTGCATATCTTATTGTATGATTTTATGTATCTTATTGTGTGTTTTAATTCCCCATGATGATATATGTATCTCAGTGCTATTTTGCACATTTGTATTACTTTCATGGCTGTTCGCAGCTGAATAAAGATGATTCTGATTCTGAGTCATGGTGAGTTGGAGGGGACTAATAATATATCTAAAGCTAGGATGTTTTGCATAACCATAGCTCATTATTATTGCTTGCTAAGGCACCTGCTGCGTTAGTAGCAATTCATCCACCAGTGTACAGTCTTCTAATCTTCAGATCATTAAAAGCTATCCCAACTGTAGGGATTATAACACTAAATATATATTCTAATACCTGACCAGAACTACATTTCTGTCTCCTCACAATCGTATTAACCTTCTCACTAAATTCATTTATGTAGTAGATGGAGTGAAAACTAATCTTTAGTAGCAGCTGCCCACTCAATTACAGGGGAGTCTAAAATAGGTTGTCTAAACACACACTAAGGGGCCGATTCTGATGCGGGTTGGAAAAGCTTCCCGACCGAATCGGTTGGGAAATGGTGTCTGACCCACTCGGATCGGGAAAGTCCGACCGGCGGAGTAGGATGCATCCGGATGCTTCCAGATACGATTTGGTTGAACTCCCATTGACTTTAATGGGAACATTTGTTCCTAACCGCATCAGAATTGGGCCCTCGGTCGGAAAGACACGTTCCCGATCCGATTTGGAAGGAGCAAATGCCGTTAGGAGGCCTTCCTAACCGCATCAGAATCAGGCCCTCGGTCGGGAAGCTTTTCCAACCCGCATCAGAATCGGGCCCTTAATGTTGGGCTTTCATCCAGTTTAAATCATTTTATTTGCCACATAACTTTCTTCACACTTACATCAACCTACTACTTCTGCAGTTTCTTTCTGTCTCTTTTCATGTTTCATACACATTTGCCCAACTTTTCCTTATGAACAAGACAACAGATGTACCTATAACCCGCACAAGAAGCTGAACGATTAGGCTCACTGTTGAAGAAGAGTAAGTGAGTCGCTACCTCATAGGTAGCCATCTTCTCCTTTTGGTCCAGAAGAAGGCCCGCAGACCCGTTAGGGCTACTAAGGGCCAAAACATGTCGACCAACCATGACCACACACGAGGTGCGGTGGAACATTAACTCTTCCACAATAGCACCGCCTACCCCCTTTTAACTTTGCCCCTTCCTTGGTAAATAAAAGACAAGACTAAGGAATGGAGACAATTTTAATCTCACTCACATTTTTTAGATACCTTTTCACTCTCTAATCATAACTGTCAAAAAACCAGATGGTCTCTCTCCAGGTGGAGGATCATAGATCACTTGGAGAACTGAGCACTCAAGTGATAAAAAGACCCAATGATGATGCTATTCACTTATCCAACAAAGCGAAGAATCAACATATACCGCACCATATGTTTAATGTGAATGAGGGTCTCCAGAGCATGAGATCATAAGAACAAAAAACAGGACATAATTTGCAAGATATGCTTCAATAAAATCCTTTTGATAGAATATATTTATGAACACTCTACAAAACAGGGCATACGCAAGGGAAAGGTGGTGATAGGTAACACCTTCAGCAGATGAAATAGGCAAAAAGGTGCAGCTATTACAATCCCATGCTTTCATAAGTTTTGAATTTTATCTAATAATCTAGTGGCTTTCCAAGCTTTTCCAGAGGTTTGGGAGATTCAGAGCCTGAGTCTTGGTCTCCTCCTGTTTCTCTGGATGCGAGTCTCTTGAATGTCCTCACCTTGTCTTGCCACTGTAGCTCTAGGGCTTGATCAGACTGGACCTTACTAGTCTTGCAGACTCAACTTATGGTTCTTCTTGTTCTGGATAAACACATGAGGCTGCAATCTGACTCAGTGAATCAGTGGATGTTGTCACCACATGTTTATCAGCTTGGCTCACTGTCATGGTGTGCAATGCATGAATCCACTGTGGCAAACCAGCACCTTTCACAGCAGTATTGGCCACCATGATCACCTGGTGTGGGCCTTTCCACCAAGGTTTCAGACAATTCTTTCAACTCTGGGGCCGATTCCGATCTCGGTCGGAGGCGCACCTAACACCATTCGGTCGGGAAAAAAGCCATGCGAATGCCTGTTTCCCGACTGATCCGCACATCATTCCGAACGAGCAAGTACGATGCGCACAACAGCATAGATTCCGACCCAGTCGTACTCACCCAATCCAGGTCCTGTTCCCCGACCGAGCCGGAGCCGGAAACGCCGAATCGAGTCGCACGGAAGCCAAAATGCAGCCCCGTCCGGCCGGACAAGTACGATGCGCTTCCCGTACGCGCCGAACCCGTCGCTATGCACAGCACGTCAAAGCATCCGGGAGAGGCGCACATAAGCTCCGATTCGCGCCACAAGACGATCCACGGCTACGAGACGAACACGCCAGCGACGAGGACGAGGTGAAGCAACGAGAAAGACGAACGAGACGAACCAAGCATGAATGCCATCGTTCCGATCCTACCAATATTCTACATCTACTACCGGAACAGGCACGGACGCGTACGGCGCAGAAGGTAAGTCAGACACCAACCACAAAAACAAACTACACGTACCCGACATATCACACACACACAGAGGGATGCAGAAATTACTTACACCAGCAACAGCAGCACCATAGGGGCGGGATGGCCATCACCAATGCCACATATACACATAGGGGCCCGGATGCCCACCACCACTAACACCCCTACCCAGGGGGGGCCAGATGCCTGTCACTACTACCACCCCTACCCAGGGGGTGCCAGATGCCTACCACTACTACCACCCTTACCCAGGGGGTGCCAGATGCCTACCACTACTACCACCCTTACCCAGGGGGTGCCAGATGCCTACCACTACTACCACCTCTACCCATGGGGGCCTGGATGCCTGTCACCACTACCACCCCTACCCAGGGGGTGCCAGATGCCTACCACTACTACCACCTCTACCCATGGGGGGCTGGATGCCTGTCACCACTACCACCCCTACCCAGGGGTGCCAGATGCCTACCACTACTACCACCCTTACCCAGGGGGTGCCAGATGCCTACCACTACTACCACCCTTACCCAGGGGTGCCAGATGCCTACCACTACTACCACCTCTGCCCATGGGGGCTGGATGCCTGTCACTACTACCACCCTTACCCAGGGGTGCCAGATGCCTACCACTACTACCACCTCTACCCATGGGGTGCTGGATGCCTGTCACTACTACCACCCTTACCCAGGGGTGCCAGATGCCTACCACTACTACCACCCTTACCCAGGGGTGCCAGATGCCTACCACTACTACCACCCTTACCCAGGGGTGCCAGATGCCTACCACTACTACCACCTCTACCCATGGGGGCCTGGATGCCTGTCACCACTACCACCCCTACCCAGGGGGTGCCAGATGCCTACCATTACTACCACCTCTACCCATGGGGGGCTGGATGCCTGTCACCACTACCACCCCTACCCAGGGGGTGCCAGATGCCTACCACTACTACCACCCTTACCCAGGGGGTGCCAGATGCCTACCACTACTACCACCTCTACCCATGGGGGGCTGGATGCCTGTCACTACTACCACCCTTACCCAGGGGGTGCCAGATGCCTACCACTACTTCCACCTCTGCCCATGGGGGGCTGGATGCCTGTCACTACTACCACCCTTACCCAGGGGGTACCAGATGCCTACCACTACTACCACCCTTACCCAGGGGGTGCCAGATGCCTACCACTACTACCACCACCTCTACCCATGAGGGGCTGGATGCCTGTCACCACTACCACCCCTACCCAGGGGGTGCCAGATGCCTACCACTACTACCACCCTTACCCAGGGGGTGCCAGATGCCTACCACTACTACCACCTCTGCCCATGGGGGGCTGGATGCCTGTCACTACTACCACCCCTACCCATGGGGGGCTGGATGCCTACCACCAACAACACCCCCACTCACAGGATGGCTAATACATGACACAACAAGCACACACCAACATAAAGAATGCAACATAAAGACACCCCCCCAACACCATGACAAGCGTGTGTAGACTGTGTCAAATGCCTACAACACTGAACATGACTTTGAACATACAGTGTGACCCCCTATCACATGTGCCACACATAAATGTGTGTGGCCCCCACAATGCAAGCAGGCCATGACCATTGTGGCAATGGGGTCCAAACCCCCATCATCACAGTGACCAAAATGTAAGTGTGGGGTCCATAGCTGAAGCACATTTTGAACATTGTGGCAATGGGGTCCAAACCCCCATCATCACAGTGACCAAAATGTAAGTGTGAGATCCATAGCTGAAGCACATTTTGAACATTGTGGCAATGGGGTCCAAACCCCCAACATCACAGTGACCAAAATGTAAGTGTGGGGTCCATAGCTGAAGCACATTTTGAACATTGTGGCAATGGGGTCCAAACCCCCATCATCACAGTGACCAAAATGTAAGTGTGGGGTCCATAGCTGAAGCACATTTTGAACATTGTGGCAATGGGGTCCAAACCCCCATCATCACAGTGACCAAAATGTAAGTGTGGGGTCCATAGCTGAAGCACATTTTGAACATTGTGGCAATGGGGTCCAAACCCCCAACATCACAGTGACCAAAATGTAAGTGTGGGGTCCATAGCTGAAGCACAATTTGAACATTGTGGCAATGGGGTCCAAACCACCATCATCACAGTGACCAAAATGTAAGTGTGGGGTCCATAGCTGAAGCACATTTTGAACATTGTGGCAATGGGGTCCAAACCCCCATCATCACAGTGACCAAAATGTAAGTGTGGGGTCCATAGCTGAAGCACATTTTGAACATTGTGGCAATGGGGTCCAAACCCCCATCATCACAGTGACCAAAATGTAAGTGTGGGGTCCATAGCTGAAGCACATTTTGAACATTGTGGCAATGGGGTCCAAACCCCCATCATCACAGTGACCAAAATGTAAGTGTTGACAAAGAAAAAGCTGCAACTGCCAAACTGCATGGATGATTCCTGGTCACAGAACAACAAACACATCAGTGGCAAAGTAGTGCTTGTGTCCCATAGCAACATAGATTGGGGAGGCAAACAGTGCAGTGCAAATAAGACATACCTTTGGCCATGTGCAGACAAACATCACCCATGGGGGCTGACACTGTCAACATTCATCAATGACACAATGACAGAAGTTACCATCAGAATGCAGACCCACATGTTTGCACCAATGGGCACACAAATGCAGATACCCTGTGGAGACTGTAGATGTGAGGTGAACAAATACCATACAATGGCAGCAATGGGACACACAAACAATGATCATTGTGCTGACTGATGACCTAGGAGTCCCAGGGACAGCAGGGGAAACACACCAAACAACATACAGCCAATGGCACACTAAAGATATGCCAATGCAGTGGTGCAGATGCACAAACACAAACAGGCAGACCCATACTGCACATCAAACACAACAGGTGAGGGGGGGGGGTACCAGTGTCCCCAGGCAACCACACAACACATGAGGAGGCCTGAATACCAATTACACAGATGTGCATACAGTGCCACACAAAGGTAACTCATGGATCCAAATCCCCTATGTGGGCAATCAGGCATTGTCAGATGAGAGGGAGCACAAATCACACATGTCACACAAGCATGTAGGAACAGCAACTGACACAGCAAGACACAGAGACACCACAGCACTACCCCCAGGGCCCCCACAATGTGGTGTCCCTGGGCTGCATTACAATCCCACTGTGATGACAAAGCTAGATGTCGTTCACACTGTGAACCACAGTCATGTGTCCTGAGCAACAAACTACCATCACACCTACTCAAGCACAAATCAATCAGCACGGCCAGTAAGCCAAGGCCAACATGGAGGCAGGGGTCTAGCCGGGCAACAACTCTCATCTGCACACACTCAACACCACACACCTCGACCTCCAACAATGTGCAGCAGTGAAGCTCACATGCACTGGGGACATTGCACATGCACCCATGACAATCCCAGGGGGGGTGGTGGGAACCAAGGTGCAGAAACACATCACACATGGCCACTCAACCAGACTCCTGAATGTCTGACACACTGCACACTACGCTGTACATGGACATGACGGCAATACCACACCAACCAATGGGATCCCAGCCACAGCCACACACCTATGAAGAAGCCAAGGTCACCCACAAAGAACACACATAGACAACTATCAACATTGCAGCCCTGACCCTGAGGAGTGCCAGCAGTCACACACACAACGTGTCACAACCAATGAAAGCTAACACAAACCAGAAATCACATGACAGGTGTAAACAACAAGTGCGAAGGGGAATCCTGACTGTGACCCATCAGCGTCTGCCCACAAACTCAGCCCAGACAGCAAACACACCTATGGGTGACACCCTGATGACCAGTAATGTGCCATGCACCCACATCACAGAGAACCCAGGGAGAAGACTTTGGGGGAACATAGGTCAACTCAGCAAGCATCACAAACAGGAACATCACTAGGGATCCCAGCATGCACAGCAAAATGGAAGTGAACACACAGACATGCTCATACAACACACACCTTGGGCGCAGGCGATGTCACAGGAGTACACACTGCCATGAGGGGACTCCACTCCTGTGTGAGGAAAGCTGTGCCATATGTCGCATCAGTAGGGCTCCATCATGTCAGCAGAACACTTGGTCACACAGTCAACAATTAGCACCAAATGAAGGCTCCCGTCACATCAGCCTGGTCATGGGAGTGTCAACGAAATCATCAGCACAGATCCAACACACATGTATAGCAAGTTGCACTGACAACACAGATGAGTCCTTCCCCATTGATGCCCAAACCTGCATGTCCAGTGGAGATGGCCACACGGTCAGGGAAGTAGACTAATTGAACAATGGCAAACACAACAGATGTGCAGGGGTGGAACCCACAGATGTGACATTGCTAATGTAAGTAGGAAATCCCATTGCCAAATATTGAAAACATGACACCCTCAGATGCTGCTAAGGATGACATGGATACACCACAGGATAGGACACTGTCCCCCTGGACCACATGGGTTCCTGCACAGTAACACTTCATTTTCATGAGACCAAATATCACCATCACTGCAGCAAGGGCATGGTTAGCGTCATCAACATCATGTACATCAGAAGCAAAAGCACTAGAGAACAGAAAGTTGCTTTATTCAGCATATGTGGTATCATAAGTAGAAGTCATGTAAAAAATAAACAAAGGCCAATGGCCAGTCCATCATGAAACTCAAAACAGGGTGACAGTGGCATATGCCACCCTACGCATGCCTGCACTGACAAAAACCAGGGACAATCCCCTAGGAGGGGCATACGGGGGGCAGGCCAGGCACCGCAGGGACAGGATCAGGGCTCACCAGGAGGAGGCAGGGAAGGGGTGGTGGGTGCTGGAGAGCCACTGACAACTGCAGTGGAGGTGTCTGACATGGTGTGTGCCGGCACAACTGGGGGGCATGACTCAGATGTTGTGGGTGCCGGCACGACTGCAGTGGACCGTGCAGATGGAGTGGACAGGTTCGCCACTGCAGTGCCCAAGTCAGACAGGGTGGTAGTGGACTCCACTGCAGTGCCTACCTCCAGGGGAGGAGAATGGGGATCAAGTAAGGTGGGCAGGACAGAGGGGGAGGACACCCTCACCACACCAGTGGTACAGACAAGCGCAGCGGGGGGTGTGGGGTCGGAAGAGCAAGTGGCAGGGGGAGAAGGCCTGATCCTTTTGGGGATGGTGTATCTGTGGGTGGGGGAACCTGGGGCAGGGTGTGGTGGGGGCACCTGTGGAGTGGGGGCCTGAGGGATGGAGGAAGGAGACTTGGTGCCTGAGCTGCAGGGCGGCGGCGGGGTCTTGCTCTTCCGGGTCCGGGGGGACTTGCGGGTGGGGGCGTCAGTCGGTCTGCGCCTGGGTGAGGGTGTCCGGGGGCGAGGGGCACTCTGCTCCATGTGGGTTTGTTTCCTCTTCCCCCTGAATGCTGGATCAGCTGGATCGGAGGGGAAGAGGCCAAGGTCACTGAGGAAGAGCCGCTGTTTATTTATTTTTTCCTATTTTATTTTGAGAGTTTTATATAGCGCTGGCTAGACCCGGAGGTATCAGAGCGCTTTACATAAGATTCCACAGAAATTACAAAATTACATCAGTTACACATTACATCAGTTACTAGAAAAACATTTCAAGAGAGTAGAAGACGAAATAAATGGAGCTTAGAAGGGTAAGGGGGTATAGATAAATATATGCGACACATTAAGGAGCGAGAAGGGGAGACAAATAGAGCGGATAGGGGGAGAGGGGGAGTGAGAAGGGAGAGGAAGAGGGGGTAGACGGTATGAGAGACGAAGTGAAAGCCTGCCCAATGACCGACTGGGTAGGTGACGGCTGAGGAGGGAATCCACAGCCAGTCTCCCTTTAGCTCTCAAGGTAGCTCCATCGGGCATTGGTCAGATAGCTTGGTCTCTAGGTTACATCAGTTACAGGTTACATTGGTAGCTCGAAACATTTAAATAGCATATAAGACAAGATTAATGGCGCGAGGAAGGGTAAGGGGGGTAAGGGTAAAAGGGAAACGAGGAGGGAGATGCGGCGGGGAGACGAAGGAAAAATGTCTGCCCAATGTCCGGCTGGGTAGGTGACGGCTGAGGGGGAAGTCCACAGCTCATCTCCTCTGTAGCTACCAGGGTAGCTCCACCGGGCATCGGTCAGAGTGCTAGGTCTCCGCTGTCGGTGGCAAGTTCACAGATTCATTGTCCAGAAGGGTGAGCCGGATAGGGGTGGAGGGTGGGGGAAATGTCTTTGGGGTTGCAGGTGAGGCAAGGGAGGGGGCTTTGGAGGGAGAGGCAACTGAGGACTGCGCAGTGCTCGTGGATGCGTGTGCCTGGGCCCCATCCCCTGTGAGTGTGGTTTCAGTCCCCTGACGGTGCGTGCGTGTGCGTCTTGTTTGTGGCGTGTGTGTCTGTGTGCTGCACGTGTCTGTGCTGGTGTGTGCCTGTGCCTGTGTGTGCTTGGGACAGGTAAGGTGCTGGGGAGTGTGGATGGGGCAGAGGCAGGAGGGGTGAGGGACTGTCGGAGGAGGGACACTGCTGCCGTCAGGGAGGAGTCCATGGACCTATTGCCCCTCTGTAGGTCAGACATGCCCGATGAACGACACCAGCTGAGTCAACATAGTGGTGTGTGCATGGAGGACACTCAGCATCGCTGTCTGTCCTACATGGAGCTGGCAAAGGAGGTACACAGACTCCTCACTCAGGGAAGCAGGGGACACAGGGGCAGGGAGTGCGGTGCCTGGCCCGAAGGAGACACGCTCCCAAACATGGGAGCCTCCACGGACCTCGGGAATGGGAGCCGACGGGAGGGCGGTGGTGGTGGTGGCGGGGACAGCAACACTAGCTGGGGTGTGGTGGCTGCTGACACCCGCCTCCATAAGGGAGTCATCGTCCGAGCTGCTGTGGTCCTCAGCTGAGGTGGATGGTGCTGAGGACTCCTCGGTGTGGCTCCCCTCGCCTTCCGTGCCACTGGGTCCCTCCGACCACTCCTCGGATGCTGACCCAGTCTGGCTCTGCGGCTCCTCCTGGCCCATGGAGCTGTCCCCTCCTGTGGCCGTGGATGTATCTGCAATCAATAGAGAAACAGACAGACATCAGTCACCTGCACCGAACGCACACACCACAGTAAGTACAGCACATTACAGAGCAAGCCCTGGCATCCTTAGTTGAACATTGCTAAAAGTGCCCAAACAGAACAGGAGAAGTCAATTGTCAGTCTGATGGTCAACCATGGCACTCACATCCCACCTGGCCTTGCACCCATCTGTCTGGTGTCTGTTGGATGGCAATACCCCAGTGTGGACACATGCACCACCTACACAGTATTTGGACAGTGCAGAGAACCCGGTGAAGCATGTGGACATGCACACATCACAACTCTTGCCACTGTGTCAGTACAGGTGTCCGGATGAAAGGGATGCCCAGAGTCAAATAGGAAATGCATGTCATGCATACCAGCGACAGACACCATGATGCAAACATGTCCTGATAGCCATTGCCACAATGGTGTGCATGTAGCACATGTCACTCCCCTGCAGGATCACTAATAGGAAGTCACATGCCATGGCACAGGCATACCTGCTAAGTTATACATCACTGTCTCCAGTCACATGGGCAGGGCAGCCAGACAACAACACTCTGCACTGTGTCACAATAGTAGGTCATGGGGAATGCAAGTCCTGGAGCTGAACAAGTGCACATGTACAACCCCCACACACCACATCATCTGAACCCTCATCTGTCCAGGTCATACCCTTTGGACATATGGGAGACCTGTAACACTACCCTCTGAACCTGAGCACCTCACAATCTGCTGTGAATGGGAAACAGCTGCCTGAACTTCACATTCGCATACCCCAGTCTGCACAGTCAGGTGATCAAACACCTATGTGTCACACAGGTATCGTCTCCTATGGTCACATCTCCGGTGGCATGCTGAGCCCCAACCGAGAAACACCCCAGCAGACCTGACAACGAAGCCACAGCACACTGACACAGAGGCTGACACCTGAGTGGACAAATCACTGAGCACAACGTGTCAGCTGATACACGGGAGTGGGAGTACAGAGTGTATTGTATGGCCTGGAGTAGGCATGACTGTCCTGCCCCACATGAATGAGGGATGAGCCCTAGACAGTAGGCAGCTGGCTAAGTATGTGTGACACACGTAATATACACACTCCTGGGGCCCAAACATTGTTCCCACCCGCAGCATGGGTGTGTGCCAGATACCCCAGGCACATGTGGTGGATCAGCTCAGCAATTGGACCACATATCAAAGTAACACGCAGATTACATGTCAGAACACAGGCATTGTGTAAGCAATGGACCCACTCATGATGCCCACCACAGAGTTAGTGAAACAGATGCTGTCCCCCACCTTGAGTCAAGCAAACTGCAAGGACACAGTACCCAAGTGACACAATTCCCTGACTGTAAGGGCCACACCTGGGTATCAGATGAGGAGTGGGCAGTGCACAATAGAGGGACATGGGTCCTGGAGCACATGACTGATGTACTGTGGAAGTTTAACCAGGCCAGAGGAGGGCACATAGCATGGCAGACATAGTTCACAATGCAGTCATGGACTCACCCCCTCCTTGCTGCTCTCTGGCCTTCAGCTGCCCATCCAGATCAGGGAAGACCACCGCCAGGATCCTGAGCATGTGGGGGGTCAGGGTCCGGTGTCCGCCCCTCCTGCGAGGAGGCGACAGCTTCAGCTGGACCTGTGCGATCCTCCGGGTCCAGCCCCGAAGGTCCTGCCACCTCTTCTGGCAGTTGCGGATCCGGCGCTTGTAGACCCTCACGGATCTCACTGCCCGGACGATGGTCAGCCATATCTGCTGCTTCTGGTGGGCATCAACCTGTGAGGATAACAAAGTGAGAATGCCATTACTACACATGCAACATATCCGTGCATTACACAGTTGGATATACATGTCTCAATCACAGGGGCACATGATGTACACAGACAGTGCAACGATGGCCATGGACAGTATGCCAGCAGTTACTACATGGTATCATTTCCTGGGATGTAAGACCTTGTTTAAATGCACTGTCACTGCACTATACCTGTCCAGTGCATGTAACTACACACTATGGGGGGTGACAACTACTCAGTGAGCCTGCTAGCCAGTGGTGTGCAGACTGTTAGCCTTGCTAGTCAGACAACATGCACATTTAGAAAGGCAGTGGACAGAACACCCACCTGCTCCCCTGGTGTCCCATACAGCTTGCTGTACTGTGGAAGGAGGTTGTCCAGCAGGGCCTGGTTCTCCTCATTGCTGAAGGCTGGGGCTCTCTCCACAGTACGGGCCATTGCAGGGTCCAGAGGGTGCAGATACAGCAGCAGTGTAGTGGCAGATGTCGTCCTGGAGCATGTAGTGCAGGCAAGTGAGCTCTCAGGTGAACAGCCAGCATTATATGTGTGCTGCAGAGGCAGATACTGTCCCATGTGTCCAAAGTGATAGGTCCAAGTCGTTTGCATCTTCTGAATCGGGCCAATCCATGGAATTGCAGCACTAATACACGCCCACAGCATCCTTCAAATCTTCAACTTCATGACACCCATGATTTTGCAACATTGTTGTGGGTGACCAACTGAATTTACAGCATCAGACTCGTTCTAAATTTGAAAACGCGTCCGTTGCCAGGCCAGGCCATAGCCAATGGGTGCGCACCGATCGGTCCATTGCTGTCCAACGCGTACCTAGGATACAACGCGTACCCACACACATTGAATGCAATGGGCCGGCCGGGCACACCGATCGGTCCATTGCTGTTCAACGCGTACCTAGGATACAACGCGCACCCGCACACATTGAATGCAATGGGCCGGCCGGGCACACCGATCGGTCCATTGCTGTTCAACGCGTACCGAGGATACAACGCGTACCCGCACACATTGAATGCAATGGGCCGGCCGGGCACACCGATCGGTCCATTGCTGTTCAACGCGTACTGAGGATACAACGCTGCACCCGCACACATTGAATGCAATGGGCCGGCCGGGCACACCGATCGGTCCATTGCTATTCAACGCGTACCGAGGATACAACGCGTACCCGCACACATTGAATGCAATTGGCCGGCCGGGCACACCGATCGGTCCATTGCTGTTCAACGCGTACCGAGGATACAACTGTATCCGCACACATTGAATGCAATGGGCCGGCCGGGCACACCGATCGGTCCATTGCTGTTCAACGCGTACCGAGGATACAACGCGTACCCGCACACATTGAATGCAATGGGCCGGCCGGGCACACCGATCGGTCCATTGCTGTTCAACGCGTACCTAGGATACAATGGGTACCCGCACACATTGAATGCAATGGGCCGGCCGGGCACACCGATCGGTCCATTGCTGTTCAACGCGTCCCTGTACAAGACACTGGCATATGTCACCATGCCTGTCACAGGTGAACATATGCCAGCCACATATACTTCCCAAGGAGTGAGGGGCACACCTACAACACCACTGGGTGCGCACCGTTCGGTCCATTGCTGTCCAACGCGTACCTAGGATACAACGCGTACCTGCACACATTGAATGCAATGGGCCGGCCGGGCACACCGATCGGTCCATTGCTGTTCAACGCGTACCTAGGATACAACGCGTACCCGCACACATTGAATGCAATGGGCCGGCCGGGCACACCGATCGGTCCATTGCTGTTCAACGCGTACCGAGGATACAACGCGTACCCGCACACATTGAATGCAATGGGCCGGCCGGGCACACCGATCGGTCCATTGCTGTTCAACGCGTACCGAGGATACAACTGTACCCGCACACATTGAATGCAATGGGCCGGCCGGGCACACCGATCGGTCCATTGCTGTTCAACGCGTACCTAGGATACAATGCGTACCCGCACACATTGAATGCAATGGGCCGGCCGGGCACACCGATCGGTCCATTGCTGTTCAACGCGTCCCTGTACAAGACACTGGCATATGTCACCATGCCTGTCACAGGTGAACATATGCCAGCCACATATACTTCCCAAGGAGTGAGGGGCACACCTACAACACCACAGCCTGTCCAAACTGTATCCTAAGGCATGTAAGGCTGCATTACCTATTCCGTGTATGGGGGTGAACATGTTGTTCTGTGGGTGTCACTTGGGGGCAGCCACCCCCAGGCTGTGCACGTGTTCATGGGGACAGAATCCTTGGTGTTTCGTGTACATGACCACTGTGATGTGCAACTGTTCATATCTGAGCATGTGCCATGGTCACATTTCACGGTGGTGTATGTGTATGTCATGTCACATACCCCTGAGTCCCATGTGGGACGGTATGTTTAACCCAGGGTGACCCATTGGCACAATAGTGATGGTCCTCCACAGTCTGTGTGCATGTTGTGTTTACAATGTCTCTGATTTCATGTGCACAATGGGAGACAGTCTCCACATCCACGTTGTTTGTGCATGGACTTTGATGTTGTGCGTGTGTGTGTCACAGACGTCCATGTCTGTCCTGCCGAGGCAACAGGGACCACTACCTGTGGGGGTCATGGTTGTTTTGCTGTGGTGTATACATGATACACCATGTCATGCCAGTGTCCATGTGGCTATACAGGGTCCCTGGGAATCTACCTGTCGTTGAGCTGTGATGCCTGGGGCACATCTGTCCTCACATGTCACTGTGGGGTGTGTTTGTAACGTGGCAGCAGGAGATGGGAGCTGTGACACGGCCTCATGATATCCAATGGCACAACCTGGGACTTATTGATGCCACTTGTTGAACTGTGATGTTAGATGTTGGCCATGTATGTGCCATACATGTCCTTACTGAACTGCACACATCATGTACTTGTGCCTCATAATGATGTATCATGTGATATTGAGTGTGTTCAATGCCACATATGTGGGGTGACTGACAATCTTGCTTTCTTCACCTATGCACTGCAGGGCACCAGCTGTCCTTAGACCATTCCCTGACCTGGCAACGATGGTGGAACGTGACAGCATCCGACGGTACCGCTTCACCAGGCAGCTGATTGAGGATTTGGCAGTGCGCTTGGCACCACATTTGCAACCTGGCCGGCCGTACCCTACAGCGCTGACCCCCAAGGTGAAGGTGATGGCAGCCCTACACTTCTTTGCCACCGGTACCTTTCAACACACTGTGGCGACTGCTGGTGGGATGTCACAGACCATGTTCAGCCGTGTGCTCCGCGATGTTTTGGAGGCTATGTTGATATACCTGAACCAGTACATCTATTTCCCTAGACTCCAATGACTCACTGACGTGAAGAGTGACTTATATGCCCTGGGGAGGATGCCGCATGTCATTGGCTCCATTGATGGGACACATGTGGCTTTGGTACCACCACAGGCCCAAGAGCAGGCATACAGGAAACGCAAACACTACCACTCGGTCAATGCACTGGTGGTCTGTCTTGCAGATATGAGCATCTCACACATGTGTGCCCGTTTCCCTGGTTCAGCACACGATGCCTACGTGATGAGGAGTAGTCGCATCCCGAGGATGATGGCACAGATGCAGAACCAGCGTGCCTGGCTTGTCGGTGTGTACTGACTTTGTACCATTGTGTGTGTTCTGATCTGTAGTATTCCGCCCACTTTTCCAAATAAGCTAATGTGCACTTGTCTGTCCGTAGGTGACTCCGGATACCCCAACATGCCGTGGTTGCTGACACCCCTCAGGAACCCTGTGACACCAGCCCAGATGCGCTACAATGAGGCACATGGTCGGACCAGGAGAGTGATTGAGCGGACATTTGGTCTCCTGAAGAGCCGCTTCCGCTGCCTGGACAAGACAGGAGGGTCCCTCCCATATGCCCCTGCAAAGGTGTGCAAGATTGTCATCGTCTGCTGCATGCTACACAACCTGGCAGTGCGGAAGGAGTTGCCTCTCATCCTGGATGACGATGACCAACATCCGCCACCTGTGGAGGATCCTGGCCTGGACCACGATGCCAGTGATGATGATGATGATGGTGATGGTGATGTCCGCACACAGCTCATCACCAACTTCTTCAGCTGAATGTGAGTATCCAGAGATGTCATGTCAATGATGTGAGTTTGCATGATATGTGTTGGTGGTGCTCTGGTGCTGTTTGAGTGTGTCCATGGGCTACATGACTGTATGCGTGTAGCAATGTGTCCTTACAGGTAGTCTGTACTCCCCAACAGTGTTGACATGCTAACTTGGTTCTGGGTGGGTATCTTGTGACATGTATTGGGCATGAGTATTGCAGTTGTGTCCTGTTCTTCAGTGCTTTTGACTGTGTATCATTTCTGTCCTTCACAGGGTACTTTCAGGGTCGTTTGGTCAACTGTGATCCCCGACACCGTGATTCGACTTCCAGGGTGGTAGCTGTCGTGTCCCTACAGGTGATGTGCACCACACCCATGGACTTCCTTCCTTCTATACTTGTTGACTGTGTGCCCGCTGCCAGGTGGGATTACCTTGCATCTGTAGTGGTTACGACATGTTGCAACTGTGTAATAAACCTGTGCTTCACTTTGTGATGTGCGTCGTCTGTGGTCACACATTTGACTGACATTTGCTTACTGCACCAGTGGGCTAGTTGACTAAGACTGTGAATAGGTGTTGTGTCTGTGCATTGCACCGTATTTCCTGGCAACATCAGTGTAGGCAATGAGTCAGATGGCCATGGTGTGTATGTGTTGTGTAGCCCTGGTGGTGTGTCTCCCTCATATGTGTCTCCTTGCCATGACTCACATGCCTGTGTTGTACTTGCTGTAGCAGTTAGCATGCACAGTGTAATTTTGCTGGTCATCATCTCCATGACAGAAACCATGTTGGAATCACGACAGAGGCAGGTATGGTGTATTAGTGTGTTTATTGTCATACATGTGTGTGAATAGTACACAGGATGGTGAGTGCTGTACATTTTGATAGCAATCCTAAGTTCCTAGATGAATTGGAAGTCCTGGTAGCAAAAATGTCCTGTATCAGGTCCACAGTCATCTGAGACATTGGTCCAACTTGTACTCCCCATTTCATGTGGGGGAGTTGTGTTGCAGTCAACAGGGTGAACAGTTTGCGCACAAAGGTGATTATCCAGAACAGGTTTTGGCTTCCTGGGGGTTGCACATGGCCATCGGCCTCTCACTTGCCCCTCCTCGGACGACCCCTCTTCTTTGGGGGGGACCCTCAAGTGCAGGCTGCTGCGGTGCAGGGGACTCTTTTCCAGAGTCATCCTCCCTCCCTGTGGCAGTTGCAGTTGTTTCAGCACCAGATGTTGTGGGCACACAGGGAGGTGTTGACTGGTTGCTGCTCATCTGGCGGAGGCATTGTAATATGTCCCTATGCACCGCCGTCATCTCTTGCAGTGTGTCCCACTTGGACTCCACGCGGGACATGTGTGAGTCCAAGCGGGCATGATGGGCAGCCTGCTGCTGTTTAATGTCCCTGAGGAGCCCCACTACCTGGCTGAGCTCTCCGGTTGTGACTGTGCCTCTGGATGCGGACCTGTACATTGCATTGTCCTAAGTTGTCACAGTCAGGGGTTGATATTGGTGTAGCACATTGTCCTGCATTATTTGGGCATTTCTATGTGAATGTTGGGGTGTGTACATGGTCTGCATTGGTTATATTTGGTTGACATCCGGCCCTCCTTCCCACCCAGCCAGATATTCCACCATGGAACGTGCTTCCATTGCAGGGAGTGCAAGTTGTCTTTCAGGATGTTAGTCAGTGGTGTCCTGCTGTTGGTTGGTGCACAGTTGCCAGCAGGGCCTTGTGCTCCCCACAGCAGTAGCCAGTGTCAGCCATCTTGTCAGTTGTTTTCCACTCCCTGTGATGTGCGCATGGTTCAGGGTGGTGTTGAAGGGACAGTTGTGGGGGTGACCAATATCTGTGACTACGACTCCCATCATGCTATTGCGTCCACCCCACTTCCCAGCATGCCCATACTTACTTGCTTTTGGGTGGACTTCAGTGTGTGTGAGTGTGAGAGCAATGGCAAGATGGCTGACAGTGGTGTCCTGCTGTTGGTTGGTGGGCAGTTCCCAGCATGGCCTTGTGCTCCCCACAACAGAGCACCAGGGTCAGACATCTTTGATGGGGCTTTCCACTCTCTGTGGGGTGTGCATGCTTGAGTGTGAGCTTGCTGGGCCATGTGGGTGGGGGATGTTGAGCTGTGACTACCACTCCCATCATGCTATTGCCTCCACCCCACTTCCCAGCATGCCCATACTTACTTGCTTTTGGGTGGACTTCAGTGTGTGTGAGTGTGAGAGCAATGGCAAGATGGCTGACAGTGGTGTCCTGCTGTTGGTTGGTGGGCAGTTCCCAGCATGGCCTTGTGCTCCCCACAACAGAGCACCAGAGTCAGACATCTTTGATGGGGCTTTCCACTCTCTGTGGGGTGTGCATGCTTGAGTGTGAGCTTGCTGGGCCATGTGGGTGGGGGATGTTGAGCTGTGACTACCACTCCCATTATGCTATTGCGTCCACCCCACTTCCCAGCATGCCCATACTTACTTGCTTTAGGGTGGACTTAAGTGTGTGTGAGCGTGAGAGCAATGGCAAGATGGCAGACAGTGGTGTCCTGCAGTTGGTTGGTGGGCAGTTCCCAGCATGGCCTTGTGCTCCCCACAACAGAGCACCAGTGTCAGACATCTTTGATGGGGCTTTCCACTCTCTGTGGGGTGTGCATGCTTGAGTGTGAGCTTGCTGGGCCATGTGGGTGGGGGATGTTGAGCTGTGACTACCACTCCCATCATGCTATTGCCTCCACCCCACTTCCCAGCATGCCCATACTTACTTGCTTTTGGGCGGACTTCAGTGTGTGTGAGTGTGAGAGCAATGGCAAGATGGCTGACAGTGGTGTCCTGCAGTTGGTTGGTGGGCAGTTCCCAGCATGGCCTTGTGCTCCCCACAACAGAGCACCAGTGTCAGACATCTTTGATGGGGCTTTCCACACTCTGTGGGGTGTGCATTCTTGAGTGTGAGCTTGCTGGGCCATGTGGGTGGGGGATGTTGAGCTGTGACTACCACTCCCATCATGCTATTGCCTCCACCCCACTTCCCAGCATGCCCATACTTACTTGCTTTTGTGTGGACTTCAGTGTGTGTGAGTGTGAGAGCAATGGCAAGATGGCTGACAGTGGTGTCCTGCAGTTGGTTGGTGGGCAGTTCCCAGCATGGCCTTGTGCTCCCCACAACAGAGCACCAGTGTCAGACATCTTTGATGGGGCTTTCCACTCTCTGTGGGGTGTGCATGCTTGAGTGTGAGCTTGCTGGGCCATGTGGGTGGGGGATGTTGAGCTGTGACTACCACTCCCATCATGCTATTGCCTCCACCCCACTTCCCAGCATGCCCATACTTACTTGCTTTTGGGTGGACTTCAGTGTGTGTGAGTGTGAGAGCAATGGCAAGATGGCTGATAGTGGTGTCCTGCTGTTGGTTGGTGGGCAGTTCCCAGCATGGCCTTGTGCTCCCCACAACAGAGCACCAGTGTCAGACATCTTTGATGGGGCTTTCCACTCTCTGTGGGGTGTGCATGCTTGAGTGTGAGCTTGCTGGGCCATGTGGGTGGGGGATGTTGAGCTGTGACTACCACTCCCATCATGCTATTGCGTCCACCCCACTTCCCAGCATGCCCATACTTACTTGCTTTTGGGTGGACTTCAGTGTGTGTGAGTGTGAGAGCAATGGCAAGATGGCAGACAGTGGTGTCCTGCAGTTGGTTGGTGGGCAGTTCCCAGCATGGCCTTGTGCTCCCCACAACAGAGCACCAGTGTCAGACATCTTTGATGGGGCTTTCCACTCTCTGTGGGGTGTGCATGCTTGAGTGTGAGCTTGCTGGGCCATGTGGGTGGGGGATGTTGAGCTGTGACTACCACTCCCATCATGCTATTGCCTCCACCCCACTTCCCAGCATGCCCATACTTACTTGCTTTTGGGCGGACTTCAGTGTGTGTGAGTGTGAGAGCAATGGCAAGATGGCTGACAGTGGTGTCCTGCAGTTGGTTGGTGGGCAGTTCCCAGCATGGCTTTGTGCTCCCCACAACAGAGCACCAGTGTCAGACATCTTTGATGGGGCTTTCCACTCTCTGTGGGGTGTGCATTCTTGAGTGTGAGCTTGCTGGGCCATGTGGGTGGGGGATGTTGAGCTGTGACTACCACTCCCATCATGCTATTGCCTCCACCCCACTTCCCAGCCTGCCCATACTTACTTGCTTTTGGGTGGACTTCAGTGTGTGTGAGTGTGAGAGCAATGGCAAGATGGCTGACAGTGGTGTCCTGCTGTTGGTTGGTGGGCAGTTCCCAGCATGGCCTTGTGCTCCCCACAACAGAGCACCAGTGTCAGACATCTTTGATGGGGCTTTCCACTCTCTGTGGGGTGTGCATGCTTGAGTGTGAGCTTGCTGGGCCATGTGGGTGGGGGATGTTGAGCTGTGACTACCACTCCCATCATGCTATTGCGTCCACCCCACTTCCCAGCATGCCCATACTTACTTGCTTTTAGGTGGACTTCAGTGTGTGTGAGTGTGAGAGCAATGGCAAGATGGCTGACAGTGGTGTCCTGCAGTTGGTTGGTGGGCAGTTCCCAGCATGGCCTTGTGCTCCCCACAACAGAGCACCAGTGTCAGACATCTTTGATGGGGCTTTCCACTCTCTGTGGGGTGTGCATGCTTGAGTGTGAGCGTGCTGGGCCATGTGGGTGGGGGATGTTGAGCTGTGACTACCACTCCCATCATGCTATTGCCTCCACCCCACTTCCCAGCATGCCCATACTTACTTGCTTTTGGGTGGACTTCAGTGTGTGTGAGTGTGAGAGCAATGGCAAGATGGCTGACAGTGGTGTCCTGCAGTTGGTTGGTGGGCAGTTCCCAGCATGGCCTTGTGCTCCCCACAACAGAGCACCAGTGTCAGACATCTTTGATGGGGCTTTCCACTCTCTGTGGGGTGTGCATGCTTGAGTGTGAGCTTGCTGGGCCATGTGGGTGGGGGATGTTGAGCTGTGACTACCACTCCCTTCATGCTATTGCCTCCACCCCACTTCCCAGCATGCCCATACTTACTTGCTTTTGGGTGGACTTCAGTGTGTGTGAGTGTGAGAGCAATGGCAAGATGGCTGACAGTGGTGTCCTGCTATTGGTTGGTGGGCAGTTCCCAGCATGGCCTTGTGCTCCCCACAACAGAGCACCAGTGTCAGACATCTTTGATGGGGCTTTCCACTCTCTGTGGGGTGTGCATGCTTGAGTGTGAGCTTGCTGAGCCATGTGGGTGGGGGATGTTGAGCTGTGACTACCACTCCCATCATGCTATTGCCTCCACCCCACTTCCCAGCATGCCCATGCTTCCTTCCCTTTGACTCTGCTTCCCTGTGGGGTTGTGTGCCTGTGCTGACAAGATGGCTGACAGTGTTATCCTGGGGTTAGTTCTGCTACAGGTCCCATGTGTGTCCCTGTGCTTCACTCAGCATGACCCAGGGTTGTGGTTCTTTGTGGGATATTTGATTGGAGTGTGAGGCAATGCATTCTCCTAGGTGAGTTTTGTGGAGTTTGTGTTAGGGGTGTGTGTGAGAAACGCTGCTGGTAACTATGGTCAGGGCTGTGAGTCCTCCTTCCCACCCAGCCAGATATCCCACCATGGAACGTGCTTCCATTGCAGGGAGTGCAATTTGTCTTTCAGGATGTCAGTCAGTGGTGTCCTGCTGTTGGTTGTTGCACAGTTGCCAGCAGGGCCTTGTGCTCCCCACAGCAGTAGCCAGTGTCAGCCATCTTGTCAGTTGTTTTCCACTCCCTGTGATGTGCGCATGGTTCATGATGGTGTTGATGGGACAGTTGTGGGGGTGACCAATATCTGTGACTACGACTCCCATGATGCTATTGGCTACACTGACTTGCCCAGCATACACAGTATTCCTTTCTTTCAGTGGGCTTCACTGTGTGGTGGTGTTATAGTGGTGGCTACATGTCTGGATGTGTTTGTTAGTTATATTTGTGCCACTGCCTAGCTGTAGTTGTAGTTGTGTTTGTACATGTGATGACACAGTTACATGTCACTATGAGATGGCATGTGTTGTGTTTATCTGACTGACATACACATTTTGGGATGATTCTGTTCTGGTTGCTGTGTATTTGCTAAGGGTGCATGGTTTGACTCTCCCTTGACAGTGATGTGTGTGTATTGTCGCACAATATTGTGTACATTTGTTGTGTACTCACCAGGCTCTGGGATGTTTTCTAGTCCATATACGCTCACTGGTGGTAGGATGGCCCGCACCTTCTCCTCCCAGGGCATGAGGTATACTGGCTTGGCAGGAGGGCCACTGCCGGTGTGTTGGCTCAAGAGGTAGTCCTTCTTCAGCAGCTCCCTGACCCTCCTGCGCACGTCATACCACCTGTTCTGGATGTCTATCTTTGTGCGCAAACATGGTGATTGTGCGTTCACCCTGTCGACGATCCTCTCCCACATCTTGGTTTTCTGAGACATGGGTGTCTGTTGGACCAGTGTACCAAACAGCTGTGGCTCTACCCTGAGGATCTCATCTACCAGGACTTCCAATTCACTATCTAGGAACTTATGATTCTTCTTTGGGGGCATGGTGATGGGTGGTGATGGTGAGTGATGTGTGTGTTGGTGTGCAGGTGAAGGTGTGTGAGTGTGTGCTTTGCTGGGTGTATGTGAGGTTGCTATTTGTTGGGGTGCTGATGGTGTGTGGCTTGTGTGATGGATGAGCTGTGGGTGTGTGGTTGCTGTCTGTTGAGTGCTGGCAGGTCATTTGAATTTGCAAAGGATCATGGTATGGATTTGTGTCCTTTATATGGGTGGAGTTGTGGGTGTGTCTTTGTTCCCTGCCCCTCCCCCCCCAGTATTTATTGGCTTTGTAATCGCTTGTTTGGCCTTTTTTTTTTATTTTCCCTTTGTACTTTTCGTGCATGTAGGAGACGTTCTTGTAACCGAGTCGGACCCTGCAGTTGTCTCGTACGGGCTTCTCCGATTCGTTCACACTGTGTTTGTGCTGTTTTCTATGCTGCGTACGCGTCGGTCGCGGTGTTTTGGGTTGCTTCGGCTCGCAGTTTTGTATGCGTGTCGGTCGTACGGCTTGTCCTCCGTGCGACTCGGTCGTGTTTTCCACGCCTTGCATCGTACTTGGCGGGTAGGAGTTCGCGGGTACGTTTCGTTCGGGATTGTTCCGGGTGCGTGTCGGTCGGTTCGATTCGTGTGTTTTTCCGGCCGGATTGCAGTTTTCCACGCGGCTCGGTCGTTCGGCTTGTGTTCCGTACGAGTCGGTCGGGTTTTGCACGCTTCTCATCGTACTTTGCGGGTCGGGCTGCACTGGTACGTGTCGGTCGGAATGAATTCCGGCTCCGAGTCGGTCGGTACGTTTTCCGGCCCGAATCGGAATCGGCCCCTTTGTTTTTCACCAGAATCCATTCTCCAGTGCTGAACTCTGGGGGCTGGTCCAGCCCAGCTGGTAGGGCCGCCAAGCCAACCTCAAAAAGACTGAAAGCACCGCATCAGCCCGTCCTGTGCATTACTAAAAAACAATGCCATCTGTGATATTTACATGTGCAGCTGAGGTAGAGAAGAGATACCCATTGGTTTTCCCATGAACACCTAATGTGTTGGAGCCCTGTTCTTTTTTTTGCGTGTCACAGAGACTCATCAAGACAAGTGGGAGTTCATCAGACCATTGAAGGGAAGTGGAGGTGCACACTTTTATAATCCTGGATTTCAACATACTGTTGACTTGCTCCGCCACTCCTGATGTTTCTGGTCTGTAAATGCAATTAGATTTCTGGTCTATTTCTAGGGCTAGTGAAGTACCTCCATGATATTGTTCTTATAGTGAGTACCACAATCTGATTCCATAGACACTGGCATGCCAAACCTCAGGATCAGCTCCCACTACAACAATTTGGCTACAGTGAGGTTATCACTCTTTCTAGTTTGATATGCCTCTACCCACCGGGAAGAAGGCACACTACAACTAAAACATACCATAGCCCATTACAGACAGACCTTTTGAGAAAATAAGGCTGCAGGTGACAGACTTTTCTATATTACCTTAGTCAGCATTTAACTGCTGGCAGTTGATGCATTTCTGACACAAGCTCTCGGCCATGAACCTAACATTTGTATTTAACCAGAAATGTTGAAAGGTAGCCTTCCAACATGTGTAGCACCATAGAAGTGTTGCACCATTGTAGCTAACAGGGAATTTGGCAGCACAAGAACTCTATCAAACCCAAGAAACCCATGTGTCGCTCTCATCTTTGATACATCCTGCCCTGACCCACCTTTCCATTTTGAGTGCTTCACAGTGGATTTCTCTGAGCCGATTGAGTGTGTATACCATGGTTAATAACATTTTTGTCACATTGTCACTGTCAGTTTTACATGATTCATCTAGATTGAGTAACCTGGACTCAAAAGCGCAATATTTTGACTGCCTATTATGAGCATTGCCTCTTTTGACCATGTCGCTACCACTCCTGCGTACAGCTCATTTCATAACAGCAATTTATGTAGGTAACTGCAATGCTTTTAGGAGATTTAAATGTACTTGCCATTGCATATTGGAGAAGCGGAGGAAGTTATAACAGCCTGTTATGAACATATCGGGCCAAAATCATGGGCCACACCAAACCCACACTGGCAGTCTGTTTAGATGGCATCACTGAAATCACTGGCCGCCGAGCTCACTCTGGTTAAAGGGGTCAATTGAACTACTTGTGCTGAGGTAGCTCAAGTAGGAGGCAACTACAATAGTAGATGTGGTGAAGACTACATATGCTGCTCTCAAGGGTCAATAAGGGTCTCTCTCACCAGAGCTATCTACAAACAATGTAAAATCGGCCAGCCAGTATTTCTGGTCTTGGCTTCATATATAATCTTCATGGTGGAAATCCCCTTCTCCATCATCCTGATCTGAAATAGGCAAAAGTGTTGAAGGATAAGGACAATGGACCTTCAGCTGCCAAGATTATTTGTTTGTAACTCATCAAACAGATGTTTGTCATATGCTAAATTTGAGTATGAGTCAGAAAATCTCAACTGAGAGAGGAACCATCACAATAAGGGTGAAACCCATCACAATCTTCTTACTCTGCTGGATGCCTGCACAAACAGCAGAGGCAGTTGATGATGCACTGTAGTTACCTATTGAAATGCCTGTGACTGAAAAGTATCCCATTGGCCAATTCAGTTCTCAGTGGGTCTGCGCCAACACAGACAATGCACACCTGTCAAATTCATGTCAAAGGAGGACGAAATCCTAGTTATAGTCTGGCTTTCCTAGTGCTAGTGCTACAGAGTTTGTCTCTGAGCTCCAGGAAGGCATTCATGCATTTATCATCCTCAGCCCTGCCAAGTACCATGCATCAGGCATTAGATTAACTAATTTCAGTGTGGTGGTCTGCATCACCGCACTGAAATGCTAAGTCACGCATATTTACGCCTCCTCATGTGCCTGTCAAGCGCTGTGGCCAGAGCGCTGGCTGCTAATAATACCACCATTTGCTGGAGCCGAGTGGCAGGCAGTGCGCTCTGCTCAGAAGACTTCGGGGCTGGCTGAGGTGCTTGTTAGTATGTAACACTCTCGATTCAATTACCGCGTGGCGCGGCATAATAATTAGATACATTTCACTGACTGCCAATGGCTAGTACTGAGACATTTAGGCAGTGAGGCCAGGAGTATGAGTTTCCGTCAGACTCACAGTTATAGGCGAGTGCCATGGGATATGTAATTTTGAGTTGCCCAAGCCTAATCGCTGGTAAAATGTAATCATGAGTAAAGTCACTTTTTGTGTATATATGCTTAGATATAACTCTAACCACTAGTATATGTAGTAGACCTTTGTACTTACTACCATTCCTAGGAGTTTAGCGTTTATCCGTTTGTATCTCTTCCTTGAGTGACTTTGCAACTAGTACATTTGCAATTTTTTTCTGCTTGTATTTCTTTTGTAACGCATGTAATCCAAAGTCCTTATGTAACGCTACTGGTTCTTTTGTAAAGCGCTCTGACACCTTTGGGTAATGTTCGCTATGTTCGCATTTCTTTTGTAACTCATGTAATTCAAAGTCCTTATGTAACGCAACTGGTTCTTTTGTAAAGCGCTCTGACACCTTTGGGTAATGTTCGCGCTATATAAAATCGCATTAAATAAATAAATAAAAAATGGGACAGATCCGTAGGCTTAGGGGCTCTGGTGCCTGCAATGAGCTCGCCGTGCTAATGGGTGTCCGACCCAACCCAGCCAGGCACACCGCAGGTGGCGGCTAACTGAACACGGCCTGCGGTGGCCATTTGCAGCTGAGCTGCCTAGAGCAGAGACAGTCACCAGGCACAGAGAGAGGCAAGCCAGGCACCTGTGTAGCTGCTCTCACTGGTGCTGGTGGTTGCTGCAAAAGTAAGTGGGCCCTAGAGTGAGGGGCATAAAATCTTGTGCTGGTGCGCTGGAGGTGTAATGCTTTAAATTCCAAAGTGCCTGCACGACTCACGACCTGCACTCGCAGCCACAGACACTTGACTTACACATTTAGCCTAACATGCACAGACTGCAGTGCTGCACTAGCTACTAATAGTCTTACATAGACGGTCAACACAGCTACCTCTCCAGGCAATGCAGGACGTGCATGATCTGCACAATGTATTCAGAGCCTACGGCGCATGCAAGAAAGGAGCTGTGGTCGGAGTGAGCATAATTAGAAAGTTGAACAAAACTTTATCTTCATTCAAAGTGTACCTACCACCTGTGTCTGAATCCAGCACCAGCCACGTGTCTGCAGACAGAGTGTGGCTTTTCATTACACAAAAGAATGCGCAGACTTTATGACAAAAGCGTCAGTGAGACAGTGCCAGCCACGTGTTAACCTACAAATGTGCTTTTTAGTGCTTAGTGCGCGATCAGCTGCCTGCCGCTCAGTGTTTTATGACTCGGTATCACTGATATCGGACACCACAATGAGGATGTTTTGTGTAAAATGTCCTAAATACTGTGTGACACCTGGTCCCCCATGCTGAGGCACTGGCAATCGCCGCCGTCCAGTGGGAGGCCTGAAACTACCCGATGGAAGCAAAGTTCATATGCCCAGATCTTCACGTGTTGAAGGGAGGGCACTTCTGCGCCCCCCCACCTGACCTAGAAAACATCTGCCGGCTTGCGAGGGGGCCGAGGCACAGCTGTCTGGTTCTGTCAGGGTCAATGAGAGCAGAGTGACTTAACTCCGTTCGGCCAGCAGTCTAACTCCTCTGCTGCGGCCCAGAGACCCTCTGCCTGAAGCAGCTCACCAGCAGCAATAACTGAGGCCAGTAAGAGCATGATTTGCGGCGACTTACAACTGTCCTGAGCTCCAAGACAGTGAGAGACAGCCTCTGATAGTGCCCCTGCCAACCGTACAGTGGATGCCTAAGTAGTGTAGTAAACCACTCGTAAGTAGGGTTGCCACCTTCTCCAAAGAAATACCTGCCATTTGTTCACCTCGTTTTAATATTTAAGAGTAAAACATGATATACAATGCTATAAAAATTGTCTTTAAAAAGTTTATTTGTTTTTATAAATCTACTTTCTGTCTGTTTACTTTAATTAGCAGCCAGTGATCATTAAGTTGGCAGCTCCAGAACATTGCAAAGTACTGTTTAACGTATGTACTAATGAGGGAAAAATACCCGCTTTGGGTGCTTTTCACAATTTTTGCAAAGGCAATAAAATACTCCTCATGCCAATAAAAAGGCAACCAGGTGTAACCCTACTGGTAAGTGGCCAGTTCAGGAGGACATACCTGTGAACTGCTGCAGTTGATAAAGGCAATAATCCACAGACCCAGTCTAGCCCTGGTCAGACACAGGTGCTTATTACTGGGAGGAGCTTGAATGTGCAGACTGAGAGAACTTGATACAGCATTTGAACCGGACCAGGCCTGGTTGTCACTTATTATTATTAAGGCCTTAACCCCTTCGATGCTCATGACGAGCTCAGCTCGTCATGCTGCGCGGTCGGCGTGTGCGCATGACGAGCTCAGCTCGTCACGACCACGCCCGCGATCGGAATGTCCAGCACCTGGGCGGAATTCCGATCGCGGCGAAGCGGTTAAGCTATTTATGAGGTGACAGTTGTGTCAGAAAATGGCTTTGAGGGTCACAAGGTACAAGAGGGGGGATACACTGTTTGTGCTGATTCATTCTGGGGCTTCTCAGCCCAGTTTAATCAGTTCATACAGAGGGAGGATGAGGCGCGTAATTCTGCCTAAGTCCACCCATGGGAGCTCTATCCTGTTTTGGGGGCGGTGAGGCTCATTAGCAGGCAGTATGGCCTCTCACATCCTGTTTGGTATAGTCGGGTCCCACAGTGCCCCTCCATTTCTGGTGCTTTGCAGCAGTTGTAAGATCTTAGAGTTTCTCGTTGCTCAAATGGGTGTAATTTCTGATATTTATATGTTGCTGTTGTCTTGCAAGAAAGTGTCACTCATAGCCGTTTAAATGTCACTCATAATTACACTGAAATTATGAAAATGTCACACATTGCAATCTGAAACCTTGGCAGCTATGCATCCTATGGTGCCGGATTACTCACTTCATTGTGAGGAAGGCCCTGTAGAGGCTTTACCACTAGGAAAATTAGGAATCCATCTGTGACAGTAGACAAGCATCCCCAGGAACTTCCTGACCTTGCTTTGTGTTGTATGTGGTTTCATTCTCAGAACTGCAAAGATGCCTTCTTTGGATACCTTTCTCACTCCCTTCTCAATAAGATGTATCTCTGCCAGATGGGTGATTGTGCGTAATCTGCATCTCTCTTTTGTTTGAGATGCCACCAGAAGGTTGTCTATATATTGAACCAACACTGAATTACAGGGCAACTGTAAGGTATCTAGATTACTCTTCAATATATGAATAAAGCTATAGGTTTCTTTTGTATACCTTTGAGGAGCCCTACGCCAAACCAAAATTTTGTTCACAAATGTAAATGCAAAAAGAAACTGACTTTCTTCATGTAAGGGAATGGAAGCGAATGCTTATCACAAATCTATTACTGTGAACCATTCTGCATTTGATGTAATGTGGAAAAGGATTACTGCAAGATTTGCTATCACAGGACAACATGGGTTCTCAGTTTTATTAACTTTTCGTAGGTCCTGCACTATCCTCCATTCTGCCTCTAGAGTGAGATTATATTAGGGCGATCGGGGATGAACCACATCTGGCTTCACTTTTAGTTTCACTGGCTCAACAACCTTTATCACCCCAATGTCCTGGCATGTAAAAGCCAAAACTTCGTCCCTCGATGCACACTTTAAATCGGAAGGTTTTGGAAAGTGATTTATTAGTAGGGGTAAGTAGGTACCTACCACTAGTAGAAAGAAAGTCACAAACACTATATAAGGTCCAGTCAAGGTCCCAATTAATTATGTCATTGTTCAACCCTGGGTAGCTGGCTGCGAACAGGCAGGCTTAACTTAGGAGACAGGTTTGTAAAACATTTAAAAACAGCAATTCAGTAAATAAGTAAGACACAATACACAATACAAATGCAACACCAATTTATAGAAATAGGGTATATTTGTATGAACAAATAGACATCAAAATGACAGACATCCAATGTAGGGAACAAGAGATATGATGTTTTAAAGATTGAGAGTAAAACTAGCGCTTAGAAGCAAATAGCGCTCAAAGGGTTAAAAAAGGTCATGCTGGACCAGTACAAAGTCACAAGTTCAGGCCACCCACGATGTAACTCTTCTATACTTACAGAAGTATTTCGTGAAGCAGGTAAGAGACCACAACATAAATCCAATGTTCTAGAATCTCTGACATGGTCCTTGGGATGTTGGGACTATGTTTCTTTCAATGCACCTGGCCAAATCCTTAAAAGCCCACTGGACACACTCCAGCTGGGTCCTTCTTGATGTGAGATAACGCAGGTGGAGCTCTTTTAACCTGTTGCTTTCAGGGAGTACAATCTTTCACTTTGTGGAGCAAGGCAAAGTCCCTTAAGGCTGCAGTTCCCAAAGTGTGCTGCAGGTGCAGTCTTTATGAGAGCAATCTGCTTCGTGCAGGCCAGGTTTTCAGCAGGGCAATCCTTCTCCTTAAAGTTTTAGGCAGGGGTCTCTTGTAGCACTTTTGTACCTGTTGTTTTCAGGGAGTCCTTTCCTTAATCCTGTTGAAGCCAGGCAACATTCTTAGAGCTGTAGTTCCAGCTTTTGCAGCAGGTGTAGTCCTTCAGAGTGCAATCCTTTGGGTGCAGATCAAGGTGTCAGCAAGGTAGGCTTTCTTCTTTTGATTATTAAAGGCAGAGATCTGAGTTGCTTGGCAACTCTCCTATATTTATTTACAGTCCTTGGGTGAAAGGCAGGAGAGAACCCCCAAACAATGGGGTACAGGGTGACACCCAGAAGCATGACCATTTCCTCCAGAGTGTGGCAAAATCTTGTCCAAGAAGACACTGTGTTACAAAATTCAAAATGGAGAATCTCTCTCCTGGAGGCTTAGATCCTGCTAAGACATCCCACTGGTGTGGCTAAGTTTCCCTAACACTCCCCTTCCAACCCTCTCACTAATTTAATTACTGGGACTCCTGTGTGGCCGGGATTGCAGGATGTGGGGGGTGGGCCTGTGCTTGCCCAAAATGTCATTCTCCCTTTGGAGACCAGTTTAGCTACA
Source organism: Calotriton arnoldi (assembly GCA_963921515.1). Classification (NCBI taxonomy): domain Eukaryota; kingdom Metazoa; phylum Chordata; class Amphibia; order Caudata; family Salamandridae; genus Calotriton; species Calotriton arnoldi. The sequence goes on along the minus strand of CAWUFW010002500.1, from coordinate 1,892,570 downwards.
TTATCCCCTTCCTGCCTTTTGCTCTTGCAGCTCCAGTTCCCTGTCCACAGAAAGGGGCAGATTTACAAGCCCCCTGCGCCACTTTTGCGTCACTTTTAACATGGGAAAAGTGACGCAAAAGTGGCGCAAGGGGCTTGTAAATCTGCCCCGAAATCTTTTGTCTTGAGACAGGTTACTTCACATCTCACTAAGACAGCTTGGCAGAGGCCGGTCAATCAGGAGAGGGCAGCTGGAAGGCTGTATTTGGCTCACAGAAAAGAAAGTACTATAACTTATTTTCTGTAATAGTTATAACAAATCTAACAATGGCATGTTATTAGATTTGTAATAACTATTCATTTGAGTCCTTGAAATATTAGTTTAGCTCACTCCTTTCAATAGTCTTATTTTAATAAAGTATTCTCATGTTAGTCAATGGAGTTAATGCAGTACAATGGGGAAACACGAAACTGGTAGTTTGTCCCTCACCAGGGCATATAAAATATATTTTACCCAGTTTGGAAATTCCTTTTCAATTGTTTCTTTTGATTTAAGTCAATCCCATACTCTTCAGCCAGATGTACCAGTTTCTCATGTGCTTCACAGGCCTGCCTAGCAGCCTCTTTACTCAAATATCTCAATTCATTTTCATCATGAGCATCTATTTTCTCTGTGCCAATTGTACCCCTTAAGATCTCTTTGAATTGTGCTTTTAATTCTGATGCTTTAATTTCTTTGAGGTCAGGTGCTCTCTGGGGAGGTTGTGATTCTATGACTGCAATAGTGGTAACAGTAGGTGTGTCAGTAGATGCACCTGATACAACAGAGGTATTTCTGCTCCTGGACCCTTGGCACTGTAGATACAATTGCACCCTCAGTTACACAAACTTCTGGCCCTTCTGTCAATAGCTCCTGTGGTGTCAACCTTACAGAAGGGGGCACAACATTATAAGGAGGTGGTCTTGAACTTACTAAATTGTCTAGGGATGCATCTTCTTCATCCTCATCCGAACCTGTGTCCCTTTCTTTCTGCTGACCTTTAGTCTGACTCTTCTGCTGTCTGTCATCGCCTTCCCATTTTCCCTCACAATGGCAGGGTAAATGCCTACAGTTTCATTCATGCTTTCGCGCCATGCTTATTGTCTCAAATTGCACCTCAAATCTAGACAATTGCTAATGATGTTTCTAATCTTGATTCTTCATCCTTATGCATTCTTTCTCATGTGCAACATGATCCAATGCATTCAATGGTTCAAACTGAGCAGTTATAGATTGGGGTTTTATTTCATATATCACTCATCTCTAATTCTCAAGCCTTCCGACAGTAAATGTACCATTCATGAAAAATTGCATAGTCTTGTAATCAGACGTTATCTTGTTTCCGTTGTTAACTGCCATGAACTCTGGGGACTTACCAGAAGTGTTTGTTTTGCGGAAGTACCATGAATACATGGAGCTTTGCTCTAACTCTCTCAAAAGGGACTTCAGACACACACAAATTCAATGTGAATCACAAATATCCAAGAGACATGGGAATGGGATGTGAGAGAAAAGATAGCTGGTGCCAGTCTTTCTTCACATAATACATTGGTAAGCTCAACTTCCGTATTCATGTCTAAAAATGTTTTTTTAACTTATCAGTTTTCTTTTGACTACTATCATAAACTAGATTTTAATATCTCTTTGTTTTAAAAGCAACCTAATACCTGGTTTAAAAACACATCTTTCTCAGCTACTCTACTTAAATTTCTTATAACATGAAAGTGTATCAATAAACAAAAAAAAAACAATGATTACTTTTTATGCCGACATCCTGATAGAGAGAATAATAAAAATTAGTGTTAAAGAGCTCACTGCACTTCTAACACTCTCATGAAAAAAAACAAATGGAATGTCACAGTATCATTGAAGGCGCATAAACAGCACTCACAAACCCAGTAAAGTTCACAGAATATGCAGAAAGTTAAGTCTTTGACTTCTTATAAAATGATTCCCAGTTCAGCAATGGTCATTCCATAGGGCAAATAGAGTCAGAAGCATATCTTTGCAAGAAATTGTGAACAACAACAACAACACTTTATTCAGCTTTTGTAAAAAACCATAAAAGTCAGGATTACAGGAATCCAAAGTTCACCATTCCTATGTTTCATCTTCTATCAGTTACACTTCTTAATTAAAATACACATGATTAAAAATGCAAGTAAATACGAATTAAAAAGATACCAAAGTAGCCTTGCCTCCATGCCTGATCTGCCCTCAGTAATTAGTCACAGCTCAATTTTAGCCTGACTGCAGACTTAAAAAAACAAAGAACATACAAAACCGTACTCCCTGAAAGCATTAATGAAAAAGTAAAAGCAAGACGCACTTGTCTAAAATGTGCCTTTTTAAAATTGGAATAATATAGGTCTTCCTAGGTACCTCGTAGTAACTACAAAACATTACGAAGTGGAGCATATCCTGTGGAGACTTGCCGTCGCAACCACAGTGTAAAAGGGTCTCACCTTTATTTATCCCCCATGGGTGGGCGAGGAGAAGATGGAATAAATTAAAGCAGAACCTGGTCAGTAAAAAGGGCCATAAGAGCTAAGAAGCCCTAGAAAATATGGGGGGATATTACCAAAGATTTGCGATAATTATCCTTAGCGCTGTTTTTTTTTATCGCCGACTATCGCTGGATTTCATCGCCGAGATAACGCGTTATTATCAATGCTTATCTCCAAGGCGATAAAAAAATCCAGCGATAGCGGCGAAACCCAGCAATAGCACGAGAAATCCAGCGATAAATTCACTGCGCTAATGAAAAGCTCGCTAATAGGCAGGTGAGGACTTAATCTTACAATCCACCTCCCATTGACTAGAATGGTTAAGTCAGGTTTTTAGCAGGTGTTAAATTCCAGCGATAATCGCGGTTAGCACAAATTTTTTTATCGCTTCGCGGGCATTGGTAATAGGGGGAAGTTGTGTTTGCGACTGTTTGCAGTCACTTTTAGTTGGGATTGCCTACTTTGCATGTCATTAGCGATGAATATCGCTGACATGCAAAGCGGCACCAAAACGGTTGCTTTCGCCATGAAGCTGTCGCTAACAGCTGTTAGCGACAGCTTGCTAATAGGGCGATAGAAATATCGCCGCTTTAGTGGCAAAAAGTGCCGCTAAAGTGGCGATAACGCCCTTGCTAATATGCCCCTAGGTTCCGTAAATTGAACAGTTTTCAAGATGATAAATCTACATACACTGGGCTTCCTTAGCTCACGCTCTTCCCTATCTGCCACCTGCTGTCCAAGAAAAGCCTCCTTGGTCCAAACCAGGTCCTTCCAGTTGATTGATTCCGGGTTGCTAAAGAGATCAGCTCTTCCTAGACTTTTAAAGCCCTCTCACATGTATTTGAGCCAGGGAGTATAATAAATGCGGTCAAGGACCAGACAGTCCTGTTACCTATCCATATTTTTATCCAAAGGGACAGGGGCGAAAAGACAACAAGTCGGACAAATGGGAAATACCCAGCTCTTCGTGTACTAAAAAAGTGGAGGTTCCCAGAAGAGCCAATTTATTTTCAACTCTTGGAGCTCGTCATGGGAGATATAGACCCAGATTTCACTACCACCCGCCACCTATGCAATGCACTTGCTCTATAAATCTGCAGGAGTGATCCTATTGTTTTTTTTGCCCAAATGAGAGGCAAGGTTGATAAAAGCAGCATTAGCCAGTAAAAATTCCCCCTACTTTCTGCTTTTTAATGGTTCCCAGTTGAACTTGGCATCCGGTATAACCCCCAGGTAAGAAAAAGCACTGGTCTTTGGGACTAAAGTAGACCCAACCTTAAAATTAAAGGACTTACTTGAGCTATATCCCACCTGCATCACATATGACTTGGAGTTATTGACCAACAGGTCTCGGTCTTCCATAAATATCAGGAGTTAAGAAGAGTCTTCAGCCCCCTCGCGGTCTGGGCCATGAGGACGGCGTCATCCACATACAATAATACCAGCAAGCCGCAGTCCCACCTGGGAGAAGTCCACCTTTGTGTCCACTAATAACTTCTCCAAGTTTTTAATAAAAAAATTAAATAAAAAAGGAGCCAATATGCAACCCTTTCGAACCGCTTTCTGGATTGGAAACTGCCAGGTCACCTTGCAATCATTAGTATAATGTACCTCCCCTTTAGCATCCCCATGGAGGTCTCGTAAAAAGAGGACAATGTCTTTATCTACTCCCAAACACAACAAGCTCTCCCATAGCTTACTTCTGTTCACACGATCAAAGATGGAGGACAGGTCCATGAAGGCCAGATAAATGGTGATGGGAGGGCAACTGTGTACTTGTTTAGGACCATAAACAAATTCAAGCAGAGGTCCACTGTTGACCTCCCTGGACGAAAACCGTATTGGATGTCTGCTAAGATGTTATTGTCGTCTGCCCATGTGGTTAACCTGTTCAATAGAATGTGTCCCACCACACTGACCATTGAATCTAGCAAGGAGATTGGCCTATAGCAGAGAGTACTATCCCTGTTACCTTTTTTAAACACTGGATCAATGGTGGATATAGCCCAGTTGCTACGGGGGTCAGCTCTTATAGCTGCATTAATAATTGATGTGAGGACTGGCACCCACAGCTATGGGTTAGATATGTAAAGATCCAGGGCAATGCCATCGGGTCCTGGTGCTTTGTTTCTAGACAACCCTTCGATATCCTTTCTAACTTCTACAGCTGTGATAACAAGAGCCGATTTCCCTTCTCCACTTCCATAAGCTGTATTCACATTTAATGGGCATCTAAACATTTCCTCAAAGTGACCTACCTATTCATCTTCTGTGATAGGCGCATCGAGGGCCTGTGCAGCATCTCCTCCCAGAAAAGGACTGCTGACAATGCTCCAAAACTTGGCACTTGGATACAGGAATGGAGCCTTTAAACGGTCTCCAATAGTACAAGAGATGACCGATATGGCTGGGTCCAACTCCAAACTGGGGTGGCATGGTGAGCAAAAGAACGATGGATGTAACCCAGATCTCTTGACTGGGGGTGAATATTTGATTTGCTCAGCATTCCGTCCATCATCTGTGTGTCTTTTGTCTAGGACAATCCCCGGCATTACTTACAGGGTTGTACAGATATCTATCTCCCTATGGCACCTAGCTAAAAAGGACTCATAGAAGAGATCCGGGATTATCTGTACCCACCTTAGCCTTCTGCCTCCGTCACAGGCTTTCGGTATCCCCCTACCTGCTGTCTTCCTAGATTTCACTAGTGGAGGCCAACTGATCTTGATACACAAAGGGTTGTGGTAACTGAAGATACTGTCTTCTATGGAGAAGTCCGATGAAAGTGAATAAAGGGGGGTTGAAACAAAAATAAAATCTATAAACGATGCACTTCTCCTCCCTGTAAAGGTGGGAATAAAAGGTTTCCTGCCTTGGTCCAGCCGGCACATGTCCAGGGATAGATCGAACTCATCAACTAGGGATTTAAGAATGTCTCCCTGCTTAGTATTTTCTATGTTCATGCCTGTCAAGCGAGGGCAGCCCATGCCATTTAAATTCGAAACACTTGTGTCCCCACATAGATGAAGGTTAAAATCGCCTGCGATCATGAGGTGTCTATAGTGAGGGGCATTAAAGGTAAATTTTCTTAGAAAGGAGCCCATCCTCGAGATATTACAAACAACAGGAAAAGCAGAGGTAGTACTATTAAAATTCAGAAGCAACAAATGATCAGACCCACAGGAAAATTACAAAGCCTGAAGACAAGGATTATCGGTTGGCAGCACAACAAGACTACAGCGAACTGCTAAGGAGACATAGATTACCAATTCACCCTTAGATCTTCCCGACCTCGCTTGGGTTGCAGGCACATAATAAGTCTTATATCCCTCTAAAAAGAAGCTGTTTGTGATGGACCATGTCTCCTGAAGGCATATCACGTCGAATTCTTTTACAAATAAGCTCCAGCCTGGGTCAGCAAACTTGCTTGCTAACCCGGCTATGTTCCACGATATGAATTTACAAGCCTTGCCATCCCACATACCAACTAAGAGGCCAGGTGACTTCTGGGAACACAAGATTAGTGACTCTGCTGGATCTGTCTCAGTGAGTCAATCACAGGTGTCCAACATTTCCAGTAAGGCAACTCCATTAAAGAGGGGTGTGTCGTGGGCCACTATCTTCTAACCAGGCTGGAAGTAAGCAGGAAACCTCCACGGATTCGCCTCACTAGGCATCGTCACCAATGTTCCCTCTAATTATTTTCCTCTGTGTGCGGCAGAGTAAGGTCTCTGTGCGCTGCAGCCAAGGCTATGTGCGCCAAGAACCCGACTGCGGGTGTAGACCAGGGCTTTGAGTGGGATGAAAAAACTAGGGGGTCTCTCAAAGGGGCGTAACCGATGCAATTAAGGCCATGGCTTAAAAGCAATTAAGCTAAACATATGTGCATCGCATAGTGTGCCACCCGACTGATATTTTGCTGCTTCTGTCATTGCATCCAGATATATAATACAAGTAACATTAAACCTACAAGAAGCCAGGACTTTAGTCTTTGTCAATGGTGATTTTTTGCATCAAGTTGTATATAATATTGAAAATGCTTCCGCTCTTGTGGTAGAGGTTGTGGCTTAATGCTCGAGCTGTCGACTTAGGAGATGGGTTTTGAGTCTCAGGTCAGCTTAACATCCTGTGATTCTGGGCAAATCAATTAACCTCCCCATGCATACCAAAAAAAAAAATAATATTAATAAATCATGTAAAGCTCTCCAATACTTGGGTTGAGTTCGCACTATATAAAAACTTGCTGCATTTCTTTTTTAAATGCGGGGTTGATGGTTTGCCTTTTGAAAGAATTTACACCTGCACTTGATAGGGTGGGATAGCTTTGCTCAAAGTTTGTGAAAAACGCCATGGGCATTTCAAGCCTGGGACAGCCTCTTCCTGCCTATGGGCAAAAATATACTCTCCCGGAAAGAGAGTGAGTGTATGTAGCTTTTGATAATATCAAGCGTGGATTTAAACTCCTAAATCAAAAGAATATGCACACCTAAATTCACCTTACGAATGCAAATAGATTTGTGAATCAGGCCCTAAGATTCCCCTGTCTAAGTGGACCCACAAAGTTATCACACTGATTCTTGGGCTTGAGAAACCACTACCTACATAAACAGATTTTAGATGTGATAGCCTTTATCGTAAACTGGGAAACTTCACACACTGCCCGATGGTGAAACACCACTAAATCTTCTGGGCAAAACACCCGAGCTACGTTATGCACCATTATAGCGAACTTTGTCAAACGCTGAATTTATTTAAACTCAGAATCGATAGTCCCCAACTGGGGTGTTAGGCCCAGAAGGGCCACAGGGAAAAACATAGGATTCGTTTAGGCATGAGCAAGAACTCACAGCAAATTAAGTAGAAATAGTGAATGCTAACTTCAACAGGTCGGATCCAGACTCAAGGATGTGTGAATGTTTGTAACGTGAAGTAACCTAGGAGGAAGGGCGGGACTATAGGAGCAGTGACTGAAAGGAAGAGAGTGAGAGAAGGACTGGGAAGGGTGGGAGTGAGGAAGGGAATGAATGGTGGGAGAGAAGAAAGGAATGAATTGTGAGAGTGAGGAAGTGAATGAAGGGTGGAAGGGAATAAAGGGTGAAAGGGAACTAAGGGTGGAAGGGAATAAAGGGTGGGAGTGAGGAAAGGAATGAAGGGTGGGAGTTAGGAAAGGAATGAAGGGTGGGAGAGAGGAAAGGAATAAAGGGTGTCAACAGGACAGCTTGACAAAGGAATACATGACAGAAAAGTGGAAAGTGGTGGACAAGGGTAAAAACGGAAGCACATGAGAAAGGAAGGTGCAGAAGAGAAAAAGAAAGAGTGGGAGAAGGGAAGGTAAACAGTGGGAGACATGATGGCAAAGGGGAAGGACAGAGGCAACAAAAGTTAATGTAAGTAGTTTACCTCTTCACCTGTTTCTGCGACCGTGATGCTTTGGAAGTGGTCCACTGTTGGCTCTGAATGAGGCCAACACCCTTTCCATGGAATGTGTCAGATGGGATGGAGGAGGCGAGAGATCAGTCCAAGCCAGGAGGCAGTACTCTTTACTGCATTCCACAGAAGTGTATGGAGCATCTTTGGAGGATTTATCCGACGCCATCACTGACAACTGCACCCATCTGCCTCTCAGATGTTACCACCTCCTCAGCAAATTCAAGGCTCAAGTAACTTCTCCTGATGCTACTCTGCTGGTGGAGCATGGGGTCTTGTTGACAACTTTAGATTAGAAGCATAACTCATGATTATCACATTTGGCGAGGATTGCCCTGGTAGAACATAAAGCATGTAATAGGCTATTAATACTATGCACATGCTAGCTCGAGACAGCATTCGTGGATCATGGGCCTGAAAAGATCATTTTATTCAATTATTTCCTCATTTCAGTCTCTGCATTAATTTGTCGGAGATTCTAGAGTGTGTTTATAGCATTAATTAAATATAGATCTGTATCTAAGAATTGCTGGGGTGTGAGGGGGGAGGGAGGAGGGAGGAGTTGCAAAAGTGGGTGCCTTCAGAGTGTTTTCATTTGACTTTCCTTGGTGTCCCTGAGATTTCGTCTGAAACTGAATACTACATCTGCAAGTCTGGTGCAGTGCTCCAAGGATTTTTGTTTTGCTTCCCTAGCAGAGAACAAGCCTGAGATCAACTTTCTTGTGGACTGGGGTAAGCGTCATTATTCACTTTGTCCGTAAAAGACAATGGCTAAAGTACCCTCATACAGCTACATGAATGCCCATTTCTGTTGGCAGATACTAGTGTTGGACACAAATGTTTTTAACCACACCTCTGGGAGACAACACACACAACTGACTTACTGAAAAATATGCTCAGCTCTCATAACTAGGGTCCTTTGGTAACCCATTTCAACATGTGGTGAGCTACAACACGCAGCCTGTGTGGTGGGCATGATTGGTTTACAAGTTACATGACAAGGTACACATAAGCTTCATGAGTGATGTCCTTCAAGATGACACTGAAGCACGTGATGGGGGTTCACTGCCATCTAGTTTTCATGTAGCTTTCCAATGCACAGCTCTGTATCCCATCTAAGAGTATTTGTGGATTCAACATTCAAGCCCACTGCACGACTGAGCCTATTGGCAAATAAGGCTCTGACCAAAACCATTCTGCCTGGAGCAGATGAGCTTTCCCCTCCTTGGATTGGCTGGCTGGTTATCCACTGCTAGCCAGCCTTGAGACCATATGTACTCAACCTAAAGCATCCTAAGCTAAAATGTCTCCAGAAGTGACAGGGTCAACACGGTTTCCCTTAATATACATATATATCCTGTAATCATTTGATACCTGCTCTCAATTTTTTAGCAAGAAAGCGTGGGAAACGTACTGTGCTTCAACAGCCCTGGTATACAGGCAAGGCAGGTGTGTGTTTGCAATAGGAGGAGTATAATGGCAGCAGGCACCACCAAACTGAGACTGTCCAGCAGGCTCTGTGGCGGCACGCACTGGAGAGCCAAAGAGATTGCGGCTGAGGGCTGATTGTGGGCCGTTGTTAAAATATTTATGTTAATTGCAGCAATGAGGGTGCTGCAATTAACAGGAATACTTTCTCAAGTGCCCATAATCAGCCCTCAGCCGCACCCCATTAAGAGAAGAAATGCAGAAAGCCCAAAAGCACGACGTGTGCTTTACACGTCGTGCTTTTTAACTTGATGCATGTCTTTTCTTAATAGAGAGCGGCTGGGGGCAGATTGTGAGCCATTGTGAAAATATTTCTGTTAATCGCAGCGCATGACGGTGCTGCAATTAACAAATGTTTTCACAAAGGCCCACAAACAGCCTGCAGCCGCGGCACATTAAGAAATAAATGTAGCAAGTGCAAGAGCCACTTGCTATGGGATGCTTCCCGCAACCAGGAAATTAACGTTTTCGCGCCGCTCGCGTTTTAAAAGTGGGATGTGTGCGCCCTTCACTCAGGACACTGCGCGCTCGGGGTCACTAAGGTGCGTGAGGGAACACTGATCGACACGCTTCTCAAGGATCTATGAAAATGCCTCAGGGGGAGGACCGCGATGGGCGAGATGGGACCACAGGGTTTACTCTGATTAGCCACAAACAAGATTCTCTCTGCCACGTGAGGTCTGTTAAAATTGATGATAACACAGACTCCTTCAAAATATTTTGTGCACCTTCCCACCCAAGATCCACTGCGCACCATGTTGATAAATCTCTTCATCCTTAAACCCAAGGCCAGTGCAGGAATTTATTCTTTAGTTGATCAAAGTCTTCTAAAGCACCCGAGGGAAGCACAGGGACATTCCACAGTACCACTAAGTACGGTGTTGATTCATGTGGAAGGTAGAAAGGGGATATTCTCTGCCTCTGCCACAAAGAGTCTGTTGGCCTGGCCTCTGTACTGGCCCCCACTCCTCTCGAAGTCTCGCCCGATAAGGGTTTGGCTGGCCCCGGGCAGATTTTTGGGCTCAAGGTTTTTTTCGAGACCTCTCCTCAACCCTGTGAGCCTACCACTGATGGGCCTAAATCCGCCAGGGACCGGGAGGGGCGAGTTACATTACCTTGCACGGGATTTAGCAGTGATGACTGCACCTGCCACCTTGTTCCCTGTTCAAGCCCTCTACTACCCTCTGTTTGAGAACAGGCTGATGCCCCCACTGGTCTGCTGTGAGAGTTGTTGTCCCCCACTAGGCTATGATGGCTAATCCTCAAGAGTTCTAGCTCTATTGAAACTAAACGTTGCCTGGTAGGGTCCAGTTTAAGGTCCATATTTGCCAACAGAGAACCCAGGAAGCCTTCCATCAAGGCCGCCATGTCATCCTTGGTTAGGGTTTGCAGTTTATTGGCACATTGCGCTATCCCCTCTGCCCTTGGACGTTTAATAGCACCCTTGTTCCGTGCAGTGTGCCATAGTGATTATGGCCAGGAGTTAGTGACCGTTACATCATTAGATCCAGGTCCACTGGCCTCCTCCAGTCTGGTAGGTCTGGTAGGTGAGATTGAGGAGCCTAAGTCCAGCTGGGAAGTCTAGGATACGATGACTCTTGGTAGAGAAAGGGCGATTTACAGGGGAGTGGGAGAGCCGACGGGCCACCAACTCAATCTCTTTGTCTGAAATCCCCGCTGCCCTTTGTAAAAAAGAGTCCATTGTGGTTGCTGCTGGCCCTGGGGCTACTGCCACCACTCCTTTGCGTTTCCCCATAATTCTCAAGCGAGAGCCCACAACAGTTATTAAGCTGTAGAAGGCAGTCACAGTCAGTGCTACACCAGTAACCATGACCAAAACCGAAATGACAGTAAATCTGCCTCCTACCTGCTCCGGCTGAAAGACAGGGGTATTGCCCCACAAGGGTCTTTAGTGTAGTGGCTCCCTCAAATCCACCTCAGCTGAGGATATCCAGGCTCCAGACTCTTACCCACAGGATCCAAGTTCAAGAACCAATAGGGGTGGCCCAGCCCAGCCTCCTCTGGGCTCTGACGGGCACGGACGGGCCCGTCCTTGGCCCAGGCCTCGCTGCCACCACGGGAGGCAAGCAGCGCTATTCAGCGCACACGGGAGGGCTGCCAGAAGACTCCGCCTACTTTCATCCAGCAGTGCTGGGACACCGAGTCCCTCCTTAGCACAAACACCGACAACCAGACAACCATGAAATATATCAAGAGATTATTAAAGTTTAGGAAAATCCTGTCATGTGTGAACATAAACCTTCCTACCTGCCTAACAGCAATAGAAGCAAGAGAAGCAGGCATCTAAGAAAACACAGCGTCACTCAAAAAACTACAGTTTCGAAGACTCCCGTGTTAAGTTTGGAAAGCGATTTGATTCACTTCGCTTTCTCCTTTTATTGTGAAGTCTCAAGATGGTCGCTACCACGAAATCATGCAAAATGAGATTTCCAAGTCTTGTGATATTTTGTTTTAGTTTCACTTTCACTTTGTGTCATCCTTGCACACAGAGCAACTGTCATCTTTGATGAAGCATCACTGGAAATAAAGTGATGTGATGGAAGTGAGTTAAGGAATTTATCAGTAAGATTCCATTTCCTTTTATTACAGTCTGTGAGCCCACCTCCATATTCCTCTTCAATCTTATCCATGTTCATAACATTAACCACAAATTGTGTAAACCTATATTGAGGGCCAGGTCATAGGCAGATGTGTCTTGGGTGGCACTTTCTCTCCATTATAAATTGAAGTGGCAGTTTTCTTAAGCACATTTCCCATTTTGCTGTGCTGAACTTGCTTTATTCAATCATGTGTTACAAACAACAGCAGCCCACCAATCTCAAACAACACTCAGTGATAATCTACCAATCCCAGTGTGGCTCTGGACACACTCAACCGATACCTGCACTTCCCTTGACACCAACCAACCAATTCTTGTGCAGAACCTAATGATACAAGTCCACTAGTCATAGCACAGCACACAGCATACCTTATTTTGTAACATTATACATGAACAACATAAACAGATAATAACAATTCTTGTCTGCTTCACCTGAATGGGGAACATCAAATCTCTTCTACAAGAAATCACACCAACAGGGAAAGCAGGTTCTCTGCTAGTGGTAACCTACTTTTGATCAGCACATTTACTCCTATGATGCTAAGAATAAACAGTCACCAATCTGAATTAATATGCATTCACAACTAGACATTTAGTAAATCCCTATTGTGGTGTGGATGGGACACCTGGCACACCTCACCGTAGCAGGCAAGTTCCAGTAACAAGTTTATATCTCAAAATCCGATAATGAAACCAAAACCTTAAACAATGAACACAATAATTGCAAGAAATCCAACCAATAAACATGAATAAACACTCAAAATGTCATAATTGACACAAAGTACTGTTAAAGACAACTTGGACACCACGAAAGAGCAACTTAAAAATGAGTAAAAAAAAATTAAAATAATGTTTTTTAAACAATAATCACAATAAGCATGGGGCGGGGCAAGGCAGGCAACCAAGATGCAAAACACACAAGATGATGGACGGAATGTTGCACATTGGCAAACATTCACCCCCAGTCACAGATCTGGGTTTAATCCATCATTATTTTGCTTCACCACGCCACCCCAGTTCAGACATAGCCATATGCAAATCAGTCTTGACCCTGTGCCTCATGGGAACAGTCCAGTGGGTCCCGTGCTCACTACGCCACTGGAGTCAAGCTATCCTGGCTGATGAGGGCTGAATGCCCGAAACCGGTTCTAGGATGCTTGATTCCGGTCCAGGAAAGACATGGCTTGGCAGTTCGGTCTGGACTGTTCCCATGAGGCACAGGGTCAAGACTGATTTGCATATGGCTATGTCTGAACTGGGGTGGCGTGGTGAAGCAAAATAACGATGGATTAAACCCAGATCTGTGACTGGGGGTGAATGTTTGCCAATGTGCAACATTCCGTCCATCATCTTGTGTGTTTTGCATTTCGCCCTAAGTGGGAAGGGTATGCCCAGACGTGGGTCCCGTGCTCACTGCGCCACTGGAGTCAAGCTATCCTGGTTGATGAGGGCTGAATGCCCGAAAACGGTCCTAGGATGCTTGATTCCGGTCCAGGAAAGACATGGCTTGGCAGTTCGGTCTGGACTGTTCCCATGAGGCACAGGGTCAAGACTGATTTGCATATGGCTATGTCTGAACTGGGGTGGCGTGGTGAAGCAAAATAACGATGGATTAAACCCAGATCTGTGACTGGGGGTGAATGTTTGCCAATGTGCAACATTCCGTCCATCATCTTGTGTGTAAGGCAACCAAGATGGCCACAATGTACTGAAGCTCCGCATGCTGTCTCTTGAAACTTCGGGATAGCCCACACACACATTCAGCATCGGCAGATTGGGGGGCACTGGAGGTGCCCGATGAGTGGACAATTCCTGCTGGGGCACAGATGGCACTTACCGGAGGGTGTAACGCTCAATCCTAAGTGGGGGCCCAGCTTTGCCTCAGAGGCCTTCTGCGACAGGGGCCGCAGGCGAGCCTGATGCCAGGGTTACTGAGCCCTGCTGGGCATTACCACAAAATCAGGGCCCAGAAAATGGCCGGAGCATTGCTCGAGGGCGCGGGACACTGTTGAGCAGCCATTTCCTCCTTGAGAATGTGGAGACCAAAATGGGCCCCCCGTGGACCAGAGCTGGGCCGAGAGGGAAACATCCCGGGACAGGGAGCGGGGCAAGGCCGATTGCAGTGCCTGACACAGCATTTGTAAACAGCGCTGGTGTGGGACTGCTCACATAGACAAGTGGTGGTCTGAGTTTGCTCCAGGCCCCGGTCAGCAGGAGAGCGTCAGCCAGACCGGGGAGGGGTGTTCAGAGGCAGCGCTTTCTGTACCAGGCTGTAGGCTGAGGTGCGGGGGAGGATTGAGCCTGCAGCCCCGGAACGCTACCCTCCAACCCCCTTGACAGTGGAAAAGACCCCCTCTGAGGCGAAGAGGCCTACTTCCCCCACCCTGTTGACCTGCTGGGGGACCTGGTGTGTGGAGGAGCCTGGTTTGATGGAGAGGGAAGGGCCTCACAGGGTGGTGCTGTCCTGTTGAGGCATGGCAGCGGCTGGGCTTGAATACTAGAGAGACCTTCCCAGTCATAGTGTGGACCTGGAGGGGCACCATCGAATGACTACTGGCCCTGGTGATGGACATTGAAAGCGGTGGTGAACATGGGTAGCACAGACCCTAAGCAGCGCAAGCTGCAGTTTGAGTGTGCCAGGGAGTGGGAAGAGACGCTTTCACTCAGAGACATGGCAGAAGTGGCAGGAGACTCTCTGGTGCTTACGCAGCCAGCTCTGGAGGAAGCCCGGATGTCTGAGAGCTGGTCGGGGTTTTAAGCCATGGACTCCAGATTTGATGCTCTGTCGGGCAGACTTGACAGCATTGCAGAGCTCCTGGACTGCCAGCAGGCTAGGATTGAGGGCTCTGAGGAGCATATCTCAATGCTGGAAGACGGAGCGACCACCATAACATGACGCCTGAAGAAGATTGAGCGACAGCTCAAAATGTAGCCTTGAAAAACGAAGATTTTGAAGCCAGGTCATGCCCCAATAATCTTTGCATAACCAGTGTAGCATAATCTACAGCTACTGGGAAGATGGACCTGAAATTGCTGGTGGAGCTGTTTGGGTGGGATGCCCTTTCCACAGCCTTCCTTGTGGAACGCACACATCGACCGCTGTGGCCTAGGCCCCTCCTGGGGACAACTGGGTGAATATCATCACATGATTGCTCAATTTTAGGGACAGGGTTCCAATCTTTGACTGGTGCGCGAGCGCAGCCAGGTTCATTACCAGAGCTCAGTGATCTCATTTTATCCAGATTTCACTCTGATGGTGCAGGAGGATAGCTGCAAGTTTTGGCCTATGAAGGCAACGCTCAGGGAGATGGGACTCCGATGTGACATGCTTTACCTAGCGCTCTTACAGGTGGGTTTACAGGGAAAGACCAGCGTGTTCAACATCCCTGAAGAGGCCCAAGAGTTCTGTAAAAGACACATCAAGAGTATCCAGAAAACCACTGGGGGCTCCCCGGTGTGGTTCCCTCCTGACTAGCAACCTACGAATAGCTCAGATCTCTTTACAGCAGACTAGCTGATGTTGCATAATGTGTCCCAGCAGCCCTGGGATTGGGCCCTTGTCCTCCGCCTCATTGCATGGTCCCTAGCTCAAGCCTCTCCAGGGCCCCATTGCAGTGACGACTCAGTTGAACTAGGATGACTTTACAGAACCAGCTCTAGGTGATAAGATTGCCTGACGGGCGGAGGCATCTGGCGCGGCAGGCCCCACAGCAGTATCCACCATGCACTCTGTTATAACCCCTCATGCACACCTTCATCCCGTTCTACCACTTAGTACCTTTAATTCGTAAAGGGATACTAATGTCCGTGTGTCGCCCACCCCTCATGGTGTACACCGCTATGTTATATGTATTGATTGGGGTATTTTTTCTATGTTGTTTAATGTTGTAAAGCTCCCTGGCGCTGTTTTGCCTAGGATGGGTGGGGGTGGGGGAAGGAAAGAGGTTGATGTTTTTAAATGTGCACTATTTTCCCAAAAAAGTTTGTGAAATTGCATCTAGCAGGTCCTACTTTAGCACCCTTGAACATGCATGTGGATGAGTGACTGGTGGCCCGGTCTCTCGAGATACCTTTTATGTCTTGGATCATTAGAGGCATCAACAATCCCTGCAAAGGCAAGTTAGTGCTACAATACTTGGTCAGGCATGGGGTCAAAATTGCTTTCTTACAAGAAACACACCTATCCCCGGGCGCTTCCCCCACCTTCGCCTCGACATGGGGTCCACACAAGTTCTATTCCAACTACAGCTCATATTCCCACGGAGTCTGTATATTAATCCACCACTCTGGCCCTTTCACTCTTCTTGATAGTTTCTCAGATGCTGAGGGGAGATATATGGCCATGGTTGGCCGGCTGGCGTGCCCGTCGGTGCTATTGCTGAATGTCTATGCACCAAATGTGGACTCTACCGAGTTCTTTCAAACTTTGACAACACACATTGACAGGACAGATACCGATCATGTTATATTTGGGGGCGACTTCAATCTGAGCCTTAATCTAGGACTGGACTCGTCGGCAGCGGCCCGAGCAGTAAGCCCCGTGCCACATACATTCTCCAGGAAACCTGCACCTCATACTCCCTTAGAGAAATATGGCATGACCAATTTCCAGGTTACACCATTTGCTCAGCTCCCCACGGTACCTGGACATTCTTTCACTTTTGGTTCCTCTATCCTTCGGTCCTCCCACGGTTAGGCAATGTGACATGCCGTCCCTGCACACTGTTGGATCATGCCCTGGTGTGTGTGGTTCTTAATGTCCCGCTACTGGGGCTGCACGATGAGGGTGCAGCATTTTCCTAGTCAATCCCTTCTGGCCTCGGTTTTTCGTGTCGAGCGCCAAAAAGCAATCACAGATTTCCTTGACCTGAACGAGGGCACAGTGGCCACACAGGCCACCCGAAGGGAGGCCTTTAAGGCATATAATTGTGGCTTGGTGACCGCCAAGCACAGCGGTATATTGCGTGACTTACGGTGCTCTCTGGAGCGAGTGGAGACTGGCCTTCGGCATCTCGATGCGATGGCCCTAGGGTAAATGTCACAGGATGGGCTATGACTTTGTGCGGAATCCGTGGCAGAGTTCCGTGACCTTGCAGAGCATGAGGTGCAGTTTCTGGGGAAATACACGGGGGCACATCAGTGTGGCGAGATCGAGTGGCCCGGCCACACCCTGGCAAAGCTGTTCTGCCATAGCGGGGAAGTGACTACATATATGAACTCACCCTTGAGGATGGTACACACTCCACGGATGGGGGAGAGATCCTGGTGGAAGTGCTGCAGTATTATACACAGCTCTACACCTCCTGATATGTTGAGGAGGATGGCAGCTTCACGGACTACCTGTGGGAGGTCGCCATGGTCTGGTTATCCTCTCCGCAGCAGCAGTTCCTCAGTGAGCCCATTGCAGTGGAGGAGATTGTATCCGCAATTGACTCCATGGATGGATCGAAGGCTCCGGGCTTGGACGACCTCACAGGCGCATTCTACAAAACATACAAACACCTGCTCACTCCTTTTTTTTTGGAACTATAAGCGGAATCTTTGGGGGCCAGGGTTCACCCACCATGCTGCGTTAGACAATTGTAGTCCTGTTGTTAAAGCCGGGCAAAGACCTGCAGTACTACAGGACTGGGGTCCCTCCTGAAATTTTGATAATAAAATTCTTGCGACGGTCTTGGCAACCAGACTGTTGCTCCTACTCGAAACCATCATCTACCCACTGCAGGCAGCATTTGTCCCCCACCGCTCTACATCCATAAATCTGCACACGCTGTTCTCTGTGATCAACAGGATCTCTCCGGAGGTCCAGGCAGCAGTAACCCTGTTTGACGCAGAGAAGGCCTTCAATTCACTTGAGTGGCCTTTTCTGTGTGCGACGGTGTGGAAGCTCAAGCTCCCATGCTGCTTCACGTCTTTGATCCAGCACCTTTATGCCCCCCCCAACAGCCAAAATATGTGCCAATGGCTCTCTAACTGCCCTGTTTGTACTGGCCAGGGGTATGAGGCAGGGATGCCCCCTCTCCCCACTTCTCTTCATAATAGTGATGAACCTGCTCGTTGGACATCTGCAGGAGAAGCATATTGGGCGTGGGCTACAATTGACAGAGGCCCGCTGTTACTGTCGCTTTATGCAGATGATATCCTGCTCTTTCTCTGACACCCAGCCACGAACTTGAGGCCAGTGCTGTTAGAAATTCAGAGATTTAGGCAATTCTCGGGGCTCCAGATTAACTGGAATAAGTCTGAGCTCTTTCCATTGACAGAGAAGGCCCAACAGTTTCACTGTGACTTCCCACTGCACTGGTGCAATGACACAATGAAATATCTGGGTGTTCATGTCCATCAAGATAAGGAACAGGTTCTCAGCCTAAACTATGGACCTGCTGTGGACAACTTAACATCACAAATTGAAAAATGGATTAAACAATAGTTATCAATAGCATTGCGTATTGCGACTATCAAAATGATCGTCCTGCCTCGATTTCTTTACTTGTTTCTCAACATACCCATCCCTCTTACAAATGCCTTTTTTTGCCAGCTTGAGAGGGCACCTGTTGAGACTGATCTGGGCTGGTCACAGACCACGTGTCGGTTGGCGGGCGCTCCCCCTTCCATATGCGAGGGGAGGTTTTGCCATGCCCCATTTACATCTTTATTATCGGATAGCTGAGTGCGAGTATGCATACCATTGGTACCATGGGGATGCCAGACTTCCTTAAAGCCGGGTAGATAGGGAGTTGCCCAGTTCCACACCCCTTGGAGCCATTCTTCCACTTCGGATGCCATTGGATCCCAGGGGCATCCAGCCACTCTCTACCACTAGTTGGGCATGACATCGACTGCAGAGCTTATTGGGAGTGGAGAGTCTGACCCGCCTGCACTCCCACTCCCAGACAACCGATGGTTCCCCCCGATGACAACAGACTCCACAGTCAAGTGCACACTCAACAAATATATACTGCATACCATTGGGGATCTGGGCCCGAGGGCCATGCTATCACCTGGTCGGAGGAGGCACGCTTCACTGAGGCCAAGCAGTTGGACAGATTTGTACTGCATCGAGTACAGAGTGCTCTGAGAACTCCTGTCCCAATTTATCCCATAGCTCCTGGTGACTTCACTCCCCTCACTGGCCTCATCGAGGACAACACTGTTAAACACCTGATATTCAAGTTGTATCACACATGTCTAGACTTGTTGCCCACTGCGGATAGCCAAATGTGAGAGGCCTGGTCAAAAGACCTACAGCGCCCCATATCAGATGATAATTGGAATTATTTTTGCGTGAAAACTGCTGCATTTTAAGTTTTTGAGCCACATATACATGACACCCACAGCCAGGATTGACCCAGCTCGCTCATCGAACTGTCCCAAATGTCATGTCGCCAATGCAGATTTTTTGTACCTGTCATGGCTGTGCCCCCACATCCGCAGTTACTAGAATGGCATTTCACACACATCTCCTATATGAGAGATGACACTGACCCCTTCCAGCCCTTCTTGAATATGTACGTGACACCCCAAAGGAAACTCGTAGATTTGTCTCAATCGCACGTTTACTCGCAAAGCGCGAGGGTGACATAAATTGGGGAGGCGCACAACACCCTACTATCAAAAGCTGGTTCAAGAGCCTTGTCTTTTGTGATACAACCAGCGAATTATATGCCCAGATACAACTGCCAATCTCCTGCACACGAGACTATGGCAGCCCTTGCGTACATATTTGCTTCACTCCAATACAACTGACAGAGACTGATGTATATGGGACATAGGTAACGGTATGAGGGGCAGTTGATAATACCAATGCTGCATGCTTGTCACTGTGACTCCTCCCTTCCCCTGAGTTCGCAGGGCCGACATCACTGCTAGCCGCCTCATCCATAATGCATGTAGACCCAGCCAAAGGGCACTTTGCCGCAGATGTGGACACAGATCAGGTTGCACTTTATGAACTCACGTTGTGGTGTTCAGTGTACAAGTGCCACTGTTTAAAAATAACGCTTGTGATGTGTATGACCTCCAAATTATGTGATGTGTGCACTTTATTAAAAATGATGAATACATTTTTCAAAACCTAAAAAAAAAAGAATCACAATAAGCATACTCAATAAACATGAATGAACCCCTACAATTTAATTGCATGCACGTAGCCTCCTTGGACCCAAATAGGAGGCACAACTCAAAAGTGGAATAAAAACATCAAAATCCCAAAAAACAAAACTATCATCCCAAAGGAAACTCATAGATTTGTTGCAATCACACTTTTACTCGCAATGCGCAAGGGCACCATAAATTGGGGAGGTGCACAATACCCTACTATCAAAAGCTGGTTCAAGAGCCTTGTCTTTTGTGATACGCCCAGCGAACTATACGCCCACATGCAACTGCCAATATCCTGCCCACGAGACATATGGCAGCCCTTGCGTACATATTTGCTTCACTCCAACACAACTGACAGAGACTGATGTATATGGGATATGGGTAACGGTATGGGGCAGTTGATAACAAACCAATGCTGCAGACTTGTCACTGTGACTCTTCCCTTCCCCTGAGTTTGCAGGGCCGACATCATTGCTAGCCGCCTCATCCACAATGCATGTAGACCCAGCCAATGCGCGCTTTGCCCTGGATGTGGACACAGATCAGGTTGCACTTTATGAACTCACGTTGTGTTGTTCAGTGTACAAGTGCCACTGTTTAAAATTAACGCTCGTGATGTATATGACCTGCTAATTACGTGATGTGTACAATTTATTAAAAATGCCAAGGTTTTCAAAACCTAAAAAAAAATCAAAAAAAAAAATCACAATAAGCATACTCAATAACCATGAATGAACACCTACAATTTCATAGCATGCATGTAACCTCCTTGGACACAAATAGGAGGCACAACTCAAAAGTGGAATAAAAACATCAAAATCCCAAAAAACAAAACTATCATCCCACAAATTATAAATGCATAGCCACAGCATTCACATCCTACATACATTGTTGCTTGGTTATGAATTTACCTTAAATAAATGCTTAGACAAAAGGCGTTTGGCAAAACAGGAACAAGTTGGTTTATTTAAACACTGCGGCTTGGACTGCCTGGACAGAATGCGTCTGCTCAAAATCTCTTGATTTATAATGTTTTGACCATCAATTTATACAGTTCATGCGGTACAATAAAATGTTCTCTACATTGAAAAAAGCATCTTAGTCATAAATTAATCACATGTGCGCATCTGATAAGGACACAGATGGCTCTCAAACTCAGAGAAAAGGGAATGTGGGGCTAGTGTGTATGTGTCCATATGTCTTGTGTGAGGAGCGCGTGATCGCTATATGTGTTGTGCATGTCATGTCTGATTGTTTGAGTGTACCTATCTACATGTTGTATCTAGCTTAGTGGTATTGCTTTGCAATGAAAGCCTTTGGTCATACGGGTTTTATTGGGACCAATTACCTCACACTTGTTTGTGGTGCAACTATCTATCTGTGGAATGGATCAGTGTTTTCCCTGGGTGTGTGTTTGCCCATAATTTATAGGGACCCACCTGTGACTTCTTACTTAATAAGCATGGGCATGGATCAAAGGACCTGCCTGACCACGTATCTCTGACTCAGGGTTGATGGGGAGGTCACCTTGGGTGAATCCATCTTCAATGATGTGAGATCATCTGAACTCCTAAAAATAATATGGCAGCTACTGGTGTCACTTTTTTTTGACATTACCGACATTGTGTATACAGTTGTCATCTTGCACATTGACTTTGTTCTTACTGGCATTATCAAAGGTATGCTTGCTTTGGTTTGAACGCACATTGACATTGGTCTTATCAGCAACAATAATATTATTGCACAAGCATGAATTATAACATACATTGGTATCATTATTAGTGTGTCGGCGCTGCTGTGCGGGCACAAGTTACAGTATAAATTGACATTGCATTGACGGACATTGTTGAGGTTATGTGGGCACAGCTGATGGCATACGTTCACATTGCATTTACTGATATTGCCATTGTAGGGCCTGCACATATCATGAAATTCATTGCATCATATTCACCCATTCCAACAACATTTTTCATGACACCGAAAACCCAAACTCCTACAACGTCCTCCAATCCACTATGCAATACTACACTCTCTAAAAAGACAAGTCACCCTATTTATACTCACTTCTCTTTAATACCAAAAAAGATTTTGAAACACTGAAACACTGAAACACTGCAATTAGTCCACTAGGAACACTAGGAACCTTTGGAAAAAGAGAATGAAGACTGAGTCAGGGCAAATTAGGGCACATTTAGTTTCAGAGCCTGATTTGCTGAACCATAAAAGTCCCTCCAAATTCGATTACCCTATTTAGATCCATTTGAAACCATCCTCTGCTACCAGAAACTGAAGACGCTTTTTTTTGTGTATGTCAATTCAAAGCATCTCTGATGAACTGGGAGTGATTTTCCTACCCTAAGTATTTTGTTCTCTCACTTTATCTTGTCATTCAAACCAATTCAATATTTTCAGAATTAAAAGTAAAGCACATTAGGCTTCAAAATAAAGACTGACTAGAGCTATATTTAAGCCATCAAAGTTTATTGGAAAATTTAAAGGCATTAAAAAAAGGCAAATAAATGGTCACAAGTCACTCAACTAGTCATTTAAATAAAAACAATAGCATGAAGCTCAGAATAAAATTCAAATAATAAAATAGCAGGCAAAGGTGTAGTTCAGCTCAAGTAAAATAAATCGCAAAGCAGAGGTTAGACCAACATGCTGTAGCCTTCTAAAGATCAGGGGAGAGTGAGCCCACAATCATCAGGCTGTGGCTTTATTTATAGAGTTACACAAAGTTACACTGCTATACATTTGGTGTTAATGTGCAAAGATCCCACTATCACATCCAATAATAATAAATTAAGAACAATAGTTTGAAATCAATTTATTTAGAATTATCCCATAAATTCACATAATGCAGTTCTCATCCTTAGTGTCTTCAGACAGCAAATAACTTTTACATGATATGTGACACAAGATGCAGAAACAGGTAATGAACCACACAGTGGTCCGAAAAGATGAGGCCTTTAGACAATTAACTTCACTAACACAGCATTCTATGTAGCTTGGGTTGAAACATCATGTTGTACCTGGGAAAGACACATGACGTTTCAAAAAATTGTTCACAAAATAGTTATTGTGTGCTGTGTGCATGGTGAGAAAAGGATAGAAATGACTGTGTGCTGAAAAGGATAGCTGTAAGCAACAACAACCGTTTTGAAATCGAGGCAAGCATTAACATAGCTTTTCAGAAGAATTTCTTGATTTCACTGTATGTTAATCACATTGTTAAAAGAATTACATTTTATAAAAAAATCCAGCATCACCAGTCTGCTATCTTTATTTGGGTCTTCCAGCCTTTCAACTTGCAAGGTTATTACCAGTATAAAATGTTGCAATACATATACGTTTCAGCATGAACACGTTTGACCAAGTTTGTGCTGCCAGGAAAAGCCGTCACTGAATTTCTGTTGAGTACATTTCACTTTAAAAACCTCTGCTTGGTCTATAAATCGTTTTATGGATTGGAGCTGTTTTGTCTGGTGTGAGATTTTTGGTCTTTTATGACATTTGAAACAGTATCGCCTCTAAGGATCATTATGATCAAGAAATTGTCTACTCTTTTGTGCCTCTATGGTTGCCTTTAGTGTCAAGAAGACACTGGGTGGTGAAGGTTGAGCTCTATAAAACAAAATCACATATCGAATGGCTGCTATATGACATCACATCCTTATTTTATGGACAGTTGCTGCTGTAACATCTGCACCGCCAAATACTTTAATTTCACGATCTAGAACCCCTAGTTTAGTTTATAGATAATTGCTATTCCCACCACATTGCAGCAGATGATGATCACCTGGGATCAGGCTTGCCAAGGGCTGAGCTACAGGTCTCAGTGAGCCATGACACACTAATAAGAAGCACATTGCAATGTCTCCCTTAGCAAACAGGACATTGATAAAAAAAACAAGCCGTCATTGATACATTAAAATATTCCAACTTCACCGAATGAATGAATGAAATAATCAAATGTATAAAATGTACAGTGACATCTAAAGATATCCTGATAGTCATGTATTGAACAAGAATTCATCATCAAGAGGCAGCATTAACGGGCCCTTAATATTTTCTGTTGTGGTTCCATCTGGAAGTAAGTACATGTTAATGCTACTATACTTGCTCGTCATCTGATGTATGTATGTCGAATTCTATTTGGAAATCTTGGCTTGTACATTCAAGATATGTATCTTGACAATGCCGTCCTAATATCGATTTGGGGTAAATGTTCTACATGGATGGAGGGGTAGACAGACTAAGGTTGCTAGGAGCATACCCACACACATTGCAACAAGAGTAGGGCCAAACCATATCTCCTGGTATTTGGGTATTAGTATAAGGGCGCCAGGGAGAAAGAACACTGCTCTTCCAGCTTCTGGGGGCATTTTGCTTGGTATATGGAGTAAGGAAGAGGCAGACTTAGTTGAAAAGAATGCCATCACCAAACAGTATTACTTAAAGAGACACTTTATCATAGTCAACATATTTTTAAAATCATTGTAGAAACTGTAGGGGTTACAACAATCAAAACGGTCACCTCGTTGACACAATCAGATGTAATGGCTTAAATTTATGGTTTCTGTGGATCCACAACTCCTATAAGATTTTGAAGGAGTTAAAAGGTCTCTATGATTCATATGTCCAGATCAGCTCCCTCTGCCTTCTATAGGATTCATACAGTGCACAAATTCTTACCTCTCCAGATGCCTTCCATTAGTTCCAATTGCCATTCAGAGCAATGCTGGTGATTTTAGCGTTATCATCATGCATTCCTCCAAGTTGGATTCTTCAGCCCTGAGCTTTTCCATATTCTAGGAGCATACAGCACCATGTTCTAAAGTTGTAGATAGCTATGGCAAGCTGCAAGAACCTCAGAGGATGTCCCAATACATGGATACAGGACATTTTCTCTTTACCAGGCGGGTCATTGAGTTACAGTAAGCCCAATCCTCAATCAGACAAATCAACTTTCCAGGTATTGGATAAAGCTGCAAAGAAAGAAACGAAAAAGATATATGGATAGCTACTTGTGAAATATTTATTTATTTATTTTATTTTATTCATTTGTAGAGCGCATGGTTACACCATCGGTATGTCCCCGCGCTAAAAGAAACTTTGAGAAGAAGTGGGCGTGCAAAATCAATCCGCCGCGTTACCGGTAATTCTCCAGCTTTTAACCTAATCAGATTCAGCATAAAGCCACAATGTACCAATTCTTCATCAAATTTTGATTACCCGATGGACATTAGGGGCGTAGCCATCTGATAGGTTGGCCTACCTTGGAGTACGAAACAAAGGCCTTGTCTTATTTGACGAAAACCGTCTGAGCTTTACCCACTGCCTGAACGAATCAATGTTTAAAGGTTGTATCACTGTTTTTTTACTTCCTCTCCTTTCTGCTTAGGTTCTTGCCTGAGATCACCTCACCCAGCCCAGCTGACTCACATGGCGTGCATATTTGCTTCAAGATGTTTCTTCAGGTACCATGGGTCCAAGGACCATCCAGAATTATACTACTGGTTTCTCCTGCTCCCCACATCCTAGTGTGAGCCACTTCAGATACCCATGTTTCTGAAGATGAGTTCACACCGGCGCTTATTTTACCTCAGAGGACTACAAGCTGTCGCCATCTTGGAAACACTTTCCTGTTTCGGTGTCTTAAATAACAGGTTTCTTTATTTTCATTTACTCCACCTATAGTTGTTTCCATTGCTCGTGTTTACATATTTCATAATGTTGGCAGGCTGCATCCCTTCTCAGAGAGGGAACATTAGGACTGTACCACTGCCTGATGACAGCAGGTGGAATGTCACAGCCCATTAGTTATTTGGCACATCAGCCCTAAATCCATCTTGTGGGTGTGGAAAGGATAGTTTCCAACTTATTTTTCAAAGGATAAATACTAGATTTTAAACATGAGTGAAAAAGTCTGCATATCCTGAAAAGTCTTCAAGTCCAGCTCACCCATTGCTGCTGCACTATGAGGATCTTCTTTGCCGTCTACACTATGCTTGCTGCCGTAATTGCCGCTGAAGGTGAGGCATGTAAAATACTCCCATGTAACTCACTTTATTAATTCAAAAATGTAATCTTTCAAATTCACTTTTCTTATCTTTGCATTAAACATTTCTCCCATCAGAGCAGGCAATGTGGTTCAGCTCAGGGCAGTTAAATATAGCTTTATTTATTTGTACTTTGAGGACAAAGGCAGATTCTAATGGCCAGATTTACTAACATTTTGAGTCATGGTTGCACCACTTTGGTGGCACAACCATGATGAAATGCTAGTAAATATTTACAAAGCCATGCAAAGGATGATTTGCATCGCCTTGTGTGGCTTTGTAAAAAAAATGCAATGCAATGCAACGCAGTAGCTTGTGTTGCATTGCGTTACATTTCATGGCGTTCCGTGTGTGGAACATGGGTGTACCCATGCATCCACCCATGGATTGTAAACCTGGGATTGCATGAAATTACTGCTCCTTCCAGAGGATGGTGTAACAAGGAGAAAACATTTTTTCTCCTTGTTATTTCCTGCTTCTATGTGTGCTGCAATCTGCAGCACATATAGAAAGAGGAAAATGGCTTGAGAGATGGTTTTTGTGCAGGAAGGTATGCCTTACTGCACAAAAGCAATTCTCCTTGTAACGCAGGCACCTTTTCACCGTGCTACCTGCATGCTACCTGTGCGCTACCTGATTTGGAACTAGCCTGCCTGATGGGCGCCAGCACTATGAGGGAGCAGAAGTTCGCCATATCTTAGTAGATAACATTTCCCTTACATTTGCCATATGTAGGTGAAAGAAAAGAGGCCTAAGGGTATAATTATTTTAAACAATTCAATACAAGGATATGGTCTGTATACCTATTGGTAGACCCCTACTGTACTAGTAGCCAATTATCTGAATGTAGGGAATATAACGAAGTAATACATTTTGCTGGTACCCTAAAATACAAAACCTTCTTCCAAAAGGTAGATAATTCAACTCTATTGAAATTACTAGATTGTTCAGAATGGGTCACATAAGCCTCTGGAATTTTAGTGGTACTTATCTGCCATGAAGCATTTAGCACAAAAACCCATTTGCTCTAAAGCAATAATTGTGCTCTTTGTTACCCAAAAGCTTAGTTACACCAACAAATATATAGCAACAAATTTCACCATGCATCTAGTAGAGCTATGAGTGGATAACCCATATCCAGGGTATACTTTTTGTGAATCTGCAGAAGTTAAATGCCTTTCCAACTAAGCATCCTTCCTGATACAGCAGAGTGGGTAGGTGAGCCGGACTGCTCTGAGCGGGAGCAACAACACTACGTTGAGTGTCCATATACTCCACTGCGGTCTGATGAAGCAGCACTTGAATCCTTAAGAGGTTGGCTGCTTTTCTCCGGGGCAACGTCCTACCGAGAGAAGAAGTGGTATGTAGAACCACACCACACACTGTAGATAGTTTTCATTTAGTCACTAGGTCCTGAGGAATCGCCAACTGATCTATTAGAGACATTTTATAGGCGAGAAACATGTTGACTACTAAGGGGTAGAGCGTAATTTTTGTCAGATTAAAACAAAATAGTCGCCCTCCTTCTTCTTTTTACTTTTTAATCAGGTTGTGACCTCTCCAGAATAAAAATAATTATAGAGGATTCCCTTACCTGTTTTAACCCACACACCACATCTACATCTTACCAGGCCCCTCACACCCACAGCACCTATACGGCAAGGAACAAAAGATCTCCGATAAAGAGCCCCTTTATGGGTGCCCGTCGAGCATTGCAGCGCCGGCTCGACGAGGAGCAGACCCATATGATGAAGCATGACAAATAGCTTGCTGGGTGTGTGAGGGTCCTAGTTCCGAAAGGAGGCTTTCCACACCTCCCCACCACTCTGAGTACTAACCAGGTGGCCAACTTGCCACCCAGGAACACCGTACCTCTTTTGTCTTCTAGTTCTACCCAGGGCAAGTACGGTGGACCTTTATCAAGCCCTCATTGTCCCCCTTGTTGTTTACTGACTGGGGTATAAGCCATGGTTAAGCAGTAACCACTTACAACAACTAAAAGTGGCATTTTCGGAATTACAATTTAAAATCCGACTTCACCATAAGTGGTGATTTAAAATTATTGTTTCAGAGACACCAGGCTTGGGGGGCTTTAGCTGATCCCAATTGAAGATTACACTTATAGGGCCTGATTCTCAAAGGGCCTCTGCACTCTTGGTGGAGGCCCCCCAGTTTTGGGGGAGTGTCAGCACAACGGGTGATATCTCCGCAATGAGAATTCCCGTTGCGGGGAGTCCTTGTCTAGTGCGGAGACTCCCCCATGAGTGCGAAGGCCCTTTGTGTGTCAGGCTTTTAAAATGTAGCAATGTAATCCCATTTTTAACCAATGGGAGAGATAGTCCTTGCTGTTGGGAAAAACGACTTAGAGAGTTTTCCAGTACAAGGACTTGAAAAACTTAAACAGACATATCCTGCCTTTTAAATAAATTGCACCCTGCCCTTTGGGTTGTCCACCTTAGGGGTGACCTATATGTATCAAAAGGGAAGGTTTGGGCATGGCAAAAGGTTTATTTTCCCAGGTTGAAATGGCAGTTTAAAATGCATCCACAGGCTCTGCAATAGCAGGCCTGAGACAGGGTTTAGAGGGCTAATTAAGTGGGTGGAACAAGTAGTGCTGCAGGCCCAATACTAACATTTTATTTACAGGCCTGTCCTGCAACTCCTCAGAAGACAGGGTTTAGGAGGAGACACTGCTTCCTGGATTTGAGAGGGCTGTAGCCACGGGGGACATTTTAGGGCCGGGCCAGCCTATATTATTCTTTGCCCCCCCCAAATGAAGGAGGAAGCTGGCACAGTATTTATGGAAAACTCAGTTTAAAATCAGTTAATCTTAACAAACTGCATTCACATTTGAATGCATACAGTCTAGTTGAAATAACACATGCTGGAGTTCAGAAGGTGAATTAGCAATAAATTGCCTTTTTTATCTTGATACATTCACTGCATTTTCAAAAACAGTGGTAAGATGTCACGCTTTGCCTAGTGACAAATTGCTGCTTACTCTTTTAATGTGGAGATGTTGTTTTATTTTCCCTCTCTGACTACAAAGTGAGAGGATTTTGGAAAGTGAACTATGTGACATTCTCACTAAGGTACATGCACGGCCACTGGAATTATGCTCAAATTATATGTTAAGTTTGAATAAATTATGCGACAAGTGAGAACACAAATTATGTACGTAATATGGTACATTTTGTGATAGTATTAATTCATTATTTTGCCATGTTTACACATTAGCACAGTTTGGTCAAAGGTTTCACTTCGTTAGGACCAGTTTCACATCCGAATACAGCAATAAGTACCTGAAAGGTGACCGGTCAACCTTTGCAACAGACCTTCCACTGTGCAGCAGCACAAGATGCAGCATTTTTTGTAACTTTTGATCTGTTTGAGCTAGAAACTATTTTTTTTGTTAAAATCTGAAGATTGTGCTGCTCATGATGTATTATGTGGGAAATGTAGAAAATCAATCAATCAGGAAATTGTAAGCGGGCTACTCACCGTGTGGGTCTCAAGGCAATGGGGGGGGGGCCGGAGTGCTGTTCAGCTGAAGAGCCAGGTCTTGAGTGCCTTCCTGAAGGTGTTCAGGGAGGGGGCGAGTCTGATGTCTGTCGGGAGCTCATTCCAGGTCTTGGCCACGATGTTGGAGAAGGATCTTCCTCTTGCTTTGGCTCTGTGGATGCGAGGGGTTTCGGCGAGGGCGAGATTGGCTGATCGGAGGTTTCTCTTGGGTACGTGGAAGGTGACTCTGTCGTTGAGGTGTTTGAGTCCGGTGTTGTGTAGGCACTTGTTGGCGTGGGTGAGGATCTTGAAAGTGGCTCTCTTCTCCACAGGGAGCCAGTGGAGCTTCCGTAGGTGTTGGTTGATGTGCTCGTGTCGAGGGATGCCAAGGACGAGTCTGGCGGCAGTGTTCTGTATCGTCTGGAGTCTGCAGAGTAGGGACTTGTTTATGCCGGCATAGAGTGCATTTCCATAGTCCAACCTGCTGGTGATGAGTGCATGGGTGACTGTCTTCCTTGACTCGGGGGGGTATCCATTTGAACGTCTTACGGAGGATACATAATCATGTGGAAACTACACAGCTGCAGAATCACATAACTCCAGTGGCCCTGGATACAGGAAGTGTAAAAAGAAAGAGTGCAGGATATCAATTTGTTTCTAATATACAAACAAATGTAAATACCTCTAAATTAACTGTACAAATGGTTCAACATATATCAGCAATTATGAAACCAGAAACGAAGCACATTTTGTTTTCTGTAGTGTGACAGAAACAAAGATTTCAACAGGATCATTGCAAATCTTAGTGATACACGTGATGAATATTGTATGGTATTTCAGCATTTATATAGTGTATACTACCTTTATGTGTGGCACTGAAGTGCTTACTTGCATGTGCACAAGCTAAGCCATATAAGGTGGTGTGTGGTTTGAAGGGTGTTGTCTTTGTTTTATGATTCCATGTGGGAAGTGCTTCCATGTCATGCGTGAAGACCAAGAAGTGTGGTTATTGTGTTATGGGATGTAGCGCTTAGCAGAGTTGTGCATGATGAGGTGTGAGAGACACATCTCAGTTTATGGTTTTTCAGTACTCTGGCAGCTTTTAACAGCTCTGTAGGGCCATTTATGGTATTTCTTATGATTATAGTCTTCCTAGCAGGATACACTGCACTGGGCTGTCCAATCAGAAATTGTGTATGTAGTTGTGGGCCTGAGCTGGCATGGTTGAAGGGAGAGAGAAGTAGAGAGATCTGCTGGGATGTGCACTGTTACTATCATCCTATATCTCAGTATTATTGTGAGATATAAAGAAGCAGCCATAGTGTATTTATATTTGGAACCAGCAGTGTCGGACTAGATTAAAGTCCTCTGATTGAAACGGTGTGTGACAGCTCTCCTCAATTATTCTGTGCTTGTTCATGTAGTGATGGCTGCTGTATTGGCTGCACAATACTGGTGATGGACGATCCTTGTAGCAGATATGTCTTATGTGAATATAGGATTTGTAAGTTACAGTTGGATGCCGCCTGCTGAGTGTTGCAGTATAAGTATTAGTGTGGGCTAGAAATGTTAAATATGAAATTGCATAACTATAAATTACCCCGGCGAACCATAGGTCAGCCCTTCTTAACAAACCTGCCTATCTAAAGTGGTTTGCTCGTTGGGTTGTTTCTAAACTTTGTATTGTAAGCAGAAGTTTGGATTTGAGGGTGTGACTGTCTTTCCAGGTTCTGTTGTTGGAATGTGTGGGTGCAGCTGTCTTGAAAATAGCCATATTTTCAACTGTTTTATGAAGTATATATGGTGCTGGGTGTTTCGAAAGATGGCTGGTAGTGAGTTCGAGAGCTTGATGGCTTTTTCTGCAAAGGCAGTGCCTTCTACAGGTTTCTTATGGTAAAGTGGTATAGTGATAAGTGGTGAAAGCCTGGTGTGCTTGAAATTAGTTTGTAGGTATAGCAGTAATTTTCCTTGGAGGCTCCGTTGACAATGAAAAGTGCCTTGAACATTGCCCTTCTTGCTATAGGCAGTCAGTGGAGTGACTGCAAGACTGGAGTCTTGCGTTCTCTTGGGTAATGGGAGAGAATAATTCTTGCAGCAGCATTTTCGATGAGTTGTATTTTGCATATGATGAATGAGGGTGCCACATGGTATGGGCTGTGGGCATAGTCAAGCTTGGAGAGCATGAGTGTGAGGATGGCTTGCAGCTTTTGCTGGTGTCCAAGGAATGAGAGGATGCAACATAGTGTTTTTATTTTGTAGAAGGCACTCTGTTTGATATTATTAACATGTGGTATCAAATATTGGTTTGAATCCATGGTTACCCCCAGGCTTATGACTCCTTTTGATATTGTTGGAGGGGCCTCATGTTCCTTAAGCCATATGACGGTAGGCTGGACTTTTTACCATTGTCTGCCGGTCATATTCTCTGTCTTTGTTTTATTTAGTTTTAGATGGTTATTCATCACCCATGTGTTTATGGCCTGGAGGCAGACATCAAGTTTTGAATTGTAGAGGTCTTTCGGAATATCCAGTTTTTAAATGATTTGGGATTCATCTTTATAGCTGTAGCAGGTAATAATAATAATAAAGGCATTTATGGAGCGCACAGCTACCCCAGACGGGGTGTCCCGGCGCTGTTGCAGACAGAGGGCAGGGAGAGGAGGCGCATAGAACTAGTCATTCCGACTAAAGAGCCAGGTTTTCAGAGACTTGCGGAATTCCTGTTCTGACTGTATCATGCACAAATGGGGAGGTAGGTTGTTCCAGCATTTGGTGGTACCCACCTCGAATGTTCTGCCTCCCATTCTAGCTTTTGCAAACCGGGGAGTGGAGAGAAAGCGTTTGTTGTTAGACCTTAAAGATCTGGATTGTTGATAGGGTCGGAGTCTCCTCCTCAAATAGATTGGTCCTCTTCCTTTGTCAGCCTGATATGCGAATGTTAGGGCCTTGAATTCTATCCGTTTGGCTATAGGCAGCCAGTGAAGTTGCCGAAGGTACGGGGAGATGTGGTGTCGAAGCGGGACACCGCAGACCAGATGGACTGCGGCGTTTTGAATGATCTGGAGTCTACGGATCAGGCCAAGCGGAAGGCCCATGATTAGACCATTTGCATAATCAAGGTGAGAGGTGATCAGAGCATGGACCACGGTTTTACGGATTGCATTAGGCAGAAAGTTGATACATTTCCTAATAGTTTTGATTTTGCCAAAACAGGCTGCTGAGACCGTTTGAACATGCGTCGAGAGGGACAAATCTTTGTCCCATCTCACACCTAAATTTTTGGCCAAGTCCTTAGGAGTGGGAGCATTACCAGTTCAAAAGGCCACCAAGCATTAGGCGGGGGAGGGGAGGGTTGGTTAAAGTACAGGACCTCGGTCTTATCCGCATTAAGTTTGAAAAAATTGCGGTTCATTCAGACGGCTATGTTCTTGAGGCATTCTTTTAGTGGGTCAAAGGTGAAGGCTGACACACCACTAAAGGTGAACAGTAACTGAGTATCATCCGCGTATGATGTTACTGTAATCCCAGTTTTGGAGATAAGCTTCGCCAGGGGAGTTAGATAGACATTGAAGAGGAGCGGGCTCAGGGCCGAGCCCTGGGGAACTCCCCATTTAAGAGGTTTGGCGGGTGAGGTGAAGGGGTGAGTCAGGACCTGTTGCTTACGGTCATGTAAAAAGGATGATAGCCAATTAATCACAGTTCCCTGGATGCCTATGTCCTTTAGACGGTCTAATAGGATGGGGTGAGAGACTGTGTCAAATGCTGAAGATAAATCTAACAGCTGTATAGCTGTAGCAGGTGAGGTTGAATGTTTTAATCAGGTTTGGTAAAAGGGTTAGGTAGATGTTGAATAGTAGAAGGGATAAGATGGACCCCTGAGCAATGCCATTGTGTTGTGAGTGAGGAGCTGATGTGAAAGTCGGTACCAACACTAATTCAGTCACAGCTGATAGGTCAAGAATTCAACATGGATTATTTGAACTCCCTTCTTACCTTTCACATATGGTATGTCAAACAATAACTTGCTGCATGAAACGATTGCACAACTGTATGGGACACTGATGTTCTTACATTGTTCTTAAAGCAGCAACTTTCATGTTGTTTCCCATTCCTGATACTTAAGTGTGTGTGTGGTGTGTGTGGTTATTTTTATTTATTTTCAAAGGGGATTTTGCTTCTCAAACAGTCTCCTTTTTCTCCTAGGGCCTTCTGGGTCGCTTCTTCTTTTGATGTCTCCAGCCATAGCCGTCCCTGGGAAAGAAGACAAAATGCAGGTAAGTGGCGTTGTTCTTTCTCTAACTACTATTTTAGGGAGTAGGATTGGGAGAGAAGTTATATCACCCAGAGTAATCCTCCACCAGTGACTCAGTGCTTGGAAATGATATAACCGCTTGGTAAAAGCCTGCGCGTAAACCCCTCTCCCCAGTATCAGAGTTCTTTGCCTTCTGATGTCTACCTGCCCAGGAAGCCCCTAAGGCGTCCATGTACCTGGGAGAGCCACGCTCCTCCTCCGGGAACACGGCGGGACAACTCGTGGTGTTGTTCACTTCCCAGCTCTTCTTTCCTTGCCGAGACCAGCTCTGTCGCGTAGACCACCATCTTTAGCAGATGTGAATCTCTCTTCACCAGGTATCCTCTGTCGGTCCTCTTGTCTCAAGTGCTCCTTGCTGCTTGGGACGCTGACAACGTTCCTTTCAGAAAGTCCGACTTTCAAAGGGCCGGAGTTCCGAGATCCGGCTGTCATTCGTGCTTGTGACTCGATGACGTGAGAACGCTCAGATTCCAGGAAGTCATTTTCCTTAAGGGAGCCGTCATCTTCAAGGATGCAGTTTACGTTGAGGTAAGCAGTATGTGGGGGGGCTGAAAATAGAGGAGAGGAGAAACATAGGGAGGGAGCGCATCGACTTCCTCTTCCCTCTCTTACATTACCTCGCAGTGTCCTCTCACTTCTGAACAAATCACCACTGCATCAACTTCTTCAAAAAACCCACAGTACACAAACAAGCTCACCGCCTCCCCCACAGAAGCAGGAACAGTCATTGAGACCAGCTAACCCACCCCTCGTCAGCACCCCACCACAGACTATGTCAAATGCAAACACTGAAGCACGCGTTTTACACCACTGGATCACGAACTGCGCCGACACACTCCCTCCCGTCAAGAAAGCCACTAAAAGACCCATCAAGAAAGCAAGCTGGTTCACCCCTGCACTCCAAGAATCCAGACGCTACTGCAGATGATTCGAAAAGACATGGAGGAACAACAAATCCCCGGAAACCAGCGCCGCCTACAAAGCAGCCACCATCGCACACCAACAACTCATCAAATCAACAAGGAAGAAATCCCTCCAAGACAGAATCCTCACCAACGCACACAAGACCAAAGAGCTCTTTTCCATCATCAAGGAATTCACTAAACCATGCAGCAAAACAACAGACGTCCCACCCTCCCACGACCTCTGCAACAGAGCACCTTTTTCCACCATAAGATTTAGATGATCTATGACAAGTTCGACAAACAAGACTACCTCACTGCTCCAGTTCCCCCCTCAAGGGACACCACCCAACAGACCCTGCTCAAATGGATCCCACTCACGACAGAAAACACCTTGACGACCATGAAATGCATCCACTCCGGAGCACCCTCAGACCCATGCTCACTCCACATCTTCCACTGAGCCGCCTCTGCCATCGCACCCAAACTACGTCAGACAATCAACTGCTCCTTCCCCGATGACTGGAAGCACGCCGAAGTCAACCCTCTTCTGAAAAAACCCTCCGCAGTCCTGACGGACCTCAAGAAATTCAGGCCCATCTCCCTGCTTTCATTCGCAGCCAAGGTCATCAAAAAGGCTGTCAACACCCAGCTAGCAAACTTCATTGAAGCTAGCAACATCCTGTTCACCTCGCAATCCGGATTCTGAAGCAACGACAGCACCAAGACCGCCCTACTCGCAGCCACCGACCACATACCCTCCCTCCTCGACCAGCGTGAAATGGCAGCCCTCACCCTCCTGGACCTTTCAGCTGCATTCAACACCGTCTCACACTGCACCCTAGCCACAATACTCCACGACACTGACATGCTCAGCAAGCCCCTCAACTGGATATGCTTCTTCCTCACTGGCAGAGCCCAACATGTCAGAATCCCACTCTGAACCGAAAGAGACCAATTATGGGGTCCCCCATGGCTCCCCTTTCAGCCCCACTCTCTTCAATGTCTACATGGCCCCCCTCGCAACTATCATCAGGAACCACGGGCTCAACATCGTCTCTTATGCCAGCGACACCCATCTGATCCTCTCCCTCACCAACGAACTCAACATCACCAAACTCAAATTCCAAGAAGGGATGAAAGCCATCACCACCTGGGTGAAGAACACCGTCTCCGCAAGGGACGACTCCTGGTGACCCTCCACTTTGGGCGTGGCGAAGTTTACTTTGCCCCCATTTAGCTATCAAATGTGGACAGTCAGCTCTATAATCTATGTGCATTTGTTTTCTATCTACAAAGTGTCAGATGATCCTGTGTTGCTTTGCTTGGAAAGGATACGTCTTTTGAATGAATGAATGATAGTATTTATAAAGCGCAACGTTCACTCCAGGGAGCATCTTGGCGCTAGCGGAAAGAATATCTAAGGATCTGTAGTGGGGAAAGACTAAGTTAAGGCAACAGAAGCAAGAATTTGATTTAGATGAGAGATAGCACAATGTGGTCTGGCGGGGCAAAAATCCAGGTTTTCAGAAGTTTCTTGAAAGTGGGTTCCATTTGTGTATGTCTAAGCTGAGTAGGCAGAGAATTCCATGCTTTGGTCCCTAGGACAGCCATTGCCTTGCCCCCTCTAGATTTTAGTTTGAAAGTGGGGGCTGTTAGGAGGTTCTCTGAGGATGACCGCAGGATGCGATGGGTGGTATACGGTCTGATTCTAGATCTTAGGTATTCTGGTCCTGTTGCCCTCGTGGCTTTGTAAATGATGGTTAGGATTTTAAAGAGAATCCTCTTATGGACAGGCAGCCAGTGAAGAGTTCTGAGTGCTGCTGCTGAGGAGGAGCCTTTTGGCCATTTGAGTACCAGCCTCGCTGCAGCATTTTGGACAACCTGCAATCTTTTCAGTACCGTCTTCTTTGTTCCTGCGTACAGACTATTACAGTAGTCAAGACGTGATAGAATTAGGGCTGCTGCAACTGTTTTCCTAGCAGGTAGCGGGAGAAGGTCAAAAGACTTTCTAAGAGTTTTTATCGTTTGGAAACAAGTGCCAGCCACAGCAAGGGCTTGCTTATGGAAAGATAGTGTGGGATCAAATTTGATCCCAAAATTTCTCACCGTATCCACTGTGTTAGGGGGTGGAGTTGAATTTGAGGGCCACCACTGGTTGGGCGTAAATAGGTTGGATTTTCCAAACAGCATGATTTCTGTCTTTGCGCTGTTGCATTTGAGATGATTCAGTTTCATCCAATCCATCACTGCCGTTAGGCAGTGGTGAAACTTCTCTTCAGCTGCTGTAGAGATTTTATCGAGATTAAGAATCAGCTGTGTGTCGTCTGCATATGCTGTGGCTTCCACATCAAATGTGGCCATCAAGGAGAGGAGTGGTGTCATATAGAGATTAAAAAGAGTTGGGCTCAGGGATGAACCCTGAGGGACCCCTGATGACAATCGTTTTTCTTTGGATTGGTAACATCGCAGTGTTACTATCTGGTGCCTGTTTTACAAAAAGGATGTGATCCAGGCCAGTGCCCTGTTCGTAATTCCGCTATATGCCAGCCTATCTCTCAAGATGTCATGAGAGACAGTATCGAACGCGGCTGATAAATCCAACAGAACCAGTACCGCGTTCTTACCCTGATCCAGGGCAAACTTTAGTATCTCAGTGGTGTGGAGCAGTACTAATTCTGTTGAATGGCTAGGTCTGAAACCCGATTGCTTAGGGTGAAGGATGTTGGTTTCTTGCAAGAAATCATTAAGTTGTGTATTCACTAATTTCTCAGCTATTTTACTCGGACATGGCAATAGTGAAATAGGTCTAAGATTAGAGAGTGTGACCCTACCACACTGGTAGGGTCAGGGATTTTCTTTTTTTTAAGGGGCTTCACAGCAGCGATTTTCCAATTTTTAGGAACTCTCCCTAGCCTAAAGGTGGAATTGATTATCTGGTTGATAATGGGATTTATCGTATCTACCAATGCATGTAGAATCTTTGGGGGGCAGGGGTCGAAGAGTGAACCTGACTTACAAGAGAGAATGGGTTGCCTAGTTTGTTCCAAACTAATCTCCTTGAAACAAGTGAGTTTGCTTTTTATTCCTGAGGGGTTTGGTGGGCAAGGGAGCTATATCCGTGAAATCTTTCTTTAGGTCTGTGATTTTGTTGTCAAATAATTCAGCAATTTGATCACAGAGGCCCTGTGATGGAGGTATTTCTTGTTCTAAACTTTTATGGTTTGTGAACGATTTCACAACATTAAAAACGGTTTTCTGGTTATCTGCTCTGTTTATTAAATTGGAGTAGTATGTCTTCTTTTCTGCCCTAATTTGCTGGTGGTATGATCTAAGTGCCAATTTAAAAGGACCCAAATCTTCTAATTTATACTTTTTCCTCCATAGTTTTTCCAGTTTTTTACATTGTCCTAGTAGATCTTTTAGGCGGGGGGTAAACCAGGGGGCTGACTTTTTGTTGGTAGTATTTTTCCTTGAAGGGGCTAGGGGTGCCAAAGTGTTGGCCAATGACATCATCCAGTCATTGAAAAGATCATTGTCCGTTGAGGGGTTTCCTGTCAGGGTCGGTTTTCCTGCTTCTGTCATGCTCTGTAAATCGGGGTTAGAGAGCATGCTATTCCACTTTCGTGCCCGTACGAAACCCGATTGACTAGGGTTTTTTTCTGGTTGGCCATTGTTGTAACTGAACTTGAAGGGAATTAGCTTATGGTCTGGCCATGTTATGGTAACTGGGGGGTCGGAGGTTAAGCTGGCGGCATTTGTGCATATCCCATCAAGGGTATGTCCAGCACAGTGTGTGGGTCCCTCTGTCTGTTGTTTTAGTCCCAGTGTATTTATGATTTCTGTAAAAGTTTTGGTATTAGGAATATCAGCTGTTTCAAGGATTGTAAAATTAGAGTACCTAACCACTAGTGAACTTACACTTTCCCCCAAGGTATCTAGGAAATTAAGAGCAGATCCCGGGGGCCTATAAATCAGGGCCCCCTCAAACATTGTAGAACTGTCCAGTTTAAAACTAAAACAGAGGCTTTCAGCTTCCTTTATTTCTGTAATGTTGGAAATAGAACATTTCAAGTGGTCCTTGTATATTATTGCTATGCCTCCTCCTCTTTGCCCTATTCTATCTAATCTAGAAATGGTATAACCGTGAGGAAGGGCTTGCACTACATCGGGAGTAGAGCATTCCGTTAGCCAAGTTTCGGTGATAAAGAGGCAGTCAAAGTTCCAATCTATCAGCATGTCGTGGATATGTAATGCATTTTTGGCTAATGATCTAGCATTTATGAGACCACAGCATACCTGTTTCCGGTGATTCTTGCATGTAGAGGGGGTGGAATGAGCGGAGCATCCAACCACCATACTGATCTCATGGTTGAATGGATGTTTGCATCTAAGACAGGTGATTAATCCTTTAATGTTTTCCGTATGAGGGAGAGCTTGACAAATATTGGCTGATAGGTTAAGTGCCAGTAGCTCCTCTCTGGTGTATGTGAAATCTGGCCCGAAACCGGCAGCATTTCTGGCCCTTGCCCCGTATCGGACGCGAACAGGTGCAGACGGGCTTACCTTTGGCACGCGTCCGCTGCGCGTCCGGTGCAGCATGGAGTTTAAATCCCCTCGAGGACCCCGCCACTAGCCCTGCGAGCTGCCGGAAGTGGGAGTGGCCTCTGAGGGAGGGACTGCATTGTCTCTGCTCAAACAGCAATGGGACTGCCGCGGCAGACCGGAAAATGCAGTCCCGAGCGTGAAGAGGAAGTTATCAATAATGTGCAAAAGGTGCGTTTGTGCGGAAACTGAAAAACTAACAATTGCTGACAACTGATCCAGAAACGTGTAAGAGCATAAAATATTAAAAGTGGTTAAAGTGCATCAATATAGATAAAAACCCAGTTTAACATTAAAATAAGAGAGCAAGATTCAGAGCGTATCTCTCACCCCCACTGACAGAGCTTAGTCCGCTGCACGTCTGGTGCAGCATGGAGTTTAAATCCCCTCGAGGATCCCGCCACTAGCCCTGCGAGCTGCCGGAATTAGGAGTGGCCTCTGAGGGAAGGACTGCGTTTTCTCTGCTCAAACGGCAATGGGAGTGCCGTGGCAGACCGGAAAATGCAGTCTCGAGCGATAAAGAGGACAATGTCAGGGCACCACATTTCGATAGCCAATCACAAGGAACAGCAAATCACACAGGGAAAACCTATGATTTCTGCATTGGAAGTAGTAGGAGCAATTACAATGTGATAGTGCAACCTTCAAGTTTTTTTTTTGACAGAAGTCTGGTCCGGCAGTGCTCTTTTAGATCAAAGGAAATAAAAAGACAAACCTTACCAGCTCTCCCGAGAGTGTCATAAGCCGCTGCTGCTCCCCTAGGCATCTGATTCTTTTCCACAGAATTGGAAGTGCCCCTGTTTCGGTTTCAGTCTGTGCTGAATAAGTCTGTAAGCCAGCGACATTCCAGCTTGAGTGCCGAAGTGTTGCACGGCATGCCGGGACCGATCAAGATGCGGTGGAGGACTTAACACAATAGCTCTTTGATAGGCTAGCGTCTAGTTACACTTGCCACCCCTAATCAGAAGCCGCTGAGCCCGAGGCACAGAGATCATGCTGGCGAGCGGTCACACTGAAGAAAACCCTGATGAGTGTTCAGGTACAAACATGTGTGAGTACAGCAGATGTGTGACGGCTGGGAGAAGTCACTGTGGAGCTGATGAAGGCATGTGAGAGGCACTGAGAGCCAAATTTAGGGCGACTCCGCAAACTCCATCCACCCTTAGTCAGCAACCTCTGCATGCTTCAAAAGATTTTCAGATGGATCCCCACACAGTCAAGAAAAACTGTCATGCACGCATGCATCAGCAGCAGACTGGACTACAGCAATGCTCTCTACATGGGAATCAACAAGAAACTCCTCCGTAATCTCCACTAGCTTCCAGTTGAAAGAAGAATAACCTTCAAACTCCTCACACATGCATACAAGGCCCTTCACAACATTGGCCATGCATACCTGAACAACCGCCTCTCCTTTCCACACCCAAAAGACACCTCCTATCAGCCTAGCTCTCTCTGCCAACCATCCCATGTATCAACAAGACCAGAACGGGAGGAAAGTCCTTCTCCTACCTCCCTGCCAAAGCCTGGAACACCCTCCCCCTCCACCTCTGGCAATCTCCCACATTGACCTAGTTCAGAAAGGACCTCAAGACCTGGCTCTTCGAATGACACCAGCACTAAACGTAGCCGCCCACCTAACCCCCAGTGCCTTGAGACCCTCACGGGTAAGTAGTTGCTCTTTACCAACCCTGATTGATGGATTGATGGGTTGATTTATTGATTGATTGACCTATTGTGCTGCAACAGAGTCATCAAAAGGCAGGTACGTCTTACATTTGACTATCATTGCTTCACCCTACACCAGCCTGTTGAGATAATGTATCTGCTCTAGAAATATTTGTTTGCAGGAGTCAGATAGATTTAGTTGGGTAAGCCACTGATTGCAGAAGGCTGCAAATACCCTAACTAGCTAATGTAAATCTGCAATTACCCAGTATAGCCTGTCATGTCACAAAGGGCTGCCATAACAGGCTATTTTTCAAAAGTGGTTTAATATCTAGATAACCCTGCCAGGGTCAACACATCGAGGGTTCATCTCTTGAACCAAATATTGTGGAAACCGTAATCAGGGCATGTGAGGCAGAAAGCATTTGTATAATAATTGGCATTGCCACAGAACATCAACTAATATTTTCCGATTTTTACATATTGTTCTTTAAGATCTGTGTAGTATCTCTTTTTTGAAACTTTTTGACACCTTTGAAATTCTGCTCTATCTTAATCTATTTTATGATCAGAGCAAATACATTGCTCTTATTAGGTCCTATGTAATAATATATGTCATGCATAATACTTTGTAAAAACTTGGGAAAGAGTTTTATTGGGAAAAGAGTGGGAACACTGTGTAGTAGGAATTGATCTTCACAGATTCCTGCATTTTCCTTCACGGAAATGTGAGGAAAATCTGTGATTTAGCCAGAGTTTGCTGTCTGCAGGGCATTCAGGGTAAGAAAAGATATTGGGATCCATGCAAACCACACCAGCCCAGATTGTCCTAGGTGCCTTGTTTTCAGGAATGGCTGGGCCTGGCAGGATTTCCCTGGGGTCGACAGAGCCCTGGCCTAAATACCACAGCTAGCCATATACCCAGAATTAATCAATTCACAAGGCTTAATCTTGGTTTTTCCTTGCATCTTAGGGGTCTTAGGGAGCTTTTCTTTTCTCGGTTTATAGCGCAGTCACACAAGTAGAGTAGTATTGTCATCCGGAAAAGTGTAGGAACGTGTGTGGTGGACATTTGGGGATCGCCACAGATTCCATTAGCGTGGTCTAATTACACAATACTGGCCGTTAGGGGTTCTCCTTGCTGGGCCGAATTGCAGCCATCAAAATGACCACTCTGCTGCGCATCCTCTACCTGTTCCAAGTCAGACCACTGTCTCCACCCAAGCTGGTTTATTGGGGGGGGGGGTAAGAAACCTTGCCTCCCTAGGCACCTTTTGTGCTCTGAAGGGTGGCCTGA
Organism: Calotriton arnoldi; assembly: GCA_963921515.1. NCBI lineage: Eukaryota > Metazoa > Chordata > Amphibia > Caudata > Salamandridae > Calotriton > Calotriton arnoldi. Next base: position 1,850,063 of record CAWUFW010002500.1, on the reverse strand, counting down.
CGGTTCCTTCTCTGCTTCGGTATTACCAAGCTTCACAGCTACGGTTTTTAGTTGAATGGAGCAGACCGCTCATAGAGAAGCACTGGTGCTTCATGGATCAGGCAGTAGTGGGCTCAAACATTTGGAAGGAGCCTTGGCTACCTCAACGTCATAAGGCTTGGGGGCTCTACGCAGACCGCTCATAGAGAAGCACTGGTGCTTCATGGATCAGGCAGTAGTGAGCTCAAACATTTGGAAGGAGCCTTGGCTACCTCAACGTCATAAGGCATGGGGGCTCTACTCATCCCCTGTAACTGTTGTGTAATTCATATAAATGTATGTAGGATCTGTGCATTCGGACAACATAAACTAAGGGAACTAAGGGATTGGTGTCCAAACTGATTCCGGACACCCCCAAGGGATATGTTAGTCTGTAGACCAGCTAGCTCACAGTGCCACTATGAGTGCCTCTTACCAAGGAGCGAATAATTTCTGGCAACTATCAGACAATGTCAACCCTGGCCCCTCAGGGATCATGGAAACAGTACAGTACATTTCACTCAGTCACTCGTGCTCACTCTGTCTCAGAGAGATATACAGAATAAACGGTGGGGACGTTTTTCAATAAGTATTTATTGAACCAGCATCATTCTAGTATAAAATATGTGTGCTGCAACAATCATTAGACATAAACATATGTATATTGTTATGAGCACCAACAGAGTAAAGAAAAGGTAGAATTCAACCATTGTCCTAAAACAACGAATATATGCAGGCATTTAGATACATAATATTAAAATGCATACTCCTATGATGCAAACCCAAACTAAATGTACCTTAGTGTACCTAGCATATATGTATGTGTATAGCCAAGAATCCACTTAGGATAGAGCAAACCCCATTACCTGATGTGGGAGAGTGAAGGACCCCATCTTGGTCTTGAGATGGACACCCCGCAAGGGATGTCAGACCATTGCGTGCTGGAGTGTCTGCGTGAAGGGACCTCAGCGTCTCGCATCAGCGTGTCAGCATGGAAGTCTTTCTCCTCTTGCTTGCCCAGCGAAGATGTGGTGCTTAAATACCCAAAAGGTACCCTCAGGGTTTCTACCTAGATGTGTACTATGGGCATGTTGGCTAAGGATGATGATAGCGGTGACCCTTATACATAGGTATTATGCAGAAGATGGTAATCCTGCTGTGATACTGAGAATCCTCATGCATAATAAATGAGGCTAGATTTCGGAGAAAACCACACAACATTTATTCAGCACCTAACTAAATAAAAGGTCAGTGCCAGACCCGGTATGTAGAACAATGGTAGGACAAATGTAGGTAAAGGGTCGTGCAACTACCTAGGCCTATATTGAGGTACATTGTGGTTCATAACACACACTTCTCATCTGACTGGACGGCATAGTACCAAGTGCTAAAAGGTGCCTGTTTAAAAGCATAAAAACATTGCTAAAATATGAGTTATATATATATATTTTTTTAACTTCTAAAAACATGGTATTGGTAAAAAAATGATGTAGACGTGAAAAAGCTTTATAAGTCCTCTAAAAAATCAATCTACTCTTAGACCAACTGAGTAACCAGAAAGCCATAGTGCTCAGTTACAGTAGAAGAGGAAAAATAAAACAAAAATGATGTTTTAGATTTCCAGTTTTAGTTGTTTATGAAAAAGGGCAAATTGTTCCCAGCACATGGAGAGCCAAATGTTTATGTCCTGTGTGGGAGACGCAACATCACTGTTGCATGCCTTCGCAGACGACGGTCCCTGTAACACCTCTTGGATCAGGTCAATTGAGCAAACAGGATCTTCTCCGGTTCACACAGCTGTTGCTGAGGAAGCATGTGATGCCTGTAAGCCTGGTACAGAGCTGGTGTCCATTCCAACAGGAACTGAAGCATCCCGTGGTGGCTCTAAGGATGCCGACATCAGGATTGGAATACGCTGAGGACACTGCACTACATGGGCTTTTAACGAGTCCAGCAGTACATCCACATCCGGAGACGCAATCGATGGAAGTGTTAGACAGATGTGCAGCAAGCATTCAATGTGCAGAATAAGCAGCGGAGTACAGGCAAGACCCATTTGACCCGGACTGATCTGAACAACAGAAACCAATGCTTGCTTAGTTCCCGAAGACAAGGCATACCCATATGGAGTACGATGCGTTCACGGCAACGTTGCTCCAAGAGCGCTTTTTCCATCTCCTTGGAATTTGGGACATCCATTGCATAGTAGGAAAACCAGGAATGGATACCCACTACCAGTAGCAGGATTAGAAGAAGCCCTCCAAAAATGCCCCCCAACACGGAGTATTTCAAAGATGGAATAACCCCGAAACCCGTCTGAAAGGCGCTTAACAGCCCAGAACCTAAGGGCCAGATGTATGACCATTTTTGCATGCGCAAACGGGTTTCCAAACCTGTTTGCGCATGCAAAAACAGCATGGGGAATGTACAAACCCTGTTTTGCGAGTCGCAATTTTTTGCGACTCGCAAAATAGGGTTTAGCGACTCGCTATTAGGAAGGGGCGTTCCCTTCCTAATAGCGAGCGCAACCCTATGTAAGAATGTTTTGCGTCCACAATTGCGGGCGCAAAACACTCGCAAATTACCACCCTCTTCAAGAGGGTGGTAATGCACTCGCAAAAGGGAAGGGGTCCCCAGGGGACCCCTTCCCCTTTGCAAATGCAGGGGAAAATATTCTTTAAGGGCAGGCAGCGGTCCCAGGGACCACTGTCTGCCCTTAAAAAATGAAACATTTCAAATTGTTTTTTTAAAAGCATTAAAAAAAAACCTGCTTTATTTAAAAGCAGTCCCAGACATGGTGGTCTGCTGAGCCCAGCAGGCCACCATACCTTGGAGGGCCTGCCATTCCCAATGGGGTCGCAAATTGCGAGAGGCTCATTAATAATCATGAGCCTCTCAATTTGCGACCCCATTGAGAATCGCTAACAGTGTGAAATACACTGTTGTACATTGGAAATAGCGCCACGCAAATTGCGAGTCGCAAAAAACTCGCAATTTGCGAGGCGCTATTTCCACGGTCGTACATCTGGCCCTAGGTACTTAAATAGGTGTACTATCCCACTCGTATCAGACATGTTAAAGATACGATGTACCATTTACCCGAAATGGAGCGGGAAGTTAGTTCGGACTAAGGCCTGTATCTCAGCTGAAGACTTTGCAACCTGGAGATCAAAAATCTCTTGAGCTGAGGTTAGGGCCACCTCCTTCTGTAAAAGTATGGCTTTCGGTCTGCTCAGAGAATCAAACCGTATAAGAAACATTCAATGAAGGCCATAGCGGCGCCTCCCTGACTGTGTGGGCCGGTGGAAACAATACTTGCATACAAAAAGCAACCCTGGAACTTACTGTGATCAGATATGCAATGCCTGGCAGCATCAAGCAACAACCTTGATAATTCAACATCAAATAACTTCCGTTCAAGAGTAGTTGGAACACAGGATGAATCACGGCAGCTGGGGATCCTTTCAAGTGACAAGATAGTTTTGCGACCAAAGAATTGCAAGCTCCGTGAAGCATAATATCCTGATAAATTAGAGACCCACTTAACGAATTCTTGCAGTCTGAACCGCTGAGAAAGACTTCAGTGTCTCCATTTCGGCATCTAAATCTGTAAGGTAACTCCCAAGATTCATGGATGTATTCCCTACTCAACGCTTCATATCTGCCTACTTGGTGGTACTGTAGACAATATTGAAATTGGAATGTTGTCACTGGCAATGTTATATGGCCATGGATTAACCATTCTGTGGAGGTGATTCTGCGACAGGTGAATGGTAATTGGTCTAATTTTTCATTTGCAACATTATATATTTTGCATCTCTTTGTGCCATTGTTGTCTGTCTTTCCGTTAAATTATAAGCGAAGAACAGAGGCGCACTGTTGATATATCGCCAAGGCACATGACCAGAGTGCAAGGATTGTATCATCCAGCTCAGTAACAGAATTGATTGCAGCTGTGATTGCTCATGTTGAAGAATGGACAGATCATGTTCCATAATATCTATTGCAAAAAACATAATGTTGCCCAGTGAATAAATCCTGGATGTTAGTGTGGCCATGCCATTGTCGACCACTGCCAAAGCCTTTTCTAGGTTAGCCCTGTCAATTTCATGTAATCTCTCCCCAGCTTCCTGTTGAGAGATTTTCCATACTTCGTCATAAATAGCATATAAGAAACATTTACCATGTGGTGTTCGGGGACCTAGTAAAAAATCCCTTAGATCCATATCATCGGAAAGTAAGGACGAGTGTTGGTTCACCTGGGAAAGTGTTGAAGTTTTCAGCCAATCGAGGCATAACTTCCCAACACTATAGGATGTCACCACCCCGGGATGTTCTCGTTGTACATAGCGTTAGTCAGGCCTATGGATACTAAACCCTTTGGATGGTACCCCTCAATCGTGACTGACACCTATTTGTGTCGATAGGCCAAACCAACCATCCCTTCCAATTGGGGTCTGACAAATTGTATGAGCCATCATGTATAATGTCATCCAGCTTATCCTAACTATACTGTGTATGATTTTTCCATCCCTCAAAGTGTGAAAGCGAGGGAATCCGAGGTGTGTTCAAGTCTTGATCTTGGCTAGTCCAAGACAGGAAGTCTGTTGCACTGTGTCGTTCAGGAAGACAATCTGTTGTGGTACGAGACACGCTCTAAATAATGCCTCAATTCCCTGAACTTGCCAAACTTTAGTCCCCCAGACAGATTTTGTGTCTATAGTGTCCTTCCAAAAGTTGAACCTTTGTAAAGATACCTGGGAAATAAAGGAAGCAGAGTATATCTGTTTCGTGTTAGTAAGCATATTTTTCTTTGTAGGTGTGGGTGCAAGCTTATAATAACATGAGGTCGGGTCTGAAGTGTTAAACCCAGAAAAATAAGCAAACTTGTGTGCACACGTTTGTGAACTACCTTTCGGTGGTGTCGGGAAATGTTCCCATTGATGGTAGGTAAACATGTTACGTGGGATACTCACTTTGTGCAAAAAATGATGACCATAAAATTGGTAGCAATACATAGTGTTGAAATCAGATGTATCATCATACAATTCATTTTTAGAAAATGCAGCAGATTGTTCTAAATCGGACTGCATACTATTCACAGTTTCAAAGTCCCAATCATCATAGAATGTACTGGAGATGATATATTTAGAAGAGATTTTAAATACATGCAGTATTTTCAAAAATTCTGTGGGACAAAATACATCATATGAAACCCTATCCCAAACTATTCCTTCAAGAATCGGAACTGCTGTAATGTTCACAAAGGACAGGTCTCTACGTTCACGATGAGATGATGCATGTGGTGTCAGGACAAAGTTCACATGTTGTACTGCAGAGTGTTCTGGGAGATAATGTCCATTCAGGAGCAAGAAAAAGACAGTCACTACCCCTATCTAGACGACAAGGAACAGTAGACCAATTGCAATCCAGAGCTGTAGCCAGAGAGAAACAAAGTAAGTCTTTTTCAGCCAAAGGTAGATATTAAGTAATTTTTCTTTGAGGGAAAGAAAAGTTGGCTGAGACTCAGGTTCACTCGGATCTAGTGAGAAGGTGCCAAAATTGACGAAGTAGCCAGATGCTGTTTGATCTATCTTTGGTAGCTCCGCAGGTTTTGTTGAACTGGCAGATGACTTATTGTGAGACATATTCACATGAATTTTGGTATTAGGCTGATTTGAGATCTGTGTTTCATTTGTATTTTGTTGTTGTTCAATTTCAATAGGCACACTTTTCATTTCATTATTGGCGACTCAGTTACTTCATAGAGTAGAATCTTCGAATGTTATTAGTCTTTCTGTCTGAACTTCCTGTATGGTAGCGAGTGGAGATCGACGGCTACCCAGGAGCCCACACGGCCTGCTATTCAGTATCGGCCACATAGTGTGATTTGATCAGATCAATGGAGACAAATCACTTTTTTTTATTGCTGGCAAGAGGCAGAAGAAGTACTGTTCTTTTTCCTTCAACAGCCAGAACAGGTACAGGCATTCTGTAAGACGGCCCAAATTCTTTTTTGTCCACAATCTTTTCTCTGACCAGGTCCCCGATCTTTGGGACCCAGGCAGGTCTTGCAGGAACAATTTTCACTTCCCCAGTGGTGGTGCGTTTTACTTGGACATTGCTTTGTAATGCCTAGAATTCATTGAGTTCCTGTAAAACAGCCAAACGATCATTGCCACTGCTACAATTGAGGTCGGGTACCCACACTCTAGTCCCAAACAGGACCTCATATGGAGTACAGCCTCCAAGGGAACTTCTTGGAATGTTATTTAGTGCCCTCTGGACCCCATATAGGTGATTGACCCAACTACCACCCGAGCCTACAATCCTTGCTGTTAAAGATTGCTTGGAGTCCCGTTTTTCCTTTCCACCATCAAATTTCCCTCTGGATGATATGGAGAGGAGTACCGCAATGCTACTCCCAAACTTCCCATGGCTTCCTTGTAAGCCCGAGAGGTAAACGCGGGGCCACGGTCAGAATGAAATGTGCAAATTGCACATGTCCCAATAACTACTAGCAAATCCTTTATAACAGTTTGGGTGTCAGCCGAGCGCTGAGGCCAAACCCACAGGAATCTAGAGCATGAATCAACTGCTACCAATATGTACTTGTAAGCCCCACCAGATTGTAGGGGGCCGCAGTGGTCCAAATAAACACATGCGAGAGGTCTACCTGATATCAGTAATGGTGTCTGTGGTGGACGTGCTACGGTGGAATCCTTCATCTGCTGACAGATGTCACACTTGAGCACAAAGCCCTTAGTCTGCTTGGTAAGACCTGGCCACCTCTAACATTGTTTCAGCAAAGAAACTGTTGCAGTGATACCTGTGTGTGCTGAGCCCCGACCCTCATGTGCAGCTAGTATTAATCCTAATCTGCAATCCATGTTTGGTATTACTCTATCTCCCACTCCTGGAATTTGAACATACAGTATATTTTGTGCATCTAACTTGTAGGAGTATTTGAGTGGAAACCTCTTGGCAAGGCTGTGCTGTTTTTATGAGAAGCGATGACAGCTACCATTATCTGTCCGTCTACTCTTGTGCTAGAATGAGTGATTGCAGCAACGGCAGCAGTTCGCTCTGTCGCCTTGGTGGCTTCATCAGCCAATGAATTCTCTTCAACATATACGCCAACACCTAGATGACTCAGCGTATGAGTCACATGAGCCTGCGGCAAGCCTTTTTCAGCTCTGCCACTTGTTCCCAAAGCAATTTATCCTTCATTGTGCAACCTTTTGTATCTCTAAATCCATTTTGACCCCAGTTGTGAAGATATTCATTGTATGACTGGAAACAATAAAATGGATCACACACAATTAGTGCAGGGAATTCCTGATCTGTGGGGCAGATTTACAAGAACTGACGCATCTCTGCATATTAGCAGAGATGCGTCAGTTCAAGTGCGTCACAGAAAAAAACCCGTGCGCCACCATGGATGCGTAGCATTTACAATGCAGCGCACCGTGGTGCAAGGATTGACAGATGCGTCACGCATCTGTTGATGTACCGGTAACGCATTGCTGGAGTAGTGTCGCACGCACGACGCAACTCCAGCAATGCTCAGGAATGCCTATTCCTGATGTGCTGTGTCACTCCTTACTCCTGCTTCAAGCAGGCGTAAGGTTTTGATGCAGTGGCATCGTAAATGTGACTCAGTGAAATCTTGTAGATTTCACTGAGTCACGTTTACGAGGCTTTCTTGCATCGGAACGCGCACCCTGCATACATTATACCTGCCGCAGGTATAATGTGATGCAGGGCTTTACAACGTGATGCATCTCCATTGATGCATCACGTTGTAAATGTGTCGCAACGTGGCACATTGTTTATGCCGCCACTGCGTCACAAAAGTGATGCAACGGCGTCGTAAAAGTGTTGCAAGGGGCTTGTACATCTGCCCTGTGTTTTTTAGTGCCAGTATCAGGGCTTTTAGTTCTGCCAGTTGAATCGTTCAATCTCCTAGAGACTGTGTCTGCACATTGCTAGGACGGAACTTGCCATCTCACATATGTCCTTTCATAATCGCACATGCGGCGCTGTATTGCTTTTACTTCCTACGGCAGGCTGAGCAAAACTGTCAGTGTAAATGATGTATTCATACTGATCTAGAGGCCTTATTTCATCTGGGAGAGGATATTTTTGCTCGTACTGCAGGAATGCATTTGTTTTTAATGTAGAGTCAAACTTGTAGTATACATCCGTTGCAGTAAGAAAATTAGCCCACTGTATCCATCTTGGATGAAGTGCTTTTGCATTTGGAACACTTCCTTTTGTAACAGCCTCTACAGTTGGTACTGGAGTCACGACAATTATTCGTTTCCCTGAGCTAGTACTTTTCTCTCACTGCAGCAGTCTGTACTGCTGTCAGTATTTTTTCAGTTGATGCAAAACGCATTCCAGCATTTGTGTACAAATGAGATTTGTATGCAATTGGTACAGTTTCTCCTTAATTGAAGCTGAGGTAAGTATAACCCGATTGACCCGCTATTACTCAGATCACCAAATTCGTAGGGGCTTATTTACAAGCCCCTTGCGCCACTTTTGCGTCACTTTTCCCATGTTAAAAATGACGCAAAAGTGGCGCAAGGGGCTTGTAAATCTGCCCCGTAGTGTTTACACCTGTGTGTAAGTGTTTGGAAGCTATCATGTCAGCTTGTAGGGAACCAAGTATTTTTGTGTGTTCCTGTGTCAAATGTCGAACTGAGAAATCAGGTCTAATTAAGTTGTAGAAAGGTTTCACGTTTTCTGCGTAATCCAAAATGTATGTTCTGCCAAAATTTAGTAATTCTTAATGGATTGTACGTTTTTCACAGTCTTTGGAGGTTGGAGCAGCACACATTTTTCTAAAGAATTAGCTGCTGGACTTTTCCCTTCACTTGAGAGCTCATAGCTCAAAAATAGGACATTGAGGCGGGTAATTTTTGATTTTTGAAAGTTAAATTTGTAGCCCTCAAAGGCGAATACCATAATTATGTTGTTCACCCTGTTCAAATGATCCAATGATTCATTGTCCGTCAGAAAAATATCATCTACATAGTACAATGCCTCCTCATCAAAAGTTTGAAGTAACTCTGAAACTCTTGCTGAGAACAACCCGGGGCTATTCTTATACCATTGGGGCAGTCTACAGAATTGGCACTGAGAGCCTAGGGCTGTAAATGCTGTCAAATATCTGCTTTGATATCCAGTGTTGTTTTGTATTCCTTCCGCACAATGTTATTCATTAGTGCAGCACTATGTACTACAAATGTTTTTGTACAAGTGTTCAAATGCCTGTAGTCTCAAACTAGACGATATGAATTGTTGGGTTTCATTACAGGAAACAAAGAATTATTCATGGAAGAGGTGCAATCCTCCATAATACCTTGGTATTCAAGTTGCTAAAATGCATATAGTCATTTCACAAAAGTGAAAATGAAAATTTAGCCAGCAGTGAGAGAGGTGATGATTTTGGGATCCTCCCTAACCTAGGGAGAGAACCAAGCAGATGCCTTGAAAACAAAGAGCACATCTTGCTGAACGATTCGGTGGTGGTCCCATCCTCTTAGGACCACCCCAAGCACAGTTATGGGCAAAAATACAATCCCAACCAAAGGCCCTGCAAAGCATTATGGGACGAGATTAGCAGTGGGCAGTGAATATTATAGTATCCAATATTAAAATAATTCTATAATACCAAAAGTCTTAAAGTTAGGATTTTTCTCAGTTTAGGAGTAGTAAAGTTAGTACTCCTAACTTTAGGACTCCTAAATGCCTTCTGTGAATACCGTAAGTCTTAAAGTTAGGATTTTTCTCAGTTTAGGAGTAGTAAAGTTAGGACTCCTAACTTTACTACTCCTAAACTGAGAAAAATCCTAACTTTAAGACTTACGGTATTCACAGAAGGCATTTAGGAGTCCTAAAGTTAGGACTACTAACTTCTGTGAATACCGAAATGAGTAAGTTCATTCTGTGAATACCAAAATGAGTAAGTGTATTCTGTGAATACCAAAAAGTACTAACTTTACGTTTTTGACGTAAGTTAGTTCTGTGAATCAGGCCCAATAAACGGTGGGGACATTTTTCAATAAGTATTTATTGAACCAGCGTAATTCTGGTATAAAATATGTGTGCTGCAACAATCATTAGACATAAACATATTTATATCATTATGAGCACCAACAGAGTAAAGAAAAGGTAGAATTCTACCATAGTGCTAAAACAATGAATATTTGCAGGCATATTGAGACATAATAATAAAATACATACTCCTATGATGCAAACCCGAACTAGATGTAGCTAAGTGTACCTATAATGTGTGTATGTGTTTAGCCAAGAGTCTCCTTAGGACGGAGCCAACCCCATTATCCGATGTGGGAGAGGGAAGGTCCCCATCTTGGTCTCGAGATGGACACCCAGCAAAGGATGTCAGACCACTGCGTGCTGGAGTGTCTGCGTGCAGGGACCTCAACGTCTCGTGTCAGTGTGTCAGCATGGAAAACTTTCTCCTCTCGTTTGCACAGCGAAGATGTGGTGCTTATATATCTAAAAGGTACCCTCAGGGTTTCTACCTAGATGTGTACTATGGGCATGTTGGCCAAGGTTGACGATAGCGGTGACCCTTACACATAGTTATTATGCAGAAGATGGTAATCCTGCGATTCCTCATGCATAATAAATGAGGCTAGATTTCGGAGAAAAACGCACATTTATTCGACACTTAACTAGGTAAAAGGTCAGTGCCAGACCTGTTATGTAGAACAATGGTAGGACAAATGTAGGTAAAGGGTCGTGCAACTACCTATGCCTATATTGGGGAACATTGAGGTTCATAACATAACAAGTTCTATCTTTCTGGTCTGGGATGCTGTAGCTATCACAACTGGACTGACATCCTTCCCTTCTCAATTACACCCATCCTGAACAACCCCTACTTTGCTCCTGGTATACGCACTGACCGATTTTGCTGCTGGTGGGATGGCGGATGTAGATGGAATGGTTGCTGTTCAACCCCCAAGGGATAATCTCCATAGAGCAGTTAAAAACTGACTATGGCCTCAACAAAGTAGATCGTGTCCCATACCTACAGGTTCGACATTGGGTAATTCAGCCTTCGGTTTGCTCCCAGGCTGAGAGACCCCTGACACCTTTTGAAAAATGACTGATACTAAAGAAAAATGATAGACGGCTCATAATAGAGCTATATGTTGTCCTTAACAATGGGGAGACCTCTACTCATTCCTCCGGGCAGATGAAAAGTGAGGAAGAGTTAGGCAGAGCACTTACTGACGATGAATTGGCAGACATTTTCCATAGCACTCGCTACATGGCAAACAACATGAATAGTATAGAAACTGCTTACAAAACCGTGTCTTACTGGTACCTGACCACTGCACACATTGCCTCATGGAACTCTGAACACTCTAACAAATGATGGATGGGCCATGGAGGGGGACGGGATTGCTGCTGCACCTTCTTTGGCCCTGTCCCAAACTTACTCGCTTCTGGGAACAAGTCCTGGGTGGTATTGATGGGGCTTTTGATGCTTTGATCCCTTGGTTTCATACATTTACAATTTTAGGGTACCGACTCCTTTGACGTTTCCGCTTTACTCATGATGTGGGAAGCATATGACCTTAGCTTTGGGGGGCGCACAACAAGAGATACTGGCCCTGTGGGGTACCAATAAAAGCCCTCAGTACAGATCTTGGAAGACAATTCTGCAAAGTGGGCCCCCTTTATATGCATTCTTGCTACAGAATTTACCTGTCCCACATACCTGAAGTTACTTCCACTGTTACCCACCCCAGACCCCTTATCATCACCCACCTCCTCCTAAACTGTGTTAAAATAATGGTGCCACAGAAGGAAGGTTACTATGAGAGATTCTTTCCGCTGATCACATGTCTACACTTTATGAAGGAACATGGGGGTTTCATTTATAGGGTTTCATTTATAGGGTGTAATTGTTTCTACCTTTTTTTTTCTCATCTCATGATTAAAAGTAATTATTTTGCTGCCGGACTCAGGGTTGTGGGCAAGATGCTGTGTACACCTTAGTGTGGTTTTTGCATGCTGCCGGCCCTGAGCAGCTGTAGGCCTACAGCTGAGTTAAATGTTCATACGGCGTTAATAAACAGAATTGTTCCATAAATGCAGCAGCTGCCACTTCGTATACATCAGTTGCAAATCTGACATGGTAGGAACAAATAAGGCTGGTTCCTCTATAACAGAAGCATTTTCTTCAATATTATGCTGCATCTCTAAACACTTTTTAGCTTCCCTACTCTACGTATACCCATGTGCCAACACATACACAATCCTAGAGGAATTTCTTCAAATAGTGTTGCCCAACAACACCTAAACAGTGACTGTACTGCATGCTGAGAACTGGAAGGGCTTCACCCCCTACCTGTTTCTACTGGGTTTTGTTGCTGGGAAAAACAGTGAATCAAAAATGTTCCCTAACCCAGCAAGTTTGAGCTCTTACACATGGTCTGCTCTTGTCGTACGGCATATACTTTCCTAGTAAATAGTAATACTGTGCATTTGTGGACAACATAAACATCAGGATGGTGTGCGTCTGATTCCATTCTCCCCCTCAGGATAATTTGGCCTTTGTCGAGCTAAGTCACAGTGCACCAGGTAACAAATGGCATGTGCAACCTCAGAACATGATAACCCTGACTCCCCAAGGAAATCATGGTAATCATGGCAACAGATCTAGAACCCTTTTGTTTGGTCTTTAACTCATAGCTAACCAGTCACTGAAGAAATAGACAACGTGATGTTTCAATATTTATTGAAGCTTTATGATTCTTGAGTAAAAGACATGTGCTGCAATAATTAGTAGTAGGACACAAACGAGCATAATTAGCATATGGAGAATTGTGAAGAATATGAAAAATTCAACCATTTTGGTACAACAGAGTATATATGTATGTTTGCATATAAGTACTGTAGTACAATGTCCTGTTGCTCAGTTATGAATTTACCTTAAAGAAAATGAAAAGACAAAGGACGTTTGGCAAAGCAGGAACAAGTTGGTTTAATTGAACACAGCAGCAGGGAGAGTACATTAAACCAATTCTGCATTCCTGGAAAAGCATCATTTTTCAATTGTTTTTATTTGCATTTGCAATATATAAAACAGAGAACAGTCATAAATATTCACTTCCCGTTAAAATGTCACTGTTACATAGTATAAACACCACTGAGTACACCACAGATTGAGACCCAAACAGACCAATTAGTGTCAATTTATACATGTTACAGTAAGGTGTAATTACCTGTAATACAGTGAACTAGTATAGGTAATAAACTTTCTCCATCCCTCGGCTCGTGTCTAAACTTGAACATAATAGCATCTATATGACATCTGAGAAGTGTCTGAAGCAGCCAGTACAACACCATTCTATCTTATATGTGGCTCCTCTGCCATCCATTTGTGAAGAAGGGTGCCGTTGGTGGAGAAAGGCAAGAAATGGTGCTCATATGTATGATGGGATTACAATGGCATCAGCTCCCAGTAATTTGCAAGTTGTTCCAGACAATATGTAACATCACACAGCTAGGCTTTGAAAGTGGGCCCTAGTTTACATCCTCAATGCATGGCTACCCTCTGTTTTGCCAATATTAGGAGCATAGCAGTTAGACAGCGTTGGGAGGTAGCAGTGTCCAAAATATACCCTAGAAGCCCCACAAGAGGGGAGAAAGGCAGCTGCTGTCCAGTAATTGGGTGAATGGTTATGTGTACTTCCTCCCAGAATGCCACTTATGGATGAAACCATGCCAGGTGTATATAAGTAGCCTGAGGGGCCTGGAAAAGCATTGTAGTCGTAAATAACAAGTACAGTCATCTGATACAAGTACAGTCATAGGACACAAGTGGCTCTCAACCTCAGGGAGAGCTAGTGTGGGCCAGTGTGTATATGTCCAGATGCGTGGTATGGGGAGTGCGTGATCACTACGTGTGGTGTGCATGCTGTATTCTGATTGGCTGAGTGTTCCTATCTAAATGTAGCAGGTAGCTTTGTGGCATTTTTGGGGAATGCGCACCTCTGGCCAACGTGTTTTATTGGAGCCAATTTTCTTGTGGTGCAACTGTCTATCTGTATTATCGATCAAGGTTTTCCCTGGATGCATGTTAGTCTTTGGGCTAAGTGAGATCCCTCCTGGGGCCTGGGACTCGATAGGCGTGGGTTGGGGCCATAGGACCTGTCTGACCACGTATCTCTGACTTGGGGTTGATGGGGAGGTCATCTTGGGTGAATCTGACAGCAATGATACGAGTTTGTTATAACTGCTATAAAAAATGTGGCGCTCATTTACATAATTTTTACCAACATCCTCAGTATTGTGCGTATAATTGTCATAGTGTACATCGATATTGTCTTTACTGATATTGACATTGTTATGTTTGCCTAGATCCTGGTGTACATTGACATTCTTTCTACTGGTATTAACACTGTTATACAGGCATAGATTATGGCATACATTGACATTGCATTTATCGGTATTGACATTGCTATGTGTGCATAGCTCATGGTGGCATACTTTGACATTGCATTTATTGCTATTGCCATTGTCAGGCTTGCATTTATCAAAGTATACATTGACATCTTATTCACCAATACTAACATTCCTTCCAGTTGAATTTTCAACTACTTTATCTTCCTCATATGTCAAGACAGTTACATTATTCAGAACTGTGTGTGTTGCTGCAGTGACCGTTACTCTTCCGCTAGCTATGTGCATACTACCTAAGTTGAGGACTGCATTTCCAAAGTAGGAAACCTCCATTTGTAGGAAACTACACAACAGAACTACAACAGCGAAAAATGGGATTAGTGATTTGAGTAGTTTGGACATCCATGTGGGGATACAAGAAAGGATACCATGCAATCAGTGCTACTCAGGGGCACTTCCCTCCTCCTTCTTCATGTCAGCCTGAAGACAAAACAGTTCTTGGATGGCAAGCAGAAGAGTTCCATTGTGGAGATCATTTCCCGGAATAAAAGTACAACATGAAGCACCAATCTTGGCACACACCCCACCCTCCATCGCAATCATCAAGGCCAACACGATCATCATAGGGTGGATGGCTCACACTGCTTCCTTGAAAGCATTTAGGCTGAACTCAGTGTTGTTTAACATCTTCAAAATCCCCCACCTAGTTATCTGCAACCAGCAGATGTTCGCCTTTGTTTGCATGGTGAAGAAGGGTATCGAACCTCTTGTATTTACTTTAGTCTCCGTAAGTAGTCTAAATTCTTCTGGAATGTCCTTGTACTGAGCCCAGCCAAAATAATCAGCAGTTCTTCTTCTTTGAGCCTAATGCAACAGAGTTGTTTTCTTCTGTAGCGAATGTTGAGATAACTCAGACAGATCTTCTACAGGGATGACCAGCTTTGGGGTATATATGGTCACAAGGTTGCAGAGGTCCCACCACACGGGGATGAGCTGAGTGTAAGCAAGTTTACTGCACTGCCAGTAGATATATATCAACGAGGAAGTGACCCTTTGCAGATCCAGTATATGTAGTATCACGTCACATTTTTTTGCTGCCAAGCGGTATGGTTCCTTTGCCTATGAAGCACAATGAATAGTGTAAATTTCCATACAATTACTGCTTGCCCCTTTCCCTTCAACCATGTGTACCTATTAATCTCAGTATCCCAGATTTCCTGGAACGGAACATCTATTCTAGCATTGGACCCTCTCCCATTAGACTCATTTCCCCTAGCATGGTTTGAGGTGAGCGGCCTTGCACTAGAAGTCCATGTCCGGGGTACCACCCTGGGACCACAGATGGAGGCAGGAGTGGATGTATTTGTGCACTGGTGTAGTGGCCTTGTTACCTCCAAGAACCTCTTTTCAACGAAGTTCCAAGGCCATACAGTGTCCACCCTTATAGTTCCCCTTCTGCGCATCCTGTATAGCTCAGTTTGGATATCCCTAGAATCGGTGAAAAGGTACAGTGCTGTGGGGTTGGCTTCTTACAGGGTGATGTTTACTATTGCCCTACGGGGTTCTACTCTATTGAGTTGAATTCTGGCCCTGATCCTACATAGGTACAGACGGACGAGGCACTTTGCTTTTTCAGCAGCTATATCCTGGGATAAGTATCCCCAGTCTGCACCTAAGGAGTGGGGTATCAGTGAATATATATAGCATGACCTGTTTTTGGCTTGAGTGTCTACGGCAGTCATATGTTGGTGCCAAGTGTTGAGTAGGAGTGTGCTGTGTAGTCTGTGAGGAATGCCAGCATTTGGTTCAGTATAGGTGTACATGAGGTGAAACAGGTCTCTGCACATGCGTTGCAAGAATATCGAAGTAGCGTTTATGAGACTAGACATACTTCTGGCTCCGGAAGGGTGCAAGAGCACCCCAGCTAAATAAAGCATATACAAAAATACATAACTTTGAAAACATTTGTAGGCTGTGGGGTCCTTCTTCAGGGGAAATGTCCGTCGTCTGGACACCCAGAGGTGTCTTGTTTTGGTGCAGTACAAAAAGGAGTCTTTTTTTATAAAAATGGTTGTAAAGTCAATTTGTAGTCTGTGCTACTAGAGCGGTTGGCCTTGTAAAATTCCTTTTAGAAGCTTTGATCAAAGAGGTGGTGGACTGCAGCACTGATGGTGCACTTGCAGCTAGATTGCAGGTATGTAGCTCAGCTGTGAATTATAGGCTAGCTTGGAAAAAACACATCATTAGGCAGTTGTTGGGAAAAATTAATGCGTTTACTTTTTACGTACACACTCTATGGTTTTCCTGTGAGCGATTTTTTCTTAGTGAGGTACTGGAAGGAGGCGCTAGATTTATTGGGGCATGGTGAGTTTCAGCTAAAGGTGTGATGTTTAATTAAGAGGTGATCTTTTGTCCTGCAGGGGCTGCATGCAATTGTGAGGTAAGTGGATGTTTAATTTTTAGGCCAATGTTTCTGTTGACACGTGCACATCATTTGGGTCATTGCATGCAGTGTGGAATGAGGTTTTCTCTAACTGGGTTGAGTGGTTGGGTCACACCCTACTTCTGGAAAGTTGGGGTGTTTGGGCTACTTCTGGGCTCATTTATGCGGATTTCATAGGGCGTTTTTCTGTGGTTTGGGCGCAAGCTGCTTCTAACGCAGCATGCCGGTCAGGGGGTCGTTTGTGGCCCCTGAACGGACCTGAAGGGGAATGGTTGGAATTGTGTTTTTTATGTGTTTTTCGACAAGAGTCGGGGTCCCGTTGGGACTTTGTGTGCTCGGCCTGATGTAGGTAACGCTAATGAACTCAAGGATTTTTCTCTATCGACTGGGATTGTGTGGTCACTTCTTTCCAAGGTTTTGAGGATGTACTTGCCCTAAACACGTGAGAAACCTGGCTCCCATCATTGGAGCATTTGCCTTGTTTTGGAACCATAGGAGGGCCTCTATTTGGTGGAAACCGCGGGCTCGGTGAGACTTCCGTAGCTTGCCCAAGGCTGGACTTTGGACTGCTGGACCTTTATGACAGTTTTATGCACCAGTTGGCGGCCGCCTACCCACTCATCAGACTGTCTTCCCCCGGGGGCGTGGTTGTCAACCCCACCTTGGGGGATCAATAGTTGAGGGGCATAAACTGACTCTTGTATTAGCAATTGTTTCCAAATCTTTACTTTGATAAACACATATCGGCCCTCTGAGTCCAACCAAGTTTTAATTAACCTATATGACAGCCTCTTGTGTAATAAGATCACAATTCCATATTTCTGGTGTACTGCGAGATCAACAGGGTCATAAGGGGCAGCGGGGTATGAGCTCCTGCTGCCACTGCTCCCTACAACACCCACCCATTCTCTTTTCAGTTTGACTATTTTCACCCTAGGCAAGTGTAATTCTTGTTGAAATGCATAGTCAATATGGTTGTGTCATATGAAGGTGAGCACCTTTTTACTTTTTACATAACTGGTCATCCAATTTACATTCAAGGATACTATATCAACTGAAATATCTGGACTAGAGTCCATATTCCATAAACCTGTTCTGATAGAAATATAATTCCTAAGAGGGTCTGAAGAAATAGAGAAGTAGAATGTAAAGCACCTGTTATACAGATACAATATAAGGGTGGGAGGCAAACTCCACTCTGCCGGCAGAGTTAGCAGAGTTTTGCCCACTCTGTGCTCAGTTTGGAACACGGAGTTCGCAAAACTCCGCTGCGGAGATAAATCACAGGAACACGGATCCAGTTGTAGTTAGAAGTTAGTTTTATTGCTCAACCCTCTTCAGCTTCCCAGCAGCAACTGCCACCAAGAGAACATTACGGACTTCATCTCTCTGCATTCCACATTCCAAGGTTGGACAGCGTGGAATGCGGAATGCGTCTCATCACAACATATTTCCCTCCTTTCACAAACATATCAACTAAACCTAAACAAACAAATATACCCAATATACAACCTAGGAAATAAAATCTCAAATGTGAGACTACAAAACAGCAAAAAGAAACAATGATTGAAAACCTTAGACATCACGAAATCTAATTGGCCTAGAAACAGACCTCTCGCTTCTGCGGAGTCCCGCTGGAAAAACATCTTTATCAACAATTCTTTGCATGTGAACGTCAGACGTGTACAAACCATTCAGGTCATCACTTGATAACCTTGAGCATCTCTTTTTGTCAGACATTTTGCTTTGGCCATCATGAACACACTCCTTCTTATCCATGATCTCAACTTTATGCACTCTGCTTTTATTCCACCATTCATGTCCATTGACTCTAACAGCATTCTTGGACATAGCCTCCACTCGTACAGGATCCTTGAATTTTGAATTCCCTTTCACAACATGAGTCGGAACCTTGATCCGTACCCAATCCCACACTAATGCATGTAAACTCTTTTGCAACTCTGTGTCTGTTGTCATAGTACTCTTTCATCCTGCTCTGGTATATCTCTACTTTTGGACGTAAAATTTTGTAGACAGTACTCCCTTTCTCCGTTTTTGACTGATAAGTCCTCAACCATGCGGGACACAACTTGGACGTGGATATCCATCCCCTCATCAATTCAAACAGACTTTTTCCAGTCACAGCATTGGGAGTCGTACGATGGTACCACAACATGCTCTCAACAGCTTCGTGCACAGCAACTGCATTCTGTAGAGACCATTGAATGCAATCAACCAAAGTGCGATTCATTTTCTCCACTAAACCATTAGCTTGTGGATGGTACAAGGCAATACATTTATGAACAATGGCATTTTTCTCCAGAAATTCTCTCATCTCTTTTGAAACAAACTGGACCCCGTTGTCCGACACTATTTCCTTTGTAAATCCTTCCCTGA
Organism: Calotriton arnoldi; assembly: GCA_963921515.1. Taxonomy (NCBI): domain Eukaryota; kingdom Metazoa; phylum Chordata; class Amphibia; order Caudata; family Salamandridae; genus Calotriton; species Calotriton arnoldi. The sequence continues at coordinate 1,830,751 of CAWUFW010002500.1, read as the reverse complement.
GAAAAAGTTTCTTGAGAGACCTTAAAACAACAGCAGTGTTGGGTTCCTCCATAAATTCTACTTCCCATCACTTGCTGTAATAGTCAACAATGACCAGAGCAAACTTGAACCTGCGTGGTAAGATATTGAAAGGACCTCTGAAATCTACAGCAATCTTAAACCACGGACCTTCAGGTAAGACACAAGGTTGGGGAGGAAGAGTTGTAAGTTTGATACTCTTGTCACTGTTGGCACAGATGACACATCTTTCTATTTTGCTAATTATGTCAGTGCCCATTGCTGGCCACCAGTAATCCTCTCTAATCTTCCTCTTAGTTATCGTCTGTCCTAAATGCCCCTCATGGCCATTTTCAATAATCCTTTGTCTCAACCCAAAGGGAGGAACAAACCTGTCTCCTCTCATCAAAACTCCACTCTTTTGAACATGAAGTTCACCTGCAATTTTTGCATACACTTGCAAATTCACAGGCAACGTTCGTTCTCTCGGCCATCCTTCAATCACAAATTTCTTTACTATCACCAAATCACCATACTCTTCCATGTTCAACTTCCATTCATCTTCACTGTACGCCTGTCCTTGACAAACATCCATGGCAGCTATTAAACACTCATCACAATCCTCATCACAATCGTCAATGTTCACATCAACAGTAACAGGAGAACGAGATAAATAGTCTGCCCGTATGTTTTTCCCACCCGGGATGTATTCTATTTTCAGGTCATATTGCAACAACTTTGTGCTCAATCTTGACAGTCTCAGAGTGTGATCTCTGATGACAGTACCACTTAAAATGTTTACCAACGGCTTATGATCTGTCTGTAAAACAAATCTTCTCCCCCAAATGAAACATTTAAATCTCTCCACCGCCCAACAACACACCAACAACTCCTTTCCAATCACAGAATACATTTTCTCGTTCTCTCTCAATGACCTTGATGCAAAACCCAAAGTGACTTCTTTTCCAGTTTGGTTTTCTGAGACAATGTTGCACTCAAACCATCATTGCTTGCATCAACAGTAATAATGCATTCTCTCAAAGGGTCAAACAGTGCTAAAACCCCAGCCGAACTAATATCTTTCTTGAGGTTGTCAAATTCTTCTTGGCATGCAGAAGAGCAGGCAAAATTTTTTTTTTTTAACAATTCCCTCAAATGGGCAGTTATTGCTGAAAAATGTTCAATGAACTTAGCATATAATTCACAAACTCCCAGAAAAGATTAAACATGTTCCTTAGTTGTAGGACACGGTGCATTAGTGATAGCATCGACTAGACCAGTTCTAGGTGATACACCTTTTTCTGAGATCACATGTCAAAGGTACTCTATGCTTACTCTAGCAAATTCACATTTCTTAAGATTGACAACAATACCTGCTTTCTGTAACTTTCTTAATACTAAATCCATAATCTCATTATGATGAACCAGATCTTTTCCTGCCACCAGTATATCACCTTGAAAAGTCACTACTCCTTTTACACCACCCAAAAATTTTTCCAAAACACGTTGGAAAATGGAGGCGGCGGAAGCCAATCCAAAAGGCATCCTTTTGAACTGGAAAGTCCTGATTGGAGAAACAAAAGCTGTATAATGTTTGGATGACTATTCAAGAACAACTTGGTGATAGGCGGAAGCCACATCAATCTTACTGAAAACTCTGGCACCTGCAAATGTAGAGACAATGTCATCAATGCGTGGTAGGGGATGTGAGTCCACCCAAATGACTTTATTCAAACTCCTGAGGTCCACACATACTCTAAGTTGACCATTTTTCTTCCTTGCTATAACTAATGGGGATAACCAAAGAGAAGACTCGATAGGCTCTATGACATCATCTTCACACATTTTCCTAAGAATTTGTGACAATTCTTCTCGTATGCTAAAAGGAACATTCCTCAGTTTGTGTTTAACCGGAGTGGTGGCACTCTGTACTTTAATCCTGTGCTTAAAAACTGCAATACTTCCCAACTTGTCACTAAAAACTTCTTTAAACTTGTTAATCCATTTCACACCACAATTTTCTGGATCTGACTGCTCGCTAACAGGACGTTCTGCAACCAATGACACCTGAACCTTCCTACCAGGCCTTAGTGTTGTGCCGAATAATCCTTGGTGATACCATCCAAGGATATTCAAACCTTTCTTTGCTACATAGACTTTTCCAAAAATCACCCTTTCCTTAAACATCAATTGACACTCAAAGTACCCTGTTAGTTCGATTTTCCTCCCATCATAGGTAACATGATTTCTGTCAGGAGGATGTAAATGTTTCTCACTCCACGTTTTTTTGAACAAATCATCTGTAACCATTGTCATCCTAGCACCAGAATCAATCCAAAAGTTAACTATTTTTCCATCAACCAAAATGTCCTCATACGGATCGACGCAATCCATCCCACCCCCTTGTACAACCGCAATAAAATCTTTCTCAAATTGTTAATTTCCTGAATCATCACTCACTTCCCTGTCAACAACCGAGTTGACTTTGACCTTATCTATTGGGGATTGACACACCTTGGCAAAATGTCCCATTCTACCACATAACCTGCATTTGACACTCAAAGCAGGACAAGGGCGTCCATTGAAACCGTGTCTTGCGTTGCCACACCTGAAACAGATGTTCTTCTGATTGAAAAAACTATCTTCTCCTTCTTTTTTCTTTGAAACAACCTTACTAGGACCATTTTGTGTGAAACTAGTGTTCTCCTTAGTGTTCTCCTTGACAACAGACATACCACTTTCTGTTTTTCGAGTTAGCTCTCTGGATGACTTGCGTGAGAGTTCTATACTTTTCACTATATCTATAGTTTCTGTGAGGGTAGGATTTTTCAATGTCAACAACTTCTCCTCAACTTTATTATCTCAACACCTGACCACAATCTGATCTCTGATGAGTTGACACGTGAAAGCTTCAAATTCACACTCAGACGCTAATGTGCGTAAAACGGCCACATATGTAACAATTGATTCATCTTGTTGCAGTTCCATGGTGAAAAACTTGTGTCTGTTAACAATTAAACTAGGTAGGACATCAAACTGGTTTTCTAATTTTTTGACTGCTAAATGATATTCATCGATGTCTTCCTCTTCCTCTCTTACTTCATAAGGTGGTAGAGGCTCATATACTAACTGTCCCTCAAAACCCAGACTATGTTCCAACAAAAACCTTTTCTGTTCAGGACAATACCTGTTGCCACCAATTGCACCAAGGTATTTTGTAAAAGCTCTATACCATGAACGCCATGGAATGGGTGAATCTCTAGGAACTTGGAGAAAAGGTGGAGGTGCATTAATACTCTGCATACTCATTCTGACAGTACAATATTTAAAAAACTATTAGTTCATTCAAGTCTTTTAGAGTGTTCATAAATGATGTGATGTTGGGGAACAAAGAGAAAAAGAAAAAATTCTAAAAACAAATATAAAAAATCGACTGGAAAGATGAGATGTGTGCGTATCACAGTGTTTGCTGATTCACAGGCAACAGAATAGGTATGTGTGCATTTCACAGTTTTGCTTGTGAACTGTTGAACGCACTCGTAATATTAGCAGTGTGGATCCACAGAGAGAAAAAAAAAAAAATGGACTTTTGCTCAAATATAGTTGAAAAACAACGCTGAAATTGATTGACACGCAAAGATGCAATGTGTGCGTGTCACAGTGCTTATGGATTTTAAAACATGCAGAAATGGAGTGAACGCACAACACAGTATTTGCTTTTTAGAAGCATGAAACCGAGAATGGAAAAGTGTGCGTATCACAGTGTTGCTAATAAACTGCTGAACGCACTTGTAATCTTGGTAATGTGAACCCACTTAAAATGAAAACTTTCTGCCAGACAGTGCTGTAAATGATTGACACGCAGAGATGGAATGTGTGCGTGTCACAGTGTTTGTAGATTCTAAAACATCAAACAACGCTGTGAAGGATTCACAAACGTGTGGGATAACGTTGATGACAATATTGAAAGATCCATCTTAATAAACAAGTCGGTTGCCGCGCAATGCTGTCACGTGTAAAATGACGTGCGCGGCTACGTTAACGTGTTTCCCTTTAAAATGGAAGACTGGCTCGTAATGCGGCCCCTGGCACCAGAAAAGAAAACGTCTGTCATGCAATGTTGTAACGTGATACAATGCGTGCGTGGCTACGTCTGGGTTAATGTCTCTGTTGAAGATGCCTGATCTGTGATGCAATGCAGGCCTGTGACGCTCTCTCATAGAAACACCTTAAACAGCTTGTCGGAACGCTTGGGGTGCCCGGCCCGTTACACAGCATGAGAAGCTGGATTTTTAATAGTTTGATGCAGAGCTTTTTGAGCTTGGTAAGATACGGGCAGCAGACAGGCAGCGCTTAGTGTGAAATTGCTGTGTGCCGTACTTACAGTTTTCGTCCATCTTTATTCTTTATACTTAACACTCGTAGATTCTTTTCCGCTTCTTCAGAGGGTTGACACTCGTAGTAATAATCGTCGGCAAATTTGTGGAGATATATCACAGGAACACGGATCCAGTTGTAGATAGAAGTTAGCTTTATTGCTCAACCCTCTTCAGCTTCCCAGCAGCAACTGTCACCAAGAGAACATTATGGACTTCATCTCTCTGCATTCCACATTCCAAGGTTGGACAGCCTGGAATGCGGAATGCGTCTCATCACAACATAAGCAGAGTTAGCGGAGTTTTGCCCACTCTGTGCTCAGTTTGGAACACGGAGTTCGCAAAACTCAGCTCACCGCCGACGGAGCAGAGTTTCCCAACTCGCTCGCTGCTCACCCCGTTTTGTGCACTCTGAATTTTATGCACACATGTGTTTACATGCATAGAACGCGCCGTGTAGCACCAACCACCTCTGGCCCTGACTGGCGCTTTGTTAGTTAGTTGTCTTGATATGCTTTAGGAATACATGTCTCTGTGTTTTGTTTGTTTTCATTATTTGTTATGTTATGTATTTTTATGGACTGTTGATGTTGTAGCTGTGTCCTTGATATGAGTGCATGTGTGTGACTGATGTTGGTATTCAGGGAAAGGGTTCATGTGTATTTTCTACTCGTGTGGGGCTATGTTTCATTTCAATTTTGTTTAGATAAAGAATTTTATACAAATGAATTATATGAAAAATATATAAAATAATAAAGAAAATGTTTTGATACAAATGGAATAGGAGAAAAAAAATGTTATTAAAATTTGGGACAATGATTGTGCTTGCATTGTAGGATTTAGACCTATTGTGATTCGTAATAGGGAGAGGTTCTGTTCTGATTTTCTGATTTTGTCCTGACTGAAGACATACCCGCATTGTCTGCACTCTGACCAGTCTCCTCCCTCCTTTACTTCCGGAAGTTCCTCGCTGTGTGCTGGAGGGGGCCTGGATGCTGTTGTTACCCTGTTGGGAGTGACCCCTGTCTTCAAGCTCCCAGGGGTACAGAGCAGATAAATCCTGGCCACTGGACCTGCGAACCCTGCTGGACGCTGATTTGATATGGAGCTGCAGGGAGGCTGAGGTAATCCAGAGGCTGGCCGAAGGAGGCAGCTTTAAGGAGCTGCAGCCCAGGGAGAAGGTCTTCGAGCCACTCTACTGCCCATACTCACTCCCGAACCTGACAGGTTGATCTTCCCTCCTTTTCCCTCGAAGGGCCCGTTGATGTGAAGGCAGGAGGAGAGGGATGTCAGGGTTCCCACACCAGAGAATGTAGGCTTGACTGCTTTTTTGTTCAAAAGTAGTGTGGAGCAGAACTCCACGGAATTCTGTATAGTGCAATTCCACGCACTCCACCCACCCTTAATGCAATATCGAATCAAACATAGCTGGCAACAAGCACCAACAAAATGCACCCAAGTAACCTTTAAACTGTGGGGCCAATCCTATAGAGGACGCCATCCTATCAACAGAGTGGAGACATTTCCAATTCAATAATGCAGAAATACGTGTGCGACATCCACTTTAACTAGAGAAACAAAAGCACCTTGTAAACAGAACAGGGAACACTGTATTCAGTATTTCTCCTTCTCCCGTATAACAAACAATTGTCCTGCACTCTACAATTAATGGAATAACCTCATAACATAAGTATATCTATGTAGGCAAAGAACCTCCACCAATATCCTCCAAGACGCAATACATCTACACCTCCCTTCCTGCCTAGTATTCTAATCATTTGGTTGGTACTCCTTTCTGGTCATTGTGCTGGGTATGTCAAAACTTGTAAATCACTGCCTACTGAGAGACCAAGTGGTTCCACATTCCCCAGTGAGCGGTTCTTTAACAGGGAACATGATATGTCTCTACCCTGTTCCAGTGACAATGCATCAATAACCCTAATCAGAATCTCTCGGTCAGAGCACCATTGAAGCATAAGGTGATTGGTTCCTTGGTCGGAGGAAGATTTGCATGTCTTTCTGAAGTGAGGATCACGTGTGGGTAAGGGTGGGTAGTCTGCCACTGTCTTAGATGGGAGGGCCTCCAGGGTAGAGGTTTCTCTAAGTTCTAAACACTTGCTCAGTTAGTCTCGGTCCGAAAATTCCCTCCTCTTCCCCTCTATAGTGATAATCATTGTAGCAGAATTCAATAAACCGTATCTACCATCCTCCTTCCACAGACAAGGGAGTAACGACAAAAACGTTTTTCTCTTTACCATTGTTTCATGGGAAAAACTTGCTGCGATATATATGGAATGCCCCTCATATGTAAACATGCCACTCTTCTTTTTAGCAGATGGCAAAATAGTTCTGGCATGCTGATGATGCAATAAGCAGGCAATAATTGTATTCGCTGTGTTTGACTAGTCTGAAATATTACGTGATCTAAGCCTGTCAGCTTTCTTGAGTTCAAGGGGACCCTCAAACGTAACCTGGAGGATGTCTGGGAGGGATGTTTGCAGGAAACCCATCATATCAGTCCCTTCTTGACCCTTGGGTACCCCATGTATTCTAATCTTGTTCCTCCACGAACAGTCCTCCAACTCAGTAACTTTAGATTGTAACCTGACAATATTAGTACCCCAAATGGGTTGTTGCCCATGGACCTGAGCAATCTTATCTAGCCTCTTGTTAGTGTTGTCTATGCACTGATGTATAGTAATCAAATCTAATCTCAAAGATTTACTGACTGTGGCCATGTCGGAAATGGTTGTGTCAAATGTAGAGATCTTAGTAATGATAGAGGTTAACTCTAGCAGAACAGTGGCAAGCGTGTCTGTATCCACCCCAGGTGATGTCTGACCAAGCTCCGCCATGTTGCAGACCTCCGGGGACGCGTACTTTAGTTCGCACACTACTCCCTGCCCAGACATATAAGTTAAGGACAGACATAGAGGTGGATATAGGACAGCCGCCCAATGAGCTGCAATACTTTTCCCCTCCCGTTATCAAAGGATATAACTATAATGATATCTTTGCTAAGTACTACTCCGGTCTGTACCACAGGGCCCCAAGGCAAGATGCTGATGCAGTCCATGACTACATGGAGGGGTTACAACTGTTGCAGTTAGGAGAAGATGAGGCTGAGGCACTAGGGGCAAACATTTCCTTCCAGGAAGTGAGTGCGGCCATTAAACATATGGCACATAACAAAACCCCAGGAACTAATGGCTTCCCGGCTGAGTTCTACACCACCTACTCGGGCAAACTGGTACCGCAACTAATGTCACTATACTCCGCAGCTCAAACTGTGGGGAAGTTACCTGACAGCACCAGTGAGGCACTCATAATATCAGTTCTAAAACCAGGAAAGCCAGCCCATGACCCCACGGCCTACAGGCCGTTGTCAATGCTAAATATTGACTATAAATATTGAGTAAGATTTTGGCAGCCAGGCTCTTACCCCAGATACCAAAATGTATCCAACCAAACCAGGCGGCTTTTATCCCGGGTCGGAATACAACCATTAACATCAGGGGACTCCTGGCCATTCTAGAAAACGGCGATTATGATAAGACCACAGAGGCGTTGTTTACAGTGGATATAGAGAAGGCATTCGACAGCCTCAAATGGCACTTCCTATATGAGGTGTTGCACAAGGTGGGCCTAGGCAGTGGATTCCTAGCATGGACGAGATTATTGTATGCAAACCCGATGGCCAGAGTACGCATGGGGAGGACTATCTCTTCGGGTCAGAGAGTGGAGCAGGGAATGTGACAGGGAAGCCTTATGTGCCCCCTTCTCTTTGCGCTGGCAATGGAGCCTTTGGCATGTTGTGCACGAATGGGTGAGATTATCGGGGAATGGCAGTGTGGGACTTGCAACACCACATCGCCTTGTATGCGGGCAACCTCCTGATCTTTCTTTGAGACACGAGAGAGGATCTGAGGGGAGAGTGGAACATGCTGGAACACTTTGGCCTCCTATTGGACCTGCAAGTAAATTGGCAGAAATCCAGACTCTTCCCTGCGATGCCTGATAGGCATCCCCCAGATGAGCTGGACCACCTTCTGCTGGAACCCAGATGCCTGCGGTACATAGGGGTAAATATATATTAAGATACAGCTGACCTATTGGAGTGCAATGTGGGTAAAGTGATCTGCTCCCTTCAGTCATCCATGGAGTTCTGTAAAACATTGTCGATATCAGTGGCAGATAGAGTGGCGCTCCTGAAGATGGTTGCTCTGCCGAGGCTGCTATGCTATACTGCTTCAGCACACTTCAGGTGTGGATACCTCCGACGGTGTTCTGGTACTTGAATTCAGAGATCATATTGTTTATTTGGGGGATGGGCCACTGACGAGTGGCACTAGCCACGCTGCAGCGCTCCACAGCAACTGGAGGGATGGCAGTCCCGGACTTCGAGGCACGCTATATAGCGGCACAAATAAACTGGCTGTTCCAGTGGCTGGCATCCAGACGGAGTCTCGACTGGGCATGAGCCCGTTTACGCCGCCATCCTCTCATCTCACAAAAAGTACTAGTGCACATATGATCAACTGGGGACACTGGAGAGCTCAGAGTTACAATCTGGAGCTGGACTATATATTTGCAAAGGACTCGTAGTAGAACTCCGTACTCTCCTTACCTACCCCCAGACATGCTTCGACAAATGCCATATGGCAGAAACTGGACGGGCCTCGACACCTGGATTGCAGCGGGGGCAACTCAGGTGGGGGACCTGTTTCGAGACTCTGAGCTACTCCTGTTTGCTGAGTTTGGTCTGCCTCAAGGTCATTTCTCTTGCATAGGACCCTCACTACAGCGTTCAGGAAACACTGGGGTACCGGATCAGCAGAACCGCTTGCGCTGGGCTGCTGTAGATATGTGGCCTTATCGGCAGGCACAAGTAAAACAGTCTCATGTCTTTATAAAGTGATACGAAACGATCTTCAATGACCAACGGAGCGATTACGAACACAATGAGAGGAGGACCTGTGGATTCTGATTCCTGAGGCGGACTGGGATACCATAATCGAAAGAACACCGAAGGCCTCGTGGAATGTGCGGTTCAAGTTAATGAATTACTATACTCTGAATAGGGCCTACCTTACCCCTATGAGAATTACAAGATATTTCCAGGTGGAGGAGGCAGCTTGCCCCCGATGTGGGGAAAGGCAGGCACATACCCTTCATATGTTCTGGGAGTGCCCCATTCTGAGCGCCTTTTTGGAAGAGGTCTTGAATATAATTGAAACAGTCACTGACAGGGAGATTAAACACAGCTCGGGTCACTGCATACTGGGATGGTTCCCACACACAGCCAAAACCAAAGTCACAGGGAAATTCTAAGACCTTGCATATTTACTGGCCAAACGGGAAATCACCAGGGACTGGTGGCACATCTAGAATGAAGGGCCTAGGATCATAACAGAGACAGGAACTGGAAAAATGGGCGAGATGTGACAGAAGAATACTCCTGAGGGAAGCACAACGGGGCATAGGCACATTTGAAGCAGCGAGGGCCTGAGGAGGGCTAGTCCATGAGCTAATAGCACTGGACTCAGACGCTGTGGTGGTCTCGCCCTCCAGATCTCCACCTCTGGAGCAGAACAGAGAAAGAATGGATCAGATTATACACCAAGCCCCCCGTCTCCCATACCTCAATAGCTTGCATGCATCTACACACAACAAGCTCCCAAAGTGCACACTCATACCATATATAGGGACAAAATCGAAGCGATGAATAGATTCAAGGGGGGAGGGAGTTGAGAATGTTTGTGATGGGAAAAGGAAAAGGGAGAACAACGACATTCAATTGTCTTATTAGCATGCATGCAATGTATAATGATGATGCGATACATGTGCAAAACCCTAATAAAATCTGTTTTATAAAAAAAAAAAAATCAAAGGATATAACTATAAAAGTCTAGGAAGTTTGCAAAAGACAAACTTAAGTCTAGGAAGTTCCTAAAGACAAACTTTCCTCAACAACGGTGGTGTCACTCCTTGAAAGTGCGGTCCCCGGATGTTCACATAGTGTTGTTGCCAATTGAAATCATCCTTCTATACTCTAGGACGCAACATCCAATTGTCAGTCCATGAGAATCATATTCAGGTTTTGGTTGGGCACAATAAGCTAACAGTCCTGCATTAAAGTGGCACAGCAATACCAGGTCCAGACTACCCATCAGAAGAAATATAGTACACAGCCCACGGTATTCCAGGCCTTACTGAATCAGAGCTCCACAGCTAGTCATCCAAAGGATCCAAATGCCAAAATGCACACTAAATGTCAGTTGAACCCAGCTCAGCCAATCCGCAGAGTCTTACATTGAATCCCTCCACCCTCTTTGATCCAGTACTTTATGAAAACCACAGATCATAAAATGCAATACCTCTAGTGCAGAAGGGGCCACCTGGCTATCATGAAATGTCTGTCCTCATACCGTGCATCCTAAGGGAAACCATATTCAGAAAGTATCAGACCCTCCTTAATTTCCTTCCGTATGCTCTCATTGTCTCTAACAAGGGAGTGTGCTACCAGACGCATTGATCACACTCTGTCTGTGGCCCACCCAGAGTAACCTTGGGTACATAGATAGGCCCGCAGGTATGGGGGGCGAGTCACCCCTATCAAGCCCGCCAAGACCAGGAGAGCCACCAGAACTCAGGACCATGAAACGCGACTTCAAATGCCTAGAAAGACGATGACACATCAGGGAAAATCCCAAAGACCAAGTCACCTTCAATCAGCCCTCAACAAATAACATCAACACCTGAAAGACATGCAAGATGCGCTTGGCAGACAGCATCCTAGACAACTTCAACCACAGCAAGGAACTCTTCAACATCATTAGAGAGATCTCCTGCCCTTCAGCCACTAAAAACACAATCTCCCCTTCCCAGGATCTCTGCAACACCCTGGCTGACTACTTCCACAACAAGATATTCAGCATTTACAGCAACTGGGAACCCCAACCCACCAACCTCTATAGCCTTCTCACGCAAACTGACACCACCCACAGCCATTGGCTCACCACATGGAAACCGCTCACCGCACAGAGCACCACAGTGATCATGTACTCCATCCACTCTGGAGCACCCACAGACCCCCTGCCCCCACCACCTCTTTAACCTCAGAAGCAAGGCAATCAGCTGCAAACTCACCTCCATTCTCAACGCAACCAGCACCACAGCCACCTTTCCTATTCGGTGGAAACATGCAGAGGTCAGACCCCTCCTCAAGAAACCCTCCCCTGAACCCAGCAAACTCAAGAACTATCGCCCCATATCTCTGCTCCCCTTCCCCATCAAAGTCCTTGAGAAGGCCATCAACCACCAACTCACCAAACTCCTGGAGAGCATCAATTTGCTGGACACCTCCCAAACCGGCTTCCATGCCAACCACAGCACCAAAACCCCCCTGATCGCCGCCACCAATGACATCAGGTCCCTCCTCCAACACCGGGAGACAGCAGACCTGATCCTTCTCGACCTCTCAGCAGCGTTCTACACCATATCCCACTACATCCTCATCAAAACACTCAGCCACATCAGGATCCACGGAGACACCCTCAAATGAATTGCATCCTTCCTCACAACAGGACGAACACATCAGAACCCATGGCCTCAACATCATATCCTATACAGATGACACCCAGCTCATGCTCTCACTCTCAGAAGACCCCTCCACCACCAGCACCAACTTCCACACCTGCATGATGAGCGTCATTGACTGGATGAAGACCAACTACCTGAAGCTCGACAAGATGGAAGTGCTGATTTGTGGGAACAACACTTCCCAGTGGAATAACACTTGGTGGTCATCCTAACACAGACCCATATCCACATCGACAGGCCACACCCGCAAACTCTTCAACATCCTGGAGAGAAAACTCACCATAAAACGCCAGATCAATGAAGTCTCCTCCACCTGCTTCCACACCCACCACATGCTCCGAAAGATCTTCATATGCTCCTCATCAACAGCAGGAAAGCCATCACTCATGCCCTAGTCACCAGCAGGCCGAACTACTGCAACATGTTCTATGCAGGGCTCACCACCCAACTCCGGAAGAGACTCCAGATGATACAGAATTCAGCTGCCAGACTCATCCTCAACCTCCCCAAATGGACCACCTCAGGAACCTCCACTGGCTCTCCATCCAGAAAAGATGCCAATTCAAGATGTTGGCACACACCTACAAGGTCCTCCATAACCAAGCACCGGCATACATAAACCACCGTCTGAACTTCCACCAACCCTCCAGACTCCTGTGCTCTGCCTCTCTTGCTTTCGCTCACACTATCAGCATCCACCAAAGAAACAGTGGAAGCTCCTTTTCCTACCTCGCTGCCAAGTCCTGGAACGACCTCCCCCTGGAACTTCAAACATCATCCTCTCTCCCTGAATTCAGAAAAGGACTAAAGACCCTCACGGATGATTAGACACACTCTAAAAATCCGAGTTGATTGATTGATTCAAGCAGCTACCCCCTCGGCTGCCACATCCAGCATATTACACACACTTATAGCAGAAGATGACTGCAAAGGATATCCCTCCTCATGACTTGCACACCAGTTCTAATCAGCCCCTGCCTCCGGGTATACTTAAGGAGATCCATGGTCAAAATATCTACAGACCTTAAAATAGCAGCACTGTACCTTTGTTTGGGGGTAAGCAGTTTAAGCAGTAGGCAACAGAAAAGCAGTGGTAGTCCTCACCACAGCTCTTGTTCAGAAGGGTCTTCACCCATTAGTTCAAGACCAGCAAAGAATTAGAAGGAGATTCACCTGACTTCAAAATGGTGTTCTGTTCCCTTGTGCCAAGTGAACCAGAATATGCAGCCGTAATTACGTGTAACAACGTATGCGCTCTCCTACTTTAATTAAAGAACAGGGACCATTGCATTTTTGACTGAGTGACCCTTCTCATGCCCCCAAGAACTTCAGGGTGTTACACCTCTGATGGAATCGAAGCGCAGATATGTAAAATGGTGGCTCATCTGCACTTAAAGCCTCACTCTGCCTGCATTAGACCACCTACCGCTCTATAGCACAGCAGCAGCGCTTCTAATCAACTGGTGGTCTCCCCTCTCAGCAACCCACTAGTTGGACCCACTTGCTTCTCACCTCCCTCGTCTCCAGTCCGAAGTGCTCCTCCACAATGTTTGTGGCCAGTGGGGGGTAGGGGGAGCAACTCCAGATATTGCTAACTTTGTTTCGGGGGGTCAAAACGAAAAGTGTACCGATTCAAAATATAGGCCACTGCTTCTCACGGAGGATTCTGGTTAGTTTAGAGTCCCCACCCCACAATGAAATGTATTGTTAGTAAATGCAGGGTGCCAGGTGCCAGAGCCTTAATGAGGGTTGCCATCTTGGACTCAGCAACGTAACGCCCCCCCCCAGCTTTCTGACCATGGAAGTTATACACTAGGACATTTCCATAACACATGCAACAGGTCACAACAAGGCTGTCCACATATCCAACAATCAGAGCGAGGGAACACTCCCTTGCAAAGTCTGGATAGTGTCCAAAACCAATTGTATAATATTTGTAAATAAGAAAATACAAATGTAGCTTACCTTATGTATTAGCATAAGAGTATAATAAAGAAGCCCAGCCCTCCTATGTATTTTGTCTTCCAATATGATATTGTACTTCCATTCTCTCATTAAAATTGTCCCCAGTAGCTTTCTGCACAACTCAGTAATTAAGGCTTTGTATTTGCTCCACGTTGCCAGGTATCCATGGATAGGGTACTCTATTGCTTGTGGGCCAACTTGCATTGTAACAATTGTCTTTATTGCCATATATGTTGGGGCAGAGTTGGTATTCAGTCCTGAGTACAGTGAAAGACTTAATAGTATTGTCCTCTGCCTTTGTCTCTTCATACATTCCAGTGCACCTTGGAACCACCAATCTGAATTAAAACATTGTGCGGTATGGGTGCTGATTGATGGAATGATGGATCTATGCCAAGTCTCTTATGGACATCTTTCCATGTCTCTTCTGTCACTTTAATAATAGGATTGAGTGCCCCTTTTTTATTAGGCTGGAAAGTATAGATGGGAAGTGTTCACGACCTAAGGCCTAGTATTTGCATTATAGTTTCTCCCATATAAGTTTTTGGTCCCCTGATCATAGGAAATCTGCCAGTTGGGACAACTGAATTGCTTAGGGCCCGATTACGAAGTGGTAAGGAATGGCTCTGAACCTCAGTTGGAGCAATCCTTACTGCATCGTAATCTCCTGTTTGTAATAATTTCTGACCGACCTATTTTGATGGAGTGGGTTGGAAATTATTACAAACAGGAGTACCGAATGGCGCCATTCGTAAGGCCTGCAGTAATCCCTCAGCTGGCTCTTTCCGGCCGAGGGATTACGATGGCAGTTTCCCACTGCCTTTCTGTGCCGGCCTTTTCAACACAGAAAGGCATTGAGAAACTGTGTTTGTGGCCCCCAGCAGGGCCCCCAAGCGTGCAAGGCCACCAAATGGCTGCCTAGGGGGCACCTATGGTGCCACCCTGTTTATCCCTGCACCCGGTGGCAGGCACCTTGTGGTGCCTGCCACCGGGTGCAGGGATGAACTGCACCTCTCCTCTTTGCTATGAGACCATGCATTCCATTTGGAATGCATGCTCCCATAGCAAAGTATAGGATTGTGACCATCCTAATAGCTGGGCTGGAACCAATGACAGGAGGTCGTTTGGTTCCATTTTAAGAGCAATGTCAGACGGACTCCGGTCCGCCCGACATGGCAACCGGGTCCTTAGTGTTGGACATGGCCCTTCTTAAGGGAATTTACCCCAATATTTTTTTGCTTTTCCCTCCTAGTCTTCACAGACTCTCTCCATCTGGACACCTTCCCACTAGGGAAGGTGAGGTTGCTCACCTTGCCCGCAATAGGCAAGGGGTGCGTACGCAATCGGTTTAGGTGCATGCTCCCCGCTAGTAGTGGGACGTAGCACTGAGTGTGCCACCCACCGGATAGCCTGTCAACCATGTATCATACCTAGGTTGGCATCACTTACGTCTCAATCAACCATGAGGGCACCTCTGCAGGGAAGCCCTGAAGGGCACAGGGAGGTGGTAAGCTGAATGCCGGGCAGGTAACTATGGAAGTTTCCTGCTCAGGTAGTGAGGAACTCCCTACCAGGGCTTCCCCTGCCTTGGAATTTGGCTCTTCCCATGGGATGCTCATGGGGTGTCGCTGATTCTCTTGAAGGGCTTCATCGCTCTGAGCACGTCTCATTGTCAAGGCAGTCTGGAAGTGTGTGCACCTTCCAACACAGGCGAGTAAGAGGTGCTGACACTATATTCTGAAACATGGGCCAGTCTGCCAATGCAGACGTGAGAGTGCGCACCTGGGGGGTGTTAACTCTGCACCCACCCTGCCATTACAGGCCACGGTGTGTGCATCGGCCCTTGTGCTGGTTCGAATAAATGTCCAGCCTGCTGTTGCAGGATTGAGGATACGCCCAGGCACCTATGGCATTTTGGATAGGTGCCCAGGCCTGCCATCATGGGCCAGTGAGTGCATACCTGCATCCCCGGTGCTCTAACACTTGTGTCCGGTCTGCCACTGCAGGCCTTTTTTCCATATGCTTGCACCCATGGTGCTAGTGGCAAGGTGCCCGTTCTGCCCTCGCATCCCGGGTGTGTGCAATCGCACCTGTAAGGGGTCAACCCGAGTCCGGCTGGCCCAAGCAGGGTTGTGTGCACGCACTCACACCTTAGGTTCTAGGGCCTGCATAAGCCCATGTGCCCGGCCTCTCATTACAGAGGGAAAGTGTGTGCACCCTTCCTACTTCCTACTTGTGTTGGGAAGTGGCACTGACTTGATTCTCTGAAACATAGGCTGGTCTGCCAGCACAGACTAGTGTGTGCGCACTGGCATCTATAATAATTAAATTCATGAGCAGCCTGCTAAACAGGCCACTGTGTGTGCGCACCCGCACGTATTGTACCTCGTGATTGCGTGTGCAGCCTGCCACAGCAGGCCTGTTTGTATGTACTGACACCCGTATTTATTAAACCTGTGCCCAGTCTGCCATTGCAGAATAGTGGGGGTGCTCTTGCACCCTTGGTGCTAGGGATTATGTGTCCAACCTGCCATTGCAGGTAAGTGTGTGCACTAGCGCACATGTGCCCAGGTAATGAGGAATACATGTGTGTGTTTTTTCACCACCTATTAGGCTTGCTCTTTCTACACTTCAGCCCGGTCTACATCTGACTCTAAGGGGCATATTCACAAGGACCTACCGCCTATTTATCTCCACCCTAACCCATCAAAAGTGGAGATAGATTTTACATGGTATTCACAAGCGGGTGCAAACTGCAGACATCGCCAGTATTCCCGTGACAATTGCCCCAAAATTTATCTCCTCGGTGTACACCACCAACTAGCCCTAATGAGATGCAGAGTAGGCGTTTGCGTGCAAAAACACACGGAAAAACCACAACACCACTTTTACAACGAACTGCCAGATCTGCGATGTGAACCAAAAACAGGCGATAAGCCGCGGTAGCAGCAGGGATGTAACACTTGCCTTTTGCTGGTGTTAATCAGGACGACTACCTGCAGCATGAAAGGGAGCCCAGCCAAGAGCCACATCTGAAGACCCACAGATGCCATGGAGAGAATGATCATGCAGCTCCGAGACCCATGAGGGCCACAACACCCACCCCCACCCACCCCAGGCCCGCCACCACCCCCAGGACCAGTCCCGCCTCCCCGGGAACACCACAGAGGCATCGTACACAAAGACAGCGGACCCACCTGAAACGCACCTGCTGCCCAGACCCAACGCCAGAGGAGGACATTGCCCACTACAGGCCCAAAAGGACAACCATCCCCCGCATCCTGACCCACATCCCCACCTGCTGACGGTACCAACCCAGCGGACAACCAACAGCACGCAGCACATGTCGGCCTCTGGTACATTCCAACCAACAACTGCCAGAGTTGGAGGAGTCTCACAGCCAGCCCTATCCAAGTTCATCACACCTGTCCTGGATGCCAACAACAGCCTGGTACACCAGCACCTCCACTTCACCCACACTGCGCAGGAGCAGCTGGAGACCAAGTAAGGCCCCTACGCCATAGCTGGATTCCCTCATGTGTCAGGGCCAATCAACTGCACACATGTACAATTCGTGCCCCCTGCCGACACTGCACACAACTACCACAACAGAAAGCACACGCATACCATGAATGTGCAGGCAATAGTGGACCGCCCGGGACTCCTCAACAATGTCGTGGCCAACTCCCCAGTGCATGATTCTCACATCTCCCGACAGTCCATCATCACCCAGCGCTGCCAGGATGGCACCCATGGAAATGCAGAGCCCGTTGGTAAGTCCAAAATGAACACACCACACACCTCCAGCCCACAGTCATGCAACTCACAACACTGGCAATGGGCATGCAGCACAACTACACAACATCCCAACCGACCAGACACAACAACACGACTCCATTGGGAATCTGGCCTTCCCATGCCCACAACCCAGCCACGGCATGGCACCACAGACACACAATAGCAGGATGTGAGTAGAGGCATGGAGCAGGCATGTGCAAGAGCGGCAAGTGACGAAGGAATGTGAACCTACCCAATGCCAGGTGTGGCGTGGAGGTGCCGGACAGACCACAGAGTGCAAACCACAGAAATGGCCATGTGGAGATCAACTGCTGGTGCATGGAGTGTAGTGGCCAGTGGATGCTACCATGTCCCCACAGGCTGTGGGGCAGAATGTGTAAATGTCGCACGTTACGTCCCCCCCTGCATGCGTGGGCGGAGTGGGTTGGACATGCGTATGCCGGGCCTGCGTAGGGGTGTGAACAAAAAGCCTGTCGCACTGGGCGTGGTTCTCATTCGGAATGGACAACGTGTCTGCCAGGGCGGCGCCTCTCAGCCTGCCACAAGTCCTGCGCCGAGCGTGGCGGGGCCTGCGTCCCTGTGCGCCTGCCGCACCCTGGGCCACTGGTCCCCAGACCCATCATGCCTGCCCCAGCGCACCAACGAGGCTCCGCTCACCTGCCTACACCAGCATGTGTCAAAGAGGGCCCACCACGTGCCGGTGCAAGCTCCAAGCACCGGTCCCGTGACCTCTGCAGCCTCCACAGACCATCGCTGGCCCCCCGACGCTGGTCCACATTACTCCTTTCTCATTTACATACTCCACCGGCGTCTTCTTTGGCCCAGTATGTCCCACATATGGAACTGTGTCCTGAGTCTTGAATGGCAGTGACCCCAAGTCTGTGGCAGTGGCCACAGCACCAGACTCCCTTTGATCAGTGAGGCATAATTCCATATCTCAGGCCTGCAACACGTGGTGCCACCAAGCCTGTTCAACGCAAGCCGGTGACACGTGGTGCCACTAACCCTGTTCAATGCAAGCCGGTGACACGTGGTGCCACTAACCCTGTTCAACGCAAGCCGGTGACACGTGGATGAGAGCTCAGGCCTACCCTGCGGACCAGTAGGTCCCACATCCAGCACTTAGTCACGAATCATGAATGGCAGAGTCCACATCATTGAACGCACGGAGAGGAGTAAGAGGAAGATGCGGCTCAGTCCGGACAAAAGCCGGATCAGAGTCACGGAGGTGATCGAACACTATCAACAACTGACCTGGTGCCATCAACCCTGTTCACCGCAAGTCCACGTCCCGTGGTGCCACTGAACCTGAACTACGCAGGCCGGTGGGGCCATCCAACCTAAGCCGGCGACACTCAGTGAATGGCCCGTGCTGACTGCTGCCTCAGGCCTACACTGCGGTCCAGTAGGTCACACATGTGGAACTGTGTCTTGGGTAAGTTGTGGAGGAGTCCACACCATTGGACAAGCCTCATCGCAGGCGGCATCCCCTAACAGCAGTGGTGCCACTAACTCTGTGCGCAATGAGTCATGGGCACTTTCTGGTTGGACTTTGGTGGCGTCTGAGTCCATGGCCTGGTGGTTTTCTGCATCTTCATCTGGCTGGACCGGACTTGGTGCCCGACATGTGTCTGTTCCATTCATCTCCACCATAGTGACTGTTTCAGCGTGGTTCTGCCCTCTGCATCATGCCCTGGGGGTACACCTTCCACTGTCCACCGAGACACTCCGCGACAAGCCCCTTTGTCATCTACGGAAACCTGCTCTGCTCTCGTGACCCTGCCCCAGTGCCCCGCAAGTCAGCGGCCCATGGCGGTAGGCCCGTGCAGGACGCTGTGCATCCGGCGCCACTAACTCTGTGCAGCACAAGTCATGGGGCCTTTAAGGTTGAATGGTTGTGTCCTTTACGATGTACACTGTTGTCGATTTCTGACTGCACCAGGCAGCCCTTGCTGGCTGGTGTGCACACACCCCACACACATCCAACACAGGTGTCACTCGATATGTGTACCTGCTAATAAATGTGGCCGGGGGCACGTGCCCGTAGCCATTCACACCATCTGAGCAAGTGTGTCTGTGTGGTCATTGTGTCAGCATGATGGGCATGGGCCCTGCAACATCACAGTGTGCTGTCTTCAGCGGAAGATACCATGTCACCTCAGCGTTGGCAGTGACCCTGGACATGTAGCTTAGCACGCCCCCCCTGCATGCACAAGCGGCATGTGCTGGTCCGGCGTACATCAGGTCAGTGCAGGGGTGCGCTGATTAGGCAGGGGGAGCAGGGCGTGGCTCGGACCTGGCCTTGGGCAGGATGTGCGGTAAGTGTGTCTCTGTGTTGGGGTGTTGTCGCCACCAGGGCCACAGTAGTCGATGTTGCAATGTAGCATGCACCAGGAGGGCGGGCCTGCACGTACGGGGAAATATAGGAGCACAAGACCGCTCGGGGTCTTGGCACATGCATGCCAGGTGTTATGTGTATGAGTCCTGCGGCTGCATGAGTCAGCTGCCTAGCCTCATTCGCAGCGCGATCACAGCCAGCCATGGACTGTACACCTGCGTCCACCCTGTCCGGACCATTGGCCTACACTCATGTGGCCGCACACCTTCAAAGGCCAGCGTCACGGTGTTGTTGGCATGCCGCTGGACCTGCACGGACAGGCATGACAATGGTGTGCTGTAGGAGTGCACGTGATACATCCGCGCAGCGCACACAAGTTTGGGGGCTCATGGGAGGGAGGAGCAGCTGTGAGGCAACCTAACACACAGTGAGGCCGCTTATGTGCCACGTGCTGGGCATATCATCCATGATTCCCAGGGTCGCAGACATCCCACCACACCCACGACAGGCCTCTGTACATCTCCTGAATGCATGCAGATGGTGAAGTTACTGTAGGGATGAAGGGTCCTTTGTCTGTACGATCAGGTGGTGGCACATCTGCAACTCCGAGCTGGGACTTGCATGTGGCCAGCACCCCCTGACAGATACGATAGCCTTTACTTGTGACTCCCACACTACGCACTGCCCAACGTGAGACTAACGTGTACACATCCCACACGCAGAAGTCCTTGGTCGTAGTTAGCGTGCGTGAGATGGCCTTCACACATACTCCCACCCCACCCCAGGCCTGCACCCGTTGCA
Source organism: Calotriton arnoldi (assembly GCA_963921515.1). NCBI lineage: Eukaryota > Metazoa > Chordata > Amphibia > Caudata > Salamandridae > Calotriton > Calotriton arnoldi. Next base: position 1,809,874 of record CAWUFW010002500.1, on the reverse strand, counting down.
CACAGACACTGCTCATTGCTCCGAACTGTGCCATTTCATCCACAGGACTCGCGCAGGGCAAGCCAGTGCTGCTTCAAGCAGACCATCCCGGACACATGCTCGACTCCAGTCACGTGGACCTGTACCGTGCACGTCTGCTGCATGTACTGGGGGCACTGCCGTTGGCAGTGCTGCAGATCAGTTACCGGCTGAGCTTCCTCCTTGCGAATGTCACCTGCGTTCAGCCTGTGTTGCATTGTTGCTCGTGCATACTCGAGTGGACCATGGATGTCTGCCTCTCCAACGTGACTGTAGCTGACCTGGATTTCGGTATGTGTGCGCGCCCTGTTGGCCCACGACCAGGAGTGTCACCGTGATGCCCCTTTATGGCATGCATGGATGTTTGGCATGCATGCTGGCAACTGGACCTGGGAGATTGCACGAGTCATTGTGTGCAGTGAGCACATTGAGCCGCTACCCGATTGGGCTTTGGTGCACATTGGGCCAGGGGTTGGAGTCAGCACATCTGTCCGGGTCAGCTGATGGATTACGTCGACGACATGTCAGATGTGGTGGAGAACGGTCTCTCATTGGAGATGTTGGCCTACGCTGCTGCACTCGCGTTCATTTACGAGTGACAAGGTATCTGCAGCCACAACTGGATGTGACCCATTGCATGTGTCCCGATGCCTGGTTGCATGTTGGGAATCTGGTCACATGTCCCAAGACAACAGTGGAAATGGCTGCATTGGCCTGGACTCCTGATCCATGCACGGACAACCAACGCGGGTTGGCACTGACTTGTGTTGGTGAGGGACTCCCCCGGGGTGGACATGGTCACTTTCCTACGTTCCTCATTCAGACATGCTGCTGCATTGGTCTGCATATCGTGGCACTTCTCTTGGCCGTACTGACATGCACTTGTTGATAAAGTTTCCGCACTTTCACTTGTCTCCAACTGTGTTGTGTCTTGATTTGTATGCCAATGTGTGTGTCACGGACTCTCTGGCTCCCTGCCATACGTGCGTTGATCCCCCATCAGGGCTGTGGGTTTGTACTTGTGTATTATCATGTCCCTGTTTCGTGCTTTGCCAGATGCGTATGGCCGTTTGCTGGCCACAAGCGGGTGCACTTGTGTCCTGTGTTCTGTTGTGCAAATGTTGGTGTTTGTACCACATTGTGTTCGATGTTGGGGTGCTCTGCTTCCTATGTGTGTGTGCTGCATTGTGTGTGAGATGTCCCTTCACCTCTGATTTGGCTCACCCTTCTCCCTTTCAGGCAGTGTGGTTTTCACTTCTGTGCTTGTTCAGTGCTGTGATATTGCCGGGTTGTGTGACTTGTGCTCTTGGTTGGTGTTATTACTCTTGGGCATGGTTTGTCTGCAGTTGTGCTGGGCTTAATTGTGCATGTGTGCCATTGTGCCCATCTCCCCCCGTCCCCCCAGTCCCTGGTAGTTCCTCTCCCTGTTGCTGTTGTGTCTGTTGTTTTGGGGAGTTTCTGGTCCCCGGGTCCTGCCACCATCTCCAGACTGATGTGGTGGACACCATTTCCTCCATGTCATCCATCTCCTGGAGTGGCGCTGGACTCCCACCTCCGGTGTGCATTGCTGCCTTCTTGTTGTTGGCGTGTTTCTGCTTGTTTGTGCGTTTCGCATCATTCCGGCTGTTCTGGTTTTCTTCCATTGTCCTCCTCCGCTCTCCGGGATGCATTCACCTTGTCCACGATGGCCTGCCATGTACAATGTTTTGTTGCCAATGGGGCTTGTAGGGTTGTATACTGGCTCCGGTTGCCTCCATTGTGCTTGGCTGTTGTTTTCTGTTTGGTTTGTCTTTCTTTTTCAGGCTTTTGTTGTGCTTATTCCCGCCTGCCGTGTGTGTGTCGTGGGCCTGGCAGTGCTTATCGCTGCTTTTCTCATCGCGAATGGGCTCATCGCACGTTTTGTTGTGTTGTGGTTTGTGTTTTTATCTCGGTCGAGGTGGTTGTATCGCGGACATTGGCCGCGTTTTCGGCGGACTATCGCATGTTACCGCCGTGTTGTGAATTCCACGTTAACACGGGGTTATTTTCCCGCGATAGGCTGCGATGTGTAAAGTTGTGTTAACATTTTTTGGAGATGTTTAGCACATGTTCTTGTGAATATACCCCTAAATGTTTAGTGTGTATCATGCACTATTCACACCTATATTATACAGTGTTGACCACAACTTCTCCCGATTTACGAAGTCAAGAGCTAACTTCAGGCCCACAAAGATCAAATATAGTAGGCTAGTCTTAACACAGTATACTTGAGCCACCATTCCGATCCTTGACCTGAAGCCAGCCTGAGTGAAGATTTTCTTATTATCCATCCAGCCCTGTAACCTACTGAGAAGTACTTTGCCAACGATTTACCTTACACTGTCTAATAGTGAAATTGGGCACTGGTTTGAGTTTTCTGACTGCCCTTTTTGTGTAATGGTACCAAAACCACTGATTGCCAAGAAATCGGGATTCCATCAATCGTAACAGCAGCATTAAACACCTTAGTAAGAACCTGGTACCAAGATTTAAGCTCCTCACAGAATGAGTCAGAAAGTATTAGATACGGGCCTAGCTTTGTTCTTTTTTAAGCTTAGAATGGCTATTGAACCAGGATAGATAATACCTCTTTTTGCACTCAACAGGTTCATCTTTTGATGCAACTTTATAATTTACAGGATATTTATTTGAAAATAGTTGCGTAGTGGACTCACCTGTACCTTAGCGCCTGTATGGCAATCCAAACCACTCTTCCTGCCTTTCCCTGCATCTGAAACAATGTTGCGGAACTTCTTTGTGCTCTCCCTTTCTTCAGCATCCTCCAAGTATGCCGACTGTCTTTTTTTTCCCTTTAATACAAGCTTTATTGGAGTGTAATACAAATGTACAGAATTAACTTTTTGTTCAGAATAATAAACCAGATTAGATAAAGTGATTACAGACCAAAAGGAAGAAGTACTTACAAAAAGCAGTATTTAATATAAAAATGAGATAAATTATACAATAAACGTGTTGATAATGTCACAATTCTGCACTTATAGTATTGCCTGTTTTATATTTTATAATAAAGAAAAGAGGAGAAAAAAGGAAGAAATCGGAATAAGAAAGAGAAGAGAAAAAGAAAAAGAAGGAGAGGAGGAAGAAGGAAAGGAGGAAGAAGAAAATGACAAATAAAAAAGAATATAGTAAATATCTGTATTTGTATCACATAATACACCATATATATTTATATTACCTTATATTCCTACAGCAACTTCATGTCATATAACAGCATATCTTATACAGAGGCAATGGCAAATAACTATATATAATATTGAACAGGAAAGGAAAAGCAGTCACGGGGGTTGGAAAACCATCATAGAATCTTTGGAGGGTTTATGTTTCTTGCTTAAGTATCCAACGAGCGGAGACCAAAAGTGGTCTTTATTAATTATCTGTAATGTAGATGTAGCCGATGCTGTATCAAGTCTATGGTGAGAACAAAGAAGATTCCACCAGTCAGCAACATTAAAATTTTTGGCATCATTCTAGTTGAATGTAATGACTTGAAATGCAATGGCAAGTGATATGTTCAGAAATTTACCTAATTTGGAGTGTGTGGGCCATGTATGCGAGGAACTTCCCAAAAAGATGCACTGAATATCGAACGGGAAATTAATGGAACAAATCACAGAAATATTTCTGTACACCTATAGCCAAAAGGCTGTAATTGGCGGACAGTTAAAGAACATATGTAAATATGTTCCAGGAAGAGCGTTACAGGACCAATACATATCCGAAAATGATGAATTATATTTATACAAAGAAACTGGGGTAATATAGAGACTATTATAAAAATAATAAAGAGTTTGTGTAGTGCTGGCATTGCACGAGGTATGGTGTATCTTGTTCCAGAGTGAGCCCCAGACCTTTAAAGAAAGGAGTGTTGAAGATCAGACTCCCACATTAGTTCAGTTTTAGATTTTGAGTGGGTGGGGGTGGTGTAATGTAAATATTTATATATATATGATGTTTTAAAGGATGACAAAAGCCTGATTGGGTCAGGAGGAGATGAAGGAATAGGAGATTTCGATTGATTGAGCATGGACATAGTATGCAGAAGAACACCTTTGAGGGACTCATATTTGTTGGCATAAGCAGAAGAAAGATCAAATTTGGTTTGGATTTCCAAAAAAGACAGAGGAGTCATATAACACAATAATTGTTTAACTTGTATTATGCCTTTGAGCACCCATTGTTTCCAGAAAATAGTATGATTCGAAATTTTGATGGATTTATTATGCCATAAAGAGGATTCTATAAATTCCTGTATGGGAGACATAGATCGTGCATTAATACCAGAAGATACTATAATAGCATATTTAATAGGCGGAGCAAAAAAAGTTCGAGGAGGCTTTGAAAAACATGCTAAAGAGTAAAAATGAAAAGGTGACACAAGTGAATCTTCTAATTTACACCAAATACTAGTAGGTGAAGAATCAGTGGGGCTTATTTACAAGCCTCTTGAGCCACTTTTGCGTCATTTTTAACATGGTAAAAGTGATGTATGGGTGGCGCAAGGGGCTTGTAAATAAGCCCCAGTGTCTCTAATAGAGAGTAAGATTTGTTTTAAAGCAAGAGCAGCATGATATTGTTGAAAATTTGGAATGCTTACACCACCCAGTTCTTTAGGTCTGCAAAGTAATGCTAACAAAATACACACCTTTTTCCCATTCCATAACTATACTCTAAGTGATTTATTTAATAACCTAAAGAATTTTAAAGGAAGTTTAATAGGCAACATGGACGGGTAAAAATTAATGATAGGTAGAAACATCATCTTTATAGTGGACAACCTTCCCTACCAAGACAAATACAAAGGAGGCCACTTCTCTGTCATTTGTAAAACCTTATATTGGACATCATCTAAATTTATCTGAATTGTTTTTGCTATGAAAGTAGAATATTTAATGCCCAAACACTTGATAAAGTGTGGAGACCATTTAAGCCCAGTGCCATCAAACATATCCTTCATACAGTACTTATTCAAGGGAAGTACCTCAGATTTTGAAAAACTCAATTTATATCCAGATAGCTTGGAGTAGGTGGATAAACTATTATTAAAAGCTGGTATTGATGATTCCGTTTCAGAAACATAAAGTATCACAGAATCAACGTATGCTGTAAATTTAATCTCACTGTCTTTATGTCGAAAGCCTCGAAATGCAGGGGAGTTACTTAGAGTATGCAAAAAAGGTTCTAGAGATAAAATAAAAAATAAAGGAGTTAGAGGACATCCCTGTCTAGTACCCCGTAAAAGAGGAAAATATGAAGACTGAATCCCATTTAAAAAAACAGAAGTCATCGGAGAAGAGTACAGTATAGCTATATATTTGAGAAAAGTTGGACTAAAACCATGCCATTTAAGAGCCCTCATCATAAATTTCCAATGCTGAGACCGCATGTAAGATGTCTAAAAACACCCTGGAGTTATCAGTCATATGTCTTCCTTTAACAAATACTGTTTGTTCAAAGCCAACCATATCCGAAATAAGGGGAGAAAGTCTAATAGATATAACCTTGGCAAAAAGTTTGCAATCTAAATTCATAAGAGAGATGGGTCTAGAGTTGTTACATGAGAACATATCTTTATCTTTTTTAGGAATTAAACAGATCATAGCCTCCAAAACAGTACCCATAGCGTCATCCAATGAAATGAAGTACTAGTATAAAGTGAGTAAATGTGGGAGTAAAAGATGTGAAAAACAAGATTAAAATTCACTAGAAAAACCATCTGCACCAGGTGCTTTATCTTTGGGTAATGAGTTAAGAGCTGACTTTAATTCAGAAATTAAAATATGCTTGTCTAGAAAAGAAAGATCCTGTACTTGTTACTGTCTTTGTGGGAGAGAGTGAAAATATGTATCTAATGCCTCGACCATTGGAAAATGATCTGGTGTATAAAGGTGTGTACAATAATCAGAAAAACATTTCAACATTTCCATGTTTTTAAAATGAGGAGTCCCACATTCATCGATAATTTTAACTATTTTGGACTTTTGATATTTGACCTTCAAATAATTAGCAAGTAATTTGCCGGCCTTATACCGCCCTCCGTAAAATTTAGAGTTAATTTCTAACAATGTTCCAGTGGCTTCTTCTGTTGACTTTTTGTTGAATTCAAATTTGGCATTAATTAAACGATGTAACACATTGCGAAAAATTCATGTTCTAATTGTTTAATAGATTTAGGCAGTAATAGGGATTCTTTAGCAGCTTTTTTCCTTTTGGGAGTGATATAATTAATTATATGTCTGCGAGCAGAAGCTTGAAAGGCATCCCAAACTATATGAAATGGCATGTCAGGTGTGCTAATGTTTAGAAAGAACTCTTGTATAAAACCTTCAAAATTCTTCACAAATTCTCTGTCTTTCAGTAAACTATTATTAAAACACCATCTACTGGGTTCAGAGATCTCAGGTAATAAATCCAAGTCAACAATAACAGGAGCATGATCTGAAATCAATATTGACCCCATTTTAGCGTGTGTAAGCGAGGAAACTAGGGGAGGCGAGAGAAATATATAATTGATTCTAGATTGGAATTTATGGGTAGGTGAATAAACGGTATATTCCAACGTGTCCGGGGAATATAATCTCCAGTCATCAACTAGACCTCTGGAATGGATAAATCGTGTAAATGTTTTCTGCATTTTATTAGGAGCGTATTTAACTGTAGATTTTCTATCTCAAAAAGGGTCTACAATCTGATTAAAATCACCATCTACTATTAGATTTGAACTGGTGCAAAAGTGTAACACAACTGACATCCGCTCCCAAATCTTCATGTCTATACCAGTAGGACCATAAATGTTAAGGATGGAGATAGGTGTGTGATGAACAGTGGCATGTATTAATACCCATCGGCCCTCCGCATCTCTTTCCTCTTTCTCTATTATCAAGGGAAGGGATTTGTAAACCAATATAATGACCCCATTTTGTGATCAAGGGCTGAAGAACAAAAGACTTGGCCAACCCAATTTCTACACAGTGAGTTTAGATCCTTATCAAGTAAATGTGTTTCCTGTAATAGGGCAATATTGCATTTGGGGCATGCTAAGTGTATAAGGATTGGCTGCTTCTTAATAGGATTACGCAAGCCTTTGACATTCCAAAAGATAACGTTAAGAGTATTCGCCATTGCAAAAAAGTAAAATACATATTAGACTGCAAAAATCATAAAAAGCTATCAAAGCGGCTAAACAGCTAAATATAAATAATTCTAAAAATAGCTTAACAGTTGCATTTAAAGAAAAAACGTAATATATAGTAAGATCAAGGAAAACAAGAGGAGAAAAGAAACGAAAGAGAAAAAAAAGTGGAAAAAGAGATATGAATTGAGGAAAAACACAGTGAATCTGGTAGCGATGAGGAAGATGACAAAGAGCCAAAGGGCTTCAGTCATGAAGAAAATGGGACACATCCAGTGTGAAGAGAAGGGGTAGAGAACCACAAAAACTGAAGACAGACAGCAGACCAAGATCAAAAGAAGTTCCACAGCAATACCAACAGAGACAATCATTATAATAGAGAGAGAAATAGAGAATACAAAAGAGAGACGGCAGTTGGTCATATGAATAAAACCGACAAGACAACAATACAAATGGATCAACAAATAGGAATGCAAGGCACATAAAAGACCAATGAATACCACTTACCTAGACAAGAGGGTAATATGCAAACAGGAGGTCTAGGAAGAGAGGCACTTGGGAGACAACACACCAGAGAAAAGAATCCAGGTTGGTCAACATGCAGATGCAAAGGGGAATAAAGAAATAACAAAGTTACATAATTAGAAAATAAGCAGGAAGCATCAAATATAAAAAGAACACCATTGGGCAATGTACAAATTTTCATTAATAATGTTAAAGCTAACTTCTAGAAATAGTAATTATAAACAAAAAGGGGCCCAGAGTACAAGCATACAACAGATCAGAGACATTTAAAGAAAAGATTCAAGTCTTTCCAAGGTCCATTACTTCACCCTTGTGTCGAAAAATAAATTTCCTTAGATCTTCTGGACACTCAAACGAAAAAGTTTGTTCCTTATAAGTGACTTTAAAGAAACATGGGTGCACAAGACCATATCTCACATTCATAGATCGTAGAGTAGGGCGGAAAGATAAAAACTCTTTCTGACGAGCAGCTGTTGCACGCACTACATCTTGGGAGATAAACTCTCTGGCCAGACCATAGCATCTGCTTTCTTTGTTTGGCCGCCGATAAGACCATAATCAACTCAGTATATTAAAAAAAAAGAACAATTATTCCTCTAGAGTGGCCAGAATCCAAGGTGCCCAGCAGGTTTAGGGCCAATTCGGTGAGCACGCTGTAAGTTGAGACGTGTCCCTTCTTTAAGGCCCACCATTTTAGGAATGTGAACCCCAGAAAAGCAAGCATGTCGGACCCCTCCGCTCCCTCCGGAATACCATCAATTCGGAGGTTGTTGTGCCTGTTTCGATTTTCTAAGTCCTCTGTCTGTTGCTTCAAGAGCAGTATCTCCCTCTCCATGCCTTCAACCTTGGCGGTCACATCCTGTACTTCACCAATCCGCTGTTCAACACTTGACACTCTGGACTCCAAAGTAGATCACTTTTCTTCAATGCGCTGAAGCATGACATTAGTCTCCATAACAAAAGGCTTCAAATACTTAATCTCCTCCATGAGGTCTTCTAGCGTCATGGGTAGAGGAGACTTCGTAGGGGACCCAGGATCTTTTTTTGTCACTTTGTAGGAGCATTGGAGTCTTTGCGTACAGAAGGCATGATATTGGGTGAATTGACAGTCTTCTGACTAGTAGACATAGAGGCCTCCATAAGAAGAGTGTTTCACACTACACCGCAAAAAAGTCTTAAAGTCACACACTGAAAAATGATTGAAGTGTGTGCCTCTGTGATGTCAGGATATGGCATCAAAAAGGTGCACAGAACAATGTGCTATGGAAGGAGTGAAACTGGTAATGCTAGCCCAGGCTTAAGCTCACTATTAAAAAAATATAGAATAATTCTCAGCAAGACTGCTGATATTTAATGAATCCACAGCGCACAAGCGTAGACAGTATAAGTAAATTAGGTTTCTGGTGTCTCCACATCATAACATGCCAACATTATTGTTGTTAGCATTCAAAGCATGCAGAAAAGAGAATACAAATTAAAGGAGGACCATCTTTATGAGCCGTAAGTCCTCCCGTTATCAATGGAGAGTTCAAATAACCAGCGCGACTGGGCGGGAAAAGCTGGCTCTGTTGCGCTCCTTATTTCATAAAATGATGGCCGCAACCGCCGGATCTGAGGTGCGTGACGGAGGAGAGCCAGAGCAAGGCAAAAACAGCTGAAAATCAGCCAAAACGAAAAATACCTGCTCTCTCTGCATTTGCGCGCCCGATTCTCCACAGCATGCACTCCTTAAAGACCAACCGCCATCCGTCTGAAATGAAAGCCTCCGATGACGGACGGAGCTTCACGGACCCGCGGCCATCTTGCGGGCGGTTCGGCCAAATCCCACCCACTGTCTTTTTGAGCTTATATTATTTTTACTTTTTTATATGTTTTAATACAGTTTAATAAACTACTGAAACACAACTTAATTTAACAGGGAAAAGTGCTGTATGATTAGTGCATTTAACACTGCGTTTAACATATATGCAATCTTGATCAAACCAGCTACTACACTACTGAATATCTGGTCTCTTTTTGCATGTGCCAACTGGATAATTCCCTAATAGTTTTATATGATCCAATATCCTCATTAATTCATCCAGAATAGTACCACCATGTCTTACAACTATTGTGTTCGGTACATTGATTTCTTTGGAATACTTATCATAATTCCAATGTACTGCTATTGTATCGCTTGACGGGGTAATTTCAGCCATGTAGTTTAAAATAAACTCTATTTTATGCACGTGTTGCCCCTCACTGCTCATAGTCAAATGAGCTACAATAGCATCATGGTCACTTTCTACCCTGGTTAGGTCTTCTATATCAGTCACCTTTACTCAACCCTCTACAGTTATTTTACAGTAAACAATCAGTGATGCTTTGGCCACACAGTTGAAGGTGGTACGATCTGGAGAATCTGTGGTGCGGGGGAAATTAACCAGCATAGGAAGCAGGACCTGTGGCTGAAAAATGCTAGGGGGCATAGTTATTAAAGAGTCGGATCTCCCTTGCACCACGCAGTATATTTATCAAGTCACGCAAGGCCACCTTGTGTGGCTTGATAAATCTAGTGTAATGCAGCGCAAAATCGCTGTACTGCATTACAGTGCCCCAGGTAGGTATTCCAGGGGTGGAGCGTGGGTGTCTCCATGGATCCACCCATGGATTTTGGTGTATTCCCAGATTTACCATTACTTGTAGGCCTGGGAATGTGTGAAAATGACACACCTTCCCAGGTGAGGCGTTACGAGGAGAAATGTCGTTATTTCTCCTCGTTACTTCCTCTTTCTATGTGTGCTCCATTCTGCAGCACACACAGAAAGAGGAAAATGCCTCAGAATATTGGTTTTGTGCAGGAAGGTGTCCCTTCATGCACAAAAACAATCCTGCATACAAAACAGGCACCACATTGTGCATCATCGCAGGGAAAAGACACAGATATGACGTATGAAGTTAGATACAGCGCATTTCTGCCCTTTCCCTGTCACACAGCGCAGCAAGCTGACTTGCTGTGCTGCGTAATTTTTTAATAAATATGCCCCTAAGTATATTTTTATAGCACTCCAGGTTTGAGATATTACAAAGCTGAGACATTTGTAGGAAGATATTCATTCCAAGTTTTTCATTATCCAGTTGGCACTTGATGTTACATTGCTTCCTTGATGACTTTCTGAAAACCATAATCTTGGATTTTCCTGTATTACTTTTTTTCAAATTAGCTTAAAATATTGGTAAAGATAGAGGATAACCATATTGTCTGCATATATGATGGTATGTAGGCTTGCATTACCAGCTTCTGGCCGAAACTATGATACTGAATAAAACATTCTTGACAGATTGTAGATGTGGAGGTAAAAGTAGAATGGCACAAAGGCAGCCTTGTTTCCTCCATCAGATATTGCAACCAGATTTTAAAGTCATAAAAGTCCTTAGACAAAACCTGAATTTTATGGCACTCAGAGCAGATTTCAGTTGTGAGAGATTTCGTTGTTCTTCTACAGCATTCATCAAGGTTTTACATCAGCAAAAGGTACAGACACTTCCAGTGAGTGCCAGATATCCACCATAGGCCCACCTCTAGTCTGAGTACCTGTATTGAGGCAACTTGATGTACTTTTAGAAACCTTCTCGGCTAACACTGGTTCCTGAGAAGGGTGGAAGAACGAGGTTCTCAGTTTTGTATTAGAACATTGACAGCGGAGCGAGCTTTTAATACTTGCTATTGGCCTTTACCATGTAGGGTCCATTGGCAGTGGCGTAACCTAAGCCCCGCAACTACCGCAGGGGACCCTTAGATCCAAGGCCCCCCTCAGCAAAAGTGGTAGTTGATGGGCCAAGGAGCAGGGGCCCTCCTTGTACTTTGCAGGGGACCCCGCAAGGTTCATTACACCACTGACCTTAGGGACTAATGAAGACTAACTTGCATTAGTGTCTGGTTCTCAAGCCTGCAATGCGAGCAGCACATAAATGGACACTTTTGTAGCCCTTCCACCTTTGTCATGTTTAAAAAGCTTGCTTTCTGTGGTGAGAGCTCCACCTGGTGGCCTGCACCTGCAGTCTGAGGGATGAGCTTACCTGTCCCACTCGCATGATGATAAGATTGGAGGTAATGTTAATCCTTGGACGCAGATATAAAGCAGGGTCATTGAGATGATATGGTTGAGAATGTATAGAAAAGCGAATTTAGAAGTGAGAACACCTTGGGCCATATTATCAAGAACGGGCGATAACATATCGCCGCTTTAGCGGCAGGAAACTGCCGCTAAAGCGGCGATAAGGGGCTTGATAATATGCCCTATAGAATTCCAATAGAAGCCCAGGTTTGATGTCCTTCACACCAGACCCAGCTGATAAGCATGGTACCGTCATGATACCAAAAGAAAAGAAGCCATTGCTCTTTGAATTTAAAATTTACTATCGAAAGAATAAGGTGGCATTTAAGGCATCGAATGGGAAGTTTGTATGTAGAATGTACTACACCAATGACAGAACAAACTTAGAAGCTGGAAAAAACAGAATTGAAGACCATTGCCTTTTTGACTTTGTCGGAGCTGATGTCTAGGGCCCATTTTCATTGTTAGGGACAGGATATGAAATGTGCTTAAAGTAAAAACTAATGAACAGGCAACATTGCTTCAGGAAAATATAATAGAATTAAAACAGATTCATAAATGTTTAATTTTTAATTTACTTTTGCACTATCAAACAACATAGCTTACACATCTTATAGAGATACTGAATTTTGAATATACACAAGTGTACGAATTCCAATCATAATATGACAAAAGAAGAAAATAAAACATTTGCACATTTGCCATCAGATTGCAGTATTTTTTTAATAAAATTATTTTTATTTTGTGGCACCCAGTTCCAGTAAGTGTAAAGCTTAAATGAGTGCAGAAAAATATAGAATCCACCAGCTTTCTTGTATGTTCTGATTTGAAATAATTTTTATGTATTATTCTGTTTTGGAAGTAGCAAAGGTATGGTGAGAGATTTCATGGAAGAAATACATATGGTTAAAAGGCAGCACTTTTTGCATTATACCCTTTTTCATAGTTGGAATCCATATGTCGTGCCACTGTGGCAATTCCCGGTGCAGCCGCCATCCCACACCCCTTTCTGCAGAGAGTTTGCTGTTGTGATATGACTCCACACAACTGTATTTCCTCAGTCTTTATTCCAACAACCTGGCACATACAGAAACCATTTACAGTTCTTCCTTTCTCTTTCCATTTCTCCTCACTTCCTTCTAGATTCTTCACTACATAACTTACTAAGACTATAACATACCATAAAAATGGTATAACTGCCTGTGTGCCCCACAAAACTATAAGAATTCTGAACTTAAGGCAGGTGGGATGTCTTTCTTTCCCCATGGGTTGTTGTTTTCCCCTTTACAATTTACCTTGCAGCTGCCGACCCACTGGTGTGGTCCTTCTTTGCAGCATTCTTCCTTGTGGGGGCCTTCTTGCAGAAAATGTGTGCTGTGTCATGGGCCTGTCTGGCTTTCTCCTTTTATAGGGTTTCTTGGTGAGGTCTACCAAGAAGGTAATATCACTCCCAATCTAAGATGGCTGTTACCCTTCAACTAACTGAGTATCTTCCCAAAATCGACATAGAGATAACACAACTTCCTGTATCCTGACCTATAAAAGGGTGCAACTGTTTGAGTAGTTGTTCATAAGGTTCATTGCTCCTAGATAAGTTCCATAATCTTTGTCTGTTTTCCTTTTACCTATTTCTCTGCACTTCACTTGTCTTCTACTCCTAACTTTGCCGTTTCTGTATCATTTTTCAAGATGAAAAAAACAGATTCTATTCATCCACCTTCTCTCCTGCTCATCAGTCAGCATCTTCAGTGGTCACGTCATCTCAGCCTTGCGCAAAGTTTGTGGATCGTCTATGAAGGTCTTGCCCATTGGGCTTTTTTTCCTCCTCGGGTCTCCTTCTTGAAGGAAGTATTTGCTAGGCATTATTCCGTGTCAGCCACATCGTGGCTACTTGAAGGGGTCACTTAACTCTGGCAGACCAAGGAGCCTATTTATGAGAGGCTTGCATTGCGTTTGCACCACCCAACGTGGTACATGTGTGACACAAACCTCTAAGTCAGATATTTTAAGCCACGCAATGCAACTTTGCATGGCTCTGAGTGGCTTCAAAAATCTGGAGTAGTGCAACACAGAGCAATGAGCTGTGCTGCATTACTGTGCCCAGGGAAGGCATTCCATGGGAATTGCATGGGTGTTCACATGCAAACTCCATGGGGCATATTACCAAGGATGTGCGATAATTATCGCAAAGCTCACTTAGCGCTGTTTTTTTTATTGCCGGCTATCGCTGGATTACATCGCGGAGATAACGCGTTATTATCAATGCTTATCTCCAAGGCAATAGAAAATCCAGCAATAGCGGCGAAACCCAGCAATAGCGCGCGAAATCCAGCGATAAATTCCACACGGTAATGAAAAGCTTGCTAATAGGCAGGTGAGGACTTAACCTTACAATCCACCTCCCATTGACTAGAATGGTTAAGTCAAGTTTTAAAGAGGTGTTAGATTCCAGCGATAATCGCGGTTAGCGCAAATTATTTTATCGCTTCGCGGGCATTGCTAATAGGGGGAAGTTGTGTTTGCGACTGTTTTCAGTCGCTTTTAGTTGGGAACGCCTACTTTGCATGTCATTAGCGATAATTATCGCTGACATGCAAAGCGGCAAGAAAACGGTCGCTTTCGCCATAAAGCTGTCGCTAACAGCTGTTAGCGACAGCTTGCTAATAGGGCGATAAAAATATCGCCGCTTTAGCGGCAAAAGTGCCGCTAAAGTGGCGATACTGCCCTTGATAATACGCCCCAATGTTTTTTGACTCATTCCCAGATTTACAAGAACTTGTAAACCTGGGAATGCGCCAAAATCTTACACCTTCTTAGGAGAGGCGTAATGATGAAAAATATCTCTATTTCTCCTTGTTTCTTCCTCTTTATATGTGTGCTGCATTCTGCAGCACACATAGAAATAGGACTATGCCTCCCACGATTGGTGTCCTAAAGCATCCAAAAAGAGCACACATTTAAAGTGTTACGAATAATACATTTCTTATATTTACTACAGTTGTTGTACATCATTACCACAAATTGGACCAATCAGAGTTAAACGGAGTGAAACAGTTGCAAGTAAATACATTTTTAAAATCTCTCATAATCTTACAACATGGAGCTTCTCACGAACACCATTTGTACAGGAACATACATTGGTACATCATGTTCTATTCTGCTAAGACGGCTAGGTGTAACCTTGAACAGTAGCAATTGCACTATACCAACAGTTTAATATTCTCATGAAGTTTGTTGTTTTGTCTATGAAAAGTAGATTCAAACATTATTCTTCTGAGAAATATGTTTATCCAGGTGGTACAGGACACTTAACAGCAAACTACACAAACAAGTAGAGAATGAGGCCTGCAGTTTTTTTTTGTTCAAAATGTTTTAGTAAATGTACTTTTCTCATACAATAGACTAGGGGGCAGTGGAATTTGCGTAGTCGCGCTATGCAAAACTTCGCGAAACGGTAAAAAATCTCCACGAGCACGCAGAGTTCCGCGAACACGCGGAATTCCTTGTTCAGCCCGTTTGCGATGCTTTTTTCCTGTTCGCGAACGCTGTTTGCGTGCTCCTGGGGAAATATCTCACAAACACGCATTTTAAAAGCACGAACAAGCAAAAAATTCCGCGAAGCCGCGGATCGCAAATTTTGGGCAATTCTGCTTTCTCCACGGAACACGAAATTACCCAAATTCTGCAAATTCCGCGAGCGGAACGGAATTTACCGCCCAGGCCTACAATAAACACAGTACAGAAAATAACACCGAACTGTAAAGATTGAAATATAATACAATTACTAGGAAATATAAAGCATCAATTTGCATTCAAGTATAACACTAGATCAATAAATATTGCATAAGAGAGATAAAACAAATAAAACAACAATGTCTACAGTGAAAGTTAACTAACAAGTGAGGACTAAAATACATGTTTTAAATTGAGGAACAAGCAGTAACATATGAATCCAGGCTAGACCACATGTTAGATATGGAATTAGATAATTCATTACGAGTATGTAGATATGAGGAACGCCCACTTCTTAGAAAAATAATCCATTCCCACCAAGCATTAACTGAAAGTAATGTAGCATCTTTCCAATTAGAAGTAATAGATTTAAGTGTATTAGAAATAAGGAAGTCCAAAAGTTTACAATCCATAGGAGATAATGTGGTCTCAAGGGGAAAAGATTTAAGGATTAAAATAGAGAAGGATAAAGGTGTTCAGATTTTAAGGATCTAAGGGGCTCATTATGATGGCGGAAGGACCGCCACCGCCGGGCTGGCGGTGGCGGTCCTTCCGCCATCATACTGAAAATTCCCACTGCCAAATTAGGATGGCGGTGGAAATCATAATGGTTCTGCGGCGGACGGAAAGTCCGTCCACCATGGTTCCGCAAGGCGGGCCTTTTCCACCCGCCTTGCGGGACCCGGAACCAGGACAACATTGCGGCGGTGCCGTTCAGGCACCGCCGTAGTGATTAGGATACGGCCTTCTGCCTGTCTTTTTGCGGCGGATATCCTGCCGCAAAAAGACAGACAGAGCCTGGCTTTGGGGACCCGTTGCGGGCCCCCTTTGTGTGTGGGTAGGGTGCACTGGGGGGTAACCATGGTACCCCCCTGCAGTTCCATGCACCAAGTGGCAGGCACCGCGTGGTGCCTGCCACAAGGTGCTGGGAAATGCTGTGCATGCTCTTCTGTCATTGCGGACGGTGCTCCTTGACATGTATTAGTAACAAAGAAAATACTAGCAACAATCCATAAATTCCAAAAAGAAATCTGTTTATGGTACTGGAGTTTTGGATTGAACCAAAGAGAAACATTCTTGGTAGATGCAATGGCAATAGAAACTTTTTCATCAAATGATAAAAGGGAAATCTTAGAAGCCGCAATAATGGGCATTCGTATGCCAAATGAACTATTGGCCATAGTAAGGAATGCAGGTAATGGATATGGTATCAATATATTTTCCTCCAGAGTAAGCCATTTAGGTGAATTAGAAGGAGAAATATTATGAAACCATAACAAACAATGTGCCACAAGAAATGAAACATGATATTTTTTCAAATCGGGAAGACCAACCCCTCCCTCACATTTTGGCATTTGCAATGTTTTAAGACTAATGCGTGCAGGCTTATTGTTCCAGATAAACGTAGTAAATAATTTATAAAGTTTAACAAAAAACGTAGAAGGAAAAGAAAGGGGTAACATGGACAACAAACAAAAGATTTGTGGAGTTATAGACATTGTAAGTGCCTCGATACGTCCCCACTACTTTAAATGAAGATTAGACCATCTATCCAGTTTCTCTTTCGTACTAACAATTGGTTTCAACTGTACTTTTTATTGAATCAGTAAATATTATGCCTAGATATTTAAGTGTTTTTGGAGACTATAAAATATTAGTATTTGCCAACATTTTAGAATTACAAAAAATACTTAGGGGGAAAAGTCTTGTTAATATTCAAGGAGTATCCAGAAACTGCAGCATACTTATAAATAATATTGAGAATAATAGGTAAGGAGACAAGAGGATCATTAACATATAATAACACATCATCAGCATATGTAGAAACATTTATATTAGTATTCTTCAAAACATCACCAGTGTTTTTGTCACTAATGCGAAGAGAACACAAGAGGGGTTCTATGGCAATAAGAAATAATAAAGGGGATAGTGGACATCCTTGACATGTACCTCTATATAAACAGAATGGAGAAGAACAAGCACCATTAACAAAAATAGAAGCCATGGGTGCCGAGTACAATGCTTTAATCATGTTGAAAAAAGTTGGCCCAAACTGAAAAGCTTCCAATGTATTAAATAAAAATTGCCAGTTTACTTGATTCAATGCCTTCTCCGCATCCAAGGCCAATACACCAACTGGGCAATTGATGTCTTTAGCAAGAGATAGGGCATGACAAAGCAAGTGAGAGTTATGGGCTGACATCCTACCCTTCATAAAGCCAGTCTGATCAGGTTGAATAATGGAGGAAAGGAGGGGTGATAATCTATTTGCTAAAATGTTGCCATATATTTTACAATCTTGATTAATTAGGGATATGGGACGATATTTTGACACTAAAGTAGGATCCTTATTTGGTTTAGGGAGGACAATGATAGTGGCTTCATTAAAAGAGCCACCCATCATGGAAGTGTGATGAAAGTCCGCAAATAGGAAAGTAGGATAGGATGTAGTTGGTCTTAAAAAACACTTGTAAAATTGAGCCAGAATACCATCTGGGCCAGGTGTTTTTTTGGGGTTTAGTGCTTCAATAACTGTGAATATTTCGTGAATATTGATAGGATTTTCTAACGCTAATCTATCAGTATCAGAAATGTGAAGTAATTGACTAGTTTTAAGGATATCAATGATGACATCATTTTGAAGAGCGAGAGTTTCATGATATAAAGAGGAATAAAAACTCCCTCAATATTTCCTCAACACCTGTCAGCAGAGTACCCTTACTTGTATTGATGGCTAGAATTTGATTTTTATCACACTTAATGCATATATAGTTAGCTAATAGATGGCCAGATTTGTTTGAGTTAAGATGAAAATTAGATTTTTCTTTTGAAATAAGTAATCCTGCTCTTTTACTAAGCATAACATTATATTCATATCTATATTTCTGAAGTTGGTACTTATATTGTGGATCTCGAGATGAAATGAAAAGTCTTTCCAAAGATGCTATGTGTTTTTCTAATTTGGAAAGATGAGCGTAGAATGATTTATTGTCATGAGCCATAATAGACACGCTGGAAGCGAAGGGGCTTGTTGTTCACTGTTTCCCTGCACAACTGACCCTGGCAGGAGCATAAGCCCAGTGCGCTACATCTTCCCCTCCAAAAACTCACCCCGCAGCAGCTACCGGGACCGTCGTCCACCCTGGTGGGACTACTAGTCCCAGGGTGCAACGCGAGGAATACCGCCCCACTCCCGCTGCCAAAGGTGTGACAGGTGAGGGGGAGGAGTGTCCATCGCTCTACAAAGAGCAGCCTCTCCCTCCGCGAAGCGGGACGCGCCCGGGCGAAGCTCGGGCCAAGGGCGGGCCCGTCCTTGCCCGTCATTGCCAGGAAGAGGCAGGGCAGGGCCACCCCTCTTTCATTTTATTTTCTGGACAAACAACGTGGAGCCATTTGTAACTGGATAAGGTATTGTGCCGATTTTTTGGGCAAGCCCTCTTCTTTTTTTTTTTTTCCTTTGTAGACCAAAGACACTTTACAAACTTACACTTGCAAATCCTTGCATTCTATTTGTTCATCATAAGATTTTCCTTTTGGGGAATTAGCTTCAGGCAGGCCCCTGGAAAGTATTGACCTTAAGTATCTATTGAAGGCCAAAAATGGGTAAAAGGAAAACTATGGAGGGAACAGGGGGGGCAAATGGCCCTACTGGCGGGACGGGTAAGGGGAAAAAGGCAAGAAAAGCCCTTAGGAACGCTGCCAACAATTGTGTGATGGATAGAATTGACACCCTCATCACAGAATGCGAAGGGATATTAGGAGCTGAGTTGCCAGCCCCCACTGATAGCACTAATCCTCCGCCCGAAAAGAGTACCATCCCCTTCTGCCCAACCATTGTACCCTCAATGTTTCAGAAAGCCCCACATAAAGATGCCCCAGGTTGTAGTGAGGCCACTGAACTAGGACCCAAGTTGGGGCAGCTGGAAGAGACTCCTCCCCACCCTCCTAATTCTTCAGTCCATGATGCTGCAGGCCATTTTGAGCCTTTTATTATCTGCTCAAATAGATTTGCAGCATTGGCTGATGCCCCCGATTGTTCTGGGGAAGCAATGCCCGAATCTATAAACTCGAGTCCTATTGAGAGTCTCACTGAGTTAGCTGAAACTTGTGCCACATTGCCTCAAGCCCTTTTTCGGATTGTTGATTCACTCAGGGTGGAGTTAGGTGTAAAGAAGCTGATGATTGAGGAGCTTGTGGCCACTGTTAACTTGCTGTCCACAAAAAATACAACGTACACTCCAGCAGCTTGTTTGCCGCCAAATTCCCATCCACATCGGACACTTATAACTGCCCATAAAAAAGGAGATCCAATAAGCAATGGTCCGTCTCCCCTTTCTATAGTTTCACTTCGACAGGCCCCCAGGGCTTCCATCCCCAGACAGGCAGGCCCCCTCAAGCTAATACGCCTAATAGTCAGCAAAAACAACTTTCTTCCCAAGCTATTACAAACCATAGAAGACCTAACAATACATTAACAACCACACGCTTGTGTACTAAAGATCACTTACAATTGAGTAAACAATCCAGTTTTCACCCCGCACAAGCACGGACAGTCTTCATGGTCAACGTCCCTAAGCTTGACTCACTAGGTGGCTTTGAAAATGAAGACTCTCTGAAAAACAAGTCCATACACTGGATACGCCATATGAGGGGTTGTCACTCATTGATAAGGGAAGACATAGTCAGGACATGGAGATGCACGTCCTATAACCAATCTTTAGACTGCATAGAACTCACCCTGACTAAGCCCGATCTGGCTGAAAATCTTTTGGCATTAGAGTACCGGACTTGCCCCCCGGACTCTTCAGCCATTCAGTTTAGGCGTTTTCCAACTATTGCTGCTGCTAGGGCACAGGATAGTGTGTTAATGTTGCCCACAGGAGGGGGGACCTCACTGGAAGCTATTGATTGACTACGATATGATTCCGATTCAAATCAGGAACCACAATCTGTCCCTTTAGCTAATCCCCAAAGTGCTCCTAACACTATGCAATCATGCAGTGATTGCGAACAATTATCAACTAATTTGGGATCTATTGACCACAGTAGTCATCCTGTTTGTAACTTGAGGGGTCAAGGGGTTGCAATATCCACTGATATTTTTGTTTTATCCTCTGATACTTCTGCTTTATCCTCTGCCCCAATGCCTTTGACTTATCAAACCCCTTTATGTGATATAGCTCCCGTTCGGGCACCCCCCTCCCAGCTTAAGATCATTTCCTGGAATGTTGCAGGGCTCCAGAGCAAATTGTTACTCCCTGACTGGAACGACCTGATAGAAGGACACGACATTTGTATTTTCCAGGAAACTTGGAGCTTAGTCCCACTCTACAAATCGAGTTACACTTGTTTTTTTACACCAGCTATTACTATGGGGCGAGGGCGACCTTCGGGAGGCCTTATTATTTGGGTGAATATTGCCATGGGCTGTAGAATTATTGAACATCGATGTGCGAGCCCAGATATAATGAGGCTTACCATTAAGGGAAGTAGAGGAGGCGAAACTCTCGAGTTGTTTAACGTCTATATAAGGGGGACACCAGGGGGTAAATCTTCATCTATTGTTACATCACTGGAACAGGAGTTATCTGGTTGCCCGTCTGAGTCCTACGACATGGTTGCAGGAGATTTTAATTGTACCTTTGAGCCCCTAAGCTCTGAGGATGTGTTGGGGGTAGAGGAGGATGATACAAGGTGGGGTGTTCCACTTCTAAATATACCTCCTATCAAAAGATGGTCTCAGGTAACAATTCAGCCTAACGCACTTACCTTAGAATTCGGACTGAGGGCTGCCAATGGCAGAACTTTATCAGATGCCATGGGGGCTAATACATACAATAGAGTTAGCTGCCCCTCTCGCATTGATTACATCCAATTAGACGTTAGACTTTGGAGAATCATGATCGACATGGAAGTGGTTTCTACTACCGATAGTGATCATAACCCACTCTGCCTGACCATGAAGATCCCATGGCTTCCCCCTTG
This sequence comes from Calotriton arnoldi, assembly GCA_963921515.1. Classification (NCBI taxonomy): domain Eukaryota; kingdom Metazoa; phylum Chordata; class Amphibia; order Caudata; family Salamandridae; genus Calotriton; species Calotriton arnoldi. The sequence goes on along the minus strand of CAWUFW010002500.1, from coordinate 1,788,349 downwards.
CCCTGTTCATAGTGTAGGCTCTTCCATGACGACCAAAGAAGTGGTTCCCTCCAATTGTAGAAGGTACCTCAAATGGCCTAAAGTTGTTGCCCAAGACTCAAAAATGGCCGGTATCAGGCACGTCCTGAGCGAGAACACTCTTGAATTACAGGAGGCACTTAGCAAAATAGATGGCCTGGAGAAGGTCCCAGAAATATATACGAGAACGATAGACCAGATAGGGTCCTTCTTCCAAATAGCAAATAACTATAGTAAACCAAGTGCGCGCCAAAAAAGTTGTCAGACATGGTTCACTAGGGAATGTAGACAAAGAAAAAAGGCCCTAGCTCTAGCAATTAAAAGTAAAAATTGTCCTCTGATCCAAACTACTAGAAAAGAATACAAAACAGCTCTGCTTTACGCAAAGTTGAAGTGGGATGAGTTCCACTGGCAGGATCTAAAGGACGCTAGTACAGCTAGGGATGCTAACTCTTTCTGGAACCTTGTTAGACGGGCGGATAGAAAAGACCCTGATATAATTCCCAATCATATCACGAGCCAAGAGTGGTATGATCACTTTGGGAAACTTTATTCTGGGATGGATGTAATTCACAAAGAAGGGCCATATGACCAACTAAGTACCCGTTTTATTCCAAATACTTGTGACCTCTTCTTGCTAGACGAAGTGGAAGCGGCTATAAAGAGAATAGTCCCAGCAAAAGCTTCGGGACCAGATGGTCTACCAGGGGATCTTCTTCTCACAGATCCCCATAATTGGGCAAGTTATATCATGTTTTTAATTAATTCCATTGCCAAAGGATGCCCAGTACCTGAATCGTGGAAGGGTGCTGAGGTGGTACCAATTTTCAAAAAGGGAGCTAGGGAGGACTCTGCCAACTACCAACCAATCAGTTTGATTGATGTTATTCAGAAAGTAGTTGGCAGGGTGTTGTTGCAGAGAATTCAATGTTGGGTGGAAGACGAGAACGTCCTCTCTCAGTATCAGGCGGGATTTAGGGCCAGCACAGGGACTCAGGCTGCTTCTCCTTTATTGGAAGGTAGCCGTGATTGGCAAGGGCAGTCTTTATCTCGCTTTTATCGACTTAAAGACTGCCTTTGACCTGGTCCCCGTGAACGGCTGTTGCAAATACTGGGTGAGATGGAGATTCCCCCGTTGATCCTCAACCTGTTGATTCGATTACATGAGGGCAATTATGCACAAGTAAGGTGGGGGTCCCAAGAACAGAAAACAGACAGGATACCAGTAAGCAGGGGAGTACGCCAGGGCTGTGTTATGGCACCCACCCTGTTCTCTTTATACGTGAACAGGGTGGTCAGCTTTCTCCAGGAGGTTTCAGCTGATGCCCCGGCCCTGGCAGGAGAGAGGGTACCTACTCTCCTGTTTGCAGATGATACCCTGCTGATCTCTAAGACCCCGGTAGGGTTACAAAGACTCCTGGATAGATTTCAGCTTTTCTGTAAATCTAGGGGGCTGGCCATTAATACCTCCAAGACTAAGCTTATGACATTTAACCCCTATAGATCATCTAGAGATAACCTCACTTTAGATGGAACCCACCTGGAGAGAGTTACTACGTTCGACTACCTTGGCATTTGATTGTCTGAAAAATGCAGTGGAGACCTCACATTGATAAAAATGCTTCTGAACCATAAATGTGCGGTTGGGGCACTAGGTAGAGAACACCGCTCTTCGCAGAGCAGACCAGTGGCCCTGGCTCTCACGATTTATGCTGCAAAGGCAGTTAGCTCGGCCTTTTATGGTGCTGAACTATGGGGTTTCGACAATGTAGAAGAAATCTGCAGATCTGAACACAAGTTTTTAAGAGACCTAGTGATGCTTCCCCGCAATGTACCATTGAAACCCCTGATGTGTGACATGGGCAGACGCTCATTTAGAGATATTGCTAGGCTGCAACCACTGCTTTTTTGGGCCCGCATATGGCAGACTGCTGAACTCTCTAACTATGCCGCTGCGCTCACAGAGGTAATGAACCTAGATGGTAGTCAAAGAGTCAGCTGGATAAATAATGTTAAGAAATCACTTATCGCCCTTGGCCTTAGGGAATCGTGGGAAAGTCAAAACACTCCCAGCAAGGTTGAGCTCAAATTTTTTTATTGGGCCTGGGTTGACATGCAGGAGCTCAGCAATCCCAAAGCAGGAAGGCTCACAGAAGATTTTTATTTACATAAACAGCACATATGCTTGGAACCATATCTGGATTTTATCCAGGCGCCACGAGAAAGGGCACTTTACATACAGTTCAGGGTAGGCTCACTTTTGGTTTGCGAATTAACTGCAAAGTGGAGCCCCCCCTACCAGACAATCGCGGGCTGTCCCTGTTGTGAGGCACCGAAAGAGAGTGTGGCCCATCTCATGTTTGCATGCCCAGCATACAAATCACCAAGATCCAGATGGCTAAAACCCATCTGTAGACAACTGGGCACTTCTGACCATTGTGCTGCTTTGCGTATCTTGAAATCAGATCCAAGAACTCTCTTTGCTTGTGGCGTGGCTAAGTATCTAAGTTGCGTCTGGATAATCAGGTATAAATCCCTACGCAGGGCGGTTTGATGAAACATCATGGTTTTATTCCATCTTTTATTGGAGCATAAATAGCTTGGCCAAATTAAAATGCACTGTCACTTTAAACAACTATTTTAAATGTAAATGTCCTTTTTTTAGCATTTAAGGAAGGAACCAAATTAATTTTACTTTTGACTAAGGACCTGTCTGATATAGTTTGTTAATGTTATTGATATGATATTGTGACAACCTATTAAACTTTGACAGATTTGCATATTTTTATTATTACTGTTTTAAAGATAACTCGTATTTTTATTGATGGATTGTAAGAATGTTGATGCTTTTATGATACTTGTTATCGAAATAAAGCTATTTGACTGACATAATAGAAATTGTAACTCCTCGAATATAAGTTTTAAAGGCATCCCAGTGGATAATTCTGGAGGTATCACATGGATTAGTAGGTACAAAATACTCACTAATGGCTGAGGCAAGTTTTTTTAGAATTAGATGGATGAAGAACTACATTAGAGTTCATTCTCCACCTTTTTTGGGAATATGATAGTCAGAAAGTAATAAGGAAAAGGAGATTAGGGCATGATCAGAAATTGTAATAAGGTGTATAACAGACTCCTTAATCATATGGCATAGATTATGTGAAGTCAATAGATAATCAATTCTAGAGAATGAAGAATGGGCATTAGAATAAAAATGTAAATTCTTTGTCTGTAGGATGTTCTAATCTCCAGAAATCAACCAATTTAGTAACAGAAAAAAATTATTTCAAACCAAAAAAGGATTTCTTAGGTCGAAATTTAAATGCAAAGGAACGGTCCGACAAAGGATCTCTGATGAGATTAAAATCACCACCCACAATAAGGGACAAGTTACCCAATTTTAGTATTTCAGCAGAAACATACGACCGAAAAGAAGGATCATCTGATGTAGGAGCGTATATATTGACAATGTTTAAAATCTGTTTGTTGATTTTGACTTGAGCGTAAACAAATCTACCATCTGAGTCATGATGGTGAGTTATTAGTTGTATTTGTGCTTTCTGGGAGAACAGTATAGCTACACCATTTTTACGTTTTGCAGCAGGAGATACAACTATATTTCTTACCCGTCCCTTAGACATAGTATGTAACATTTTATCATCCACATTTGTTTCTTGTAAAAAATAAATATCTGCATTAGACTTTTTAAAATATTTTAAAATGTTACGCCTTTCAACAGGGTGCCTCAAACCCTTGACATTTAATGAAGCAACAACTAACTTATGTGGTGTAGTCATATCACATTATGATTGGAAGAAAATAGATAAAGAAAAGAGAGAAAAAAGGAAAGTAGCCCACATAAAAAAGACAAAACAAGACATACAACATATAAAGAGGCCAACCTCCAAGACCTCATATCAATAGAGCAGTAGAGTCGGAGGTACAAAGCAAGAGCAGTCACCTTATGTGCACCTGCTATAAAAAAACTGAATAACATCCTTTAAAAAGGGAAGTCAACATTAGCCTGCAGATCCGGATGGTTGAGAATCCTTGAGAATAGGGTCATGCCGGTCTAGAAATCATATTAATTTCTGAAGGTGAGAGAAAGACTTGGAGACATCATTCTTCCAAATGCGCATAACAGAAGGGTCAAAGGGGCCACACTTGTATCCAACTTCTCATAGACGTGGCCTCAGATCCGAAATTTGGCGTCGTATTTCAACTGTTTCTTTTGCAAAGTCCTGGTGTATAAAGACTTTGGGGCATATGTACAAGCCCCTATTGCCACCACAACGTCACTTTTACCGATGTTGTGGTAGCTATAGGGGCTGCGCCTTATGTACAAGGCAGTGTTAAGCCACTTAACATGGCTTAACGCTGCCTTGTACATAAGGCCCCCTTTCACGCTATGGTTAGCGTGAAAGGGGCGTGCAGTGGGTGTTGTGGTGGGCGTTGCACCGCAACACCCATTGTATTTGACGCTGCCTCCTATGTACAAGGGTGGCGTACATAGGAGGCAGCGCCAAAATTAAGACGAGGAAAATCCTGGTCTTAAGTTGGCAAAACAAGGAGAAATGCATTATTTCTCCTCGTTTTTGCTTTTTCCATGTGTGCTACCTTGTGCAGGACACATGGAAAAAGCAAAATGCCATGGTTTGTTTATGTACAGGAAGGTGTCCCTTCCTGTACATAAACAAACCTTTAAAAAAATATGCCATTTTGTCACTTTCATGTGTACTGCATTAGCAGCACACATGAAAGTGACAGAATGGCATTTCCAGGATTGTTTATGTGCAGGAAGGGACACCTTCCTACACATAAACAATCCTCCCCGGCACGCAGACACGCTTGCACTCTGGTGAAAGGGTGCCTGCGTTGGCGCTAAGTTGCTAAACTTAGTGCCATCGCAGGGGGAAACGCAAGGCTGCACCAAATTCTTGTAAATATGGTGCAGCCTTGCGTTTCAGAAGTGGCGGAGCATGTTGTTAAGCAAAGGAGGCTAACGACTTCCTCTGCAAATTCCTTGTACATACTGTACATATATTGAGGAGAATGAAAGAAGCCTACCGCGCTTCACTCGTTTGCTTGAAGTGCCCCAAATCTGTCCTGCAGCTTTCCCAAGGAGTAAGAGGGGACTGTAATCAAGGACAGCTGGAACGAAATTCCCCTTTCGGCAGAAATCTCCCCAAGGCCTGCAGTTTTTAAGTTAGCTATAGTTCGATTATAGCAAGGCAGGGGACGGCATCGAACACGGTGCATCTATGGCGGTCGTGCCGGTTCCCCGCAGCGGCAGCAGGGAGACAGAGGCTGCGCCGCGCACAAGAGTGACGCGGCGCCTCGCCTCCCTCTCTGATTGGCGAGTCGGCGTGCGACCCGGAAGCGGTAGGAACCGCTTCCGGGTCACGCGTTGTAGCAACGCTGGGGAAGCCGGTTGGAACCAGCTGCCGGCACTAAGGGGGCATAAAAAGGCTGGGGAGCGGCGGGGACGTCCTCTTCCCCACCGCTCCTAAAGCCGATCACAGTGCCCGGAGGTCCCATCAGATTCTCTCTTTTTTCTTTTCTCTCCCTCCGCAGGTCGGATTTGGCAAGCAGGAGCTCGTGTGAAGCATTCAGTGCAGCTGCTTGCCCTTGGTTGTGGGAGTCTTGAAGGAGACGGGAGGACATTGGGAACATAACTAGCCCTGCCCAGGGCGCCCTGTTTTGCCAGCTGGGGCCACTTAGGCTGAGACTACTCGCCGTTCCCGCATTGTGTTTGGTGGTGGTGGTTCCAGCTGGTGGTGTTTGGCGCCCAGGCACTCAGGCACATCGGTGCTTGCATCCCAGGACATCAGGATCCCCCAGGTGAAGAGTTTCTGTGGCGAGGGGGGGTAGCAGGCAGTGCACCCTAGGGGGCTAAGAAGCCTTAGTGGTGTCAGGGGCTGGGAGTAGCATTAGAAAGGCACGTTTAGTTTATGATGTATATGTGTGGTTTTGTGGGGTGTGTCCTCCCTGGGTGTTATTAAGCAGTGTAGTCGGTGGGTCCAGTGGGCAGCTTGATTGATAAAAGATACAAGGGGTTTTCTTCGACTTGCGTGACACCATGGCCCATAAGGCGAAGAGAAGCGAACAGCTCTCGCGCATGGACAAATTTATGGAGTCCATGATGCAGAAAATGGAGGACATGGGTCAAGCCATAGCGGAGTTGCGAAGCAAGGTAGATGGGCAAGATGGGACAGAAGACAGGCCCAGGCGAGCGGGGTGGCCCCTAAGGCAGCATTCCCTCCTGTGCCCAAAAGGGCGAAACCTAGGAAGAGGGTACAAACTACTACGATACCAGTGGAAGGGGCTGCGGCCCCTGCGCCAGTGGGGGAGGTGCCGCAGGCAGCACCGCCGGTGCCAGCAGGAGGGGTGCCATGGGCTACTGATGGGGTGATCAGCCAGGGGCAGTGGGTACTTCTCCCCCAGGGAATATTTTGTCAGGGCCGTCAGGTGCCGCACCCCCGCTTCAGCCCTCAGTTATCCCGATGGGGGAGGCCCAGTTGAGAGCCAACCTGGGACAGGTACAAACCCTACGGCCACAAGTGGTCCATAGGGGAGATCTACAGTGCAGCATGATTTAGTAGCGAGCCTGGCAGCGATTCTGCCATGGTTGGAGAAGTCAGGTACTTGGACCCCAGCAGCGGGGATCTTGGGTGGCGGGGAGTCTGTCCTTGAGAAAGCAGCAAAAATAGTGGCGCAGTCTTCGGGTGGTAAGCCGGGGGAAGGGCAGGCAGTTCTGTCAGGCGGTGCACCAGCGGGTGGAGCAGCTCCAGCAGGGGACGGTAAAGAACCGCTAGCAGTAAGCACACCTGTGGACTCAGGAAAAGAGAAATCAACGGAAACAGCTGCAACAGGTAAGCGGCAGACATTGCCAGTGTTAGGTTTAGGCGAAGTGCGCTCGTCCAGGGAAAAACTGGCGAGGCATGTGACACAGGAGGTGAAAGAAAAAATTTGGAAAGGAAGTTATGTAAATATGTTTTCCTTGCTGTTAGATGAAACAGAAAGGGAGGAGGCCAAAAAGAACAAAGAGTGGATGCACCCGAAGGAATGGGCAAACCAGTTGCAAAAATATAGGGTTGAAGAGTCTTTGATTAACTGGGTCAGGGGTTTCTCAATTTATATGGCAGTCATGTCTGAACGCTTTCCAGGCTTAGGTGCAGAAATGGCAAGTTATCAGAGTAGGATCACGGGTGCACATGATAAGTATGATGGGATCAGGTGGAAGGAATATGATAAGGACTTTAGGAGAGCAAAGGCTAATGACCCTGCCCTCACACGGGACCAAATTGAGATGATTTTGTGGTTAGACCACTTGGGGCACAGGTCGCAGGACAGCTCTAAGGGCCAGTCCTTTCGCTCAGGCCCCCCTGTTAGCTCGGGGTGGGGGAGAAGGGGGCATGCTGGGACTTTAACAGGTGTACGTGCACCAGGGCAGCAGGCACATGTAAGTTCAAGCACTCATGCTCCTTCTGTGGCAACACCTCCCACCCAGAGTCCAAGTGTTTTAAAAAATCAAAAGATAAAGGGGGTAAGAAACAGGAATGATTGTCTTTCCCTCATGATAACCAGTGCTTTGATCCCATGGTTAAACAAGTACAATTGCCCTACGTCTGCCAGAATTTTGTTAGAAGGTTTCAGAGATGGCTTCAGAATCCCCGCGCCTGACTACGTAGGGGTGTCCCAATGCCAGAATCAGCTGTTGGTGAGGGCTAATCCTGGGGTGGCGGCAGCAAAAATTGAAAAGGAATTGCACCTGACTGCGTTCCGGTGGAGGGCTTTGTTTACTCTCCACTGGGGGTGGTCCCCAAAAAAGAGCCAGGGGAGTTCAGGTTGATTCATAATCTTTCAGCTCCCAAGGGCCAGTCGTTGAACGACGCCATTGATGGTGAACTGTGCACGGTCAGGTACTCATCCTTTGATCAGGCAGTTGAGATGCTCAGAGGTCTGGGCCCTGGCGCGCTTATGGCAAAGTCAGACATCGAGTCAGCTTTTCGCTCTAGATTTCCATCTGCTGGGTTTCCAATTCTAGGGGAAGTTCTACATGGATAAATGCATGCCTATGGGGTGCTATGTTTCTTGTGCTTACTTTGAGAAGTTCAGTTCCTTTTTGGAATGGGTTTTCAGGCAGGTGACGGGGCACCAGTACGTTTTGCATTACCTGGATGACTTCCTCTTCCTGGGAGCGCCAGGCTCTCGGGATTGTGGCTGGGCGCTGCGGAAATTCTGTGCGCTCATGCAGGATTTTGGGGTACCCCTGGCGCAAGGTAAAACTGTCGGGCCATCCACTGTGATAGAGTTCTTGGGGATAGAGTTGGATTCTTCTCAAGGTTTCTCACGCCTGCCCAAAGAAAAGATCACGGGTTTCAGGTCAGCCTTACAACAATGCTTGGCAAAGGGGAAGGTTACACTGCATCAGCTACAGCAGGCTGTGGGACAGTTAAACTTTGCATTAAAAGTCATTCCAATGGCACGACCATTCTCACACTCCATAGCACAGGCCATGTCAGGACTCAAAGAAAAACATCACCACACCAGGTTATCCAGCGAGGTCAGGCAGGACATGCGGATTTGGGTGGCATTCCTGCGTGACTTCAATGGTAAGGTACTGTGGCCCGGCCCTCCCATGCCCTGTACGGAGATTGGCTTGATGACTGACTCTGCAGGTAGCGAAGGGTTTGGCACCATACTAGGTACCGAACGGGTGGCACAACGCTGGCCGGCATGGTGAGTCAAAACCGGGTTAACAGGTAACATTGGTTTCTTGGAGCTGTTTCCCATCCTGGTGGCATTGTCTGTCTGGCTGGAGCAACTGAGGATCCAATCAGTGGTTTTCTGGTCAGACAACATGTCTGTGGTTGAATGCATCAATCATCAATCAGCAAAGTGTAAGATGATACTGCGTCTGTTGAAAGAAATAATACTGCTGTGCATGAAACTGAATATGCTGTTTAGGGCCAAACATGTCCCAGGGGTGTTAAATCATGCTGCTGACGCGCTCTCTCGCTTTAAGATGCAGGTATTCAGGTCCCATCACCCCGAAGCGGAGGAGAACCCAACGCCTTTTCCAGAACAGCTTTGGCAGCTTGGTGCCCCCAATTACCGGACCTCGTGGCAGCTACCCTAGCACCCAGGACCAGGAGGGCATACGAAGGGGCGTTTTGGGCTTACTGTAATTTTTGGGGGGACGAATGCGAGGGGAATTGGCATGACACAGGTGCAGTGTTTTCCTACCTGATGGCAATGAAAGATGAGGGGCACTCAGTGGCAGCAGCGAGGCGACACATAGTGGCTATCTCCTTCTTTGCGCAAGTGAAGGGCAGAAGGGATTCCACTAATACATTTATAGTGCGGAAAGCTTTAAAAGGGTGGCAGCGGCTGCAAGGTTCACAGGCGGACCCAAGGCGACCAATAGGTATTAACACTTTGGCCACAATACTGGAGGTGCTTAGTCAGGTTTGCAACACAGAAGCGGAAGCATTATTGTTTAGGTCCGCTTTTTCACTGGCATTTTACGGCGCTTTCAGGATTGGGGAACTGGAGGCGAAGAATAAACAGGACTTGGAGGGAGGGCTGCAGTTTAGCCATGTGAAAGTGCAAGGAGACTCCTTATTCATATCAATCCACAGGTCTAAGACTGATCAGGAGGCCAGAGGGGAGGGGGTGGTGCTGCGACGGGCACAGAGGAGCCCTTCCTGCCCATCACCAGGCTGGAGGCATTCCTGGAATGCAAGCCTAAAGGCGTAGGGGGACCTTTGTTAATTCACGCGAATGGTACCCCACTCATTAGATTTCAGTTCAGAAAGGTCATGGGCTTGGCCATGCAGCAAACTGGTTTAGACCCAAGCAGTTTTGGGACCCACTCTTTCAGGATAGGGGCCGCCACCGAAGCAGCAGCAAGTGGTTTTGCTAGGAGTGAGGTGCAGAGGATCGCTAGGTGGTCCTCAAATTGTTACAAATGTTATGTACGGCTGCATATTCTCTAGAAGTTGGAAGGACGGTTTCACTGACATTGTTTTCTTTCTGGTTTAAATTGCAGTTTCTACATCCTGTCACGTTGGAGGGAAACTCACAGTGGCTCGTCATCGGTCAGCATCTACGCTTGACCAGGTACACGCCTGGGAACATGGCGAAAACGACGTATGGGTCATTGGACACTCTTATGTGAAAAGGTTGCAACAATTTTTTCTTTCAGGCAATTACGAGTTTAGAGCAAGGCAGGCGGGTTTTAGGGTCTCTTTTCATGGGCGGGGGGCCTTCGCTTTGACCAATTCAGGGATTTTGTGGTAGGCCTGCTGGACCGAGAGGGGACTCCCCCTAAAGTCTTTATTCTGCACCTGGGGGGAACGACCTGGTACACCTGGGTAGAAGGAGGTTAGTGGAAACCTTGATCACTGAAGTGGGTTGGTTGGCAAAACGATGCCCTGGGGCTATACTGGTGTGGTCACATATGATTCCAAGATTTCAGTGGAGGGGGGGTGAGTCCGTGCGGGCCTTGAACCATTCAGTTAAAAGAATTAATAACAAGATGGATAGACTGTTCAGATCTCAAAAATTGCAGACGATAGCGCATGGGTGCATTAGGGGGGAGCCGTGCTTCCTACAGGACGGCGTACACCTGTCCAAGTTAGGTAATGAGCTCTTCATGGAGAACCTTCTTGCCTGGTTAGTAGGGTCACGGAACAGGGCATGACCTTTGGTGGAGCAGAGGGGGGAGGCCAGATAGTCGGGCAACTATGCTGGCCTGTGGCGGTAAGGCCATGATTGGTGAGCTTAAATTTAAGGCACTTAGCGGGCGGCGCCATTGTAAAATGGGGACGCCCGAGGGGGAGGGACAGATGGTCTCTCATGGAACTCCAGGGGCAGTTACAGCCGGTAGGCTGGAAGGGTGCGGGGGGAGGGGAGTTACGCTTTCCGGTAGGCTGGTTGGCCACCCCGCACACGCACAAGGGCGCAAGTAAGCTGCGCATAACTGCCGGGCCCCTTATGGAGATAATCTTTTGGGCATAGGGAGTGCCCGGGGGGGAGGTATCCTCCCAGTGAACGGGGCCCCCTGCGCAAGGTCACTCCGGTAGGAGTTTGGGCATAGCTTGATCAGGATCTGGGGCTAGTCATTGACCTTGCCGTAGGCTCAAACAGTGATACGCAGAAAGATAATGTTATGTTGTTGAATGTTTAGCTTAGGATAGGAATGGCTATGTATTAGAAACATGTTAAGGTTAGCCAATAAGACATACTGTACCTATCAATGTAACGGACTGGACTTTCTGCGTATTGTGTATATAATGTAAATATATTAATGTGTGATTATTGTTTGTAATAAATACGGCCGGGGTTTACGACCCTTAATCCAAATGTTGGTGTTAATGAAGTTGTTTGCCTTGGGGGAATATGGGCGGTGAGGAACTTGGGCACCGGGAAATGGGGCCACCACCCCCAAGGGCGGGAGTTAAGGGAGGAGGGGGACTCGGCCGTACCTGGCCATATTATTAGTGCAATGCATTTATTTTCCAGGAAAGCAATGTCATCTGTCCCTCCCTCTGATGATTTACTAGAATCATCACAAATTGCAATTCCAAACAGATTTTTACAAAATAGAACTCTATTTTGGATTCTTGAGTCTAGATTCCTCCAACTCCCTCATATCGTCATAAATATGACTCTGGATCCTCTCAAGTGCAATGTTAGTCTGTTTCTTTCGCTCATTGCTGATAGCTTCCTTTTCCCAAAATGCATCCCATTCTTTGATGAAATATATCCACAGCCTCTAATAAAGAGAATAACACATGCTTCCCCAATTAGGCTTATTAATATGGGCATTAGTATTACCCTAAGGGTTCCTCCTCCTACACTTCCAAACCACTCACCTATCTTTGAAAACCATCTTCCAGTTGATAGTGATATTAACCACAATATTGTCAATTTAGTTATCTAGTATGGGAATAAAAGCACAGCATTGCTTTAAGCGAACAACTTTACACACTCTGCCCTTTTTTGCAAGTTACATGTCTAATGCAAGTCTATTTTGCATTAACATAGCTCTCATAACACGCAATTCCTTGTAAATAACTGTTAGTGCATCTACAGTATTAGTAGCAAGCCTATTCCTTAAGTTACACAGTTTTCTGATCTTCACATCATTTCAAGATAAACCTACAGAAGGCATTAACACTCCAGAGATATTTCCCAGTACCTGTTCAAAGCTATGCCTATTTCTCCCTAGATAACACATAACACCATGTATGTATTTGTAAAGCGCACGTTCACCCAGAAGAGTATATTGGCTCTGAATAAAATATGTTTATTGTTACCAAACACAATAGTACTCATTGTATCGACCTCAGAATTTAAACTTGTGACCATGAGGTCAAATACAGACCCCCTACAGTGGACACATTAGTCCACTAAGCCACCAGACCAAGCCAAATAAGTATTGCCTCCATTTAGGCTATCTGTGGTATATCCTTGGAAAAACTAAAGCTACATAGCAACTTCTCTTTCCAAAAATGACATGGAGATAACTCAACTTTCTGTATCCAGACCTATAAAAGGAGGCAACACTTTGAATAGTTGTTCATAATGTTCCTTGCTCATGGATAAGTTCCAGAATCTTTGCCTGTTTTTTCTTTTCCCTATTACTTTCCACTCCACTGGTCTTCAACTCCCAGCTTTGCCTTTTCTGTATTGTTTTTCAAGACGAGGACACCAGGTTCCATTTGTCTACCTTTTCTCCTGCTCACCAGTCTGCATCTTCTGGGGAGTCAAGTCATCTCAGCCTTCCACAACTTTCATGGATCAGATTTTGCCAATGGGGCTTATTTTCCTCCTTGGGGCTCCTTCTTGAAGGCACTATCTGCTAGGCATTTTTTTGTGTCAGCTGCATCGTGGCTACTGGAAGGGGTTATCCTTAACTCTGGCAGATCAAGGGGCTCATTTATGAGAGGCTTGCATCGCGTTTGCAAAACCCAATATGGTACATGTGTGACGCAAACCTCTAAGTCAGATTTTTTAGGCCACGCAAAGCCACTTTGCTTGGCACTGAGTGGCTTAAAAAATCTGGAGTAACGCAACGCAGCGCAAACTGCAGCTCTGCATTACTGTGCCCAGGGAAGGCATTCCATGGGTGTTTAGAGGCAAATCCCATGTTTTTGACATATTCCAAGATTTGCAAGCATTTGAAAATCTGGGAATGTGCCAAAATCTTACACCTTCCCAGGAGAGGCTTAACAAGGAGAATAATCTCTACTTCAATATCCCATTTCTGTGTGTGCTGCATTTTGCCTCCAAGGATTGGTTTTGTGCAGGAAGGTACCCCTTCCTGCATAAGAACAATCCTGCAGGCAACACAGACACCCTTGCACTATGTTGCAAAGGTGCCTCCATTGACGCTAGGCTCCTTTATACTTCCACCTCCCAGGGCTGTTTTTGTGCAGGAATGGGGAATCTGCCTGCACAAGAACAATCCAGCAGGCAACATATGCACCCTTGCACTATGGTGCAAATGTGCCTCTCCGTGACGCTAGGCTGCCAAAAGAGCACCAGGACATGAATGCGCTGTCACGCAGAGCAGCAAGGTGACTTGCTGAGGTGCACTGCATCAGTTTCTCATAAATGAGCCCCCAAGTCTGTGAAGACTACACCATCCAGTTTGAGAAGTAACATAAGAAACCATACAAGACGTCAGGTCTGTGACACCCTCTTTCATCAGACATAAAGGATGTGTGAGAACCCACATTTCCAACTGACTTTTTAGGTGTGTGCTCACTGCTGCAGCTCTGGTATGTAATTAGAAGTGTAATGCAATGGGTTGCACTGGTAACATAACACTACACCTCATTCTATTGCACAACTGATGGACCAGGATAATTGTCAATCCCTTCACAGATTTTGGTGCTCCCTGCTGGACCTGTTTCACCTTTTAGTTATATAGTCAAAATCAATTATTCGATAAACCAGAGTGCAAAGCTCAATTAGAGTACAGAATTAAACAAAGAACTCAGTAAAGTTTGAGTAAACAAAATACAAAGGCTAAAATGTGAGAGGAATCTCGCATCTATTTGCCTCCAAGGGTTAATAAGGAAAAGTGTCCTAATACATCCAAAAAGAGCACAGATTTATAGGGATACAAAGAAAACATTTCCTACATTTACTATAGTTGTACATGATTCCCACAAATTAGACTAATCAGAGTGAAACAGTTGCAAAGAAATACATTTTTTAAATCTGTCATAATAAGTACAACTTGGAGCATCTCGCAAACACCACTGTTGCAGGGATTCTGCTCAGGAACCGAACTAAGCTTAGGACCATAGAACATCAGAATGTATGGACTGAGTCACCATACCACGTCAGTATCTTCGATACAGAGTCTGGCTAGCTATAGAGGCTCATTTACCCTACAAACCTTTCCAGAGAAACAAGTGAGATGGCACCCCAGAACACAACTCTCTCGACCCTCTCAGGGATCACGGTAACAGGGCACACCCTCTCTCTCTCTCACTCGTACTTGCCACAATAAGATAAAGAAGCGACATGAAGTACATAATATTAATATAACATAAGGTTTATAATATTTATTTAAACTATTGTGCTCCAAGAAGCAGTATTTGCGCCACAATCAGAAAACAAATGCATACCAAAAATATCATTAGTATGGTTATTAGACCATGGAACAGATGTACAACCTTTCCATTTTGCGAGTCGTAAGTTGCGACGTTTTGGAACTCCAATTTGCGCACGCAAAATGGAATGTACAAAGGTGTCTGAGACACTGTTTGTGATTCTCAAATGGGTTGCAAGGGACCTGCCTCATAATATTCATGAGGCAGGTTGCAATTTGCGAACCATTGGGAATGGTCCGCAAACACAGGGATGGTGGCCTGCTGGGAACAGCAGACCCCCATGTCTATGTTATATTTTTCAATAAAGCAACTTTTTTTCTCAAATACAGCCCATTTTCCTTAAAGGAAAATGGGATGCGTTAAAAAGAAAAAAAATGAAACATTTTCTTTAGATTTTTCAGGGGCAGGCAGTGGTTCCCAAGGACCACTGCCTGCTCTTAAAAAATATTTTCACTCCCATTCACAAAGGGGAAAGGGTCTAATGGGTACCCCTTCCTGTTTGTGAGTGGCTTACCACCTACTTGAAATAGGCAGTAAACTGCAAAGATTTTGCGACCACAAATGGGGTCACAAAACAATGTTACATATCATTCTGACTTACTATTAGGATGTGGCGCCCTTGGCACGCCACTTCCTAATAGCAACTCGCAAACACTATTTTGCGAGTCCACCGACTTGCAAAACAGTATTTGTACATACCACCACCCTTTTGCGGTCGCAAACAGGTAGATTTCCCGTTGGCGACCGCAAAAGTCGGTCATACATCTGTCCCCATATATCCTAAAAAGCCCTGTCATGTTATAAGACAGATTAGCCTAAAACCCCCTCCCTTTCTACTGAAGCTTAATGATTATATATTATAGATCACTGGGATGAGTGGCGGACCCCATACCTTAGCATACATAGGTGGATGTTCTACATCGCAACTGACAGGGCACTCTTGCCTAAGAACCTTCGCTCATTGTGCGTATTTTGAACTACTGTCCTCAATTATATGACAAGACATGTGTGCTCACAAACAGCAGCTGCATTCTCTTGTTATGTGTAGGTGGTAGTGTCTGACCAGAGAGAATAACAAGGAGCATTGTTGTTTGACTTTGTTTATGGTGTTCAGACTAAATCCCAGGAAAAGAACAGAACACAAAAACATATGCAGGTTTTGTGTGACAATACAATGCATGGACGTCTATACAAGAACGTGTGCAATAAGGTTTGCAGCCCACAACATGCACAACTAGGTTAACATAGGAAAAACAACAATGGGCCATACAGGAAACACACAACACCCTCCTTTTGGTCTGGATAATATCCCAATAGGAAACAATAAGGCGTATGTTCACAAGAACGTGTGATAACTACCGCAAGAGTAGCGTAACGCAACTTTCAATAACGCAGCCTATCACGGGAAAATAACCCCGTGTCAACATGGAATTCACAACAAGGCAGTACCATGCGATAGTCACCAGATAATGCATCAAATGCCAGCGTGAAAATCAACGCCACGCCGAAAAAATGCGAAACGCGAACGCGAGAAATCATGCGATGAGGCCAATCGCGGTACAAAAAGTAGCGAAAAGCAGCCTCAGGCCTGCAAATCCCACGCGTCTGGCGGGAAATTGCACCATAAAAACCACAGACACAACACACCAGAAACAAGCCGAAGCACGTAGCAACATGGATGCACCCTGACCCAGCGCAGAGGGCAACGCGAACCACACAATCCCCACAGACCACTAGCAAGGAACATCGGGGTCAGGGAAGGCCAAGGAGAAAAGGGAGAGGAAGACGGGGTGCAGACCGCAGGAAAACAAGACCAAGGCCACGGAGGTGACAGAACAATAGCAGCAACTGACCAACAAGCAGACCACCTGGAATGCAGTTGTAGTGCCCAGGAGGCCAATCCAGGAGATCTAGAGGCGCCGGCAGGACGTGACAACCTAAACCAGGTACTAACCCGCTGCCAACAGGAAGGCAGCAATGGCGACAGGAGGTGGCAGTCCAGCGCCACAGGAGGAGCAGGAGGAAACCCAGGCCACAGTCATCAGTGTGGAGAGGGTGCAAGGAGTAGGGAGTACGGACACAGCTCGACAGGACCTGACACAACAACAACAGGGTGAGGATCCAACAGGGACTGGGGGATGGGGGGTGATGGGCACAATGCCACACATGCACAATGAGGTGTAACACACTGCACACCCACAATTACCCAGGGACATGTCCCCCATCCCCGTGGCACACTGCAACACACACACATAGCAATCACAGCACATACCATGACAATGTGGCACAAAGTGCAACACCCACACTGCAGAACAGGGGACACAACTGGGTCCACCCAGGCGCAGAAACAGAACAATCACATTGGACAGAGCAGGGAACTGCGAGATGCACATCTACCCCTACAACCCCACATCAGCCATGTAGGCCAAATGTACACTGTCCCAACTCAAATAGCCACCACTGCCCAAACAGTCACAATGTACATTGTCACACAGTCTGCATGTCGACAAGAACAAGGCGCCAACATAATGCCAACATGCACCTCCCCTTCACAATGCAGAGGGACAAACAACATCTCCAGCAGGTCAGAACAGACAACCCATCAGTGATGCCCGAGACGAACAGCACAGCCCAGACACAGACGTCCTACAACAGCCCATGGACATCCCACACAATCCACCACCAGGACCAGGGCAGACAAGCTACTCAGAGGAGAACCCAGACCCTGCAACAGACCACACAGCATGAAGTACCCGCAATCACAGCTGCCTCACAACACTTCACCCACTCACACATGGCACCACAATGCCAGGTGGCAGAATGCCAAAAGGAGTTGGCCGAACAGGTGCAGGTGTTGCCCAACACATGGAATGCGAACTAGAACACATACGTGGGTGTCCAATACCCTTCAGGGACCACCTACACCCCACAAAGGAGACCCACACTGCCATAGAGACACATGCAGATGCTCATACCCAGTACAGAACCAGGGGCATGCATATATCAGTCACACACCCACATTGGCTCTGCGTACGACAGCACAGTCCACTCCCCTTACGAATTGAGTGGGTGACCACAAAGCCACATGTCCAGGTTCTAGCCCACTGCCTGCGGTGATATGTCTGTGTCCACTGTACACAGCACAATGTAATGTCGTAGGGCCCAGGGCCCCCATGCATACAACAAGACCACAGGGACACATGCACATATCATGTTGAACTGGCTACGGGCACGTGCGCCCGGCCCCTATATTGGCAGCGCCACATGTATGTGCTGGATGTGTGTGGGGTGAGTATAAGCCAGCCTGCACGGAGTGCTTGGTGCTGCCAACAACGTGAAAAGTGGACACCAGTGTCATGGAAACAGAAAACACCAGCATAACAGAGTCAAATGCAGAGCAACATGGAGGGATCCGGACTTGTGGTGCAGTCAGATGGGCCATGCGACGTGAGCGGGTCCCCATCAATGTCCGAGGTGTATGTTGCGGAGGGATTCAGGGGACAGTGGAAGGTGTCCTCCAGGGCATGATGCGGAAGGTCTGATGTCATCTGGAAGCAGCAAATGGAGGAGTGGAAAGCGCAACCCTCGTTTGCACCAACAATTCGGGATCAGCTACATGAGGATGAAAACTGGCCCCTAGTCCATAGTCTCAAACGCCACCAATGTACGACCAGTGAGTGTCCATGAATGTCTGGGAACAAACGTAGTGGCACAGGTGCTGTGAGGGGATGCAGTCTGCGATGATGCCGGTACACAGATGTGAACTCCAAGAATGCCAAATCAAGGCTCTGTGACCTAAAGGACCGCAGTGTAGGCCGGAGGCAGCGGTCAGCAGTGGCCCACAGCCATGGGCCGTTGGCTCACGAGGCACAGAGTTAGTGACACAGTGGCAGTTGTCGGTAGTGTACAATCACCTCCGTGACGCTGATCCTGTTCCCTCCGGACTGCAACGTGTCATCCTCTTAGGCCCTCCGTGCGTGCGAAGAAATGTATTCTGCCTTTTGAATTACCGATGTTCAGTTCCAAATCTGTGATCCCACTCGTGCGCAGCGTAGGCCGAGGGCAGTGGTCCGCGTAGGCTCACAGACACGTGTGGTTGTGATGCCATGCACAGATTTGTTGCCGCCACATCGGAGGGTGTATTGTGAATTGTTCTCTGCCAAAACTAATGTTCACTGCCATGGTGTAATCAAGACTCATTTCCAAATGTGTGACCTACCTGACCGTGGTGTAGGCCTGAGGCAGCGGTCAGCATGGCCCATTCACCGAGTGTCTCCGGCATAGATTGGATGGCCCCACCGGCCTGCGTTGTTCAGGTTCAGTGACACCACGTGTAGCCGGCTGGCATTGAACAGGGTTAGTGGCACCATGTGTAGCAGGCTGGCGTTGAACAGGGTTAGTGGCACCACGTGTAGCAGGCTGGCATTGAACAGGGTTAGTGGCACTGTTAGACCTGTCAGCCCTAGGGTGGTCTTGCCCTGTTTTTTCCCTTTTGCGCCTCATTTTTGCCACCGTATTTTTACTGGACCTAGGTCTCCGGGCGCCTTACCACTGCTAACCAGTGCTGAGGTGCAGGTGCTCTCTCACTCAAGATGGCTGCCACAGGCCCCTGCTACTGCAGAGTGGCCTGGCACACACACACACACACTAGTAGCCAGGGTCAGGCTGGGACATAGGGATACAGTATCCATCCCGTCCCCGCCTCTGGGCCACATAGCCAGACAGAACCTTCTGGGCGGTGGGAGGAGTTATGTTTTGCCGCCTTTAGGAGGGTCACCTGACCTAGGGGTATAAGAGGTTTGGAGGGAAATCTTTTAGTCAGTTGGGGCACCACTGATCCTGGGAGAAGCTCTGCCGGAGTACAGGCTGTAGGGCCTAGGGGAGACCTACACTACTGCTACTGACAGGGCTAAGGCACTGCTGTAATAAGTTAGCTGAGGAACGCCCACCACCCACTGACCTTGCCCAGCGTGAGGGGACCCAGGGAACCACCTTCAGCATGCTGGGAAGTACCATCCAGCACCCCAAGAACCACCAACTCATTCCCTCCCCCATACGGAGAAACCCCCAAGAAGCAACCAACCAAGAACTGCCGCAAGTAACCATAAATTGTAAGGCCTGACAGACCAGCAAGGCCAGAAACCTGAACTGCCAAACTGGGGATCACCAGGTAAAGCGCCGTGCCTTGAAGCGCTAGACCTTCACCCCATCTATTCCTAGCTGCTGCTGGGCTGCCCAAAAGCCCTTCTGTGTCAGCCCCTTTCCAGCCTGCTGCCAGCGCGCCCCGCGCTATACCTCCACGTGGGAGGAATCACCCGTAAGCCACTGACCTTGTGGCTGGGGCCTGCCTGTCTCGAAAATCACCGCCACGGCCCAGCGCTCCCTGAAGCAAGCGCGCTACTGCCAGAGGTCACCACCGGGCCCGGGAGCCCCACCGAAGAAGTTGCGGCCTGGAAATCACTGCCGCGGCCCAGGAGGAGGATTGAGGCCTCGGCCCCCACCGACGCCGTCGCTACGCGACCAGGGACGCCGACCGCGTCATCGGCCGCACCCCCGGGAAAGGCCGCGCTACGATTGGGCGCCGACCTCCGACGCGCCCCCAATGCCGACGGAGGCCTGAGAGGAGCGCCGCGTAGGCAGAGGGAGGCGGGAAGCCGGCCGGAGAGGACTGCCGGCTCCCGCTCCCTTTCCCGCATTACCCTACCTTGCTCCGCTAAACCCGGGGGCCAGAGGAGGGCGATACCGGCCCCCCCCCCTTTTTCCTAAGACCTACCTTGCACTGCGGATCACGGGGGCCGGAGGAGGGTGATACCGGCCCCCCAACGTCCCACAATTCCGGCCGGAGGGCCGTAGTACCCCATCCGGGCCCCGCCCTGCCAAACACGGGCCGGCCCGGGAGGAAGCCAGTCGCGTCGAAGAGCGACCAACGGACACCACCACAGGTGAGCCCAGGAGGCCCCTAGGGCCCACAGAGACGCCACTGGGGGCCGGGGGCCAGCATTAGCCTGTGGAGAGAAGAGGGAAACGCACATTAACTATTTACACGAGGCGAGGCCCCGGAAAGGAGTGGGCCTGGCCTGAATTCACCCCTGAGAGACACAGAAGCCTTCATTAATAGGGAAGTCCCAGAGAGAGAGACATGTGGAGGGGTTCCCTCAGCTATTCACTAGCCTAATTGTTACGCCTGCTTTAATCACTGTTTAGGCCCCATGTAGATCAGCGCTAATGAAATGTCTTTGCCTAGTGTAAAGGTGCTTAACTGAATTGAGCTGAAGTGTACACCGCCAAGAGTTGAAGTGTTTTATGTTGCCGGTGTACCGGAGTTGCGACGCCCACTGTACTGAATGTGGGTGCGCCTAGATTAACGCAGGCCCTGTTTGAAATGTAACGTAAAATGCCTATTTACAAGTGATTGAATATTCATGAGGTGAACTGCATGTTTTAGGCCCATGTTTTATTCTAGCACCCTGTGATCATTATTGGTGCTACGTTTAGGAGATGATTCCTGCGGCCTTTTAGTGGCCTACAATGTTGATGAGCTATGATGCTTTAATGGAATTACGCACCAGTTGAGTACTGCAATGACTTTAAATGTTGACCTGAATTAATCTGCCTCATCTGATGCTGCATTGATTTATATAAAAGATCTTGTTTTTAATACACAAGCCTGGTGTGGTGTCACGTTATTGCGTCTGCATTCCTGAGTCAAAGTGAGAGTGTGCTGCACAACTGCCTTACACATTGCCTTCGGGTGCTTTCCCGCCTCGCGTCATGCTATCGTGCCGGACTCAGTAACCCCGTTTCCAACATTGGTGTTCAGCGGTGGGATAAGGACTGGTGTTTGTGCAGCACCCTACAGTGACTCAGTGTGCGCCGCAATTGGACACCTATTGAAATGCAAGTGCTAAGAATTCTTTTGTGATTGCCTGATTGTGTACATTCCTGCGTTAGACCTGCTACCTACAGTCTAGAACCCTTTCTCTAAATTGTCTGGGGCCCCACCTAGCAGGATGGAGTTTGAGTTGGCCAACCTAGAAAGGTATACGGTGACACAGCTCAAGGAGTTCTGTCTAGAGAGGGGGGTGTCCGTCAAGCGAGGTGCCAGGAAGGAGGTGCTTCAGAAAGCTTTGAGGGCCTGGGTAATGGCCCACCCGGGGGGAAGAGGGGATGAGGAGCAGAGGGAGACAGACGACCCAGGAGAACTGGACCTACTGCACATTGACGTTAGCGAGAATGTGTTGCCAGGAAGACGTTCCAGGGCAGGCAGTAGTGCGTCAGGGGGGAGTTTGTCTGCAGAGGAATTTGAGGACAGGAGGGAGGAGAGGCAATTGACGTTAGAACTTGCTAGAATGGACAGGGAGCGAGAACAGGCAAGGCTAGCCATGGAAGAAAGGAAGCTTGCGCATGAGCTTAGCCTGAAGGAATTAGAGCTCCGAGCCTTGCAGATGGAGATGCAGGGCAACTTGAATGGTGGCAGGGTACCTGCTGGGGTTCCCCAGGAGCCCAAGTTCTATCTACCTAGAGAGGTGATAACCAGTTTTAGTGTGGGAGATGACATAGATAAGTGGTTGGCGGCGTACGAGGTGTCTTTGGTGGCCCACAGGGTTCCTGAGAGCTACTGGGGGGGAGGTCTCTACAGGTACATACCTCCACCAGTAAGGGACACACTTTTGACCTTGGACAAGGGGGATCAGACAAACTACCCTATCATGAAGGAGGCCCTGCTTAAGAAGTTTGGCCTCACCCCAGAGAAGTACCGCCAAAAGTTCCGCAACAGCCACAAGCTTCACACACAGAACTGGGTGGATTTTTTTGATTATGCCCGGAAGGCATTGGAGGGTTGGGTGCGTGGCAGCAACATTGATGATTACAAAGGGCTGTACGACCTGTTCTTGAGAGAGCACCTCCTAGAGAAATGTTTTCCGGAGCTGCGCCAGTACTTGGTGGACCGCAAGCTGACCAATCCGCGGGAGCTTGCAGAGGAGGCAGACACGTGGGTCAGCACTCGGGTGTCCCACAAGGGAGCCGGGCGGACCCCCGAAAGGTGGACAGGGGTTCCCCAGAAGAAAGAGGGGGGAGATAAAAGGAGGGAGTTCTTTAAAGGCCCCCAAAATAGACCGCCTGGGAGAGGGGTAGGTTCCCCATCCCAATCTGGATTCCAGAAACCCACTTACCCTGACAGGAGTCAGCAGCCCAGAACTGTCCGGTGCTACGAGTGCGGGGAGGTTGGACACTACAAGGGGGATCCCCAGTGTCGCAAGAGAACCCCAGCCCCCACAGGAGGTAAGAGCCCCGGGGTGGCCAGTGAGGCGCTTGGGGAGGAGTTGTCCCTAGGTAGGGGAGGTGAGTGGACAGGCTTGACCTTAGTTTCCCTGGGGGATAGAGAGATCATCCCACGGGTTCAGGTACCCTTGAACACTGCCAAGTATCGGCAGAGGGTCCTGGTGAACGGGGAGGAGGTGGAGGCTCTGAGGGACACAGGTGCCAGCATGACGATGGTGAGACGTCAGCTGGTGTCCCCAGAGCAGGTGATTCCTGAGGTATTCCACCCGGTTGTTATGGCTGATAATAGCCTGGGTCATTACCCCGTGGCCCAAGTTCCCTTTGAGTGGGGAGGAGTCTCAGGCCTGTTGAAGGTTGCGGTGAGCCCTGCCATGCCAGTTGAATGTCTGCTGGGTAACGACTTGGAACATACTGCCTGGAGGGAGGTAGAGTTCAATGCCCATGCTGAGATGTTGGGGTTACCAGGATGGACTTGCATCGTCACGCGGTCCATGGCTGCCCGACAAGGGACTCAGCCCGGGTTGGAGCCTGAAATAATGGCCCAGCCCACTGCTGGACGAGGAGATGTCCAGGAGGAAACACCCGGTGAGATGGATGGGGAGCCCGCGGAGGTGACCCCGGAGTCCGCTGAGGTGGATGGTGTTCCCGAAAGGGGGACCTGCCGACCCTTGCCGAGTGGCAGGTGGAAGGAGGGCCTACCCGGGAGGAATTCTGCCTGGTGCAGAAGGAGTGCCCTACGCTTGAAGGCATGCGGCAGCAGGCCGAAGCCCAAGCAACTGGAACAGAGACTGGTAACTACCATGTCTACTGGGAGGATGGTCTCCTCTACAGTGAGCCTAAGGCTCCGGTGCATGGGTCATCAAGGGCCGTAGTGGTCCCCCAATGCTACCGAGCCTTTCTGCTAGAGTTGGCACATGAGATACCACTAGCAGGACACCTGGGCCAGGACAAGACGTTTGCGCGTTTGGTCCCACATTTTTACTGGCCCAGGATGCGCGTCACCTCTGACACTTTCTGTAAGACCTGCACCACTTGCCAGGCGAGCGGCAAGACCGGGACTAAAGTGAAGGTCCCCCTGGAGCCTCTCCCAGTTGTCGGTACCCCTTTTGAGCGGGTAGGGATTGACATTGTCGGGCCGTTGGACCCGCCGACTTCTGCGGGACACAGGTTCATCTTGGTGCTGGTGGACCACGCCACCCGGTACCCAGAGGCGATCCCTCTGAGGACCATCACTGCACCGGTGGTGGCGCGGGCCCTGATGGGGATTTTTACCCGAGTGGGATTCCCCAAGGTCGTGGTGTCAGATAGGGGCACGAATTTCATGTCGGCCTACATGCAGGCCATGTGGAAGGAGTGTGGAGTGACCTACCGGTTCTCCACTCCTTACCACCCCCAGACGAACGGGCTCGTGGAGCGTTTTAAGAAGACCTTGAAGGGGATGATCCGGAGCCTACCCGAGGACTTGAGAAGGAAGTGGGACGTCCTCTTACCCTGTCTGCTCTTCTCCTACCGAGAGGTGCCGCAGAAGGGGCTCGGTTTCAGCCCCTTTGAGCTGCTCTATGGCCACCCCGTTCGGGGGTCCCTCAGTCTTGTCAAGGAGGGGTGGGAGAAGTCTTCCTCGAAGCTTCCCCGTGATGTGGTCAGCTATATGCTGGCATTCCGCAGCAAGGTGGCCAAGCTGTGGAAGGAGGCCTTGGACAACCTAGAGGCTAGTCAGGCCGTCATGAAGAAATGGTATGACCGGAACACTCGGACGGTAGAGTTGGACGCTGGACAGAAGGTGTGGGTCATGGAGCCAGGAGAGCTTAGCGCCCTCCAGGACAGGTGGACTGGACCGTTTGAGATCTTGGAAAGGAGAGGCCAGACCACTTATGTCGTCGATGTGAAGACCCCCCGTCAACCCCACAGGGTGTTCCACGTCAACCGCCTGAAGCCACACCAGGAGCGTTCAGAGCTCACTCTCCTGATGATAACAGGTGGAAGTGAGGAGGAGGAGAGTGAGCCTCTTCCAGACCTTCTGGCGGCCCATGAGAAGGATGGCTCGGTAGAGGGAGTGGTCCTCGCCCCATCCTTGACCTCAGAGCAACAGAGGGACTGCCGCCAGGTCTTGGGGCAGTACGCCTCGTTGTTCTCCCTCACGCCTGGGATCACGCACCTGTGTACCCATGATGTGGACACAGGGGACAGTCCGCCAGTGAAAACCAAGTCTTACCGGCTGTCCGATAAGGTCAAGGCTAGTATCCAGGGTGAGGTTACCAAGATGCTAGAACTGGGGGTGATTGAGCCTTCCAGTAGCCCTTGGGCTAGTCCGGTGGTGTTGGTGCCGAAGCGGCCCCACCGGGCACCACACCAGAACTTCGGTTCTGTGTGGATTACCGCGGACTCAACTCAGTAACCAAGACCGACGCTCACCCGATCCCTCGGGCGGATGAGCTCATTGACCGGCTGGGAGCAGCCCGGTATCTGAGTACCATTGATTTGACGTCAGGCTATTGGCAGATCGCCATGGCGGAAGGAGCAAGGGAGAAGCCTGCGTTCTCCACCCCCAAGGGCCACTTTCAATTTCGGGTGATGCCCTTCGGGTTGAAAAATGCTCCAGCCACTTTCCAGCGGTTGGTGAACCAGGTGCTGTCTGGCCTAGAGGCCTTCTCTGCTGCCTACCTGGATGACATAGCTGTCTTCAGTAGCAGCTGGGAGGACCATCTGGAGCATCTCCAGGAGGTGCTCCAGGCTCTGCAACGGGCTGGTCTAACCATCAAGGCCAGCAAGTGCCAGATTGGACAGGGATCTGTCGTGTACCTGGGACATCTGGTGGGCGGGGGTAACGTGCAACCCCTCCAAGCCAAGATTGAGACCATCTTGGCCTGGGAGCCCCCCAAGACCCAAACAGAGGTCCGAGCTTTTCTCGGCCTCACGGGATACTACCGCCAGTTCGTCAAGGGATATGGAACCATTGTGAGCCCTTTGACAGAGTTGACTTCGAAGAAGCAGCCACGTAGAGTCATCTGGACGGCTGCCTGCCAGGAAGCCTTTGAGACACTCAAACGTGCGATGTGCACCGCACCGGTGCTCAGGACTCCAGACTTTGGACGGGAATTTATCGTGCAGACAGACGCTTCTGAGCATGGCATAGGAGCTGTGCTTTCGCAGCTGAATGACAATGGCCAAGACCAGCCAGTGGCCTTCATTTCCCGAAGACTACTCCCCCGGGAATAGAGGTGGAGTACCATCGAACGAGAAGCCTTTGCCGTGGTTTGGGCTGTAAAGAAGTTGAGGCCATACCTTTTTGGTTGTCACTTCCTGATCCAGACCGACCACAGACCCCTTAGCTGGCTCATGCAGATGAGAGGCGAAAACCCCAAATTGTTGAGGTGGTCCATTTCCCTCCAGGGGATGGACTTTCGGGTGGAACATCGACCCGGTGTAGACCACGCCAACGCTGACGGTCTCTCCCGGTTTTTCCGCCTTAGCGACGAGAACTCCCTAGAGGTTGGGAAGCTCTCCCCTCTTTCGGCTGGGGGGACGCGTGTTAGACCTGTCAGCCCTAGGGTGGTCTTGCCCTGTTTTTCCCTTTTGCGCCTCATTTTTGCCACCGTATTTTTACTGGACCTAGGTCTCCGGGCGCCTTACCACTGCTAACCAGTGCTGAGGTGCAGGTGCTCTCTCACTCAAGATGGCTGCCACAGGCCCCTGCTACTGCAGAGTGGCCTGGCACACACACACACACACTAGTAGCCAGGGTCAGGCTGGGACATAGGGATACAGTATCCATCCCGTCCCCGCCTCTGGGCCACATAGCCAGACATGGTGGAAGGTTCCAGAACCTTCCGGGCGGTGGGAGGAGTTATGTTTTGCCGCCTTTAGGAGGGTCACCTGACCTAGGGGTATAAGAGGTTTGGAGGGAAATCTTTTAGTCAGTTGGGGCACCACTGATCCTGGGAGAACCTCTGCCGGAGTACAGGCTGTAGGGCCTAGGGGGGAGACCTACACTACTGCTACTGACAGGGCTAAGGCACTGCTGTAATAAGTTAGCTGAGGAACGCCCACCACCCACTGACCTTGCCCAGCGTGAGGGGACCCAGGGAACCACCTTCAGCGTGCTGGGAAGTACCATCCAGCACCCCAAGAACCACCAACTCATTCCCTCCCCCATACGGAGAAACCCCCAAGAAGCAACCAACCAAGAACTGCCGCAAGTAACCTTAAATTGTAAGGCCTGACAGACCAGCAAGGCCAGAAACCTGAACTGCCAAACTGGGGATCACCAGGTAAAGCGCCGTGCCTTGAAGCGCTAGACCTTCACCCCATCTATTCCTAGCTGCTGCTGGGCTGCCCAAAAGCCCTTCTGTGTCAGCCCCTTTCCAGCCTGCTGCCAGCGCGCCCCGCGCTATACCTCCACGTGGGAGGAATCACCCGTAAGCCACTGACCTCGTGGCTGGGGCCTGCCTGTCTCGAAAATCACCGCCGCGGCCCAGCGCTCCCTGAAGCAAGCGCGCTACTGCCAGAGGTCACCGCCGGGCCCGGGAGCCCCACCGAAGAAGTTGCGGCCTGGAAATCACCGCCGCGGCCCAGGAGGAGGATTGAGGCCTCGGCCCCCACCGACGCCGTCGCTACGCGACCGGGGACGCCGACCGCGTCATTGGCCGCGCCCCCGGGAAAGGCCACGCTACGATTGGGCGCCGACCTCCGACGCGCCCCCAACGCCGACGGAGGCCTGAGAGGAGCGCCGCGTAGGCAGAGGGAGGCGGGAAGCCGGCCGGAGAGGACTGCCGGCTCCCGCTCCCTTTCCCGCATTACCCTACCTTGCTCCGCTAAACCCGGAGGCCGGAGGAGGGCGATACCGGCCCCCCCCCTTTTTCCTAAGACCTACCTAGCACTGCGGATCACGAGGACCGGAGGAGGGTGATACCGGCCCCCCAATGTCCCACAATTCCGGCCGGAGGGCCGTAGTACCCCATCCGGGCCCCGCCCTGCCAAACAAGGGCCGGCCCGGGAGGAAGCCAGTCGCGTCGAAGAGCGACCAACGGACACCACCACAGGTGAGCCCAGGAGGCCCCTAGGGCCCACAGAGACGCCACTGGGGGCCGGGGGCCAGCATTAGCCTGTGGAGAGAAGAGGGAAATGCACATTAACTATTTACACGAGGCGAGGCCCCGGAAAGGAGTGGGCCTGGCCTGAATTAACCCCTGAGAGACACAGAAGCCTTCATTAATAGGGAAGCCCCAGAGAGAGAGACATGTGGAGGGGTTCCCTCAGCTATTCACTAGCCTAATTGTTACGCCTGCTTTAATCACTGTTTAGGCCCCATGTAGATCAGCGCTAATGAAATGTCTATGCCTAGTGTAAAGGTGCTTAACTGAATTGAGCTGAAGTGTACACCGCCAAGAGTTGAAGTGTTTTATGTTGCAGGTGTACCGGAGTTGCGACACCCACTGTACTGAATGTGGGTGCGCCTAGATTAACGCAGGCCCTGTTTGAAATGTAACGTAAAATGCCTATTTACAAGTGATTGAATATTCATGAGGTGAACTGCATGTTTTAGGCCCATGTTTTATTCTAGCACCCTGTGATCATTATTGGTGCTACGTTTAGGAGATGATTCCTGCGGCCTTTTAGTGGCCTACAATGTTGATGAGCTATGATGCTTTAATGGAATTACGCACCAGTTGAGTACTGCAATGACTTTAAATGTTGACCTGAATTAATCTGCCTCATCTGATGCTGCATTGATTTATATAAAAGATCTTGTTTTTAATACACAAGCCTGGTGTGGTGTCACGTTATTGCGTCCGCATTCCTGAGTCAAAGTGAGAGTGTGCTGCACAACTGCCTTACACATTGCCTTCGGGTGCTTTCCCGCCTCGCGCCATGCTACCGTGCCGGACTCAGTAACCCCGTTTCCAACAGGCACCACGTGTAGCAGTCTGGCGTTGAACAGGGTTAGTGGCACCACCTGTCGCAAGATGTCTATATGGAACTATGCCTCACTGATCGGGGGGGTCTGGTGCTGTGGCCGCTGGCCCGGATTCGGGGTCACTGCCATCCATGACTCAGGACACAGTTTCACATATGGGACCTACTGGTCTGAAGAGTAGGCCGGGGGCGGCAGTGGAGTACGTTAACAAAAAAGGAATTAAGCGGGCCGGTGTCGTGGAGGCCGTGATGGTCTGAGGTGGCTGCCAAGGTCTCGGGCCTCGGGCTTGGGGCTTGCGCCGGCACGTGGTGGGCCCTCCTTGACACACGCCGGTGTCAGAAGGTGATCAGTGTGGCCTGGCTGCCCAGGGGCTGGCCTGACCGGTTCGTGGTCCACCGTGCCGGGGTCCGGCAGGCGCACGGCATCACAGGCAACTCCGCTCACAAGGATGGCGTCGGCCTCGTGGTGAGGTGGGAGGTGCCGCCCTGGCAGAGATGTGGGTCTTTCCGGAAGAGGACCACGCCCAGGCCTACATGCTTTTTATTCACATCCCTACACTGGCGTGGCATACGCCGGGCCATCCCACTCGGCTGCCGCTTATGGGGGGGCGTAACAGGCAACATTTCCGAGAGGTCCCCCACTGGCTGGGGTGACATGGTGGCGTCCACTGTCCACTATACTCCATATGCAGGCGGTGTATGTCGCCATGGATATGGGTGTGTTCTGCATACTGCGAGGTGTCCAACACATCTCCGGCACTCTTGGCATTGTGTACTTTCCCAATCATGGTTCTACTGCATCCTTCACACATGCCTGGTTGCCACCTCTCCCCACATTCGGCTATTATGTGGCTGAGGTGCCATGCCGTTGCTGGCTCATGTTCAGGGCTTGCCCATGTGGACATTGTAAGTTGTTCTGTCATGTCTGGTGGGTGGGCATATTGTTGTGCCTGTTGTATGTGATTTTGTGATGTGTACATTGCCAGCGTTGTGAGTTGCATGGTTGTGGAGTTGAGGTGTGTGGGGTGTTCATTTGTATATTGCCAAGGGGCTGTGCGTTTCCCTTGTTGCCATCCTGGGTACGCTGGTTGATGATGGGCTGTCGGAGGATGAAGGTATTATGCACACTGGCTGTGTATTTGAAGGCGACATTGTTGGGGGTTCCACGGTGTTCTGTTGTTGCCTGCACATTGGTGTGAGACGTGTGCTTCCTGTTGCGGTGATTGTGTGCTGTGTCACCTTGCTTGGTCTCCAGCGGATCCTGCGTTGTACATATGGGGACTGGGGTACCAGGGTGATGGTGATGTCCAGGACAGGTGTGGGGGACTTGGATGTTGCTGGCTGTGAGACTCCTCTGACTCTGGCGGGTGTTGGATGGGGGGTCCCAGGGGCCAACAGGTGCAGCCACGCCATCAGCTTTGTGTGGGGTGGGATGTTGGTTGTCCGCTGTGTTGTTGTCGTAGGCCTGTTAGGCGATGATGGTCAGGTTGCGTAGGTTGGTTGTCCCTTTCAGCCTGTAGTGGACTGTGACATTGTCAGATGTTTGGTCTGTGCAGCTGGTATGTTTCCTGGGGTTGCGCTGCGTCTGTGGTGATCGGGGGGGGTGTTCCAGGTGTGGGTTGGGGTCCTGGGGTGGTGGAGGTGGGTGTTGTGGCCCTCTTGGGTGTCCGGGCCGCATGATGGGTGGCTCCATGGCGTCTGTTGCCCTTCGGATGTGGCCCTGGGCTGTGCTCCCTTTTGTGGTGCTGGCTGCCGTCCGACTTTACACCAGGTCAGAGCAGGTGTAGATGTCCTGGCGCTAACGTGCCTTATCGCCTGTTTTGTGTTTTTATCGCGGATGTGGCTGGTCGTTGTGAATGTTGAGGTGTGCTGTTGTCTCGGCTTTTGTCACGGGAACGCCTACTCTGCATCTCATTAGCGATATTTGCGGGGGTCCTCTGTGGCGATGTTTTTTGAGGCTTCTATCGCGGGTAAACTGGTGCTGTGGGCTGTTAACACTGGCTTGTGAATGGGGGGTAAATTTATCACGACTTTGGCTGCGATAAAGTGCCGTTAATTCGGCTATAGCTCCTTGTGAATATGCCCCTAATTGATATAAATGTAATTGAAAGTAAACAAAGTCAAAGCACAGTTTAACAAGCATTTGCAATGCAATCGGTCTCGCCTTTGGGACCTTATAAGTATTTAGCCATGCATCACATTTTACTGGGCACTGCAACATCTACTGTTCTTTAACATGAAATTCTTCCCAAAGTTGGGGGTTGCTAAAAGCAACATAAAAAAGGGGAGAATGAAGAATGAAAAAGGTATTATTTTCTTTCACCTGTTCAAAATGTCAAGGGTCACCGATGATGGAATGTATCAGATAGGGCAAGCTGAGAGTGTGCGTGAGAGAGCTTTAGCGAGAGTGTGTGTCTGTGAGGGTGAAACTGTGTGTGAGAGAAGGGAGGGGTGTCTGAAGGCATGTGCAAGAGAAATGTGTGTGTGAGTATAAATTGGGTGCGTGCATTTGAGAGAAAATTTGTGCATGAGAATGTGTTTGATAAACAACTTTAGAAGCAGTTCATATATAGGTCTGTTTGGGAAAGTGTGTGTGAGAGTGTGTGTGTGAGAAAGAGGGCATGAGAGAGGTGAGATTGATAGTAGTGCAGCAACAAGACTTTGAGCTATTGGCATTGTAAATGAAAATGCCTTTTATTTATGTGTTTTGAAAATCTGCAAATGGTGCATAAACACACACTTTGTACTTATAGTCCTTGTTTACAAGAAGCAAAGCTGGCAGTAAAAGAGGCAGATTTGTTGGCAGCCTTTCTTTTTATAAGCAACAACTATGAGGATAAAGTGCGTGTTTACGCATCGTTTGCAGTATTTTAAAACACATCAATAAAAGGCATTGTTATTTACAATGCCAATAGCTCCAATTCTCGCAAATGCGAGAGCTATTGCATTGCAAATGCTTATTGTTGGAAGTACTGAAGTGATTTTTGGTGTAACTGAAACTCTGTACTGTGCTTCACCCTGAGCTTCTACCCTTCTACGTTCAGATCAGATGAGTAGCATTAACAATGTCGGTGAACTTAATAGAGGTACATTCATGTTGCTGACTAATTTGGAGAAGGTTCAGTTTAAATTTACAGAAATTGTTTCAATACAAAATATGGCTAACAAAAAAAAATTCTGTTATACAGTATAAATGATAATACTCATTTTAGAATATTTCCAAAAACATTCCACAAAGGAGAGGAACGTAAAGTGAAAACGTACATTAATAAAATACCCCACTGTATATTTTTATCTGGAACCCTGCTGTCTTTCATTTGTTATCAAAACACTCTTTTTCGTGCTCGAATGCCAGGTGGAGGGGACTGAGGTCCAATGGAGGTCGACAAAAGTCTGCCCATACAGAGACTTTGTTAGCAAAGTAGAAAGACGGGGCATGCGAAAGTGTTATGATGTCTATTCCTTGGTATTCTACAATAAGAGTCTCCAAGCTGGCGCTTAGCTTGCAGCACCGTATGGTTTAGTTTAAATAAAACAAGATGACAACGTTTAATACCCCTCCCATGCCACTGAGAACTAATGTGTGGGGCATCCGCAAACTCCCAAAGTGCGCCAAGGATCCCAACTCTTCACTGAAGTACAACTGTAAAGTTTCAACTGACCTGCCCGATATTGGCTCCTCTGGAGGCACGGAGCAGAGACATCCTCGAAGACTTGGAGTTCTGCTGCTTTTTTGGAGGTGGACCACTTGAGATTGCATGAAAGCATGTGCGTGGTTGCGTAAATAAAACATATGTGTGTGGCTGCGAGTAAAGCAGCCGCCATGTCAATAAATAAGTATTTGGCCCCGTGTACATACAATCATTTGCAATGCAATAGGTCTCGCATTTAAGGGAGTTTAGGCTATTGGCATTGTAAATCACAATGCGCTTTATTTATGTTTTAAAAACCAAAACATAAATAAAACGCCTGCCTCAGACCCTCCTTCCGTGCTGTGTCGAGCAACAAGGGAGAGAACGAGAAAAATACACGCACTGTTTCCCAGCTGCGCACGTCGTCCTGCCTGCAGTAGGAAAAAAAGAAAATAGTGCTCACAGACTAATAAACATGGAGGGGCTTATTTATAAGCCCCTTGCACCCCCGTTGCGTCACTTTTAAAATGGGAAAAAGTGAGGTACTGGTGGCGCATGGGGCTTGTAAATAAGCCCCGTACTGTGTAACAACAGAAGTAAAGGGGCCAGTAGCAATGGGAGGTTACAAATGAAGAAAAGGCGGTACTAAGGAGGGACTAACAAACCAACTACTGAATCAGAAGCCTGCATTTACGAAAGACAAAGACAGAAGCCAATGACAAATATGGGCGGAGAGTGAGCAGGGCTTCCCTTCCATACTCTACTACATCAAATCGCCAGAGCAGCGCAGGCACGCTGACTCAGGCTCAAGCTAACAAATCGCCAGAGCAGTGCATGCATGCTGACTCAGGCTCGACCTAAAAAGCTGAGGTGAGCGTCGAACCCTGAGTAACACTATGCACCAGTGCTATATGGGATGACACAAACGGAGGGGAAATCACTTGAAACTACCGCTCTTTTGGGAACGAGGTAAACCAGGACAGAGCTTTACTCTGTAAAAAGCATGTAAAGAAGGAGTGTCTTGAAGAGCGCTGATGTTAGGTTTTAAATCCCGTCCCTGCAATGTGTTTCTTTCAAGTTATTTTAGGTTAGCAATGTGTGGCTAAATAGATGCCAATTGTATTTACGCTATGCAACCCACTGAGTTATCCGCCTAATGTGTAGGTTTCAGTTGGCGAATGTGACTCCATTTTGTTTCTTGCAATCCTTATTAGACTGCTTAGACTGTGCCGGAGTTAGGCCTCATGGCCTGTAATGCTTGCCTCAGCAGAATACTGTATTTCGCTAATGTTTTTTCCTTCTGTCAAAGGCTGTTTCCCGACCTGCTAATGAGGTGACAATTCAGCTTTCACATACCAATCTAAGTGTGTAGTTCTGCTCCCACGATGGGAGACGCTGAGACCCAGCGCCGTGGCCTTGGGTTTCTGATAACATGTACCCATCTGGCAGGTGGTAGCTCATCTCCCAGTGCCTCCTTTGTTCATGTTCGGCCCCGGCTGGTAGTTTTCCATGGTGGGCGTGGTTGAAGGCTTTTGGGAAAGAATGATTACTCACTGTGGACCAGGGGGAAGTCAGTCCCTCGGCAGACATCTTAGGGTGCAGGTCATGATGGACTCCTCTGCAGAGCATTCCTAATAAAGCATGTAAGTTTGTATTCTCTACTGTCTGACCGACTCTTCATTCTTGGGAAGGCATAGCAGGTGGTTGTGAGAAAAGCCGAGTGGCCCTAGAGGGCCACTTCCTTCAGTTGGTGCCCGAACAGGGACCCCGCAAGGTGATCCGAATCGCCCGTATTCGGGTTGTAGGGTCGAGGGGTGCGTTTGGTCAGTTGGGCGGATCAGGGTACCCCACACAAGACCGAGCTTGGTTCTCGCAGCTGCCCTGCCCGGCTGATCGGGCGTCCCCTCGTCTAGTGGTCACCAGCTGGGGTCCTGAGAAGGCGAAACCTTGGAGTTGACCGTTTGGTCTGAAGAGTCGGCAGTGGAGAATAGCTTGACTCGACCTGTGTGCACCAGGTGAGTGATTTGATTCTTGGAACAAAATGGCACCATTCTTGGACGGCACGAGCCTACAGGCTGTGTCTTGATACAGTCTCCGGACTGTCTTGTCTGCAGTTTTTGAACTGCCTTTCTTGAACGACACGAGTCGACGGGCTGTGTCATGGTACGGTCTCCGGACCGTCTTGTCTTGAACTTAGTGGGTCTGCGGTTCCTTGGAAAAAGACACAGAGTGTTTGTGAGCAGCTCACCGGACCAACTGGAAATTTTGCCCGCGCTTGAAAAGGTCTGGGACTGCTCGCGAATAATCTGCCAGACCAACTGGTAATTTGGCTAATGCTCGAAAAGGTCTGGGTCTGAAGCCTGTCTTCTTGTATTTGATACAGTCTCCGGACTGTAGGGAGTGGTCCTTGGACCGTTTTTGTTTGGCTCCGTGTAAGAAAGTGGCTCTGTATATACTGCACCAAAGTAAGGTTCAGTGTGCACAGAGTCCACAGTCCCCAGAGGTTTGGCAGAGGCTAAAGTTAGATATAACCTTACTCTCTAAAGTGGTAGCTTGGTCGAGCAGTAAGGCAGTATCAGAGGACAGTGTAAAGCATTTGTTGTACACACTCAGTCAGCAAATGAAGCCACACACTCAAGAACTGAACTCTAGGCCAATGGTTTGTATATAAAAATATAGTTGTTTTATTTTAGAACCAACAATGGGTGTCAAAATATACTTTCTCAGAATGAGATGCTTTAGTTAACTACTGTTCAATTGGCAATAGACTTTTGAATGCAATAGTTACAGTTGTTGCAATATGCAACACAATTTTAAACACAATTATACATTGAGCTCAATGGAAATTTCTGGTTAAATGCAATAGATTACTTTTTGGATTACTTTTCTAACCACGGGACTGGATCTTGGATTCAGTCCCGGGACACTTCCTGTAAACAGGTGAGAAAAAGCGTTTTGGTTATGGTAGTGATTTTTGAGGAATATTACTGTATTTCAAAAGTTGACACTTAGAAACTTTTCTGGGTAAAATTACCAATGTTATCCTAGGGAAGGAAATACAGTTTGCAAGCAAAGTATGTTTACGTTACTTTTGTAATCCAGTGCTGGACTCCTAGGTTCAGCACTGGGACATTTACTTAAAACAGGTAAGTAATTACGTTTTTGTAGTTTGTACGGTTTTTAAAGAATATTTGTATGATTCAGAAATCGACACTTAGAAACTTTTTCAACAAAAAGCAGGCAATGATATCCTATGAGAGGAATTTCCAGTTACTGGTAAGTACGGTAAAAATTACTTTTCATGGTCGGTACTGGACTAAAAGATGCAGTACTGAGGTCTCTCCTGATAGTAGGTGAGTAATTCGGAATTCGTTACTGTTGTGATTTTTAAGCAATATTTTGGTATTTCAAAAGTGGACACTTAGAAGAAATTTCACAGAAAACCAGTCAATGGATCCCTATGTAAGAAAATTCAATTCGCCGGTAAGTTACTTTTAACGTTACTTTTGTAATCCAGTGCTGGACTCCTAGGTTCAGCCCTGGGACATTTACTTAAAACAGGTAAGTAATTACGTTTTGGTAGTCTGTACGATTTTTAAAGAATATTCTTGTTTTCAAAAGTCGACACTTAGAAACTTTTGGAAGAAAAAGTGTCCATGTTATCCTATGAGGAAAAATGAGTTATCGGTCTCGAGGTAAGTAATCGGTCTTTTGAGTTAGGGTTCTGGGGTTAGACTCAGGGGTCTCCCAGGGTCAGTGATGCACTGTTGTTGCACCCTCAGCGGCACTAGGGCGGCCGGGTGCAGAGTGTTGAGGCCCAATGTTATCCTATGGAGGATAGGGGGACTCCGGTTGGTGGCGGCTGGCAAGCAGGCCACGGGGTTGTGGGAGCAAAGCTCCTAGGGTTAAGCTCAGGGCACGTTGGGGACCAAGTTAGCACCAAAGAGGCACCCTCAGCGGCACTAGGGCGGCCGGGTGCAGAGTGCTGTTTTGAGGTCGGGTGCCCTGTTGATTTCAATGGAAATTTTCGGTTTTGGTTTTCAGCTGCAGGCTCGGTCCAGGAAGACTTCCAGGAGGAACCAACAGCTGGGCAGGTAAGTTGGAGGGCTCGGGGACGTAGGTGCACCTCGGGTTCCTTTCTCCAGGGCGCAGGGCGTCTGGATGCAGGGGTGTCTTTTGAGGTCGGATTTCACCTTACCGGGCCACTCGCGGTTGGGGGTTCTCCGTGCAGAGGCTGCAGGCGACGTCGGGGAGTCCTGGAGGGTCAACCCACGGTGGACTCGGACTCTGGAGAGCTGGGGGACCTCGCTGGGACCGGTGGGCCACTTGAACTCGGGCTGTAGGCGACGGGTGCAGTGGTGGTTCCAGGCGTCGGGTTTCTTTCTCCTCAGCAGGCTCGGAGTCTTTGTTTGGTGTTTCTTTTGAACAGAGCTGCTGTTCACAGGAGATCCGGTCTTTGTTGAAGGCAGTCAGTCCTCCCTGGGGTTCTGGAGGTCGCTGGCTGCAGGACAAGACTATTTTTGGCGCAGGATCTCTGGAAACTGCAGACGGGCCGGTAGGGCTGGGGCCAAGTCAGTTGTTCTCTGCAGTCTCCTCTGCTGGGCGTCTTCTTTCGTCCTTTTTCTTCTTAGGTTGCGGGAATCTAAGGAAGGAAGGTTCAGGGTGCCCCTAAATACTAGATTTAGGGGCGTTACAGGTAGGTAAAGGGCAGGGACCAATGGGTCCCTGCCCTGGGGTGGGTACACCCCCTATCCTGCCACTCTCCTGTGGGAGGGGGCAGGAGCCTAGTCCTGATTGGGCAGGGCTCCCCATCTTCAAGATGGCGAGAGCCCGGAGATGTGCTTCACCTCGCCTCCCCCACCTGAGGGGTGGGGTTGGCAGAGGGTGGCACACCCCTTTCCTCCCTTGGTGTTTCCCTCCAGTCTTCCCACCAGGATGGGGGGAGGAACCGGTGGGGACCAGTTGCTGAGTACAGCAAGTGGTCTGGGGAAGCTCACAAAGGCGGAATGCCTTTGAAGCTTCCCCTGCCCATCCTGGGGAGGGGGCCTAGCACCTCACCCAGGACGTGCATTGTTGCAGGCCCGGGAGAGCGGATGGCTCTCTACCCAGGGGTCCAGCAACATGTCTGCTGTGTGGCAGCCTAGGCAGCCCCTCAGACAAGACGTGGATTGTAGGTTAGGTTCAGGGGTAACTCTAAGTTGCCCTCTGACGTGCATTTA
Organism: Calotriton arnoldi; assembly: GCA_963921515.1. Lineage (NCBI taxonomy): Eukaryota > Metazoa > Chordata > Amphibia > Caudata > Salamandridae > Calotriton > Calotriton arnoldi. Next base: position 1,750,645 of record CAWUFW010002500.1, on the reverse strand, counting down.
CAGTAAATCCCACACTGGCATCAGTGTGGGTTTACTGTGCTGAGGAGTTTGATACCAAACTTCTCAGTCTTCAGTGCAGCCATCATGGTGCTGTGGAGTACGTGCTGACGACCTCCCAGCACCATATACTCGGAATGGCAGCCCTGCACTTACAGTGCCCAGGAATGGGCCTGGGTACTGTAGGGGCACAGGGCTCATGCACCTGTGCCCTCACCACTGGCATAGGGCACCCAGCTAGAGGGGTGACTGAGGTATGCCAGGGCAGTGTGTTTAGTGGGCATGGCACACAGGGATGTGTGCCATGTCGACTCTCTGTTTTGTTCTGCACCAAGACACTCAGCCTGCAAGGGCAGTGTGTGTGTGTCAGGGTACAGGGCCTCTAAGGGTGGCACAATAAGTGCTGCAGCCCTTAGGGGTCTTCTCTGGTCACAGTGCCCTGGGTACCTAGGGTACCATTTACCAGGGGCTTACCTGTGGCCAGAGATGCCAATTGGGTTTAGGCTGAGTACAGTTTTTAGGGAAGGAACACAGGCCCTGGGTACCTGATTGGCAGGGATCCAGGGCACACCAAGGAAAAGTGCATCAGTTATCAGGCAAAAAGTGGGGGTTACTGCAACAGAAACCCACTTTCCTACACAAGCCCCCCAGCCCAAAGGCCAGGAGACTCAGCCAACGCTGGGAGAGCCTGTCTAGTCTTTCAGGCGAGGAAGAGTTGGGGAAGTGGTTTGAAAGTTGCAGGGCCTACTCCGCCTTATATCCTTCTGTCCAGGTCAGTCCCTTTGGGGAGCTGGCCTACCTCATCAGTTTCAGGACCTAATTCCCAAAGCTCCTCTCCTTGCTCTTTAGTGTCTTCACCCCATCTTTTAAGTTTGGGTTCAGAGGTGCCCACCTCTGCAAAGTCTAACTTAGCCAGGGCAAAGCCCAGCTTACCCACAGAGGTCACCCACAGTTTGAGCAACCCCACCATGACCAATAGGGTCAGGGGGCCTAGCTTGTTATTTGGCAGGGGGTTAGGCCACCATGCCAAGGATAGGGCTGCCATGAAGGCTAACACCCAGCAGAGGCTGCTGACAGCTGTCAGTGCCCAGAACCACACCTTTAGCTCCTGTCTGGCAAGTGAAGGGGCTATCTTACAGGTCTCTTTGGGTCCTGGCTGTCTGCCTGTTGCTTTAGGGTGGGGGGTCACTAAACTTTGTAGTGAGCACCCTTCCTCCACCCTTTGTTCTGCCAGCTGAGGAGCCACCAACTCAGGCTGGACAGTTGCCTGACTAGTCAGGTCTTCTTGTTGGCTAGGGGGCTTTACCAGGGCCACTTCTGGAGTTTTCCTCACTGGGATAGAATCTCCCTGGCCCTCTGGGACTGTGGCTAACAGTTGCCCACCTTTCCTACCCTGTTCCTTTTTACTCTTTTGGGGCTCAGCTGCACTGACTGCAGGTTGAGCCCCCCAGGTTTCTTGGGTGAGGCCTGGCATTGGGCCAGTGCCTCTCTTTGGCTCAGGTCCACCTCTAAGTGGTCATTCCCCAGGAGACAATCAAGGGGGAGGTCTTTACTGACTACCACCTTTCTCCATCTAAGGGACCCAGCTATGACTAGGGGCACTACAGCCACAGGCCTAACAGTGACTCCCCTGGGACAGCCCTTACTCTCCTTGATTCCCCTGGGACATACTGGTGTGGGAGTACCAACCTGTCATGCACCACAGTGTGACTGGCACAGGTATCTCTCAGGGCAGTGGCTGGGATTCCATTCACCAGTAGGCGGTGGAAGTGTCTACTCCCCTCTGGGATCTCCAGCTTACCTCTTGGGCCCATTTTCCAGTTGAAAGCTAGGAGGACTTCCTCATCTGAGGACCCTTCCTCCAGAGCTACACTGGCAACTCCTGGGGCTACACTAGTCACCCCTGGGGCTGTACTAGGGATCTTGTTTTTAGGACAGCTAGGGTCCTTGGTGTGGTGTCCTGACTTCTGACAGTTGTGACACCATATTCTGTTGGGATCCCAATTCTTACCTTGGTACCCTGGTTTAGTTTGTGAGGTGTCTTTGGGCCCACCCTCCTGGACAGGTTTTTGGGGGCTGCCTGGGACTCCTTACTTTTATCCTTAAGGGGTTCACTATCTTTCTTCTGGGGAGGCTTTGTGACCCCTTTCTTTTGGTCACCCCCAGTGGATGTCCTAGTTACCCTTGTTCTGACCCAGTGGTCTGCCTTCTTTCCCAATTCTTGGGGAGAAATTAGACCTAGGTCTACCAAATGCTGATGCAACTTTTCGTTTGTGCAATTACTTAGTATGTGTTCCTTCATAAACAAATTGTAAAGTCCAGGAAAATCCTGCACATTATGTCCAGCTAACCAACCATCCAGTGTCTTTACTGAGTAGTCTACGAAGTCAATCCAGGACTGGGTCTGGGTTTTGTGAGCCCCCTGAATCTAATTCTATACTCCTCAGTAGTGAGCCCAAATCCCTCAATCAGAGTATTCTTCATGAGGTCATAGGACCCTGCATCTGGCCCAGAGAGGGTCAGAAGCCTGTCTCTGCAGTTACCAGAGAACAGTTCCCACAGGAGTGCCCCCAGAGAGGTTTCTTTACTTTTCTTATTTCACAAGCCCTCTCAAAGGCTGTGAACCATTTGGTGATGTCATCACCTTCCTCAAATTTAGGGACAATCCCTTTGGGGATTTTAGGATCAGAAGTTTCCTCCCTATCCTTAGTTTTAGTATTGCTGCCACCATTGATGGGTGCTAAACCCATCTCCTGTCTTTCCTTCTCTAGAGCCAGGAGTCTGGTCTCTAGGTCCAGTCTTTGGCCAACCTTGCTAAAAGGTGGTCCTCCTCACTAAGGCTATCCTCAGTGTCCTCTCTGGGACCTGAACCACCTAGGTGGCCCCTAGGTCCCCAGAGGTTTACTCTTGGAAATAAGGGTGCAGTGACCCTGTCTTCCCTAGGAAGTGGTGGAGGTGGGTTACCATCCCCATCCTCCTCACTCCTTTCCTCCTCTGCGTGGTCATCACCATGCTCAGAGGGGTGGGCCTTAGCATACTCAGCCAGGAGCTCCTGGAGCCCTTGTTTGGTTGGATGCTGGCCCATTGGTATATTTTTAAGTTTACATAAGGACCTTATCTCTTTGAAAGACCAATGAAGATAAGGGGTGAGGTCGAGCTCCTCAACCATGTCCTGTATGTCATTATTATTTTCACTAATAGCTGGGTTGTTTTCTTGAGACATTCTAACAAAAAGTTCTAACCCCTCTACCCTTGACTATAGTGACTTTTTATTTTCTACAATTTTAAAGGGACTTAAGCAAGGCCCTAACAAGACTTTTAGTAATTTGGTAAAAAATGCCAATTTGAAAAAATCAGAATTCTAAAGGCAATTTAAGAGTTCTGTCGTGTGATCAGATGGTAACCAAGTAGTCCAACAATGCAAGTTTGTATCCCACCGCTGATCCACCAATGTAAGAAAGTGGCTCTGTATATACTGCACCAAAGTAAGGTTCAGTGTGCACAGAGTCCACAGTCCCCAGAGGTTTGGCAGAGGCTAAAGTTAGATATAACCTTACTCTCTAAAGTGGTAGCTTGGTCGAGCAGTAAGGCAGTATCAGAGGACAGTGTAAAGCATTTGTTGTACACACTCAGTCAGCAAATGAAGCCACACACTCAAGAACTGAACTCTAGGCCAATGGTTTGTATATAAAAATATAGTTGTTTTATTTTAGAACCAACAATGGGTGTCAAAATATACTTTCTCAGAATGAGATGCTTTAGTTAACTACTGTTCAATTGGCAATAGACTTTTGAATGCAATAGTTACAGTTGTTGCAATATGCAACACAATTTTAAACACAATTATACATTGAGCTCAATGGAAATTTCTGGTTAAATGCAATAGATTACTTTTGGATTACTTTTCTAACCACGGGACTGGATCTTGGATTCAGTCCCGGGACACTTCCTGTAAACAGGTGAGAAAAAGCGTTTTGGTTATGGTAGTGATTTTTGAGGAATATTACTGTATTTCAAAAGTTGACACTTAGAAACTTTTCTGGGTAAAATTACCAATGTTATCCTAGGGAAGGAAATACAGTTTGCAAGCAAAGTATGTTTACGTTACTTTTGTAATCCAGTGCTGGACTCCTAGGTTCAGCACTGGGACATTTACTTAAAACAGGTAAGTAATTACGTTTTTGTAGTTTGTACGATTTTTAAAGAATATTTGTATGATTCAGAAATCGACACTTAGAAACTTTTTCAACAAAAAGCAGGCAATGATATCCTATGAGAGGAATTTCCAGTTACTGGTAAGTACGGTAAAAATTACTTTTCATGGTCGGTACTGGACTAAAAGATGCAGTACTGAGGTCTCTCCTGATAGTAGGTGAGTAATTCGGAATTCGTTACTGTTGTGATTTTTAAGCAATATTTTGGTATTTCAAAAGTGGACACTTAGAAGAAATTTCACAGAAAACCAGTCAATGGATCCCTATGTAAGAAAATTCAATTCGCCGGTAAGTTACTTTTAACGTTACTTTTGTAATCCAGTGCTGGACTCCTAGGTTCAGCCCTGGGACATTTACTTAAAACAGGTAAGTAATTACGTTTTGGTAGTCTGTACGATTTTTAAAGAATATTCTTGTTTTCAAAAGTCGACACTTAGAAACTTTTTGGAAGAAAAAGTGTCCATGTTATCCTATGAGGAAAAATGAGTTATCGGTCTCGAGGTAAGTAATCGGTCTTTTGAGTTAGGGTTCTGGGGTTAGACTCAGGGGTCTCCCAGGGTCAGTGATGCACTGTTGTTGCACCCTCAGCGGCACTAGGGCGGCCGGGTGCAGAGTGTTGAGGCCCAATGTTATCCTATGGAGGATAGGGGACTCCGGTTGGTGGCGGCTGGCAAGCAGGCCACGGGGTTGTGGGAGCAAAGCTCCTAGGGTTAAGCTCAGGGCACGTTGGGGACCAAGTTAGCACCAAAGAGGCACCCTCAGCGGCACTAGGGCGGCCGGGTGCAGAGTGCTGTTTTGAGGTCGGGTGCCCTGTTGATTTCAATGGAAATTTCCGGTTTTGGTTTTCAGCTGCAGGCTCGGTCCAGGAAGACTTCCAGGAGGAACCAACAGCTGGGCAGGTAAGTTGGAGGGCTCGGGGACGTAGGTGCACCTCGGGTTCCTTTCTCCAGGGCGCAGGGCGTCTGGATGCAGGGGTGTCTTTTGAGGTCGGATTTCACCTTACCGGGCCACTCGCGGTTGGGGGTTCTCCGTGCAGAGGCTGCAGGCGACGTCGGGGAGTCCTGGAGGGGTCAACCCACGGTGGACTCGGACTCTGGAGAGCTGGGGGACCTCGCTGGGACCGGTGGGCCACTTGAACTCGGGCTGTAGGCGACGGGTGCAGTGGTGGTTCCAGGCGTCGGGTTTCTTTCTCCTCAGCAGGCTCGGAGTCTTTGTTTGGTGTTTCTTTTGAACAGAGCTGCTGTTCACAGGAGATCCGGTCTTTGTTGAAGGCAGTCAGTCCTCCCTGGGGTTCTGGAGGTCGCTGGCTGCAGGACAAGACTATTTTTGGCGCAGGATCTCTGGAAACTGCAGACGGGCCGGTAGGGCTGGGGCCAAGTCAGTTGTTCTCTGCAGTCTCCTCTGCTGGGCGTCTTCTTTCGTCCTTTTTCTTCTTAGGTTGCGGGAATCTAAGGAAGGAAGGTTCAGGGTGCCCCTAAATACTAGATTTAGGGGCGTTACAGGTAGGTAAAGGGCAGGGACCAATGGGTCCCTGCCCTGGGGTGGGTACACCCCCTATCCTGCCACTCTCCTGTGGGAGGGGGCAGGAGCCTAGTCCTGATTGGGCAGGGCTCCCCATCTTCAAGATGGCGAGAGCCCGGAGATGTGCTTCACCTCGCCTCCCCACCTGAGGGGTGGGGTTGGCAGAGGGTGGCACACCCCTTTCCTCCCTTGGTGTTTCCCTCCAGTCTTCCCACCAGGATGGGGGAGGAACCGGTGGGGACCAGTTGCTGAGTACAGCAAGTGGTCTGGGGAAGCTCACAAAGGCGGAATGCCTTTGAAGCTTCCCCCTGCCCATCCTGGGGGAGGGGCCTAGCACCTCACCCAGGACGTGCATTGTTGCAGGCCCGGGAGAGCGGATGGCTCTCTACCCAGGGGTCCAGCAACATGTCTGCTGTGTGGCAGCCTAGGCAGCCCCTCAGACAAGACGTGGATTGTAGGTTAGGTTCAGGGGTAACTCTAAGTTGCCCTCTGACGTGCATTTTACAGTAAATCCCACACTGGCATCAGTGTGGGTTTACTGTGCTGAGGAGTTTGATACCAAACTTCTCAGTCTTCAGTGCAGCCATCATGGTGCTGTGGAGTACGTGCTGACGACCTCCCAGCACCATATACTCGGAATGGCAGCCCTGCACTTACAGTGCCCAGGAATGGGCCTGGGTACTGTAGGGGCACAGGGCTCATGCACCTGTGCCCTCACCACTGGCATAGGGCACCCAGCTAGAGGGGTGACTGAGGTATGCCAGGGCAGTGTGTTTGTGGGCATGGCACACAGGGATGTGTGCCATGTCGACTCTCTGTTTTGTTCTGCACCAAGACACTCAGCCTGCAAGGGCAGTGTGTGTGTGTCAGGGTACAGGGCCTCTAAGGGTGGCACAATAAGTGCTGCAGCCCTTAGGGGTCTTCTCTGGTCACAGTGCCCTGGGTACCTAGGGTACCATTTACCAGGGGCTTACCTGTGGCCAGAGATGCCAATTGGGTTTAGGCTGAGTACAGTTTTTAGGGAAGGAACACAGGCCCTGGGTACCTGATTGGCAGGGATCCAGGGCACACCAAGGAAAAGTGCATCAGTTATCAGGCAAAAGTGGGGGTTACTGCAACAGAAACCCACTTTCCTCACAAGCCCCCAGCCCAAAGGCCAGGAGACTCAGCCAACGCTGGGAGAGCCTGTCTAGTCTTTCAGGCGAGGAAGAGTTGGGGAAGTGGTTTGAAAGTTGCAGGGCCTACTCCGCCTTATATCCTTCTGTCCAGGTCAGTCCCTTTGGGGAGCTGGCCTACCTCATCAGTTTCAGGACCTAATTCCCAAAGCTCCTCTCCTTGCTCTTTAGTGTCTTCACCCCATCTTTTAAGTTTGGGTTCAGAGGTGCCCACCTCTGCAAAGTCTAACTTAGCCAGGGCAAAGCCCAGCTTACCCACAGAGGTCACCCACAGTTTGAGCAACCCCACCATGACCAATAGGGTCAGGGGCCTAGCTTGTTATTTGGCAGGGGGTTAGGCCACCATGCCAAGGATAGGGCTGCCATGAAGGCTAACACCCAGCAGAGGCTGCTGACAGCTGTCAGTGCCCAGAACCACACCTTTAGCTCCTGTCTGGCAAGTGAAGGGGCTATCTTACAGGTCTCTTTGGGTCCTGGCTGTCTGCCTGTTGCTTTAGGGTGGGGGGTCACTAAACTTTGTAGTGAGCACCCTTCCTCCACCCTTTGTTCTGCCAGCTGAGGAGCCACCAACTCAGGCTGGACAGTTGCCTGACTAGTCAGGTCTTCTTGTTGGCTAGGGGGCTTTACCAGGGCCACTTCTGGAGTTTTCCCTCACTGGGATAGAATCTCCCTGGCCCTCTGGGACTGTGGCTAACAGTTGCCCACCTTTCCTACCCTGTTCCTTTTTACTCTTTTGGGGCTCAGCTGCACTGACTGCAGGTTGAGCCCCCAGGTTTCTTGGGTGAGGCCTGGCATTGGGCCAGTGCCTCTCTTTGGCTCAGGTCCACCTCTAAGTGGTCATTCCCCAGGAGACAATCAAGGGGAGGTCTTTACTGACTACCACCTTTCTCCATCTAAGGGACCCAGCTATGACTAGGGGCACTACAGCCACAGGCCTAACAGTGACTCCCCTGGGACAGCCCTTACTCTCCTTGATTCCCCTGGGACATACTGGTGTGGGAGTACCAACCTGTCATGCACCACAGTGTGACTGGCACAGGTATCTCTCAGGGCAGTGGCTGGGATTCCATTCACCAGTAGGCGGTGGAAGTGTCTACTCCCCTCTGGGATCTCCAGCTTACCTCTTGGGCCCATTTTCCAGTTGAAAGCTAGGAGGACTTCCTCATCTGAGGACCCTTCCTCCAGAGCTACACTGGCAACTCCTGGGGCTACACTAGTCACCCCTGGGGCTGTACTAGGGATCTTGTTTTTAGGACAGCTAGGGTCCTTGGTGTGGTGTCCTGACTTCTGACAGTTGTGACACCATATTCTGTTGGGATCCCAATTCTTACCTTGGTACCCTGGTTTAGTTTGTGAGGTGTCTTTGGGCCCACCCTCCTGGACAGGTTTTGGGGGGCTGCCTGGGACTCCTTACTTTTATCCTTAAGGGGTTCACTATCTTTCTTCTGGGGAGGCTTTGTGACCCCTTTCTTTTGGTCACCCCAGTGGATGTCCTAGTTACCCTTGTTCTGACCCAGTGGTCTGCCTTCTTTCCCAATTCTTGGGGAGAAATTAGACCTAGGTCTACCAAATTCTGATGCAACTTTTCGTTTGTGCAATTACTTAGTATGTGTTCCTTCATAAACAAATTGTAAAGTCCAGGAAAATCCTGCACATTATGTCCAGCTAACCAACCATCCAGTGTCTTTACTGAGTAGTCTACGAAGTCAATCCAGGACTGGGTCTGGGTTTTGTGAGCCCCCTGAATCTAATTCTATACTCCTCAGTAGTGAGCCCAAATCCCTCAATCAGAGTATTCTTCATGAGGTCATAGGACCCTGCATCTGGCCCAGAGAGGGTCAGAAGCCTGTCTCTGCAGTTACCAGAGAACAGTTCCCACAGGAGTGCCCCCAGAGAGGTTTCTTTACTTTTCTTATTTCACAAGCCCTCTCAAAGGCTGTGAACCATTTGGTGATGTCATCACCTTCCTCAAAGTTAGGGACAATCCCTTTGGGGATTTTAGGATCAGAAGTTTCCTCCCTATCCTTAGTTTTAGTATTGCTGCCACCATTGATGGGTGCTAAACCCATCTCCTGTCTTTCCTTCTCTAGAGCCAGGAGTCTGGTCTCTAGGTCCAGTCTTTTGGCCAACCTTGCTAAAAGGTGGTCCTCCTCACTAAGGCTATCCTCAGTGTCCTCTCTGGGACCTGAACCACCTAGGTGGCCCCTAGGTCCCCAGAGGTTTACTCTTGGAAATAAGGGTGCAGTGACCCTGTCTTCCCTAGGAAGTGGTGGAGGTGGGTTACCATCCCCATCCTCCTCACTCCTTTCCTCCTCTGCGTGGTCATCACCATGCTCAGAGGGGTGGGCCTTAGCATACTCAGCCAGGAGCTCCTGGAGCCCTTGTTTGGTTGGATGCTGGCCCATTGGTATATTTTAAGTTTACATAAGGACCTTATCTCTTTGAAAGACCAATGAAGATAAGGGGTGAGGTCGAGCTCCTCAACCATGTCCTGTATGTCATTATTATTTTCACTAATAGCTGGGTTGTTTTCTTGAGACATTCTAACAAAAGTTCTAACCCCTCTACCCTTGACTATAGTGACTTTTTATTTTCTACAATTTTAAAGGGACTTAAGCAAGGCCCTAACAAGACTTTTAGTAATTTGGTAAAAATGCCAATTTGAAAAAATCAGAATTCTAAAGGCAATTTAAGAGTTCTGTCGTGTGATCAGATGGTAACCAAGTAGTCCAACAATGCAAGTTTGTATCCCACCGCTGATCCACCAATGTAAGAAAGTGGCTCTGTATATACTGCACCAAAGTAAGGTTCAGTGTGCACAGAGTCCACAGTCCCCAGAGGTTTGGCAGAGGCTAAAGTTAGATATAACCTTACTCTCTAAAGTGGTAGCTTGGTCGAGCAGTAAGGCAGTATCAGAAGGACAGTGTAAAGCATTTGTTGTACACACTCAGTCAGCAAATGAAGCCACACACTCAAGAACTGAACTCTAGGCCAATGGTTTGTATATAAAAATATAGTTGTTTTATTTTAGAACCAACAATGGGTGTCAAAATATACTTTCTCAGAATGAGATGCTTTAGTTAACTACTGTTCAATTGGCAATAGACTTTTGAATGCAATAGTTACAGTTGTTGCAATATGCAACACAATTTTAAACACAATTATACATTGAGCTCAATGGAAATTTCTGGTTAAATGCAATAGATTACTTTTTGGATTACTTTTCTAACCACGGGACTGGATCTTGGATTCAGTCCCGGGACACTTCCTGTAAACAGGTGAGAAAAAGCGTTTTGGTTATGGTAGTGATTTTTGAGGAATATTACTGTATTTCAAAAGTTGACACTTAGAAACTTTTCTGGGTAAAATTACCAATGTTATCCTAGGGAAGGAAATACAGTTTGCAAGCAAAGTATGTTTACGTTACTTTTGTAATCCAGTGCTGGACTCCTAGGTTCAGCACTGGGACATTTACTTAAAACAGGTAAGTAATTACGTTTTTGTAGTTTGTACGGTTTTTAAAGAATATTTGTATGATTCAGAAATCGACACTTAGAAACTTTTTCAACAAAAAGCAGGCAATGATATCCTATGAGAGGAATTTCCAGTTACTGGTAAGTACGGTAAAAATTACTTTTCATGGTCGGTACTGGACTAAAAGATGCAGTACTGAGGTCTCTCCTGATAGTAGGTGAGTAATTCGGAATTCGTTACTGTTGTGATTTTTAAGCAATATTTTGGTATTTCAAAAGTGGACACTTAGAAGAAATTTCACAGAAAACCAGTCAATGGATCCCTATGTAAGAAAATTCAATTCGCCGGTAAGTTACTTTTAACGTTACTTTTGTAATCCAGTGCTGGACTCCTAGGTTCAGCCCTGGGACATTTACTTAAAACAGGTAAGTAATTACGTTTTGGTAGTCTGTACGATTTTTAAAGAATATTCTTGTTTTCAAAAGTCGACACTTAGAAACTTTTTGGAAGAAAAAGTGTCCATGTTATCCTATGAGGAAAAATGAGTTATCGGTCTCGAGGTAAGTAATCGGTCTTTTGAGTTAGGGTTCTGGGGTTAGACTCAGGGGTCTCCCAGGGTCAGTGATGCACTGTTGTTGCACCCTCAGCGGCACTAGGGCGGCCGGGTGCAGAGTGTTGAGGCCCAATGTTATCCTATGGAGGATAGGGGACTCCGGTTGGTGGCGGCTGGCAAGCAGGCCACGGGGTTGTGGGAGCAAAGCTCCTAGGGTTAAGCTCAGGGCACGTTGGGGACCAAGTTAGCACCAAAGAGGCACCCTCAGCGGCACTAGGGCGGCCGGGTGCAGAGTGCTGTTTTGAGGTCGGGTGCCCTGTTGATTTCAATGGAAATTTTCGGTTTTGGTTTTCAGCTGCAGGCTCGGTCCAGGAAGACTTCCAGGAGGAACCAACAGCTGGGCAGGTAAGTTGGAGGGCTCGGGGACGTAGGTGCACCTCGGGTTCCTTTCTCCAGGGCGCAGGGCGTCTGGATGCAGGGGTGTCTTTTGAGGTCGGATTTCACCTTACCGGGCCACTCGCGGTTGGGGGTTCTCCGTGCAGAGGCTGCAGGCGACGTCGGGGAGTCCTGGAGGGTCAACCCACGGTGGACTCGGACTCTGGAGAGCTGGGGGACCTCGCTGGGACCGGTGGGCCACTTGAACTCGGGCTGTAGGCGACGGGTGCAGTGGTGGTTCCAGGCGTCGGGTTTCTTTCTCCTCAGCAGGCTCGGAGTCTTTGTTTGGTGTTTCTTTTGAACAGAGCTGCTGTTCACAGGAGATCCGGTCTTTGTTGAAGGCAGTCAGTCCTCCCTGGGGTTCTGGAGGTCGCTGGCTGCAGGACAAGACTATTTTTGGCGCAGGATCTCTGGAAACTGCAGACGGGCCGGTAGGGCTGGGGCCAAGTCAGTTGTTCTCTGCAGTCTCCTCTGCTGGGCGTCTTCTTTCGTCCTTTTTCTTCTTAGGTTGCGGGAATCTAAGGAAGGAAGGTTCAGGGTGCCCCTAAATACTAGATTTAGGGGCGTTACAGGTAGGTAAAGGGCAGGGACCAATGGGTCCCTGCCCTGGGGTGGGTACACCCCCTATCCTGCCACTCTCCTGTGGGAGGGGGCAGGAGCCTAGTCCTGATTGGGCAGGGCTCCCCATCTTCAAGATGGCGAGAGCCCGGAGATGTGCTTCACCTCGCCTCCCCCACCTGAGGGGTGGGGTTGGCAGAGGGTGGCACACCCCTTTCCTCCCTTGGTGTTTCCTCCAGTCTTCCCACCAGGATGGGGGAGGAACCGGTGGGGACCAGTTGCTGAGTACAGCAAGTGGTCTGGGGAAGCTCACAAAGGCGGAATGCCTTTGAAGCTTCCCCCTGCCCATCCTGGGGGAGGGGCCTAGCACCTCACCCAGGACGTGCATTGTTGCAGGCCCGGGAGAGCGGATGGCTCTCTACCCAGGGGTCCAGCAACATGTCTGCTGTGTGGCAGCCTAGGCAGCCCCTCAGACAAGACGTGGATTGTAGGTTAGGTTCAGGGGGTAACTCTAAGTTGCCCTCTGACGTGCATTTACAGTAAATCCCACACTGGCATCAGTGTGGGTTTACTGTGCTGAGGAGTTTGATACCAAACTTCTCAGTCTTCAGTGCAGCCATCATGGTGCTGTGGAGTACGTGCTGACGACCTCCCAGCACCATATACTCGGAATGGCAGCCCTGCACTTACAGTGCCCAGGAATGGGCCTGGGTACTGTAGGGGCACAGGGCTCATGCACCTGTGCCCTCACCACTGGCATAGGGCACCCAGCTAGAGGGGTGACTGAGGTATGCCAGGGCAGTGTGTTTGTGGGCATGGCACACAGGGATGTGTGCCATGTCGACTCTCTGTTTTGTTCTGCACCAAGACACTCAGCCTGCAAGGGCAGTGTGTGTGTGTCAGGGTACAGGGCCTCTAAGGGTGGCACAATAAGTGCTGCAGCCCTTAGGGGTCTTCTCTGGTCACAGTGCCCTGGGTACCTAGGGTACCATTTACCAGGGGCTTACCTGTGGCCAGAGATGCCAATTGGGTTTAGGCTGAGTACAGTTTTTAGGGAAGGAACACAGGCCCTGGGTACCTGATTGGCAGGGATCCAGGGCACACCAAGGAAAAGTGCATCAGTTATCAGGCAAAAAGTGGGGGGGTTACTGCAACAGAAACCCACTTTCCTACACTCCGTGACTAATATTTGTTATTTTATCTTGTCTTAAGTTTGTTGATCGTTGGTGTTTTACTTGTCTGTTAGGGACAGTGCATGTGTCTTATATTAAGATGCCTTGTTTTAGCAAATTGGGGTGTTTTGGATGTCGATGTTGTTCTACTGATGCTCGATTGGAAGAGAGCCAGCCTGCACATCCAGAGGGTTCTCCAAATTTTGATATATATGTTAAACATGGTATTGGCCCTGTTATGTTTAGCAGATTGTGGCATACATATACGAGGGACAACGCTGAGTTACAGTGGCCGCTTACTGGCTCATTTGATGAGCAGAAATTTAACTTCTTGCAGGACAAGTTGTTTGCTAGGAGGAGCAGACAGTCGATGTTTGATTCTCTGAGAGTGTGGCAGAAAGAAGCAAAGCAGCGACGCATGAGGGCAGAGAAAGAGGCCCGGAAGAGGCAGACGCAAACGATAACACAGAAGGCAGTAGCTTATGAAAGAGGAAAGGTAGAGAAGGGTATAGAATGGGCATGTAGAAAGTTTCGGTTACAGACAGATAAGTGCTATGTTACTAGGGAGGAAGGTGATGATTTTGTCGAAGACCTATTGGGTTCTTGTCCTCCTCCTCCTTATGCCCCTGAACGGATATACCCGGCAGTCCCAGCCTCTCAGTCCTTGGCCTCTAGTGCCGCCCCTTCTAGCATTACCGTTTCAAGAGCTACCGCTACAGCCCCGGCCCCTCTTACTTCTCTCCTACTCACACCAGGCACCGGGGCGGGTGCTGTTAGTTCTCCTGTCCAGTCTGTCAGCTCTGGATCATCTGCTACTCTCCCTCTCACCCCTACCACCCTGTCTCCCTACATGATGGTGCCTGTCTCTGCGTCTGCTCCTTCTCCCATGAGTGTGGCACACCAGGCACAGTTGAATGTTGAAACTCCTGCACTTGGCGTGCTTGATGTGAATTGGGCAGCGGCGCGAGATCGAATGGATAAAGTGTTGGTGTGTTCTGCAGTGGGTGATGAGGAAAAGAAAATGGTGGCGAACCAAGCAGCTCAGTGGGCTCGACACCCGATCTGTAGTCTGGAGGATGTGTGGAGTGTGATGAAAGATAACGAGCCATTTATACAGCAGCATGCCCTTAAACACATGTCAGCGATGCTGATAGAGTTGTGGGAACAATGTTTTCAGGGTGTTGCACCGCAAATAATATATGACATACAGGATAGGGTAAATGCCGCAGGTATGGCTCCCAATGAGGTTTTTAGCAATATAACGACATTGGTGGTTTACCTAGGTAGATTGCTCCAGAAGGTACCGACAATGGGGACACAGCATCCCATGAGGGAGGTTCACACCATTTACCACCCTGAAATTCAAGAACTGCGTGATTCCACTAATGCTGTGATTAGGCAACGGGTCGACACTCGGTTTCAGAAGCAAAGGATCTATACTCCTTGGAAGAGGAGTGAGGTCCTATCCTTAAAGAGCCAGCTGCCGGACCCTCGGAAAAACCCCACTGCCTATTATAAAGAATTGACAGAGGCGGCCTCCTCTACAGTAATGACGTTAGCTGATATAGAGTTATTTTTCGGCTTGTTGGCACCAGTGGACATATGGAGGCAAGTCCACACGCAGGATCATGCACTAGAGTTGGGGGGAACATGGGATGAGATTAGGGCTTGGGATAAGGAGGAAAGCCCAGCGACAAGTCGAAAGCGGAGCTCCTCGCTTTGCCAGGGCGTATTATCACATACATGCATTCACTTATCCCGCCAAAGAGAGTGGATTGGGATAAGTTGACTGCGTGTCACCAGAAGAAGGATGAGAGTGTGTCAGATTTCTTTACTAGATTTGAAGGAGTGTTCTTAGATTTCAGTGGACAGGACCTGTCGCAGGAGGGTGGTGTTCATTTATTTGTCAATAGATTTGTCACTAACTTGCTTCCCAAGATTGCAACGCAGTTGCAGGCTTCGGAAAGTACTTGGACGACGTCATCCCCGTCGGTGATATTGAGTATGGCACAATATTACGAACATAGAGAGAATGAGGACAAGGAAAGGGTGGAGAAAAAGTCCAAGGATTTGAAGATGAGGGTATTGATGCAGCAAGTGGTGAGGGGAAATGGACGAGGTAGAGGTTCAGCCCAGCAGCGGTCTGGCAGAGGTGGCGCGTCATATGAGCCCCTCGGGCTCAACCAATGTGTGTATTGAAAAAAGGAGGGACACTGGCGGAATGAGTGTCCGGAGCTATTACAGAAGGGCGAAGCCCTAAGAGGTCGATGTTTTCGAGGACGCGGGCGAGGAACAGGAGGTAGAGGGGGAATGCAGTCAGAGGATTCATCACACAATAGACAGAGCAGGAATTATTTTGATGATCCCCGAGGACGGCAGTATTATCACGATGATTATGACATGGACGAAGTGACGGGGTTGTCTCACAGCTAGGACAGCCGAGGACAGGGCGAGGGACCAGTTCCTATGCCTATAGATCAGAATGGACCTTATGTCACTGCTGATTTACATGGTACTACTGAAAAGTTTTTAGTCGATACAGGGGCTATGAATAGCTCTGTTTCCCGTTCACTGGTCCCAGGGGCAGCTCTGTCTGGCCAAAATAATGTTTTGGTGGGTTTCTCAGGCGTGCCGGTCATTAGCCCCATTTCCAAGCCTCTTGCTTTGACTATTGGCCCCTTTACGGTCGATTCACCATTTTTACTGACGTCCAATTGTGGGGAAAATTTGTTAGGACTTGATTTGTTAAAAAGGTTGCATGCGACAATTTCTTGTTCTCCAGACGGTGTTTACATGACTATTGGACCGCAGGTAGCCCGTGCCAAACAATGTTTTGCGAAGGATGCCCCCCTTCCAGCTGAGTTTTCAGATGTGCCACGTAAGTTATGGGCTACAGGAGACACGGATGTGGGGTTACTCCAGATCACGCCAGTTTCTATACAAGTCAGGGACAATGCTAAATTGCTGCGCATTCCCCAGTACAAGATATCCCAGGCAGGTTAAAAAAGGCCCTATTGCGAATAATACAGGATTTGATTGAGTCTGGTGTGGTTGAGGAGACTACCGCAAATGTATATAATAGCCCTATTCTTCCTATCCTTAAAAAGGCCCCCTTGGATTCTCCTGATGCCCACCCTGATGTTTACTGCTTTGTGATTGACCTCAGAGAGGTTAATAAGATCGTAGTTCCCCAATACCCTGTGGTTCCGGACATTACAGCGATCTTAACCATGATTCCCCCATCAGCGAAATATTTCTCTGTAATTGACTTGAAAAACGCTTTCTTCAGCATACCAATTCATATAGATAGCCGATATCTGTTCGGGTTTGCAATAGCCGGACGGAGCTTTAGATTCTGTTGTGCTCCACAAGGCTATACTGAAAGCCCCAGTATTTATAGTCAAGCCTTGAAAGCTCAATTGGATTCTTTGGAGCTTCCCCCTGGTAATGTGCTGCTGCAGTATGTTGACGACCTCCTTATTGCTTCGGACAATGAGGAGGGCTGCAAAAACGCCACAGTTAAATTATTATTGCATCTGGCGCACCATGGACACAAGGTGTCACTTTCCAAATTTCAATATTGTCGACAGGAGGTCACCTATTTAGGTCACCTACTGTCGAAGGAGGGACGCAGACTAACACCCGAGCGCCTAGCTGCCATTACTAATATGTCTGTCCCTAGAACCCAACTCAAGGTACGCGCGTTTATAGGGATAACATCATATTGTCGCATTGGATCCCTAATTACTCCCTACTAACAAAACCCCTTCTTTACCTGACCACAAAAGATGTGCATGAACCCCTGCCTTGGACACCTGCATGCCAGCAAGCTTTTGAGCAATTAAAGACTGCGCTTTGCTCTGCTCCTGTGCTTGGTACTCCTGATTACCAGAAGCCTTTTGTGCTCTACATGCATGAGGTGGACGGTTGCACGCTTTCTGTTCTAACATAGGGTTTCGGTGGTAAGCAGAGACCATACGCCTACTTCTCGGCCATGTTTGATAATGTCACCAGAGTACTCCAGAGATGTCTGAGAGTTGCTGCGACAGTGGCGGTTTCTATCAGACAATTGGCAGGGCTCGTTCTTGACACGGACCTCACAGTCATGGTACCTCATGCTGTGGATACATTATTGAATAAGACAAAGACGCAGCACCTTACTAGTGCGCGTCTGACTGGTTATGAACTGACCCTGTTTGCTCCGCACATTACCATAAAAAGATGTGCTACTCTGAACCCAGCCACATTGCTACCCCTCCCTTCGGAAGAAAAGGGCAATGATGTCCATGAATGTTTATTTCAGACTGAGGAAGAAACGAAGGGATGGGTAGACCTGACTGATGTTCTCTTATCTGAACCCTAAGGGGAACTATATGTCGATGGCTCTTGTTTTAAGTTACTAGATGGCACCACCACTGCAGCCTATGCAATCACAACGCTGCACTGTAGTTGAGACATCCCGTATCCCGCACCAATTGGCCTAAGCTGCAGAGTTGGTTGCCCTCCTCAGGGCTTGTGAGTTGAGTGAGGGACTGGCTGTTAATATCTACACCGACAGTCAGTACGCCTTTGGGGTGGCCCATAATTTTGGGCGCCTCTGGGCAGAGACAGGGTTCTTGACTTCGCACGGACTGCGGATTCAGAACGGGCCATTGATACTGATGGAGCAGGGTAAATAAAATAATTTGTACCCTCTCTTGGAAAATTAATGAGCTTTAATAAATGAATGATACTAATTGTTTGATGGAGCATGAGGTAATCAACAAATGCACCTTTAGTAAACACAACATAAGGGTAACCAGCAATTTGTGCAAAAATCTAATTTATTTACAATTGTGAAGTTGATTAACACTAATATTGTGATTTGCGTACTAATTACAGTAAAATTGCATGATTTATGCAATGTAGTAGAATTGTATTGTGGCAAAGAATGCGGATGGTAAGTAAAATGGCTTTAAATGTTGCTTCTGCTAGGTAACACCTAACACGGGTCTTTAGAATGGCGGGTGGTAAACAGAAAGGCTTATTTTCTTTGTTTTAATTTTGATTGTGTTTGTTCTTATGATAGTTCGTTCTGGCCTGTTAGGCCATGCTGCGAAAATGCCTGCCGAGACAGATGAGGTCACGTGAAAAGTCAAAGATGGCCTCTAAGCGGAAGAAATAGAGGAGCTGAACCACGTGGGTACGGCCCTTGCACGGAGTGAGAGATGTCAAGGTCGCATTGACCTGCCATAAGGAGGGTGCCAAGAAAGACTCAGCACGTATTCGTGGGAATGAAGGAGAAAAGTTCTGAGCGACAATGGACTAACTTAATTGTGACCATAAGGATTGCAACAAAATGAATGGACAAATTGGACTGCTTTTACCCAAAGGTCATGAGAATCATTGTACTTTTAACTGTCCCCGAAACCAGTTTGAACAAGGAAGGCGATGAGGTGATTATCACCACCCCTCAAATGGACCAATTAGCGTGATTCCTGCCCCTAAGGATTGCAACATTTTGTGTAGTAAGCTAGAAGTAGGGTATAAGAGGGACTACTCTTATGTGGGAGGGGTTGCTTCTATAGGCTGCTTCTTTGGGTTGCCTTTTTGCTGCTGCTGTGGCCGCTGCTATTGATGCTACTGCTGCCGTTGGTATTTCTTGCCATACCATTTTTCCTATTTTCCATTTTTCCACCACAATATTACAAAAGGACTTTGTCATTTTTGGGCTTCGAACTTGACTGGGGAAGGAACGAGACCGTTGCGGGAAATCTGTACGGGAGGTCCAGTCGAGGAGGCCTTTAGCAGGACAGTCAGTCAGTTTGGGAGTCTATTCTGTGATCTACGGTTTATCTTCTTTATGGTAACCCATTCCTATCTGCATCTAAATGGGTAATGCATAATTTTCAATTTCTTTATTAATGTATTAAAAGTGATTAATAAACTAAGAATCTCACCCGTGCAATTGAGAAATTAGATAAAATGTCATTCTAATTAAAATGAGTCTGTGGTTCTTTAGTTCATTAATAAGTTTAAAGGTTATCAGGTTTTAAGAGTGATTGAGCTGGTCTTAATCACCATCAACTTATTCTACTAGTTGGTCCATCGACCAAAGAGCGGAATACCTTGATGTTTGGAACCAACAGGATCAAAAGCTAATGCATGTGATGTCTGAGGTATTATTCTGTCAGATTTAACAAGGTATCTCGTTCCTCCAGCAACACATTTCTCCTTGGTGTGTAATCCAGTGAACGAATGAATGTATGATATGTGGTGTTATGGGCCCCACCGTCATATGGTTTAATAGAGGTGAATGATTTACCTGGATTCGTGTCCTGAGGAGAAATTTATATTAGCCGCGCTGGATCAGATTTCTTGGTAGCAGAGTTATGGTTACTATAGATTAGTTTGGTGATTATTGATTATTGATTTATTGATTATTCATGTCTAACACTTCGTGTCGAATTGTATTATGTTATGTTTAAGTCGAAACTTTGAAGCTTCCAGGAAGTAGGAAGTGGACACGTGTGGCAAGAGAAATCACACGGAATTGTGCATTGTCTGATTTTTCAAAATTGGTGATAACACAGGATTGTGTTATGATAGGGACATTTCATGTATAAAAACGCGTATGAGTGAAATAGCAACAGGTTTTCTTGTGAAACTCTGGCCTTAATTCTCAGGAGCAGTGTAGTCTCCGCATGTCCTTATCCCCAGAGAAACGGGTTTACCCCTTGCTTGAGAGAAGGGTAAGGTAGAGAGAAGTGCTACACTTATCAAACAAAACAGTATTCTTGCAAGATAGAGCAAACTATTTCTTTTGTTTAGCGAAAACAGACAATGGTAATGTGTTTTACATTGTAACTAATAAAATTCAGTCGAGAAAAGAAGGTAAGAAAACTGCTGATAATTATTGTAAAGGAGGGGTCAGAAAAGACAGGAGTAGAACTGACGTCAACAAAGACCGTGCTGGTATTGGCCAGTTGTGGGAAAACGAAGAACTTCCTGATTGGTGCGTTAGTGTGAAGACGCGCTGGTATTGGTCAGTTGAGAGTGACATAGAGTTTTCAGATTGGTGCGTTGGTGTGAGACGCGCTGGGATAGGTCCGAATAGCCAAACAGTAGAAAGAACAGCGTAGTGAAGAATTTTCGTGAGTTTGTTGGAGAGAAAGGATCGTGCAATATGGCTTATTATGAGTATGGTAGAGATAAACCGTCATGGATGGCGAAGATTAAAAACTTTTTCAAGAAGGACAAAAAGGTAGTGACTAGGGAAGGAGAAGTACTTCCTCCGCCGAAAATGCCAGCTTCTCATATGATGTTGAAATATGGTTATCATACTTGCATTTGGTTGGAAAATTGGACAAAATATACTCAGAACGATGGAGTATTGGCGTTTCCAGAAAACGGTTTGTTTAGCACAGCTGTACTTCGAAATTTGAGAGAGAAAATGATGAAACTTGAACCGAGACCTAGACCAACACAGTTTGAAGCGTTAGGTGAATGGGAAGATGAGATATATGAAAGAGAAAGACACAGAGGTGCAAAGAATATAGTTTAGTTCATGGAAGAGTATGGGGAGTGAATCATGAAGACAGGATGAGACGATGGAGGCATGCTAATATGACGGATGGTTTGTTTCCTGTCAGAACAGTTGAAGAAGTTACAGGGAGAAAGTGTACGGAGAAAAAGAAACATGCAGTAACAGAGAGGTACGGGTATGGAGGTAGCGACACAGAGGATGAGTTGCTGGAAGACATTTTAAATAGAAAACCACCTCCATATCAACAGAATTCTGCGGTGGTGACCCCAAATGCACCACCAATGGAAACTGTGAGGAATCAAAGCCCTGAACGAAATTATGAAATAAATAGGTCTTATGAAAAATCAGAAACTCCACAGAATGCGAAGCCTGATCGTGGTAATACAGCTGAATTAGAAAGAACCACAAGAGAATTGACTGAGAAAATAAGAGAACTAACTATGAACATGGAAGCCGTGACTGTGCCAGTGACAATAGGACCAGTAATACCGGTATTTGAAAACCAAAGAATAGATGAGCATTCCTTGACAATTCCAATGAACTCGAATATGCAAAGAATGAGAGAAGGGATAATTCCAGAAACTAGAGAGACAAGAGATCTGGTTGGCTCATATAGATCGAGTCCACCTACAAATTTGACGGTTAATGAGAGTCAGATAAATAGGATTCCTATGGGAACCGAGTCAGCAACTGAGACCCCAGAGAGAAGTACAAATTGGATAGAAATAAATAGTACCCCTGTGGGTCCGACTCTAGAAGAATTAAATGAGTGGATGAGGAATTTACAGAAGAAAGATGCAGAACCGCAACCGTTGGATGTAATCAGACTAAAGATAGACATGGAATAGTTGATTCTAAGGACTATTGGTACAGATAGATTGAAATCCTATCAAGATGACGAACTTATGTTCATGTGCAAGAGTGTTACTTGGAGAGCTAGGAATTTGCATGAAAAATTGGAAGAAACAGCAAATGAACTAGGAGTAGAATTTGGAAAAATCAGAGGATTGCAGAAACCGTACAGGGTAGACTTTAGCGAAAAGGATATAGAAAATCTGAACACATCAGGACGATTAACCCAGATAAAGGAACTGATTGTGTTATTGAGAAAATGGAGAGATGTGGACAGATGGAGAAGCAGGTGGATAAGAAGAAAGGAGGGAATGACCGATAAAGCATCATTGGCTTTTCCGGTAAAGGAAAAGGAACCAATAGCACTGGAATATCCGATGAGGGAAACTCCAGGAGGTAGCTATGTACACGTTCCATGGTCCAGGCAAGATATATTGTCATTTACAAATGACTTCCCAAGATTGAGAGAGAAACCCGTAGAATGGTATAGACAGGTGGAAAGATTTGTAAAAGTTTCAAAGGTGTTGTGGGAAGATCTGGATGGATTGTTTGAAATTGTAGTGCCAGCAGATTTATGGACAGAATGTAAGATTACAATTGATTGGCCGAAGGAAGAATATCCAAGAGATGCAAAAACTGGAGCGCCAGGTCCAGAAGTGATGAGAAAGTATGAACAAGCCGTCACGTTTTTGAAAAATAAGATTCCACCGAAAGAGACAGATTGGGTAAAGATCGATAGAACAACTCAGGAAAGTAAGGAATCTGTACACGCCTATTATGAAAGGTTGCTATTGGTTTTCAAACAGTATAGCGGTTATGAGACTTTGAGTGAAAAGGACATGAGTCATTTCGTATATAGATTTGTATATGGATTGAAACCTGAAATAAGTGAAATGATTAAGCAGCATATGTGGTGTTGGCAGAATAGCACTGTAGATGAGGTACTAAGGTATGCAAAATATTGTAGTGATGACATCGAGTGTAGAAAGCGTAAACTAAAAGAAAAAGCGATGTGGGCACAAGTAAAGGTTCCAGAAAAACAAGAGGCTCAAATGAGTAATCAGTCTGGTGATGCAGGACAGACTAAATCCAAACCAAATATAGGTAAGGGAAAAGGACAAATGAGTATAGAAGAGGCTAAAAAGAAATGGCCATGCCATAATTGCGGAAAGTTAGGGCATTGGAGAAACAAGTGTAAATTTCCTCCAAAAGCTAATACGGAAAATCAACCATTAAATCCACATGTGCAGAATGAGGTGAGTTACCAACAGCTGCAACAACCGCAGAGTCAGGTGCCACAACCACCTCTTCCAAAGAGTGTAAACCCCCAGAGATACAGTGCAGAGGCAGGATTCTACGGAGGAGAGCAGGTAACAAAATTGCCGCGCGCAGCTGCAGTGTCGCAGTATTGGTTGCGGCAGGATGGAAATGAATCGGATGAAAGTTTATGACGGTGCCTAGGAGAGGAAGAAGAGTGCGTGCTTGGTGCAACTCTAGAGGAAGGTCAGTCAGGTCCATTTGTGGATGGAGAAGTGAATGGCGTAAATTTTACATTCATTGTGGATACTGGAGCTACCCGTTCTACTGTTAGATCAGTGGAAATTCCAAACCTTTTTCTCTCAGGAGAATATATCCAAGTTGTAGGTGTTTCAAACCAACAGATTAAAGCGCCTCTTACCAAACCAGTAGAGGTGAAAGTTGGACCATTCAAAGAGATGCATCGGTTTGTAGTATGTGATTGCAGTCCTGTAAATTTGCTAGGACGCGATCTGCTTTGTAAAATGAATTGCACCATCTATTGTACCCCGGATGGTATTGCTTTCCAGACACAAGATGAAGATGTCCTGTATAAAATGACAATGGCAGAACTAGAACCAGGAGTAAAGTACATGTTTCCTGTATTTGATGCAGAGAAAATCCCAATTGAATTGAAAGGAATAGTCAGATCTGATGTATGGGATTTCACAGGCAAAGACTTTGGGTTAATGAGAGGAGTAGACCCTGTAAAAATTACAGTAAGAGAAGGAACAAATTACCCAAATACTCCACAGTACAAATTAACGCCATAAATTATTGAAGGAATAACACCTGTAGTTAATAAAATGATCAAACAAGGAATTTTGAAAGATTTAATGAGTAGCCCATGTAATTCACCTATAATGGGATTGAAAAAGCCGAATGGGACATATAGGATAGTGCAGGATTTGAGGAAGGTAAATAAAATTGTTATTCCTTGTTGTCCAATTGTGCCAAACCCTGCTGTAATACTGTATCAGATTCCACATGATGCAGAATGGTACACAGTTATTGATTTGTGCCATGCATTTTTCTCTATTCTGTTACACCCAGACAGCCAGCCATTATTTGCGTTCCGGTTCGGAGAGCGTATTTTGGCATGGTGCAGAATTCCTCAAGGGTACACAGAAAGTCCCTCAATCTTTAATCAGATCCTAAAGAAATCATTGGAAGATTTAAAAATGCCTGAAAAATCTGTGATGGTCCAATACATTGATGACTTATTAGTGGCATCAAAGACTAAAGAAGCATGTGTTATAGACACAATTGCTTTACTGAATCATTTGGCAGAAGGAGGGCACAAAGTGTCCCCGTCAAAACTGCAATTTTGTCAACAGGAGGTACAATACCTAGGTCATAAGATTGAGAAAGGGATGCGAAAGGTAACGACAGAAAGAATAAGGATTATCCGAGAAATGAGAGCTCCGATGACACAGAGAGAGGTGAGAATGTTCCCTGGAATGGTTGGATATTGTCGACAGTGGATAAGTGGATTTTCATTAATTGCAAAACCTTTACAGCGATTGACAAACAGAGATGTCAGAGATCCGATTGAGTTGAATGAGGAGGAAATGAAGGCTTTCAAAGAACTGAAAACAAAGTTGTGTGAGGCACCGGCATTGGGAATGCCTGATTATGAAAAAGAATTTGAGCTGTATTGTAGTGAGAGAGATGGATGTGCACTTTCAGTGTTAGTGCAAAGGCATGGAAAAATGAAAAGACCAATTGCTTATTTTTCAGCTGTTTTAGACCCAGTAGCAAAGGCATTGTCTGGATGTCTGAAAGCAGTAGCTGCTACTTGTGTGAGTCTGGAACAGAGTGAAGGCATTGTGATGTGATATCCACTGAGAGTATACGTTCCACACTGTTGAAATTCTTCTGACTAGAACCAAAACCCAATTCATGACACATAGTCGGCTGACTAGGTACAAAAAGTGATTTTGAGTGCAGACAATGTAACCATTGATAGATGCACAAGTGTGAATCCTTCAACTTCACTGCCAGATGAAGAAAATGTAGGAGTCAAGGATGAAGTTGATCATAAGTGTCTGGATGTGCTTGAATTTTGCACAAAGCCTCGCCCAGATATTAAAGATGAGCCCTTAAAAGAATCAGATTATGTGATGTTTGTGGACGGGTCATGTCTGAGAACGAGTGAAGGAGTTTTAAGTGCTGCGTATTCTGTGTGTACAGTAGCAGCTATAATGGAAGCATCTTGTTTAAGAGGGATATGTTCAGCCCAAGTGGCTGAGCTGATTGCTCTGATTCAGGCATGCAAACTGGGAAAGAACGTCCGAATTACGGTGATCACAGATAGCCAGTATGGCTTCGGAGTGGTCCACGACTTTGGACAGATCTGGTCCCAGAGAGGTTTCTTGACGTCTGCAGGAACTCCTATTAGGAACGGTGAGTTTGTGAAGAAATTGCTTGAGGCGATACAGCTGCCTAAATACATTGCAGTGGTGAAGTGCGCTGCACACAAAAATGGAACTGACTATATTACAGTGGGAAATCAATACGCAGATGAAATAGCTCAATATTGTGCCAGAAATATGGTCCCGCTGAATAGGAGGAGAGAAAAAGAGAATGTTACATGTCCCTTGCTGTTTACTAACATGGTCGAAACCTGGGATGAGGTAAGGCAATTGCAGGAAGAAGCAAATGAAGAGGAGAAAGATGGTTGGATAAAAGCAGGTTGCAGACAAAGAGAGGAAGATGACTTTTGGGTTTATAGAGATGAAAGACCAGTTATGCCTGATAGCATGATTTCTAATATGGCACGGATGTCCCATGGACAAGCTCACGTTGGTAGGGATGCCATGATCAGACTTTTCAGACAGACTTGGTACAACCCAAAATTTAGAGCTATAGCTGAAAGTCTCTGTCAAAGATGTCTTACATGCCAACAGATAAATCCAGGAAGGAAAACAGTAGTGAGTCTAGGAACAATAGGACGTGAAGGAGGTCCTTTTACCAGAATGCAACTAGATTTTATTGAAATGCCCCCGAGCAATAGATTGAAATATGTCCTTGTGGTCGTTTGTTTGTTTTCTCGTTGGGTTGAAGCCTATCCGACAAGAAGGAATGATGGAGTTACTGTGGCTAAGCTCCTACTGAGAGAATTCATTCCGAGATATGGTTTTCCAGTAACGATCAAAACAGATAGAGGAACACATTTCCAAAATGAACTAATCCAATTGATATGTGAAGCACTTGACATTCAACAGAAATTGCACTGTGCCTACAGACCAGAGGCTTCTGAAGTGGTAGAGCAAGTAAATGGAACAATAAAGAATAGGTTAGGGAAAATGTGTCAAGCCACAGGACTCAAATGGCCAGATGCCCTGCCATTGGTGCTGATGACTATCAGAAGCATACCTGACAGAAAAACAGGTCTAAGTCCTCAAGAAATAATCATGGGACGAGCAATGAGACAAGCACATGTACCTGTCAACAAACTGCTGACTATAACTGATGATCTCGTATTGGACTATTGCAAAGGATTGGCTGATGTGGTACATTCTGTGTTTCATCAGGCTGGACCGGATGCGACCACTCTTGAAAGAAAACCAGCTCATGATTTGAGTCCAGGAGACTGGGTCTGCATAAAAGTCCACAGAAGAAGAAATTGTTTGGTTCCTCGCTGGGATAAGCCACGTCAAGTGATCCTGGTAACAACGACTGCTGTAAAATGTGCAGGTGTGAAAAATTGGGTTCATGCCAGTCATACCATCAGAGTTCCAGATCCTGAAGCTCGACCTGTAAGTCGACATCTGGAGATATCTGATACCAGCTCAGCATCCGAAGCAGAAGCTGAAACAAGCAGAGTTCCTGATCCTGAAGCTCGACCTGAAAGTCGACATCTGGAAGAACCAGGTACAAGTTTGACAACTGAAGAAGAACCTGAAACGATCACAGTTCCAGATCTTGAAGGTCGACCTGTAAGTCGACATCTGGAAATATCAGATACCAGTTCAGCATCTGAAACAGACCAACCTGAATCTGATGAAAGACAAAAGAGAAAAACAAGAACTGACATTATAAAAGAAGAAACTGAACCAAGAGACAGTGACAGCGAACAACCAAGTACAAGTTATGGATAGTTGAGTTAACTGAGGGAGACTTAGATTCAGACAGAGAGATAGGGAAGAAGCGGAAGAAACCCGAGGAGTAGTAGGGACAGACCAACAAATAGAAGAAACACAGGGAAATTTAGATTCAGATAGAAAGATTAAAACTAATGCGGAAGACAATCGAGGAGGGATAGAATCAAATGTCCCAACAGAAGAGACGCAAGAAGGTTCAGATTCAGACAACGAAACTGAGATCATAAGGTTCAAGGTTAGAGGAAGTGAAGTAAGGTCTGAGACGGAATCAGAAGAAAGTGAAGAAGAAAGAAAGCAAAGACTAGGACCAAGAAAGAGAACTTGGAGAGCTGAACAAGAGGAAGAGGAAAATGAACTAAAAAGGCCAAGAAAAGGAGACAATTGGCCCCACGAAGTTAAAAGACTGAGGTATAAGATAATAAATTTGAACAGAGATGATGCGGTACAAGTAAATGAAATAACCAGTCAAAAGGGACAAGGAAAACAAAGTGGAAAACAATTACAGAAAACAAAAAGAGAGAAAAGACCTAACTTGAAATATAAGTCACTTGAGTGGCTATGCATCGCATTGACCGACATTAAAGAAGAAGATAACAGTCACAAGAGCCCAGACGAAAGCTGTAAACCAATGGGTAAAAGTGATTTGCACCAAAACTGAAAAGACCAAGCAAGAAACCCGGACTGGACACAAAAACCGAACAAGACCAGAAAGAATTCTGAAAAGAGCTGAAGAAAGCACCGAAACGAGACAAAGTAAAGGGTAGAGTGGCTGAAAAGTCATTCTGAGGTGTGGTGACACATTTTCTGTACATATATATATATATAGCTAGGTAATAGTACAACATGGTAGACACTGAGAATAGAAGATCTAGATGTGAGTTTTTACGTAGGTGGTGTAGAATGTGTTTCTTTTGTACAGGATTGCTAATGTTTATTTGGCTTATTTTAGCAATAATAATTCCACTTAGGTTAGATGTAGAAGAAACATCTGTAATAGGGAATAACACGAAAAAGGACAAAGAAGCTATCACACAAAACACTGCAGCATTAGTAGATAGTACTTCTAACAATGATTTCTCTAACAATGTCTTCACGAATCTGTTGTATGAATATGTGGAGACAATGGATGTGAGGGATTGTTATGTCTGTATGCAGTTACCTGCATCTATCACAGAAGGTGTGACCTATCATCACCTTCCTTTGACGTATGGGATAACTTGTAGCGTTCTAGCTAGTTTATTTTATAAAACAGGTAGATTAGAATATTATTACACTGACATAGACACTGTTTTTGCGAAAGTTCCCGTAATCCCTGAACTAAATAAGGTGAAAAATGCAAAAATGTTTGGAGAATTTTTCTTAGAAAATAAAGATTTAACGTTAGAGTATGTAGTTAGACACAATCTTACCTGTGAATTAAAGAAAGAGGAAAAGATTTTCTTGGATATGGTAGAAAACAGAAGAGTTAAGTTTCAAAGAAAGGTAGTAGAAGAAAAGACAAAAACACCACTTTGGGCGTTTGAAGAGAAAAATCATGACAAAGGAGAAACAAATGCAGCTATGGTTCTGGATTGGCCCCAACAGGGAAAATTGAGTATTAGTAGAAATAAGACTATATATGATAACTATTTTGTGGGTCCCAGTTAATGCCGAGATACATATAAAATTTTAGGAGGATGGGGATTTAAAGGAGGAAAAGATCCGGGGGGCGCTAGAGGGCGCCAGGCAAGATGGCCGCACGTTAGTGTAGCTCTGCCCGGCTGATCTACCATCCGCCAAAGATCTTCGCGATTTTAAGGCATTGACACTCCTGTAACGGCTGTTTCGTATGGGCTGCCCCTCCTGCTGCCACTGATGCTGTGTTCGACGGGCGGAACATCCTGGTGTGGCCGATATCGGCCGCAGAGCTCGGCGTGGACCGGCTGAGTAAAATGGCAGCCGCGGACTTGTAACGCTGTGGTGTGGATCGTGCTGCGGCACCTGTGCTGCCCTTCGCCTTCCAGGCTGGTAGTGCGCGATACATCGCTGCAGCACTCGGAGCCCATCTGAGCCGAGATTCGACAGAGCGACGGGGCGAGACGCGGGCGGCTGCCACGTCGGGCCGTCTGCGGCGGTCTGCGGAGCCGCTGGCTGCCTGCCAGGACCCGCGATCCCTGCTGGGGAGGCCGCGACTCGTCCACTGGAGGCTCCGCGACATCGGAGGTGGTGGGCGCCTGCTTCAGCTCTATCCTGCACGATGCCCGGCGTGGGCAGGCCTGAGAGGGAGACTACCGAGGACCCCGGACGCACCTGAGGGGCCTGGAGGCCTGCACGGACGTCAGCGGCGGGCTGCGGTGAGTGGGGTGCGGACTGCTTGGGTCCGCGGCTGCAGTGGTGGAGCGGGCCCGGGCTGTGATCGGCGCCTCACGAGCTGTGGCCCGCGCGTGCAGGCCGGGGCCTTGGGCTTTGGGCCTCCTGGTGCTAGCCCCGGGACTATTGCGTTTCAAGTGAAGCCGAGTGGTGGCTGCTGAGCCCGGAGGACACGCCGGGGTGGGGGCCCTGGACTGGTGCCCCGATCATGTTTTGAGGATTGCTGCCTGCTTTCAGCTCCCGGTGGAGCGGGGTTGAATTGGAGTGAGTGCTGCTCTGGATCCTGCCTGTCTGCAGTGTACTATCGTGCTCCTGGTGGAATCTTGGTACACCTGAGGGACCTGTGGCCTTCTACTCCTAGATGGATGGTGGCGCCCCAGGTGTCCATTGGCGCTAGTCTATCGCTGCGCGGTGATTGGGATGTGACCCCCATGCTCTGGGACATCACTGCACATGTGTGACCTGTTGGTGCTGCCGCAGAGACTTGGTCGGAGGTTGGCGGCTTATCGACTACTGTTTGAAGCTCCCTGTGGTCCCGTGCGGAGCTGACACACCTTATAGGCTGCATCTATCTACTTAAGGGGAACTGCGGTGCCTCTGCCTGCAGCTGGGGGACCTGGTGGTGTCCACTTGCTGCCTTGTGATCGGACCCTCTAGGTCGCTGGAGAATTACTTTTGGCATGGTGGGATGGCACTGGGGCCTGCTGTGAATGTGTGGGCACTCTGGTGTTCTTTGACTGTCACATTTTGCTTATGATCTGCTGATCGGAGGATAGTTGGCATATAGAGTGCTCACTGCCCCACACCATCTCTTCTCCTGCCTGCAATCTACAGTTTTTTGGTATTCTCTTGTGGGGTCCCTGGGGTATTGCCCTCTCTATCACGAACCATGGGGAAGCCAGACAAGATGCAGCCCCGTCTCACTTTTGAGGCGCGAAAGTCGAGCAGGTCGCAACAGAAAGTGGCCTCTGACTCTGAGGCTGATGGTCATGGTGAGAGTCCGCCTAGCCTGGAATCCATGTTACTGGCCATGCAGAGGAGTTTTCAAGCTATAGAGGGCAGTATGTCCACTATCAATCACCGGCTGGACCATATGTCCTCGCAGCTGGAAAAACAGTCGGCGAGGATGGGTGAGGTTGAGCAGAGGGTTTCAAACGCTGAGGATGGCCTGGGGGAAGTCACGGGTAAAGCCCTTAACATGGAGAAGGTGCTATCTCTCATACAGGCAAAGAATGAGGACTTGGAAGCCCGATCAAGGAGGAACAATGTTCGCATTACTGGACTGCCTGAGTCGACGAACACTGGGAGAATGGATCACTTCATGGAGGCCCTGCTCACGGAAATATTTGGCGCCGAACACCTCTCCTCCATGTTTGTCGTGGAGCATCCACATCACTCCTTGGTGGCGCGCCCTGTCCCAGGAGCCCCGCCCCGCCCCATAATTGCTCGATTATTGAATTATCGGGACCGGGATACCATCCTGCGCCTGGCCAGGGAGAGAGGTACTGTTACTCATCAGGGGAACAACTTGTCCTTTTTTCCCGACTTTACTGTTGCCGTCCAGGCCGCGAGGCGTGAATATGGTGCAGTTAAGAAATTTTTGCAGGCTGAAAGTATTCCTTACGCCATGCTATACCCTGCTAGACTTAGGGTGGGGTCCGAGGGGCATACTAAGATTTTCTCCACTCTCAAGGCAGCGATGGAACATGCCAAGCCACTTCAGAGGCGCCGGCGTGAGGTCGAAGCAGAACATGGGGAGGATGATTGAGATTGGTGCAGGGGGCTGTTGCAATGTTCATCTTTAGAATTCTCCATGTCGCAGTCTTGCTGCTTACTAGATGTATATGTACGTTGCCAATGCTGTTCGCTGGTCCCAGACGGTACTATTGTCTCATACGTATAATAGATGTATGCTGAGTGATGCCTTATGGTCCAGACTCCGCCAGTATATTGTAACACAGGTTCTAGACCTGATCAGCCACCTCCCATGATGTGGGAGGACAGTAGTTCTCTGGCGCCCCCCGTACGGGAGTTCCCCACCTCATGTTACTGTGTAGTTGTTTTACGGGGGTTTATTTGGGTGTTTTGGGGATGGCTTTGGCCAGTTGGGGAAGCCGAAGTGGGTGGTGGGGATGGCTTTGGCACGTTGGGGCGGCTGAAGTGGGAGGGGGGCAGGGGGTGTTAGTTCGGGGAAGGCAGACTGATGTGGATACTAGTTTGATCAATATGTATGTGGGTATGTAATGGCACCTCGGGTGAAGCTTACCTGATGTGCTTCCAATGTGTTCACTTATGGCTGGACTTAAATTATGAATAGTACCCTCAAGTTCCTCACTTGGAACGTACGTGGTTTGAACACGCCTAAAAAGATAAGATCGGTGTTTGCATACTTGGATCGCATGGGAGTGCAAATTGCCCTCTTGCAAGAGACGCATCTAACCCCTGAGTCGGCGCGCAAAGTGGGCACATGCTGGGCGGGCGCCAGGGCTGCGTCATCTTTCTCTACCTATTCTAGGGGGGTCTTAACTCTGGTGAAAAAGGGTGTGCCATTTACTATGATCCGATCAGACACAGATGACTGTGGGCGCGTGGTGATTGTACATGGGCAATTGAGTGGCGAGAGTGTGTTGATTGTGAATGTGTATGGGCCGAATGTGGATGAGCCGAATGTGGATGAGCCTTCCTTTTATTCGGATGTGTGGCGCAGGATATCGTTGTTCCCTCCGGCCGCCATTATCTGGGGGGGGGATTTTAATCTGTGCCTGGATGGTGCGCTGGATAGAGCTGGCAGCAGTGAGATGCGGCCCAAACGGGCAGCGGAAGTGTTACTGGGACTGCTGGACACCGGTCAGTTGTACGACATTTGGCGCTGTCGACACCCCGCTGGACGGGAGAGCACTTTTGCTTCCTCAGTGCACGGGTCCTGGTCTCGTATAGACTTTTGGCTACTTTCGGAGATGGTCTGCACTTGGACGGTTGCGGTGTCACATAAGGCGCGCACTCTGTCTGACCACTCCCCGGTAATCCTTGCCCTGCAAATTCCTACCTATAGGAAACCACCCTTTGCATGGAGGCTCCAGCCCTCGGAGCTCAGGGACCCGGTCTTCAGGCAGTCAATAGCCGAGGCCATCCAAAACTTTTTTAGGGAGAATGAGGGGACAGTGGACAGCGCTGGAGTGCTGTGGGAAGCGTTTAAAGTCACCATAAGGGGTTCATGTATAGGGGCCCAATACGGAGTCCTGCGTGACATCAGACGTAGGATAAAAAAATTGGCATCTAATATCTCTCACTTAGAACGGGAATATGAGTTAGATCCCTCTACTGCTAAATTAGCTGCGATAAGGGAACTTGTTACGGATCACAATGCAACGGCGGATCAGGAACTGTTGCACTGCTCCCGGCATAGAACAGCGTGATATTATGGTGAAGGTGGCCGTCCAGGCCGCTCCCTTGCGCAAAAGATAGCAGAGCCGCGTAGCCAGGAAAACATAACCGAACTCATTGATGATCACGGGGTGGCCCGCTACTCGACAACGGATCTCTGTGATACCGTCCTACAATTCTATACCAATCTCTATGCCTCCAGAGAATCCCCGCAGACTGCGGAGATTGATGCATATCTGGACGATCTGGCACTCGGATGGTTGTCCAACGCTCATCGTGAGTACCTTGTACAACCGTTTGATGCAGAGGACTTTAAAAATGCCATAATGTCTTTACCGACCTGCAAGGCTGCGGGACCTGACGGGCTGCCCTGCGAATTCTATAAAGCGTATGCGTCGGACCTAGCCCCTCGGCTGTTAGATGTATACGCTGAAGCGTATGAGAGGGGGACGTTGCCGCCTTCCCTACGGGAGGCTCTTCTTGTTACACTGCTCAAACCGGACAAGCCCCAAAATCAGTGTGGATCATATCGACCTCTCTCGATTATTAATATTGATGCCAAAATATTGGCTAAGATGATTGCTGCTAGGTTGCAGCCTCTAGTACCCCTATTGGTGCTGCCAGATCAGTCCGGGTTTGTCACAGAACGCTCCACGACCCATAACCTGTGCACGCTCTTCTCTATGCTACATTACTTTGAACCAGACTTTCATGCGGTGGCTGTGCTGCTTGATGCAGCAAAAGCCTTTGACTCTCTGCAGTGGCCTTTTATGTTCGCTGTATTGGGTAGAATGGGCTTCCCGCCATTTTTCCTCCAGTGGCTCAGGGTGTTGTATAGCGGTCCTGTTGCCCGTGTCCGGGTGAATGGGTGGGTGTCGTCTTTGTTTTGCATCGAAAGCGGCACGAGGCAGGGGTGTCCTCTGTCACCAATGCTCTTTTCTCTAGCCCTGGAGCCCCTCGCCTGTCAACTGCGCCAGAATCATGCCACGGCTGCCCTGCGGTTCAGGCAGCGGACACTGATTGTCTCCCTCTATGCGGACGACATGCTGCTGTATGTCCGTGATCCGGCTGTGCATCTCTCTGCATTACTCAGGGAGTATGTACGGTTTGAAAGGTTCTCCGGCCTCGGGATAAACTGGTCGAAATCCATGGTGTTTCCCCTGACTGCGCGCACGAGAGAAGTGGAGATGGACTTTCCCTTGTCCTGGACATCTGACCCTGTGAAGTACCTTGGGGTCTGGGTGCATAGGGACCCAGACACAGTCGTTTCTGAGAATTATGGACGGACGGTTACGCGTATTTCTGAACAGGCTGTGCGATGGACGCATTTACCCCTTTCCCTAGCGGACAGGATAGCGGTAGTGAAAATGGTCTTTTTGCCTAAACTGCTATACTTCTTTGTAAACATTCCTATCAAACTGAATGTAGCATTGTTCCGAACTCTGCAATCTGCACTTTTAACGTTTGTGTGGGGCGGTAAGCAACCCAGATGCAGGTGGGATCTCTTGGTTCAACCTTTCGACCGAGGTGGCTTCGAGGCTCCTGATTTTCGTCTTTATTACCTGTGTGCGCAGGCACGATTTGCACATTATTGGCATTTCCCCCAGCGTTTCCAACCTCACGTGGCTGTTGAGCGCCTTGAGACCCTCGCGGGTATGTAGTGCGCTTTATAAGTGACATGATTGATTGATTGATTGATTGATTGAATCGGATGCGGTTCTGCCAATGACGTTGCCGGCAGTGACCCTTTCGGGTGGCTCGGGTGGTCCACGGGCCAAGATTAACCCCCCACAGTGCACGGCGTGGGCATGGTGGATGCTCGCGTCACGGGCCCAACTGTCATATTTATATGCTCCATTGCTACCACTAGCTTCACACCCGGATATCTCTGCGGCACGAGAGGCGACGGCCCTGCGAGAACTGGCGGCAGCGGGCATCTCTCGGCTAGGAGACCTCTACAAGGGGGGTCAATTTAAAACACTACGGGAGGCGCAGAATGGTGCAGATCGTGGGTTTATGTTCCGCTTTACATACGTCCGAGTTCGTCAGGCTGTCCGTGCGGCCTATCCAGAGTACCCTACGGAGCCCACTACTCTACGGGCATTGCAGGCGATGCTGTCGAGAGAGGGGCGTAAGGGGTTAATCACTAAACTGTACAACACTTCTATGCACGAGCGGGACCAGGGTGATCATCCCTCTTGTTTACGCTGGCAGGCAGCGTTGGGTATACCCATTGCACCGGAGGTTTGGACAGCGTGTTGCCAACTCACGGGTCGACTCACGGCTAACTGTAATCTTCGAATTATTCACTTTAAATTCCTACATCAGGTATACTACTCCCCCCTGCAGTTGTACAAGTATGGTCTGTGAGAGACAGCTAACTGTGTACGGTGTGGAATGGCGAATGCAGACTTTATCCATGTTGCCTGGCTGTGTGCTGGTGTCCTTGCTTTCTGGACAGTTGTGGTGTCCGTGCTCACTGATATGGTGCTGGAGCCTGTGCGCTGCACTCCTGAGCTATGTCTACTGGGTTATGTTAAGTGCCTTAAGCCCTATAACAGGCGTATTGTAGCAATCTCCATCCTCTTCGCGAAAAGGGCAGTTGCGCAGTGCTGGGGTGCTAAGACAACTCCTACTGTCAGAAAATGGCTCCGTGATCTGATCTATTGTAGGGACCAGCTACGGCTCTACGAGGAGGAGCTTCCTGAGAAGTCCAGCCCCAAAGATTTTTGGGCCCCCTTCACAGCCTATTTGCTATCCCACCCTGACCTATTGTGAATTGTCCGTACTGCACCCCCCTATTTCCTCCATAATCTAACAACCCTGTGGAGGTGCTTGCTGGCTGACATGGCATTTGTCACCCCCAAAGCGATACCTTAGACCTGGTGTGATTGTGATTTCTGGCCCCCAGGGGTGGAATGAGGGTGAGAACTATTTCACGATTGTCCTGGCTATTGCCTTACATACGCTGATATTTTGCTTGCAGGTTTTTTCTGAAATGTACTAAAAATGATGTTATTGCTCTGCCTGGGTGGAGGGAGGGGTGTTTGTGGGTTTGTACGCTCTTATTCCTTTGCATTATTCAACACCATTGTTTGTATTTCTCTTCTTGAAATTGACAAATACATTTGTTTTTTAAAAAGGAGGAAAAGATCCAGTATTTCCAGGGATCTACCATACTTGTGAAAATAGAGCTTATTATAGGTTGCCGGACCATTGGTACGGAACGTGTTATTTAGGCCTGGTCTTTCCAAAGATTTTTCATGTGGAGAGAGGAACAAAAGGAATACACAAGATAGGTAGAATATTATCACGTAGGAGGAGGGAAAGCTTTTCAGAAATAGTAGGTGACATTTTTGGAGCATTGATACCAGCAGTGGGTATATCTTTGAATGCATTCAAGATTCGGAAATTGTCCACAGTAGTAGATCGTTTATCAACGAATACTGCTGGAGGATTCTTGATGGTAAATACCGAAATAGTTGCCATGAGAGCTATGGTAATGCAAAATCGACTTGCCCTTGACATTCTTTTGGCAAAAGAGGGTGGAGTCTGTGGAATGCTGAAAGTCCAACATTGTTGCACTTACATTCCAGATAAAAGTGAGAATATACAGAAGTATATAAAGAATATTACTGATTTGCACAAAGAAATTGCTCCACTGGAGGTTGAAGGTGTTTGGGAGAGACTTGGCAAGAGTTTTTCCTCAATGCAAAAATGGTTCACAGAGATAGGTGGTTCTCTTATTGGGAAAATACTAATATCAGTAACGGTGATAATATTAGTAATGTTGTCAGCAAAGTTAGCATATGTGTGTATTAAAAGGAGAAAAAGAGAAAATAGATTAAAAAGAGAAAATGAGAAAAATAAAGAAAGAGAACAGGAAATGGGAGAAATAGAATTGGAAGAATTGAAAGAGAACATACACAAAAGGTCTAAAAGACAAGATGAGAAAAACACCGTTGTATGAACTAACAAAAAGCATGTGGACAAGAAACATTTATCTGATAAATGGTAGAATAGGTTTTGTGGTGATATTAAAAATCACCAAAGGGGGGAATTGATGGAGCAGGGTAAATAAAATAATTTGTGCCCCCTCTTGGAAAATTAATGAGCTTTAATAAATTAACGATACTAATTGTTTGATGGAGCATGAGGTAATCAACAAATGCACCTTTAGTAAACACAACATAAGGGTAACCAGCAATTTGTGCAAAAATCTAATTTATTTACAATTGTGAAGTTGATTAACACTAATATTGTGATTTGCGTACTAATTACAGTAAAATCGCATGATTTATGCAATGTAGTAGAATTGTATTGTGGCAAAGAATGCGGATGGTAAGTAAAATGGCTTTAAATGTTGCTTCTGCTAGGTAACACCTAACACGGGTCTTTAGAATGGCGGGTGGTAAACAGAAAGGCTTATTTTCTTTGTTTTAATTTTGATTGTGTTTGTTCTTATGATAGTTCGTTCTGGCCTGTTAGGCCATGCTGCGAAAATGGCTGCCGAGACAGATGAGGTCACGTGAAAAGTCAAAGATGGCCTCTAAGCGGAAGAAATAGAGGAGCTGAACCACGTGGGTACGGCCCGTGCATGGAGTGAGAGATGTCAAGGTCGCATTGACCTGCCATAAGGAGGGTGCCAAGAAAGACTCAGCATGTATTCGTGGGAATGAAGGAGAAAAGTTCTGAGCGACAATGGACTAATTGAATTGTGACCATAAGGATTGCAACAAAATGAATGGACAAATTGAACTGCTTTTACCCAAAGGTCATGAGACTCATTGTACTCTTAACTGTCCCCGAAACCAGTTTGAACAAGGAAGGCGATGAGGTGATTATCACCACCCCTCAAATGGACCAATTAGCGTGATTCCTGCCCCTAAGGATTGCAACATTTTGTGTAGTGAGCTAGAAGTAGGGTATAAGAGGGACTACTCTTATGTGGGAGGGGTTGCTTCTATAGGCTGCTTCTTTGGGTTGCCTTTTTGCTGCTGCTGTGGCCACTGCTATTGATGCTACTGTTGCCGTTGGTATTTCTTGCCATACCATTTTCCCTATTTTCCATTTTTCCACCACAATATTACAAAAGGACTTTGTCATTTTTGGACTTCGAACTTGACTGGGGAAGGAACGAGACCGTTGCGGGAAATCTGTATGGGAGGTCCGGTCGAGGAGGCCTTTAGCGGGACAGTCAGTCAGTTTGGGAGTCTATTCTGTGATCTACGGTTTATCTTCTTTTTGGTGAACCATTCCTATCTGCATCTAAATAGGTAATGCATAATTTTCAATTTCTTTATTAGAACTTTTCATAACATTTTTTATTAATGTATTAAAAGTGATTAATAAACTAAGAATCTCACCCGTGCAATTGTGAAATTAGATAAAATTTTGTTCTAATTAAAACGAGTCTGTGGTTCTTTAGTTCATTAATAAGTTTAAAGGTTATCAGGTTTTAAGAGTGATTGAGCTGGTCTTAATCACCATCAACTTATTCTACTAGTTGGTCCATCGACCAAAGAGCGGAATACCTTGATGTTTGGAACCGACAGGATCAAAAGCTAATGTATATGATGTCTGAGGTATTATTCTGTCAGATTTAACAAGGTATCCCGTTCCTCCAGCAACACATTTCTCCTTGCTGTGTAATCCAGTGAACGAATTAATGTATGATATGCGGTGTTATGGGCCCCACCTTCATATGGTTTAATAGAGGTGAATGATTTACCTGGATTCGTGTCCTGAGGAGAAATGTATATTAGCCGCGCTGGATCAATACATAGATTGCTGTCCGCATTGACACTTCCCATTAATTTAGCAATAGTGAAATGTAGCGCTCATAAGGCTATTACAGATGATGTGGGGAAGGGAAATGCTTTCGCAGACCAGACAGCTAAGGAGACAGCTCGATCAAAGATGACACAGATGTTGGTGGCAGGTCCCGCTAGGTGGGTCCCAGACAATGGAATATTCGAGGACACATTGGAGAATGTCAGGGAAATACAGGGTGAGGCGACTTTAGATGAATTAGCAATGTGGGAGGAGAGAACAGGTCGCTTGGATGAGGATGGGTGTTGGACTGACTTGTCAGGGAAGCAGCGGTGGTTGCTGCCTAATTCATATGTAAACCCTGTTGTGACTATGGCCCATGGCCCGGCGCACATTAGTGCTAAAGGAATATGTAAGTTGCTGGACCCAGTATGGCAGAATGATAATATCGCTAAGACAGCCGTGCACCTAGTGAAGCATTGTATCATTTGTCTGAAACATAACCCTGGGAAAGGTACCCCTACACCTTCTGGTAATTTTGCACCGCCTTCCTTCCGTTTCGAGGTTCTCCAGATGAATTTAATCGAAATTGAATGGGTAAATAACCTGAAGTATGTGCTAGTAGTGATATGCGCATTCAGTAAATGGATTGAGGCTTATCCCACTAAAGAGAATACAGCTATGGCGACGGCGAAGGCACTTCTAAAAGAGTACTTCCCGCGCTATGGATTGCCACGTGTGATCTGGAGTGACAACGGAAGTCACTTCAATGCAAAAGTCATTGAATTGGTATGCACAGGTTTGCATATTAAGCAGAGGTTCCATGCAGCGAATCACCCCCAGTCAGCAGGCCTGGTTGAGAAGTACAATGGTACTCTCGAACTGAAGTTGGCAAAAATTCAAGAAAGTACAGGACTAAAATGGCCAGATGCATTCCCTTGGATTTACTATCTACTAGAGCGACAGCGCATTCTAGAGCAGGCTTGTCCCCCTATGAGGTAGTCTTTGGATGCCCTGCTAATGTTTGGGGTGTCCCCAGACCCAAGCGCTTTTCCGAGATAGAGTACCCCCTACTTGTAGATTACCTTTATGAATTGTCTAAAGATTTTCGTTCTCTTCATCAACAGATACACGCCACATTGCAGCCAGTGCCAGAGGGGCCCGGGCATTGCATACAGCCCAGTGATCATGTGCTAATAAAGAACTTCCAATGGAAAAGCAGCCTGGAGCCGAGGTGGAAAGGGCCAGTAATCGTGTTACTCGCCACCAGAACAGCTGTCAAGGTGGATGGCAGAAAGCACTAGATCCATGCGTCTCATGTGAAACGGGTGCCTCTCCCGCTTCCGTATGACCGCTGGGTCAACGAAGGCATCGGTGATCATGAGTGTGAGAAGGTGCCATGCTTTGTTCCCTTCTCTGACGCCTGAGTGAGGTGGGTGCAGACAGACGAGGAAAGTGATGCAGTTCTGTCTGAGGCGATCCCACCGGAGATGAGGGCCGCCTCGGATAACACACTGGAATCTGGATCTCGATGCCCATCTGATCCTGAGTTTCTGCCCCTTTTTGTTGATGAAACACTGCCTGGAGTTACTAAATATAATTTGAGGCCCCGGAAAAAGGACGGTGCACCAGCCGAGCAGTCTAGGAGTTAGGGAAGGACTTGAGCTTAGGGCGCATGCGCTGTGCCTAAGGTGCCTGTATTAGACTAGGGTGAACTACACTGGTGCACTGCCCTGGACACTGGACAGGATAGCTGAGGGCATTGGCTCCTCCGTGGGAGTGCTTCATAGCACCGTCGTTGATGAACAATAGGAGCCTGCCAGTGAGGCTCTAGACGGACACTGGGTGATTTGTGCCCCCTGGTACTGTGGTTGCAATAAGTGGCTCTGTCCTGTGAATTTTTCTTTCCCTTTTTGACACCTATAAATTGCCTTTGAAGTTGTCCAAATGTATCCTTTTGGCCGTCCTATCCCTGATGAGGATCAGCCCTTTGCGGCTCCTTGTCCTACTCCAAATGATCCTGTTTGGTCCTCTTGGACCACTAAGAGTAAAGTAGTGTTTGTTGTCATAATTTTGCTTTCCTTGCTAGTTGTATTTGGGGTGGTTTGGTACCCAGAGGAAAAACATCCTGTGCACACCTTGATAGGGACTACCCCGGTACCAGCAGAGCACATGTTTGTTACATTGGCCCCACATAAGGAGAGACATAGACAGACTTATGCTCAAAATGCTTTCGTTCAGATGCTTCATCAGGTACACAGTACTACTAATGCTACAAATTGCTGGGTGGGTGGGTTACTTCCCTCAGTTATGCATAAAAATGATTTGCTAGTGTCATTGCCCCTGTCATATTTGGGTAGCTGTGAAGCTTGGTTTCAACTGCTCTCTATGGTATACATGCATTATTACGCTGACGCTATGAAAATGGTAGAAGCTGACTACGAAGCAGTGTTGGAGTATATACTGGTACACCAGGGATATATACCCGGGCCAGATGGCAAGGAGGGTACGCTACACCCCGATGCTTGCATGAATGTATTTGAAGCCCACGAAAATGTCTCTTGGTGGGGACGCTACACCCCGATGCTTGTATGAATGTATTTGAAGCCCACGAAAATGTCTCTTGGTTGCAAAATGAAATACTAGATTTCCAAGGATTTAATGTCACTGAATACTTTAAATGTTTCCAGGAACGCAATATCACTGAGGACAAAGCTATGCCTGTCCCTGTGATCAACTCAACAGCTAGTTTCTGTGTTGAAGGATCAGGGAACATTTCAGTAGGACAAAGTCATTGTAACTACACCTACCGATTGAACACTACTAGTAGCCCACCTTTGCTTACACCTCCGAATGTATACTTCATCTGTGGGGAACAGGCTTATACCTGGCTCCCGAGAGGGTGGTCTGGCCGGGGTTATGTTTCTTTTCTCTTGCCTCCCATTTACATTGCACCGCCCAATTACCACAAGGATCATAGACTACAGCGTAGGGATCTCCAGGTACACCGAGTTAAGAGGGTTGTCAATCCAGACGAAATTGATCAAACAGATACATCCTTGCAGCAATTTACTGACATAATGAAGGGCATTCTGCCGTTCTGTGGTCCCATGTTCAATAGTCGTAATATTCGTCGCCTTGCGAGTAGTTGAGGGATTCATTAATACTACTGCCGGTATAGTGACTAATATTACAGTCGAGCTTCAGGCTACGAGGCTCGTTTCTCTTCAAAACCGGATGGTTTTAGACGTCATTCTAGCTGATAGGGGTGGAGCCTGTCGCATCATCGGCAGCAGCTGCTCCGTGTATATTCCTGATAGTGCCCCTACTGTATACTCTGCAATACAGAAATTGCACAGACTCGCATCAGATATTCATCAGGACACTGGTTCATGGTCTCTCACTGGGTGGCTCTGGGGTCTGGTGACATCATGGGGTTGGAAAATATTACTTATCCTAATAGCAATAGCAGGAGTCATTTTTACATGTTGCCTATGCATTAACTGCCTTCCAGCCTGTTGCACCTATTGTATGAGTAAACTTGCCCCTACCCCTACATTGCTAAGAAGCGATAACAAAATTTCTGTGATGATGATGCAGGAAATACAGGATATCATGCTTATAAATGAGGGCATCTTCGAATATTAGGTGCCTTCAATGTTTATGCCTTGCTTGTTTTCCCCCTGTAACATGAATGACTTTGCTTATTCTTCCTCTCCCTTAGAATTGTAAAGACCCTACCGGATAGCAATAAAGCATTTAGCCACCCATGCTAAAAGGAGGTTCTGTTAGGTTTTAAATCCCGTCCTTGCAATGTGTTTCCTTCACGTTATATTAGGTTAGCAATGTGTGGCTAAATAGATGCCAATTGTATTTATGTTATGCAACCCACTGAGTTATCCGCGTAATGTGTAGGTTTCAGTTGGCGAATGTGACTCCATTTTGTTTCTTGCAATCCTTATTAGACTGCTTAGACTGTGCCGGAGTTAGGCCTCATGGCCTGTAATGCTTGCCTCAGCAGAATACTGTATCTCGCTAATGTTTTTTCTTTCTGTCCAAGGCTGTTTCCCGACCTGCTAATGAGGTGACAATTCAGCTTTCGCATACCAATCTAAGTGTGTAGTTCTGCTCCCACGTTAGGAGACGCTGAAACCCAGCGCCGTGGCCTTGGGTTTCTGATAACATGTACCCATCTGGCAGGTGGTAGCTCATCTCCCAGTGCCTCCTTTGTTCATGTTCAGCCCCGGCTGGTAGTTTTCCATGGTGGGCGGGGTTGGAGGCTTTTGGGAAAGAATGATTACTCACTGTGGACTGGGGGGAAGTCAGTCCCTCAGCAGACATCTTAGGGTGCAGGTCATGAAGGACTCCTCTGCAGAGCATTCCTAATAAAGCATGTAAGTTTGTATTCTCTACTGTCTGACTGACTCTTCATTCTTGGGAAGGCATAGCAGGTGGTTGTGAGAAAACGCGAGTGGCCCTATAGGGCCACTTCCATCACTGATGAGATCCATTCTCGTAATGAATACAGCTATGAAATGTGCTGGAGTGCCACAGTGAATCCACGCCCCTCACACGAAGAAAGTAAAGGTGGCGAGTGAAGCAGTAGTGAAATAAGCTACTGATTTAAAGCATCAAGCTTAAGTTTGTAGTGTGAATCCAGAGGGGTGTAGAGAAAACTTTGAAGATGACAAAGACAGAGGTGAAGGTTCTGAAATTAGGGAGAGTGAAGGAGAAAGTGAAGACCCAGGTGAATGTTCCAGTGATCAGTTTCAGTCAGAGTGAAGAGCTCTTGAAGAGCCAAATGCATCAGCAAGAAGAAGTAGACTCTGACCCGTCGATTGAAAAACTCCAGATGAAGATTTAGTTTACGAGAACCCATAGAGGAAGAACATTGTTTTATGTGGATCAAGGTGCGGATCCTGCAGATGCAGTCTCAGAAGAAGAATCCGAGACAGAAAATAGACCAATCGAATATTGGCAGCTTCAGTTTAGCTTTAAGAGTGATCAGGATTCAGGAAGAAGAAGAACTACCTTGAAACAAATTAGAAACTGTTGCACCTGAATTCAACAACCTGACCGAGTCTTGGGTTGATATTTTTGGTTTTCAAATAGTTTTTTCCACAAATGTTAGTTTTTGTCTCATTTAGAAATGGCTTGCACTAAGAGATGCTAACATTCTAGTTGGATCTTATTGTCTGCGATATTGCTTGTCCTGATGGGGCTCCTGTTGCGTTTGATTTCTCCAGTAGGATATGATTCCACCAAAGGAGACTCTAAAACTCTACAGAACACATTTGCTAATAAATTAACATACAACGATATTTGAAACATGGCTTTGATAACAGTCTTTCTGCACAATGGTGGGAGAGTATGTTGACATTCTGGTAATTGATAACTGTAATGTGTGTACTTACCTCCCTTCATATGCAGGAGAAGGGTCAACTTATTTTCAGCTTCCTATATTGCATACTTTATCTTGTAACATGTTTGCTAGTGTGTTTAAAGAACAAGAATTATTGTCTCCATATCTGTAGCATTTTAACATCTCACTGGAATTGATACCAGTCAATGAAGGAGAAGGAGATAAATTGACCTATAGTAAATTGCTAGAATCAACTGCAGAAACTAACTGAAGTTCTAAAAGGACTAAACGGGAGTATGTATGTAGTTTGAATATTGAGGAAAGAGAGTTTATTAGGGAATGTAATGAGAGAAAGGTGAACATTACCAGACATTGTAGAGATGAAAAAAAAGATTCATGGTGCAGGTTAAGGCAGAGGAAGAATTTAGGCTTTCAAATGAATGCCTCAGATTGAGAATGAAGCATGAAAGGATGAGTGAGTTGTGTCTGGTGCATCGTGAACCTATGGAGAAAGGATCAGTCGAATACAAAGGGGATGGTAAATGTGTAAAGAGTTATTTAGTGAGTGGGAATTTGTTGAAAGATAAGGACCCGATTTTTGGGGGGGTTATTATGTGTGTGGTAAGACTACTTATTTCAATTTGCCACAAAACTGGATTGCATTATGCAACTTACTTTTAGTATTTCCTAGAGTGTTTCATGTGAGTGGAGTGAATGATGATGTGGAATCAAAGAGTGAAAAGGAATTTTGAACAAGTGATTCTGGCTTTATTAGGAACAATTATTCCACCTATTGGAATAGCAATGAATGATGGGAAGATTAGGGGACTGTCTACTTTAGTTGATAAATTAGCTTCGAGCACAGCAGGGGGGTAATCAACTCAGAGCTTGCGGCTATTCATGCTATGGTTATGCAGAACATATTAGAGTTAGATATCCTGTTTGGGAATGAGGGCAGATTCTTTAGAATGTTCAAAATTAAAGAGTGTTGCACTTTCATTAATGTCAATAGTTGTGCCATTGCTACATTCATAACTAACATCACTAATGTCTCATGT
Organism: Calotriton arnoldi; assembly: GCA_963921515.1. Lineage (NCBI taxonomy): Eukaryota > Metazoa > Chordata > Amphibia > Caudata > Salamandridae > Calotriton > Calotriton arnoldi. The sequence goes on along the minus strand of CAWUFW010002500.1, from coordinate 1,705,842 downwards.
GAGATACAATCCTTAGAAGGGCATGGTTTCTGGGAATCCATGGGTTCCTGGCTTAAACAAACATTTGCAATGGTCTCGCATTTGTGAGAGTTGCTTTCCATCACACTCCCCATGCCTGGCACTGCTCACGGTGATGGAGGTGCTGTGCTGCAGAGGTGGTGTCCATCACACACCCCAAGCCTGGCACTGTGCACGGTGGTAGGGCGTTGTGCTAGAGAGGTGCTGTCCATCACACACCCCATGCCTGCCACTGCTCCCGGTGATGGAGGTGCAGTGCTGCAGAGGTGGTGCCCATCACATACCCCAAGCCTGGCACTGTGCACAGTGGTAGGGCGTTGTGCTGGAGAGGTGCTGGCCATCACATACCCCGTGCCTGCCACTGCTCACGGTGATGGAGGTGCTGTGCTGCAGAGGTGGTGTCCAACACACATCCCAAGCCTGGCACGGTGCACAGTGGTAGGGTGTTGTGCTGGAGAGGTGCTGTCCATCACACACCACATGCATGCCACTGCTCACGGTGATTGAGGTACTGTGCTGCAGAGGTGGTGTCCATCACACACCCCAAGCCTGGCACTGTGCACGGTGGTAGGGGGTTGTGCAGGAGATTTGCTGTCCATCACACAGCCCATGCCTGGCACTGCTCACGGTGATGGAGGTGCTGTGCTGCAGAGGTGGTGTCCATCACACACCCCAAGCCTGGCACCGTGCACGGTGGTAGGGCATTGTTCTGGAGAGGTGCTGTCCATCACACACCCCATGCCTGGCACTGCTCATGGTGATGGAGGTGCTGTGCTGCAGAGGTGGTGTCCATCACACACCCCAAGCCTGGCACTGTGCACGGTGGTAGGGCGTTGTGCTAGAGAGGTGCTGTCCATCACACACCCCATGCCTGCCACTGCTCACAGTGATGGAGGTGCTGTGCTGCAGAGGTGGTGTCCATCACACACCCCAAGCCTGGCACTGTGCACGGTGATAGGGCGTTGTGCTGGAGAGATGCTGTCCATCAAATACCCCATGCCTGGCACTGCTCACGGTGATGGAGGTGCTGTGCTGCAGACGTGGTGTCCATCACACACCCCAAGCCTAGCACTGTGCATGGTGGAGCAGGACCTCTGACCTCGGCAGGGACCTGCTCTCTCCCCATGTAGCTCCAGCCTGCTGTGCTGTGCCTCTGCCCAGGCTGGTAGGGGTTCGAGCCTAGGTTTTGCCTCCTGTTGTACTTTCCTTCACTTTTTGCCCACATTGTTTGTTTTTGCCTTGCATTGTGTCTTTGTTTTTGTGCCTTGTGCTGCGCCTGTTGTTGTTCTATCTCACTGTGCCCTTATAATTTTCTATTTGTTGCCGTTCCTCCCGTTTCCCGCTCCCCCACCCGCCACTGCTGCCCCCGTGGCCCCTCCCCTCCATCGTTTCCCGCTCCCTCCTTCACGCTGCACCTCCCTCCCACATAAAATGCCAGTGGCTGCGCGCCCACGCAGCAGATGCGCCGCTGTCGCGCCAAAGGCAAGCCCGTCCGCACCCGTCCGCGACCCGACTGCGACCAGCGCCAGGAACCCTAGACCTCCACATCACCAACGCTACAACACAGCGACACTCCACTCACTCAACCCAGGCCACAACACCAACTGCAAGCCAGCATCACCAGCCGACATCCACGGACCCTTCAGCTGTCACCGCTGCCGGCACACCTTCAGCACCGCCAGGAACGCATATTCAGCACAACCCGCCTGCAAGAACACACCCGAGCCAAAGACCCTGCAATGCATCCTCCTCAACGTCCGCTCACTCCACAAATACACCACCGAAATCTGGGACCTCCTCGACAGCACCGCCCCAGACATAGCATTCTTCACCGAAACCTAGACCAACGCCAGCTCGGGACCGGATATCGCCATCGCCATTCCCCAAGGATACAAGATCTCCAGGAAGGACTGCCCCACCCACCCAGGAGGAGGAATCGCCATCGTCCACAAATCTACCCTCCGCCTGAGCACACTCCCCGACGAGACCACAGACCTGATGGAACACCTCCACTTCAAGATACTGACCGCCCCTACCACCACCCTCAGGGGAACCCTCATCTACTGACCCCCTGGACTCCGCAGACCTTTTGCCGGCTCCAACACATACATCATCTCCCCGCATGCCATTGCATCGACCAACTACACATTGCTGGGAGACCTCAACTTCCACCTCGACAACCAACGAGACCCCAACACCGCATCCCTCTTGGACAACCGCCACAACTTTGGACTTCGCCAGATCGTGACCATACCCACGCACTCAGCAGGACACACCCTCGACCCCCTCTTCACAACAGGAAACTCCATCAATTCCAGCCACACCACCGAACTCCCGTGGACAGACCATCGTTGCATCCACTTCACCTTCAGAACACCCACCATCCACAGACACCAACACAGGCTCTCACGAAGAAACTGGACAAAAATCACTGACGACCAGCTCACCTCCTCACTCAGCAACTCCACCCCGACCATCACTGAAGACGACGCCCTCAACACCGCCGCCCGAACTCTACACAGATGGATCCCCGACAGCATCAACACCATAGCCCCCCTCAAGAAGAACAACAACGCACACACCAAGTAGGCCAGATGGTTCACCCCCGAATTCCGCGAGTCAAGGCACACCTGTCGCCGCCTCAAGAAGACCTGGAGGAACTCCAAATCCACAGAAGCCCACAACAACTTCAAAGCCACCACCACCGCCCACCACCAGCTCATCAGAAACACGAGGAAAGCTTCAATTGAAGACAGAATCTCCACACACGCACACAACAGCAAAGAACTCTTCAACATCATCAAGGAGTTCGCCCAACCCACCAGCGAATCGACTGACATTCCCCCCTCACAAGACCGCTGCAACAAACTCAGCACATTCTTCCACCGCAAAATCAAGAACATCTACGACAACTTCGACAAAGACACCCAACACATGGAACCCCCACCAGCCACCCCGACACCCTGAAACCGACGATTGACAGCTGGACAGCCCTCACCACCGAAGACACATTGAAAACGATTAAGTCAATCCACTCCGGGGCTCCCACAGACCTTGGCCCCAACCACATCTTCAACAGAGCCGCCGACACCATCGCACCCATGCTTCGCCACACCATAAACCGCTCCCTGGCGAATGCCTCCTTCCCCGATGACTGGAAACACGCCAAGATCAACCCCCTCCTGAAGAAGCCCTGGGAGGACCCGACCGACCTCATAAACTACAGACCCATCTCCCTGCTCCCGTTCCCAGCGAAAGTCATCGAGAAAGCCGTCAACAGCCAACTCGTCACCTTCATCGAAGAGCACAACATCCTCGACCCGTCACAATCCGGCTTCAGAAAAAACCACAGCACAGAAACCGCCCTCCTTGCCGCAACAGACGACATCCGCTCCCTACTGGACAAAGGAGAAACAGTAGCCCTCATCCTCCTCGACCTCTCAGCGGCCTTCGACACGGTATCCCATCGCACCCTAATACGCAGACTCCGCGATGCAGGTATCCGGGACAAGGCCCTAGACTGGATCTACTCATTCCTCTCCGGCAGAACGCAGCGAGTCAGACTCCCCCCTTTCCTCTCGGACCCTACACCAACCACCTGCGGAGTCCCCCAGGGGTCCTCCCTCAGCCCAACTCTATTCAACGTCTACATGGCTCCTCTCGCCCCCATCGTCAGAACCTACGGACTCAACATTGTTTCATACGCAGACGACACCCAACTCATCCTCTCCCTATCCAACGAAGCCAACGCAGCTAAACAGAACTTCCAAGAAGGCATGGAAGCTGTCACCAAGTGGATGAGCAGCAGCTGCCTACAACTCAACACCGACAAAACAGAAGTACTCATCATGGGCCCACACCCCGATGCCTGGAACGACACCTGGTGGCCCCCCCGCCCTCGGTAGCCCACTCACCCCCACGGACCACGCACACAGCCTGGCAATCATCCTAGACTCCGAGCTCAAAATGGACCTCCAGATTAACTCTGTCACATCCTCCTGCTTCCACATCCTCCGCCTCCTAAGGAAGACCTTCAAATGGATCCCCATCGAGCACAGAAAAACCGTCACCCATGCCCTCGTCACCAGCAGACTTGACTACGTAACGCACTCTTCGCCGGAATAAACAAAAACCTCACCCGTAAGCTCCAAAACATCCAGAACAACGCCGCAAGACTGGTCCTCAACCTACCACGACACTGCCACATCTCCCAACACCTCCGCATACTCCCCATCGAGGCTAGAATCACCTTCAAGATCCTCACCCACACACACAAAGCCCTCCACAACACCGGACCAGCATACCTCAAAAGCCAAATCAACTTCCATGCACCCCAAAGAACTCTATGATCAGCCCAGCTCTCCTACGCCGTTGTTCCCAGCACCAGAAAGACCAGATCAGGATGCCGCTCCTTCTCCTTCCTCTCAGCCAGAGCATGGAATGCCCTACCGCTCCACCTCAGGCAGACAACATCACTCCCCATCTTCACGAGAAACCTCAAAACCTGGCTCTTCGACAGACCTTGATGAACTGGAAGCTGCACCTCCCCTCCCCCCAGTGCCTTGAGACCCTTACAGGTGAGTAGTCACGCTTAATAAACCCGTGATTGATTGATTGATTGATTGATTGATTGATTGATTGGTAGGGCGTTGTGCTGCAGAGGTGGTGTCCATCACACACCCCAAGCCTGGCACTACGCACGGTGTTAGGGCGTTGTACTGCAGAGGTGGTGTCCATCACACACCCCAAGCCTGGCACTGTGCACGGTGGTAGGGCATTGTGCTGGAGAGGTGCTGTCAATCACACACCCCATCCTGCCACTGCTCATGGTGGTAGGGTGCTGTGCTGGAGAGAAGTACTCTCCTTTTCACACACACCGCAGGCTTAGCACTGCTCACAATGGTAGCTTGATGCACACATGACACGCCCCTCTCTACAGAGTGAGTGCTGTACTGATGGACATCCAGACGGTGCCCACCTAGTGCACGACTGTTGCTGGAGTACCACGGTACGTAAATATGCACATCACCCCATTATACGTGTACCAATGGAAATGAGCGTGGCCCGATGGATATTATTTAGAACACGTGCACTAATGAACATCCATTCAGACATGAATTTGTGCAATGCAAAGGTCACTCATGTGTCCCCAGCGTGATTTTAGCACAGTGCACAAATGTAAGCCCTTCCAGCCTGTGTTGGTTGTCGAAACAGATACTCGTGAACAAATATTATGGCATCTGCCATATATGCAGGTCCCCAGAGTATAATATGGCATTTATTACAATTGTTGAGGTGGTGAGGGGCATCATGACGCACTCGAGGCTCTGCTGCTTGTGAGTCATGGCCCCTTTGCACACTCAACAATGGTGATAAATGGCATGTACACTCTGTATGTGTATGCCTATAGACACACACACACATGTCCATGCTCTCCCTCTGCACACACGTGCGTGCATAGAGGTGCCCTGCCCCCTCTTGTAATCAGTGCCACCATGTTATTTACTTCCACATTGCAGCTTGTCATGGCTGACTGTTTACAGTGCGCTTGCACGGTAGTATCTGCGTTGATGACTGTGACTATTAGGTTGGAGGTGGGGGTATACCTGTGCTAGGGTAGTTATGTTTCTGCTTGGTGTTCTGCCTTGACTCCTTCATCCAGGGGAAAATCTGCTTGGTGAGTGTGGTGCTGGAGCCAGGCTTGGCTGGGCCCTTGCCGCCGCTGCTGCGTGCTGCTGCTGCCACTGCTGCTAGTGTTGGTGGCAGAGAGAGGCAGGGACACAGGCGGGGGCTGCTGGTGCTCGGGGGCAGGCTGGGCCACATGCAGCTGCCGTTGAGCTCCTTGCTCTTGTCATGGGGGGTGGTGCGTTGCCTAGCGCCTGTAGGGAGCAGGCCGCCCTCTGGTAGTCATTGTCAACGTGGGAAGAGGACTGGAAGCTCTGCTGGGGGCCATCATAGCTGAAGCCATTGCCCCCTGGTAGGAGTAACCTCCGAAGAGCATGGTGTTGTCGTAGTAGCTGGTCTTTTGCATCACTGGGCTTCCTAGTGTGTATCTCAGAGGCTACCAGGGTCCTGACACCCGTGTGGAAGAACATTGCCACGCCAGGAGCCACGTGACAGCCCCGCTCCAGTCATCTCTCGGAAGCGGACCTGAAAGGTTACAAGAGACACACGGGGTAGTAGTGGGGCCACAGATCCATCTTATAGTTTGAAAAGCACATGACATAAATGACTTCTGCACACACAGGCCTCGCAGATGCAGGCTCCTTCCTCACACTGAACACACTTCAAGTTATCTTATCACCATCAGCACAAACCATTCCCTGCTTGGGCAGGGACTCACTGCACAATTGGATAGGGGACAGTCTGCCCTTCCAATTCTAAACTTAAAAACCAAAAACAGTAGAGCTGCAGTGTTTAGAACCAACAAGGGCCCGTCAGAGCTGTTATTCACAGAAAAGAAAACAGAATGCGCATTAAGTGTACCCAATTCAGAAAGCAATTGTCACCCCCTAATGTATCAACATGATTTATGTATCTTTATCCAGTAATGGGCATCCGTGTGACGTGAAATCACACAAAAAAGCAGTAGGCATTCAGCACAAGCATTTGCAATGCAATCGATCTCGCATTTGTGAAAGTTAGAGCTATTTGCGTTGTTGTTGATATTGTTTTTTTTACTTATGTTTTTTGTTTGTCGTGGAATTATGTGGTTTGCATTGGAATTGGTAGTTGTGTAAATATGTGAGGTGAATTATGTGGTGTGTAGGTTATTTGTGTACTGGAAATATGTGGCATGGTGAATAGATAGGAGTGAGAGCTGTATAAAATAAATTGAAAGTAAGATTGAGAGCGACAGGTAGTTTGCATATGAAGTGCTGAATAAACTTTAGATAGAGTAGTAGAAAGAGCGTGTGAGAAAGAGAGGATGAAGGGGAGAGAAGGTTAGACGCATAATGAGATTGCGCTTGTGTACAAAGAAGACACTGAAAGAAGAGGGCGGCGAGAGAGTGTTTGCGGTTTGTGTTATTTGAAAAGTTGTGGTAAAGAAACTGTGCTGAAAGACCTGAATTGAACCAATATAAGCAATGCTGGATGAGTGCGTGCAATGGAATTTTGTGGATAGTAATTATGTGGTATTAAGTGTAGTGGACTTATGTGTAGTGGTATTGTGTGTTGTGGATAGGCATGTATTGTGTTAAAATATGTGGTGCAGTGCTGAATTATGTGGCATGATGTGGAATTGTTGTTATGTGGATTGGATGTATGTGGTGTGTAGTGGAATTGTCTGTTGTGGAGTGGAATTTTCTGCAGTGGAATGCAATTGTGTGACGCTGTGTTGTGTGGCACGGAGTGAAAATATGTAGAGTGTAATTATGTGCCATGGTGTGGTGTATTTATGTGGAGAGTTATGTGACATGGAGTGGATTTATGTGGAGTCTAATTATGTGGTATGGAGTGGAATGCATTGTTGTGTGGTATAGAATTGTGTGGTGTTGAACTGTGAGGAATTATGTTGCATGGGGTGAAATTATGTGGAGTGTAAATATAGCTCAAGTTGGCGCATGCGCTGCCTAGGCAAGTCCTAAAAAACAGGAGCAAGGCGATGCTTTTCCCATTCTTTTTCAGTCTTTATGTGGAGTGTACTGTTGTGTCGTGGAGTACATTATGCACTGCTGATGACATCACATATTACACCATTCATGACATGGTCAGTGATATCACTAATGACATCACTGATGACATCATCCAGTGACTTTGTGTTTCTGTAAAGTTTAAATATGTTTTATATAAATATACGCCAAGGTGTATTGAAGAATGAGTGGGTGTATGACTGTCTGAATGGATTATTTAGTAGGTGTGTAACTGACTGTATAAGTGAGTGATTAAACGTGTCTTACTGAATGCATGCGTTAGTGACTAAACTGTGTGAATATCTGTATCAGTCTGTCTGTTGGTGTGTAAGCGGTTGCATGGGTTGGTCGGTAGCTACATGAGTGTGTATATGGGTTACTGATTGCTTGTCTGAGTATCTGTATGGGTGCCTGAGTGTCTGTGTGGGTGGGTGGGGTGTGTTTGACTCACTGCATGGATGTGTGAGTGGGTGATTCACTGGGTGTATGGGTTCAAGAGTGTGTCTGTGAGGGGCTGTGTGTGTGGGTGAGTGTGTGTATGGGTGTGTTGGTGAGTGAAGGGATGTCTCAGTGGTACATGTGTGAATAACTACATATGTGAAAGGCAGTATATGTGAGTGTTGGAGTATATAAATGACTATATGTGAGAGTGAGTGATTGTGAGAGTGGCTGTATGGATGAGTGTGTGCTTGTATCAGTGATTGTAAAAGAGAGTAAGTGTGTGTTAGTATATGTATGAATAAGTGAGGTGGTGTGTGTATAACTGTATAGGTGAGTAAATGGGAGTGTGAATGATTCTTTGCATGATTGACTAGGTGTGTGAGTAACTGTATGGATGAATGGCGATGTGTGAGTGTCTGTATAGGTGTATGAGTACAAATGATAGTGCTGTATTGATAAGTGACTGCATGTATGAATGACAGTATGGGTGAATGAGTGGACGTGTGTGTAGAGCTAGAAATCAGTGAGTGGGTATGTAGTAACTGGTATTGGTGTGTCTATGGTTTTGAAAATGGTAGTCTGTATTTTAGAGTGGGTGTATCAAAGGTTATATTAGGGTGTGAGGAGGTGCATCAAATTATCACGTGGATGATGTCATCAGTGATGTCATCAGTGATGTCATTTGAGATGTCATCAGTAATGCCATCAGTGATGTCACTGACCATGTCATGAATGATGTAATATGTGATGTCATCAGCAGTGCATTGCAGGGGCGCGAGTTATAGTTAGCTCAACTAACTATAATGGCCGAATTTCTCAGGTTTTGTACGAGTGAAATGTCCAACTAACTATAACGTCCCTGAAATCTATGGTTTTTTCAGTGAAAATATATATATATATATATGTGTGTGTGTGTATAGATATATATATTCACTGAAAAAACCATAGGTTTCAGGGACGTTATAGTTACAAATTAGCATTTAAAAAACCTTTGAAATTCACTGGAAAACCATAGGTTTTAGGGACAGTTATAGTTAGTTGGACATTGCACTCGTACAAAACCCGTGAAATTCCCCCGTTATAGTTAGTCCAGCTAACTATAACTCGCGCCCCCGCAATGCACTGCTGATGACGTCACATATTACATCACTCATGACATGGTCAGTGACATGACTGATGACATCACTGATGACATCTCAAATGACATCACTGATGACATCACTGATGACATCATCCAGTGACTGTGTGTTTCTGTAAAGTTTAAATATTTTTAATATATATAGGAAAAGACGTATTGAAGAATGAGTGGGTGTGTAAGTGTCTGTATGGATGATTTAGTAGGTGCGTGACTGACTGTATAAGTGAGTGATTTAACGTATCTTACTGAATGCATGGGTTAGTGACTAAACTGGGTGAATGTCTGTATCCGTCTGTCTGTTGCTGTGTAAGTGGCTGCATGTGTTTGTGAATAGCTACATGAGTGTCTATATGAGTTATTGAATGCTTGTCTGAGTATCTGTATGGGTGCCTGAGTGTTTGTGTGGGAGGGGTGTGTGCGACTCTGTGCATAGATGTGTGAGTGGGTGATTCACTGGGTGGATGGTTTCAAGAGTGCATCTGTGATAGACTGTATGGGTGGGTAAGTGTGTGTAAGAGTGTGTTAGTGAGTGAATGTATGTCCCAGTGGTACATGTGTGAGTAACTACATATGTGAAAGGCAGTATATATGTGTGTTGGAGTATATAAATAGCTATAAGCGAGAGTGAGTGATTGTGATAGTGGCTGTATGGATGAGTGTGTGCTTGTATCAGTGATTGTATAAGAGCGTAAGAATGTGCTAGTATTTGTATGAGTAAGTGAGCTGGTGTGTGTATAACTGTATAGGTGAGTAAATGGTAGTGTGTTTAATTATTTGCATGACTGACTAGGTGTGTGAGTACCTCTATGGATGAGTGGCGGTGTTTGAGTGTCTATAAAGGAGTATGAGTGCATATGATAGTCCTGTACTGAGTGACCGTAAGTATGAGTGACTGTACGGGTGAGTGAGTGGATGTGTGCGTAGACCTAAGAATCAGTGAGTGGGTATGTAGTTATTGGTGTTGGAGTGTCTATGGTTTTGCGAATGGCAGTCTGTAATTTAGAGTGGGTGTATCAAAGGTTATATTAGGGTGTGAGGAGGTGCATGAGATTATCACGTGGATGATGTCATCAGTGATGTCATTTGAGATGTCATCAGTGATGTCATCAGTGATGTCATTGACCATGTCATGAGTGATGTAATATGTGACGTCATCAGCAGTGCATTGCGGGGGCGCGAGTTATAGTTAGCTGGACTAACTATAACGGGGGAATTTCACGGGTTTTGTACGAGTGCAATGTCCAACTAACTATAACTGTTCCTAAAACCTATGGTTTTTTCAGTGAATTTCAAAGGTTTTTTAAATGCTAATTTGTAACTATAACGTCCCTGAAACCTATGGTTTTTTTCAGTGAATTTCAAAAGTTTTTTAAATGCTAATTTGTAACTATAACATGTCTGAAACCTACGTTTTTTTCAGTGAATTTCAAAGGTTTTGTAAATGACAATTTTTAAATGTATTAATTGTTATATACATTTTTTTCATACTGATTTACTACATTTTTTGAAACAATTTTTTTTTACATATTTTATTTTTTAAATTACATTGTAATAACATTATACATTACATTACAAAAAATACTTTCTCAGAATGAATTACTTTAGTTTAAATACTTTGCACATAGGCAATAGACTTTTAAGTACAGTAGTTACAGTTGTTGCAATGGGCAACACATTTTCAAACACAATGCAACATTCAGCTCAATGTGAATTTCTAGTTAAATGCAATTACTTACTTTATGGATTACTTTTCTAACCACAGGACTGGATCCTAGATTCAGTCCTGGGACATCTCCTGTAAACAGTTGAGTAAAAGCGTTTTGGTTACAGTCGTGATTTTTAAGGAATATTATTGTACTTTAAAAGTTGACACTTAGAAACTTTTTCTCATAGAATCACCAATGTTATCCTATGGAAGGAAATTCACTTAGAAGGTAAAAACTGTTATCGTTACTTTTTCTTACTCAGTGTTGGATCCTGGATCCAGCACTGGTGCATCTCCTGTAAACAGTTGAAAGAATGCGTTTAAGGCATACAGGCGATTTTTTAGGAATATTTGTAGTTTGTGAAAATCGACACTTTGAAACTTTTCTGCTGAAAACCAGACAATGGATTCCTATGGAAGAAAATATAAGTTACTGGTAAGTACGGTTAAAATTACTTTTCAGGGTCAGTGCTGGGCTAAAAGATGCAGCACTGGGTTCTCTCCTGATAACAGGTGAGTAAATTGGAATTCGTACTTTGGTTGATTTTAGAGGAATATTATAAAGTTCCAAAACTCCACACTTAGAAGAATTTCCAAGTGAAACCAGTCAATGTTAGCCTATGAAGGAAATTCAAGTTACCGGTAAGTACGGTTAAAATTACTTTTCAGGACCAGTACTGGGCTGAAAGATGCAGCACTGAGGTCTCTCCTGATAACAGGTGAGTAAATCAGAATTCGGATTTCGGCTGATTTTAGAGGAATATTTGTATGTTTCAAAAATCAACACTTAGAAACTTTTTCAGCAAAAAGCAGGCAATGATATCCTATGGAAGGAAATTCAAGTTACTGGTAAGTACGGTTAAAATTACTTTTGAGGATCAGTACTGGGCTGAAAGATGCAGCACTGAGGTCTCTCCTGATAACAGGTGAGTAAATTGGAATTCGTACTTTGGTTGATTTTAGAGGAATATTATAAAGTTCCAAAACTCCACACTTAGAAGAATTTCCAAGTGAAACCAGTCAATGTTAGCCTATGAAGGAAATTCAAGTTACCGGTAAGTACGGTTAAAATTACTTTTCAGGACCAGTACTGGGCTGAAAGATGCAGCACTGAGGTCTCTCCTGATAACAGGTGAGTAAATCAGAATTCGGATTTCGGCTGATTTTAGAGGAATATTTGTATGTTTCAAAAATCAACACTTAGAAACTTTTTCAGCAAAAAGCAGGCAATGATATCCTATGGAAGGAAATTCAAGTTACTGGTAAGTACGGTTAAAATTACTTTTGAGGATCAGTACTGGGCTGAAAGATGCAGCACTGAGGTCTCTCCTGATAACAGGTGAGTAAATCGGAATTCGTATTTCGGCTGATTTTAGAGGAATATTTTAAAGTTTCAAAACTCCACACTTAGAAGAATTTCCAAGTGAAACCAGTCAATGTTAGCCTATGGAAGGAAATTCAAGTTACCGGTAAGTACGGTTAAAATTACTTTTGAGGATCAGTACTGGGCTGAAAGATGCAGCACTGAGGTCTCTCCTGATAACAGGTGAGTAAATCGGAATTCGTATTTCGGATGATTTTAGAAGAATATTTGCACAATGGTGAAGGGAGGGGGCGGGGCCTGAGGTGACATCTGTGCAAACGCGCCCCGTGGCGCGTTTTAAGTTGGGGGATTAAGTCCCCTTGAATCCTGAGGGTCCCTAGGGGCCAACTAGCCCACCAGGAACCTCCAATATGCGCCAGGGGCTGCGTTGCAGAGACGTGTAGAGAGGCCACACCCCTTTTACACCTCTATGCAACGCAGCTCTGTGGCGCTTTCTGGATGTACCTGTTGGGCTAGTTGGCCCCCAGGGACCCTCAGGATTGAAGGGGATTTAATTCCCCATCTTAAAACGCGCCACGGGGCCTGTTTGCACACATGTCACCTGAAGCCCCGCCCCCTCCCTTCACCACTGTGCAAACGCGCCCCGTGGCGCGTTTTAAGTTGGGGAATTAAGTCCCCTTGAATCCTGAGGGTCCCCGGAGTCCAACTAGCCCACCATATACCTCCAAACAGCGCCACAGAGCTGCGTTGCAGAGAGGTGTAAAAAGGGGCGTGGCCTCTGTACACCTCTCTGCAAGGCAGCCCCTGGCACATACTGGAGGTTCCTGGTAGGCTAGTTGGCCCCCAGGGACCCCCAGTATTCAAGGGGAATTTGTTCTCCTCTGCAAACGCGCCAGGGGCGCGTTTGCAGAGTGGTGAAGGAAGGGGCGAAGCCTGCGGGCCCGATCGTTTTTTTTTATTTTATTTTTTGTCCCCTGAAGGGGGCTGTGTGGCCCCCTTCCTTTTTCCTGTTTTTGGGCCCTGGGGACCCCATCCCCCAGGGCCTTACCCCTTTTTTTTATTAAAAATTTAAAAAAAACGGGAAGGGGGCCGCGTGGCCCCCTTCCCTGGGCCTGTATTGGCCCCGGGGACCCCATCCCCCGGGGCCTGGCCTCTATTTTTATTTCTATTCTTTGGAGGGGGGCTGCGTGGCCCCCCTCCTCTGGCCATTTAAGGCCCCGGGGACCCCATCCACCGGGGCCGGCCATACCCTTTTTTTTTTTTTTTAAACTTTGGGGAGGGGGCCGCGTGGCCCCCTCCCGGGCCACTACTTGCCCCGGGGACCCCATCCCCCGGGGCTGGCCCTCTCCATTGGGGACTGTGGGGGATCCCCAATCCCCCACAGTCCCGCCGGCTCCCCGCGTCCCTTGGGAGCCGGCATTGCTTTCCACATGGGGAGCTGCTAAGATGCAGCTCCCCATGTGGAAAGCAATGTGCTTTGGATATTGGAAGAGAGAGCAGGCTTCCCTGCTCTCTCTTCCAATATCCAAAGCAGTTTGCTATGGCAGGACGGGAGCCGCGAGGCTCCCGTCCTGCCATAGCAAACTACAGTGTCCCGGGGGTAGGCACCCCGGGACACTGCAGGAGCCGGCCCTGGGGGTGGTGGTCCCCAGGGCCATCAAGGGCTCCAGGAGGGGGCCGCGCGGCCCCCTCCCATTCAGGTCACAGCCCCGGGGAGGTGGTGGTCCCCGGGCTCTGGGGTCCGTAACGGACCCCCATATTTAAATGTTTAGTGCCCCGGGAGGTGGCGGTCTCGGGCGTGTGGGGGCTGGAGCCCCCACACAGGTTTTTGAATTATAAAAAAAAAGCCCCGGGAGGTGGTGGTCCCTGGGGCTGCGGGAGGGCTCAGAGCCCTCCTGCACCATTTAAAAAAAAGCCCCGGGGGTGGCGGTCCCCGGGGCTTGGGGGCCCTTTGAGGCCCCCACACATAAAATTAACCCCCCACCATGCCCCCGGGACTTGGGCCACCCGGGGGCAAAATACATCGAAGCGCGGAGACCGCGCTTCTATTTTTTTTTCGGCAGGATTCGCGCACCCTGAGCGCATCCTGCCGATTTTTAAAAAATTTTTTTTTTTTTTTTTTTTTTCCCAGGGGGTCCTTGTGGGACCCCCTGAGCAAACCTAGGGGGTCAGGGTGTTTCTACCCTGCTCCCTTTGTGCGCTTTGCGCACTTGTTTCTGTCCCTCGGTTCTACCGAGGGACAAAATGGCTGCCAACATTTCCTGAATCGGAATGTTGACAGCCAGCTGACAGCCAATTAACATGCAGCTCGTGATCGGGACGGTGCGCGCAGGGTGCGCTGAGGGTACGCGGACCCTACTCGGCCATAGATATATCTATCTTTTTACTTTTGATTTTCTCAGCAACTACTGAACGGATTTACACCATTTAACAAAAAGGGTTCTTTCTGAAACAAGAACTACCTCTTTGCCAAATTTGGTGTAATTCCGTTCAGCAGTTCGGGCTGTAGCCGTGTCTAAAGTTTCCTATGGAAAATTGCATGGGGAAAACGCGTTTTGGGACCCCCTTTTTTCTCGGCCCCCGCTTGACGAATCCCCCGAGACTTTCAGGGTAGGAGCGGACCGGAGCGGGCCATAAAGTTTGAAAATGTTGCGAAGATACGTCAACCGGCAAGAGAGTTATTTCAAATAGAATGTCGCGGATTTCCTATGGATAATAGGTTGTAACTATAACTATCTACTGGCGACCGCCAGTAGATAATATATATATATATATATATATATATATATATATATATATATATATATACGCCAAGTTGTATTGAAGAAAGAGTGGGTGTATGTCTCTGAATGGATGATTTAATGGGTGTGTGACTAACTGTATGAGTGATTAAACGTGACTTAGTGAATGCATGGGTGAATGACTAATCTGTGTGAATGTCTATATCAGTCTGTCAGTTGGTGTGTAAGTGGCTGCATGGGTTGGTGAGTAGCTACATGAGTGTCTATATGGGTTAATCATTGGTTGATTGAGTACCTGTATGGGTGCCTGAGTTTGTGTGTGTGTGTGTGGGGGGGTGTGTGACTCCCTGCATTGATGTGTGAGTGGGTGATTCATTGGCTGTAACGGTTCATGAGTGCATCTGCGAGGGCTGTATGGGTAAGTGAGTGTGCGTATGGCTGTGTTGGTGAGTGAATGGATGTCTCAGTGGTATATGTGTGAGCAACTATATATGTGAAAGCCAGTATATGTGAGTGTTGGAGTATATAAGTGACTGTATGTGAGAGTGAGTGACTGAGAGTAGCTATATGGATGGGTGTGTGCTTGTGTCAGTGGTTGTAGAAGAAATTAAGTATGTGTTACTATCTGTATGAATAAGTGAGGTGGTGCTTGTATAACTGTATAGGTGAGTAAATGTCAGTGTGATTGATTTTTTGGGTTACTGACTAGGTGTGTGAGTAACTCTATGGGTGAGTGGCGGTGTGTGAGTGTCTGTATGGGTGTATACGTGCATATATCAGTGGCTGTATTGATGAATGACCGTGTCTGAGTGACTTGAGTGACTGTATGGGTGAGTGAGTGGATGTGTGTGTAGACCTATGAATCTGTGAGTTGGTATGTACTAACTGGCGAGTTGCAAGTTTGTGTTTTTTTTAATTATAGGAAAGGGGGCTAGGCAAGATGGCGACAGTGTGATTGCAGCAGCAGCAGCTCCTCTCTTCTGCTCCGCGCTTTCGGGCCCCGTGCACTCACTTCGGTTTTGTGGACTTGGGATTCCGTTTGGGGGTTTCGCCCTGATTTGCCTCGTCAGCCTCAGGGCTTGTACGGATGTCCTGGTTGGGACTGGGACCGATCAGGCGATTTGGAGCTGTAGCGCCGGCCGGGATTTCAGGCTCCTGTGTGCATAGAGGCGGCAGGGAGAGACCGGTAGACGCTCTGGTGAGAGCAGCAAGATCACTGTGCTCCACCTGGTGGGCGCTGGCCAGAATTGCAGTCAAAGTGGGACAAAGGCTGTCATTACAGAGCTCCTGCATCATAACAAGATATAATTTGGTTTCAGGAAGGATGCCACCCAAATCGGCAAAACAAGTGAAAGAAGCAGTGATTAGAAACTCACCACAAATACATCTGTCTCAAAATAACAGTCTGGACTCCACCTCAAGCACTGGTGCTTTGGGAGGCAAACCAAATGAGCCTCGTAACGTTAAAAAACAAGCAGAGAGCGGAGGGGTAGGGAGACGGAGGATTCAGACCGAGCGCACCGCGGTGCGAAAAGGGATGAATACAAAAGTTTCAGAAGAAGTGGGGGCTGCCCCTGTAGGGGATAAGATAATCACACTTTCTATACCACCTCAACCTACTATTACTGAATTCTTCAAAAAAACGGGAGATGGTATGCTGGAACATATAATGGAACCCCTAGACAATTTAGACTCAGAAATGGTCCTCCACAACCTGAGCACTGATCCCGTGGACGTTATGGGTGAAAATTTTGTAAATATGGAAGCACAGGATGAGATTGTCAGGAATAACAAAGAAAAAGAAACAGGAAAAGAAACAGAAAAAGACATAGAACTTGTTGACAACAAGGATGATAATGAGGCTACGATTGACCCACAAACCTGTGGGCCAACAATCGACGAGGCTTCCGGAGTGATGGGCGCTGTTATAGATCCCGAAGATCTGCTCCAGGCAGTAGGAGATATCATCTCTGATGGAACAGATAAGTTTTATTCCCTTACTGAGGAGTCACTTTCAGGTGTAACCGACTCAGATCACAGTGAACTTGACGATAGCTTGTCTTCGTCCGGCTCCAGCACTTTGGAAGCACCAGAAACAGCACAGAAGCGAAAGAAATCCCGGATGAATCCTAAAGGGGGTACTGAGACCCAGGGGAAAAATAAAGGAAGGCGCTCAGGCGGCCCTGGCTTGAAGTGGGACTACTCACACACAAGGATAACTGGCCCAATGGCACCGACAACTGAACAGATGGTATCCCCCATTGATGCATCTCAGGCAAAGGGGATAACAGAAATGAACTCTGCATTGAGTATGATATTGGATACTATAAAAGAACATCGTGCTGAGACTCGGGCAGACGGAAAAAAAGCAAGGCAGGCCTCTAAAAAACTGGAGGGGGCAATACGTAAAGTTGGAAAAACCTGTGTAGAGATCGGCGAGCGGATGAACTACCTGGAAGAGAGAACAACAATGGTCGAAAAGGAGTTGTCTGACATTAAAGAGGATACTAAAACCCATGATGCCCAGCTCACCGATGCTATGTGGAAGCTGGAGGATATGGAGAATTGTATGAGGAGGAATAACCTCCGCTTCCTAGGAATAAAAGAAGGCCTGGAAGGGGAGGACATACGTTCCTTCATAGTAAATCTTCTTAAAGAATCCTTCCCTGAGCTTACAGGGTGGGAGTGGGAGCGGGAAGTCCAGAGGGTCCACAGGTTCCCCTTCACCAGACGTACAAACTCTGGTAGAGATACAATACATCCAAGGGCCATATTAGTCTTTTTTGGTAATTATATGCTTAGGCAGGCCATTTTTGAGAAAGCCCGGCCCGAGGCCAAACGGCAATATAAAGAGTCTTCTTTTTTTGTACGCCCGGATTTTTGCCATGTTACCGTAGAGCGCAGATGGCGACTCCGGCAAATGATTAAGCCCTTTCAGGATGCTGGGTTCGAGGCTTTTTTACTTTCCCCTGCTAGACTGAAGACGATCGTAAGAGGGGCGGTTAAGTTTTTCACCTCAGAAATCCAGGCTAGAGAGTATCTAGATCAAATTCGGTCAGATAGACGAAATGTCTGAGATCTCAATGTAACTGTGGGGTTAACTTAAAGGAAAATGTTATCTCCTTTTTTTCACATTAGTAAAGGTCATATATGCATTTCACCTACTATGTGTTTCTTCTTTTTTCTTTTTTTTTTTTCCCCCTTTGTTTTTTTCTCTTTCCTCCCTCTCTTTTATTGACACTTTGGGTTTAACATGGTGCGGAGGGAGTTCAGGGGAGAGGAGCGCTGTGATGCTTTTTTTTTCTGTCTCCATCACGCAGACCTTCCTTGGTCTGGCTGCCTCTAAGGGTAGGGGAGGGAGGGTGAGTTGAGAAGGGGTGGCGGGGGGATGGGACAGTGGGGGATATGTTGACAGCATGAAGTGTAAATGGCAGCAGAAGCAAGAAGCATATTATGGGAATGATTTAATATGGTTATTAACGGTCAGAGAGCAGTTCGGTAGGAATGCTATACAAGACGGTCTGCATGAACAGTACAACATATGTATTAATGCAGATAATTTAGATATGGTAGAACAGCTGGAAGCAATTTTTCTGGGGAACCATGGCTAAAGTTCGTATTGCGTCTATTAACATATGTGGGCTCAATGATGGGGCTAAGAGGAGGAGGATACAGGAAGATCTCAAGGTATTAAAGGCAGATATTTATTGTTTACAGGAGACCCACATTGCCAGGAATGATAGCAATTTACTTAATTCACTGGGGCTGAAGGTTGCTGCATACACTACACAAGATGTGAAGACTAAGGGAGTTGCAGTTCTTATTAAAGGTAGTGTTATTAACCCTGGTAGGAAAGCGGTTGATAGGAATGGTAGATGGGTATTATTGGAATGTAGGCACATAACCGGTTCCTTCACATTATGTACAGTTTACGCTCCTGTTCTAGATGACCCTGGGTTACTCTGTTTTTGGCCAATGAACTACCATCCTGGCCAGCCCCGTTTGTGGTGTGTGGGGACCTGAATCTCAATGGGTCTAGAGACATTCTGGGAACAGGCGGGACTACTAGCAAAGAGCGGAAGCCACATTCGATGAGGGCGTTTAAAAATCTTGTAATGGATATCAGTTTGGTAGATGTATGGCCTAAACTTAGAGCTCCTGAGCCCGGTTATACTTTTTATTCACCCCCACATGGCAAGTTTGCCAGACTGGACTACTTTTTAACCTCGCCATGTATACTCCAAGAGGCACGAATAGAACTCTTCCCCAGAGTTATGTCTGATCATAACCCGGTAATCCTCGAGGCTTCAGTAAAAGGCATAAGAAAGGCATATTCTAGATGGACTTTTGAGAGGGCTCTGCATACAAATCCAAAATTTATTGGATATATGAAGGATTGGATCAGGGAGTTTTTCGATATCAATAGTGGTAGTGCCCCCCCAGGTATGGTCTGGGATGCTTTTAACGCGGCAGCGAGAGGTGAGATCTTGCAATTCTGTTTAAGTGAGCGAAAAAAGAGGCAGAACAGATTAAACAGTTTTATCAAAAGCTTGCCCAACTAGAAACAGAATTGATTAGTACCGTGTCACGTGGTGGGGAAGTATCAAGAATTCTGAGTTCTATTAACATTACTAAAGCTTGCCTGAATGATTTTAATACGGAGAGACTCGCGGGAAAATATTTAGCTAAGAAGCAGGAATGCTATGAATATAGCGAGACGGTGGGCAGATTACTGGCAATCAGGGCTAGACAGCGGGCTTCAGCAGGATTTATTGACCGGATCAGAAATATGCAGGGTAAAGTTGTGACAGAGCCTGCGGAGATCAGAAAGGCTTTTAGAGAATTCTATGAAGACCTGTATTCAGCTTCATCAGGTGAAGGTCACTTATTAAATTTGGAAGTACAGGAGTTTGTACCGACTGGAAGGGTCCCACAGGAGGAGGTTGCCCGACTTGGGGCAGAAATTACACAGGAGGAGTTATATAGTGCCTTACAAGCCCTCCCCATGGGCAAGGCATCGGGAACAGACTGCATTCCTATAGAGTTTTATAAAGTCTTTTTCGGTGAGATATATCCCCCTATGCTTAGTTTATTTCAGGAGATCAAGGAAGGGGCTACACCACCGGGCTCCTGGGGGATCGCGAACATTGTCATCTTTTTAAAAAATGGTAAAGATCCAACGAACCTAGGCTCATATAGGCCTATAACGCTGTTAAACAGCGATGCTAAGCTTTATTCTAAGATTTTTGCCTCACGCTTGAATTCTGTGATGCACCATCTTGTCTCAGCATGGCAGCATGGTTTTATACAAGGAAGAGGGACTGTAGATCACATTAGGAGGTTAATCACCCTCTTTGATGCTACTGAGATTGCTGCTAAACCTATGGGGGTAGCTTTTTTAGACGCGGAGAAGGCCTTCGACAGGGTGTCATGGAATTTTTTATGGCAGACCCTGAAGGCTTACGGTCTAGGGGAATCGTTTGTGAAAGCAATACAGGTCTTATACGTTAACCCAGTAGCAAGATTACGAATCATGGGGGAAGAAACGGCTCCTTTCTCAATCGGTAGGGGAACAAGACAGGGCTGCCCTGCTTCCCCTTTATTGTTTGCCCTATATTTAGACCCCCTTCTTAAGCACCTGGAGGCTTCCTCAGAAATTAATCCGGTCAGTCTGCAAGGCTGCGACACTAAGCCATTGGCTTACGCCGATGATGTGGCTATCATAACATCTGATCCAGACCGCGCAATGACAGCGGTTGAAAGTATCACTGAAAGCTTTGGGACCCAATCAGGCTTTTTATTAAACAAAGCTAAAACGCAGATCGTGACAAATAGGTTCGTCATAGGTATGGAGAATAGAACTGTTGAAAAAGCGGTTTACCTAGGCATCACCATCACGGCTAAGGTGGATGATATAGTGGACCTAAATATTACCCCTATAATGGGGAAAATTAGAAATGATCTTCAACGTTGGGACAATCTGAAATTGTCTATAGTAGGGAGATGTAATCTCATTAAAATGATGATTCTGCCAAAACTTCTATATATCTTTCGTGCAATTCCTTTGGAAATTAACATTTTTTGGTTTAAGCAAATAGAGAAGGAGGTAGCTAGGTTTATTTGGTGCTATCAGAGGACTAGGAGAGCGAATGTATACCTCTCCCTTCCCAGGGATAGAAGAGGATGGGGGCTCCCGTCTTTTAAGCTATACTATTTAGCGGCTTCATTCCAATACTACCGGCTTCTCTTTGGAGTCAAGGAACTGGATAGGGGGGATCCTGGACAAGTACCAACGATATATGAACTATTGATATGCGCTCGGGCTAATGGCTGTCTCCTGAAATTCTATGAAGCAAGTTACTTTAAGAAAACGCGCTTCAAGGTATTGATTGCTGCCTTCCGCAACTGGGCAGGCATAAGGAAGAAACTTGGTGTAGGCAGGCTCAATCGTTATTCCCCGATAATCAGGAATGACCAATTACCCAGGGCATTGCAAGATACATGTCTGGTAAGATGGGGTCAGTGCGGTATATACAGGATAGGGGATCTGTTAGCTGGGGATCATATAACATCGTTTGAAGTTGTTAGAGAAAGGTTTGGTGTCTGCCCCCGGGATTTTTTTAAATTTCTACAGCTGAGAGATTTTATACTTAAGAAAGCAGGAGGGGCAGTAGGGTTTGGACAAGTACCTTTGATGGAATTACTAACTTGCAATATCAGACTCTGAATTACACAAATATATAGATGTTTGCTGGAAGGCGTGCCAGATGATCTGAATAAACATAGTCTGAAATGGCAGGATAGGTTGGGAGTTGAGGATTCTTGCTTTATGAGATCATTAGAACTGTGGGACACTGTATTGTGCTCTGCCAATTTGCGAGCTCATCATTTCAAGACTTTATTTGACTTATATATCACACCTGCGAAAATTGTTAAATGGGGTGGTACCGTGGGGACGTTTTGTTTCAGATGTTCAACATTTGGGGCTGATTTAGTACATATTTTTGCCACCTGTACCTGTATAGAATCTATTGGTCGCAAAATTATAAGCTTCTTACAACAGATTCTTAATGTTGATGTTCCTTTGACACCACAGTTGATGTTATTAGGGGTATATGACTCAGCAGGCAATGAAGGGGAAGAATTAATTTTTATAGCCATGGCAGTACTAAGGTTATGTGTTGCTTCAGCTTGGCTCGATCCTCAACCTCCAACCTTCCAGCAGTGGAAGGGACGATTTCTACACATATATAATTTAGAAAAGGCACTTTAAGCCAAGCCTTAAAAATTATTTGTCATATTCGGCTGCTCTCTAATTTATGACCTCTCTTTTATGTTATTGTGTATAATGCATTATTTGATTGTCTTCTGTTGACCAAATGGAAACAATTTATAATTTATGTTTGGAATGTATGTACAGGTAATTTATGCTGCTTTTTGCACTATAATTTTCTAAAATAAAAAAAAGAAAAATAAGAAAAAAAAGAAAAGGAAAGGGGGCTGTGTGGCCCCCTGCCCTTACTTCTTTTGGGCCCCGGGGACCCCATTTTCTGACGAACGAAATATTTTTTTATCTTAAATTTAATACAAAGCCCGAGGCCGATACATGACCCGGGGACCCCATCCCCCACGGCTGGGCCTTTGATTTTTTTTAAAGGGAAGTGGGGGCGTGCAGTACCTCCCCAGGCCAATTTCAGCCCAGGGGACCCCATCACCTGAGGCCCAGCCATTTTTGTTTACATTTTTTTCCAAAGGAGGGGGGCCGAGGGGCCCCCCTTTCCCAGGCCATTCTCGGACACGGGGACCCCGTCCTCTGGGGCTTGGCCATTTATTTTATTTTTTGTAAAGGAGGGGGGCAGCGCAGCCCCCCTCCCCAGGCCAATTTTGGCCCTAGGGACCCCAACCCCTTGGGGCCTGGCCATTATTTTTTTTAAATTAAAAAAGGGAATGGGCCAAGTGTCCCCCCTCCGGGGCCATTTTCGGCCCCAGGGACGCCATCCTGCGGGGCTTGGCCCTGCCCCCTTTCACCAATACTCTGCAAACGCACCTCTTTTGCAGTCTTGGCTGGGGAATGAAGTCCCCATCGCTACTGAGGGTCCTTAGGGGCCAACTAGCCCACTAGGTACCTCCAGTTAGCCCCACACAGTGGGATTGCTGAGAGGTGGTCCGAGGCCACACCCCTTTTTCCACCACTCTGCAAACGTGCCTTTTGGCACACTGCTGGTGGGGTGGCTTCTGTCAGTGACTGTATTGCTGAGTGATGTCACAGACCATGTCATGAGTGATGTAATATGTGATGTCATCAGCTGTGCATTGCGGCGGTGTGAGTTATAGTTAGCTCAGCAGAAACCTGTTTTTTTCAGTGAATATCTAAGGTTTTTTTTAAATGATAATTACTAACTATAAAGTCCCTGAGACCTATGGTTTTTTCAGTGAATTTCTAAGGTTTTTAAAATGCTAATTTCTAACTATGCCTATATAGGTAGGACATGAACAGAAAGAGGAAGAAAGGCGCAGAAAGAAGCAAGAGAAATGCAGAAAGAGGCAAGAGAGGTGCAGAAAGAGGAAGAAAGGTGCAGAAAGAAGAAGAAAGGTGCAGAAAGAAGCAAGAAAATACAGAAAGAGGCAACAGAAGTCGAGAAAGAAAGGTACAGAAAGAAGCGAGGGGTTGCAGAATGAAGCAAGAGATGTGCAGAAAATAGCAAGTGAAGTGAAGAAAAAAGCAACAGATGTGTGGAAAAAGGCAAGTAAACTGTAGAAAATGAAAGAGAGGAGGAGAGACAAGAGAGGTACAGAAAAAGGGAAGAGGGCTGCAGAAAGAGGCAAGAGGGCTGCAGAAAGAGGCAAGAGGGCTGTACAAAGAGGCAAGAGGGGTGCACAAAGAGGCAAGAGGGGTGCAGAAAGAAGCAAGAGAGGTGCAGAAAGAAGCACAGAGGTGCAGAAAGAGGCAACAGAGGTGCAGAAAGAGACAACAGAGGTACAGAAAGAAGCAAGAGAAGTGAAGAAAGAGGCAAGAGAAGTACAGAAAGAAGCAACAGATGTGCAGAAAGAGGCAAGGGCAGTGCAGAAAGATACAAGAGAAGTGTAGCAACTGGAAAGAGAAGTGCAGAAAGAGGCAAGAAGGGTGCAAAAAGAGGCAAGAGAACTCCAGTAAGAGGCAAGAGAGTTGCAGAAACAGGCAGTTCTCTTGCCTCTTTCTTTACCCTTTTTGCCTCTTTCTGCCCCTCGGTTGGTTCTTTCTGTACCCCTCTTGCCCTGGGGTAAAGAAAGAGGCAAGAGGGGTGCAGAAAGAAGCACAAGAGGTGCAGAAAGAAGCAAGAGAGGTGCAGAAAGATGCAAGAGGAGTGCTGAAAGAGGCAAGAGGAGTGCTGATGGAAACAACAGGTACAGAAAGAGGCAACATAAGTGCAGAAAGAGGCAAGAGAGGTGCACAAAGAGACAAGGGAGGTGCACAAAGAGACAAGGGAGGAGCAGAAAAAGGAAAGACAAGTACAGAAAGAGGCAACAGGGGTGCAGAAAGAAGTGAGAGGTGCAGAAAGAAGCAAGAGAAGTGCCAAAAGAAGCAACAGAGGTGCAGAAAGAGGCAAGAAAAGTGCAGAAAGAGGCAAGAGAACTCCAGAAAGAGGCAAGAGAGTTTCTTTACCCTTCTTGCCTCTTTCTGCCCCTCGGTAATTAATCAATCAATCATAACATTTGTAAAGCGCACTACTCACCCGTGAGGGTCTCAAGGTGCTGAGGGGAGGGGTGCTGCTACTGCTCGAATAGCCAGGTCTTGAATAGCCTCCTGAAGGTGAGTAGGTCCTGGTTCTGCCATAGGAGGATGGGGAGGGTGTTCCAGGTTTTGGCGGCGAGGTAGGAGAACGATCTGCCACCGGTGTTTGCTCTTCGGATGCGGGGGATGGTGGCGAGGGCGAGGTCGGCGGAGCAGAGCTGGCGGTTCGGGGTGTAGAAGGTGAGTCGCCTGTTGAGGTATGTCGGTCCGGTGTTGTGGAGTGCTTTGTTTGCGTGGGTGAGGAGCTTGAAGGTGATCCTCTTGTTGATGGGCAGCCAATGCAGGTCTTTTAGGTGGAGTGTGATGTGGCTGTGGCGAGGGATGTCGAGGATCAGGCGTGCGGAGGCGTTCTGTATGTGTTGTAGTCGTTTCAGTAGTTTGGCTGAGGCTCCTGCATAGAGGGCGTTACCATAGTCTAGCCTGCTGCTGACGAGGGCCTGGGTGACCGTTCTTCTTGTGTTGGTGGGGATCCACCTGTAGATCTTGCGGAGCATGCGGAGGGTGTTGAAGCAGGTGGATGAGACGGAATTGACTTGCTTGGTCATGGAGAGTGTTGAGTCGAGGATGAACCCTAGGTTGCGTGCGTGGTCGGTGGGTGTTGGTGCTGCTCCCAGTGCGGTCGGCCACCAGGAGTCATTCCACGCCGAGGGAGTGGAGCTGAGGATGAGGACTTCCATCTTGTCTGAGTTCAGCTTCAGGCAGCTGATCTTCATCCACTCGGCGACAGCTTTCATTCCTTCGTGAAGGTTGGTTTTGGGGGAGAGGGGGTCCTTGGTGAGGGAGAGGATCAGCTGGGTGTCGTCGGCGTAGAAGATGATGTTGAGGTTGTGCAGTCGGGCGACCTGAGCGAGTGGTGCCATGTAGATGTTGAACAATGTCGGGCTGAGGGATGATCCTTGGGGTACGCCACAGATGATCTCGGTGGCTTCGGATTGGAAAGGGGGGAGGCGGATGCTCTGGGTTCTGCCGGAGAGGAAGGAGGTGGTCCAGTCCAGTGCTTTGTCTCAGATCCCAGCGTTGTGGAGGCATGTGCGTAGGGTGCGGTGGCAAACAGTGTTGAAGGCGGCTGACAGGTCCAGGAGGATGAGGGCCATGGTTTTGCCGTTGTCCAGAAGGATCCTGATGTCATCAGTGGCAGTGATGAGGGCAGTTTTGGTGCTGTGGTTGCTGCGGAACCCGGACTGGGATGGGTCCAGGATGCTGTTCTCCTCGAGGTAGCGGGTCAGTTGTCTGTTGACTATCTTCTCGATGACCTTCACTGGGAACGGGAGCAGGGAGATTGGTCGGAAGTTCTCGAGGTCCTTGGGGTCCGCCTTGGGTTTTTTGAGTAAGGCGTTGATCTCGGCGTGCTTCCAGCTTTCCGGGAAGGTCGCGGTCTCGAAGGAGATGTTGATGGCCTTGCGGAGATGGGGTGCGATGGTGGAGCTGGCTTTGTTGAAGATGTTGTGTGGGCGTGGGTCTGACGGAGAGCCAGAGTGGATGGTGTTCATGATTTTGATGGTGTCGTTGTTGTTTATGTTGGTCCAGGTGAGCAGGGGATCGGTGAGGATGGTGGTCATGAGGTCGGAGGTCTCGGTGACTGTCGGGACGGTCAGGGTGTTGAAGCTGTCGTGGATGTCTGCGATCTTCCGATGGAAGAAGGTGGTGAGGGCGTCGCACAGGTCTTGCGAAGGTGGGATGTCGTTGGTGTTGGAGCTGGGGTTGGAGAGCTCCTTCACGATGTTGAAGAGCTCTTTGCTGTTGTGTGCATTGTTGTCTAGGCGGTCTTTGAAGGAGGCCCGTTTGGCGGATCTGATGAGGTGATGGTGTCTGCGGATGGCGTTCTTGTGGGCTTCGTAGCTGCCCGGTGTCTGTTCGCGGTAAGAGGTGCAGAAAGAAGGGAGAGGTATGCAGAAATAGGCAAGAGAAGTGCCGAAAGAAGCAAGAGTTGCAGAAGGAGGCAAGAGTTGCAGAAACAGGCAAAAGAGGTACAGAAAGAGGGAACAGGGGTACAGACAGAGGCAAGAGAGGTGTTGAAAGAGGGCTACAGAAATTTGCAGGAGGGGTGCAGAAATTTGCAAGAGAGGTGCAGAAATTTGCAAGAGAAATGCATAAAGAACCAACAGAGGTGCATAAAGAACCAACAGAGGTGCAGAAAGAGGCAAGAGAACTGCAGAAAGAGGCAAGAGAACTGCAGAAAGAGGCAAGAGGGGTGCAGAATAAAGCAAGAGAAGTGCAGAAGGAAGCAAAGTAAGTGCATAAAGAAGCAGGAGGGGTGCAAAAAGAGGCAACAGATGTGCTGAAAGACGTAACAGAGGTGTGGAAAGAGGCAACAGAAGTGCAGAAAGAGGCAAGAGGGGTACAGAAAGACACAAGAGAGTTATACAAAGACAAGAGAGGTGCAGAAAGAGGGAAGACGAGTGCAGAAAGAGGCAACAGGGGTACAGAAAGAAGCAAGAGAGGTGCAGAAAGACACAAGAGAGGTACAGAAAGACACAAGAGAGGTACAGAAAGACTACAGAAAGGCACAAGAGAGGTACACAAAGAGACAAGAGAGGTACACAAAGAGACATGAGAGGTGCAGAAAGAGGGAAGACGAGTGCAGAAAGAAGCAAGAAAAGTGCAGAAAGAAGCAGCAGATGTGCAGGAAGAGGCAAGAGTATTGTAGAAAGAGGCAAGAGGGGTGCAGAAAGAAGCAAGAGGGGTGCAGAAAGAAGCTAGAGGGGTGCAGAAATAGGCAAGAGGGACGCAGAAAGAGGCAAGAGGGGTGCAGAAAGAGGCAAGAAGGAAAAAGATGTGCAGAAAGAGGGAACAGGGTTGCAAAAAGAGGCAGTAGAGGTGCAGAAACTGGCAAGAGAACTGGAAAAAGAGGCAAGAGTGGTACAGAATGAAGGTACAGAGGTGCAGAAAGAGGCAAGAGAGGCTCAGAATGAAGGTACAGAGGTGCAGAAAGAGGCAGGAGAAGTGCAGAAAGAGGGAAGAGTGGTGCCGAAAGAGGCAAGAGGGTTGCAGAAAGAAGGAACAGAAATTCAGAAAGAGGCAAGAGGGTTGCAGAAAGAGGCAAGAGAGGTGCAGAAAGAATGAATAGAAATGTAGAAAGGGGCAAGTGAAGTGCAGAAAGACGCAACAGAAATGCAGAAAGAGGCAGGAGCAGTGCAGAAAGATGCAAGAGGGATGCAGAAAGAGGCAAGAGAGGTGGAGAAACAGGTAAGAGAAATGCTGAAAGAAGCAACAAAGGTGGCTAAAGAAGAAAGAAATGATGAAAGAGGCAATTGAGGTGCAGAAAGAGTCAAGAGGGGTGCAGAAAGAGGCAAGAGGGCTGCAGAAAGAAGGAACCAAAATGCAGACAGAGGCAAGAGGGTTGCAGAAAGAGGCAAGAGAGGTGCAGAAAGAAGCAACAGAAATGTAGAAAGGGGCAAGTGAAGTCAATCAATCAATCAATCCGTGGTTTATAGAGTGCGCTATTCACCCGTGAGGGTCTCAAGGATCTGGGGGTAGGGGGGGAGAAGCTCCGGGTCAGCCAAAGAGCCAGGTCTTGAGGTCCTTCCTGAACGTGTGGAGGGTTGGGGAGTGTCTGATGTTGACTGGGAGCTCGTTCCAGTATTTGGCTGCTATGCAGGAGAAGGCTCTCCCGCCGGTTCTGTTTCTGCGGATGCGGGGGACCTCTGCCAGGGCGAGGTCAGCGGAGCGGAGGTT
Organism: Calotriton arnoldi; assembly: GCA_963921515.1. Taxonomy (NCBI): domain Eukaryota; kingdom Metazoa; phylum Chordata; class Amphibia; order Caudata; family Salamandridae; genus Calotriton; species Calotriton arnoldi. Next base: position 1,677,394 of record CAWUFW010002500.1, on the reverse strand, counting down.
CCTCTTGGGTATGTGGAAACAAACTCGGTCGTTGAAGTATTTGGGTCCGATGTTGTTGAGGGATTTGTAGGCGTGGGTGAGGAGTTTGAAGGTGATCCTCTTCTCGACGGGGAGCCAGTGGAGGCTTCGAAGGTGTTGGGTCTTATGTTCGTGGCGTGGTGTCCCTAGAATGAGCCTGGCTGCGGCGTTCTGGATGGTTTGGAGTTTGCGTAGAGGACTTTTGTTGATTCTGGCGTAGAGGGCATTGCCGTAGTCTAGTCTGCTGGTTATGAGTACGTGGGTGATGGTCTTTCTGCAGTCGGGTGGGATCCATTTGAAGGTCTTGCGGAGGATGCAGAGGCAGTTGAAGCTGGTGGATGCGACGGCGTTGATCTGGCGGTTCATGGAGAGGGAGGAGTCGACGATTATGCCGAGGTTCCGAGCGTGGTCTGTTGGGGTGGGTGGGCTCCCAAGGGTGGAGGGCCACCAGGTGTTGTCCCAGGCGGAGGTGCAGGGTCCGAGGATGAGGACCTCGGTCTTCTCGGAGTTGAGCCTTAGGCAGCTGTCCTTCATCCAGGTGGCTACGTTTCGCATTCCTTCCTGGAAGCTGAGTCTTGTGATTTCTGGGTTCTTGGTGAGGGAGAGGATGAGTTGTGTGTCGTCAGCGTAGGATACAATGCTGAGCCCGTGCTGTCTGACGATGGTGGCGATGGGGGCCATGTACATGTTGAAGAGCGTCGGGCTTAGTAAAGATCCCTGAGGTACTCCGCAGATGATATCAGTGGGGTTGGAGAGGAAGGGGGGAGTATGATCCTCTGGGTTCTGCTGGAGAGGAAGGATTGGATACAGTCGAGGGCGGATCCCTGTATTCCTGCATTGTGGAGTCTGGCGGCTAGTGTGCGATGTGAGACAGTGTCGAAGGCTGCGGAGAGGTCTAGGAGGATGAGGGCTGCGGTGTGTCCCTGGTCAAGCCGCATGCGAATGTCATCGGTGGTGGCGAGGAGGGCGGTCTCTGTGCTGTGGTTGCTGCGGAAGCCAGACTGGGATGGGTCTAGGATGGAGTTTTCTTCGATGAAGGCGGTCAGCTGGGCGTTCACGAGTCTTTTGGTTACTTTGGCTGCGAAGGGGAGGAGAGAGATGGGCCGGTAGTTCTTCAGGTCAGTTGGGTCGGCCGTTGGTTTCTTGAGGAGGGGTTTCACCTCTGCACGCTTCCAATCATCTGGGCAGATGCCGGATAAGAGGGAGGAGTTGATTATTCGTCCTAGTTTGGGTGCGATGACTGCGGCGGCCCTGTGGAAGATGTGAGGGGGGCAAGGGTCCATTGGGGCTCCTGAGTGCGTCTTCTTCATGGTTGAGGAGATGAGTTCGATGGACGCGGGTGCCCAGGAGGTAAGGATCGGTTTCTCGGCGGTGGTGGGTGGTGTGGTGCTGTTTTCTGCTGGCTCGCTGAAGTTGTCGTAAAGGGCTTTGATCTTCAGGTGGAAGTAGGAGCTGAGTTTGTCGCAGAGTTCCTGGGAGGGTGTGATGTCGGTGGCTTCACAGGTGGGTTTTGCGAACTGCTGAATGACGTTGAACAGTTTCTTGATGTTGGATGAGTTGGTCTTGACTTTGTCTCTGATGAAGGTCCTTTTGGTGTCCCTCATATGCTGGTGGTAGTCCTTCAGGGCGCTCTTGTGGTTGTTCCGTGCTTCCGTGGTCTTCTGGCTCCTCCATGTTTTCTCCAGGTGTCTGCAGGCGCGTCTGGCTGCTTGGAGTTTGGTGGTGAACCAAACAGCCCTCAGAGGGCGCTGTTTGGCAGTGCGGCGGAGAGGTGCTAGATTGTCGGCGCAGCCGGTGACCCAGCAGTGGAATTCCCTGGCTGTGGAGTTGGTGTTGGTCGCGGCCTTGGGGGGGTCTTGGAGGAGGGCGGAGTTCAGGTGCTCCTCGGTGACCTTGCTCCAGTTCCATCGCGGTGGGCATGGGGGCGGCTTGGGTGCGGTGGTGGTGTTGAAAGTGAAGTGGACGCAGTGGTGGTCCGTCCAGAGGGGCTGGGTAGTGTGGCTGAAACGGATGTTAGATTCTCCCGCGAAGATGGGGACAAGGGTGTGGCCTGCTCTGTGGGTGGGAGTACTGATGAGCTGTTTCAGTCCTAGGATGGCGAGGTTCTTGAGGAGTGTGGTGGAGTCGGGGTCCTGGCTGTTTTCAAGGTGAAAGCTCAGGTCCCGAGCAGTATGTAGTCCATGGAGGTGATTGCGTGGGGTGCGGCGAGCTCGGCGATGGTGGTTGCATGCTGGGCGCGGGGTCCTGGCGGTGTGTAGATGAGGGTGCCATGCCACGTAGCGTGGTGCTGGGGCTGGTCTGGATCTGGAAGTGGGGGTGTTCCATGTTGGAGTGGGGGTCGTTCATGCTGGATGTGGAGAGATGGAGGGGGTCTTGTGCGCGATGGCGATTCCTCCTCCCGGGCGGTGTGGGCGGTCCTTTCTCTGGATTTTGTAGCCATCAGGGATTGCTGTGGTGATGTCGGGGCCAGAGGTGGCGTTGATCCAGGTTTCCGTGAAGAATGTGACGTCGGGCGAGAGGGTGTCGATCAGGTCCCAAATCTCTACGATGTGTCGGTGTAGGGAGCGCACGTTGAGGAGGATGCAAGTCAGGATTTCAGTGGGTTGGTCAGTCGGTGGTCATTCGGTGGCTGTGGGCGTCTTGTCGACGGTGAAAGATCTTCGGCAGTGTCCGCACGAGAACTGTCCGTGGGTCGTGGATCTTACGCAGTCGGCGTGGCCTCCAGGGTTGTGAGCGTGGAGGGTTGCTGAGTTGTATAGGTGGGTACAAGGAGGACCAGGGTCCCTGGCGCTGGTCGCGGACGGGCGCAGACGGGCTTGCCTTAGGCATGCCTTTGGCGCGCCAGCGGCGCTCCCGCTGCGAGACTGCGCAGCGCTCGCCATTATGTAGGGGAGGGGGCAGGAGTAGAGGTGGAGGCGGGAGTGGGACTGGGTCAGGGGGCAGGGTGTGTGGAAGAGCAGGACCGGCAGAAGCGGGAAGCGCTAAGGCACTATAAACAGTAATGCAGTAAAACAGTAATGCCCCAGAAAATAGAAAACACGCAATTACACAAGTTTACAAAAGAACACAAGACCTGAGGCAGAGTCGGGCGTGAGTATCGAACTCTGCTCGAGATGAACTGCAGGCGAGAAATCAGCTGGCAGAGCTGCCGGGGAGAGTGCTGCCTGGACCGGAGGTCAAGGCTTTACACGCGCTCCCCCGCAGCGGTCGCCATTATGTAGGGGAGGGGGGCAGGAGTAGAGGTGGAGGCGGGAGTGGGGCTGGGTCAGGGGGCAGGGCGTGTGGAACAGCAGGACCGGCGGAAGCGGGAAGCGCTAAGGCGCTATAAACAGTAATGCAGTAAAACAGTAATGCCCCAGAAAATAGAAAACACGCAGTGCAGAAAGACGCAACAGAAATGCAGAAAGAGGCAGGAGCAGTGCAGAAAGATGCAAGAGGGGTGCAGAAAGAGGCAAGAGAGGTGGAGAAACAGGTAAGAGAAATGCTGAAAGAAGCAACAAAGGTGGCTAAAGAAGAAAAAAATTATGAAAGAGGCAATTGAGGTGCAGAAAGAGGCAATTGAGGTGCAGAAAGAGGCAATTGAGGTGCAGCAAGAGGCAAGAGGGGTGCAGAAAGAGGCAAGAGGGGTGCAGAAAGAGGGGTGCAGAAAGAGACAAGAGGGGTGCAGAAAGAGGGGTGCAGAAAGAGGCAAGAGGGGTGCAGAAAGAGGCAAGAGAGGTGCATAAACAGGCAAGAGAGGTGCAGAAAAAGGGAAGACGAGTGCAGAAAGAGGTAACAGGGGTGCAGAAAGAAGTGAGAGGTGCAGAAAGAAGAGAGAAGTGCCAAAAGAAGCAACAGAGGTGCAGAAAGAGGCAAGAGAAATGCAGAAAGAGGCAAGAGAGTTGCAGAAACAGGCAGTTCTCTTGCCTCTTTCTTTACCCTCCTTGCCTCTTTCTGCCCCTCAGTAAGAGGTGCAGAAAGAAGGGAGAGGTATGCAGAAAGAGGCAAGAGAAGTGCCGAAAGAAGCAAGAGTTGCAGAAGGAGGCAAGAGTTGCAGAAACAGGCAAAAGAGTTACAGAGAGATGGAACAGGGGTACAGACAGAGGCAAGAGAGGTGCAGAAAGAGGGAAGAGGGCTACAGAAATTTGCAGGAGGGCTGCAGAAATTTGCAAGAGAGGTGCAGAAAGAAGCAAGAGAAGTGCATAAAGAACCAAAAGAGGTGCAGAAAGAGGCAAGAGGGGTAAAGAAAGAGGCAAGAGAGGTAAAGAAAGACGCAAGAGAGCTGCAGAAAGAGGCAAGAGAACTGCAGAAAGGGGTGCAGAAAGAGGCAAGAGGGGTGCAGAAAGAAGCAAGAGAAGTGCTGAAAGACGCAACAGAGGTGTGGAAAGAGGCAACAGAAGTGCAGAAAGAGGCAACAGAAGTGCAGAAAGACACAAGAGAGTTATACAAAGACCAGAGAGTTGCAGAAAGAGGGAAGACGAGTGCAGAAAGAGGCAACAGGGGTGCAGAAAGAAGGAACAGAAATGAAGAAAGAGGCAAGAGGGTTGCAGAAAGAGGCCAGAGAAGTGCAGAAATAAGCAACAGAAATGCAGAAAGAGGCAAGAGAAGTGTATAAAAAAGGAACAGATGTGTGGAAAGAGGCAGCAGAAGTGCAGAAAGAGGCAAGAGAGGTACAGAAAGACACAAGAGAGGTACAGAAAGACACAAGAGAGGTACACAAAGAGACAAGAGAGGTGCAGAAAGAGGGAAGACGAGTGCAGAAAGAAGCAACAGAGGTGCAGAAAGAAGCAACAGAGATGCGGAAAGAGGCAACAGAGGTGCGGAAAGAGGCAACAGAGGTGCGGAAAGAGGCAACAGAGGCGCTGAAAGAAGAAAAAGAGGTGCGGAAAGAGGAAAAAGAGGTGCAAAAAGAGGAATAAGAGGTGCAGAAAGACGGAACAGGGTTGCAAAAAGAGGCAGGAGAGGTGCAGAAACAGGCAAGAGAACTGCAAAAAGAGGCAAGAGTGGTACAGAAACAGGCAAGGGAGGTGCAGAAAGAGGCAAGAGAAGTGCAGAATGAAGGTACAGAGGTGAAGAAAGAGGGAAGAGTGGTGCCGAAAGAGGCAAGAGAAGTGCAGAAAGAAGGAACAGAAATGTAGAAAGAGGCAAGAGTGTTGCAGAAAGAGGCAAGAGAGGTGCAGAAAGAAGCAACAGAAATGTAGAAAGGGGCAAGTGAAGTGCAAAAAGACGCATCAGAAATGCAGAAATTGGCAGGAGCAGTGCAGAAAGATGCAAGAGGGGTGCATAAAGAGTCAAGAGTGGTGGAGAAACAGGTAAGAGAAATGCTGAAAGAAGCAACAAAGGATGCTAAAGAAGAAAGAAATGATGAAAGAGGCAATTGAGTTGCAGAAAGAGGCAAGAGGGGTGCAGAAAGAGGCAAGAGGGGTGCAGAAAGAGGAAAAAGAGGTGCAGAAAGAGGGAACAGGGTTACAAAAAGAGGCAGGAGAGGTGCAGAAACAGGCAAGAGAACTGCAAAAAGAGGCAAGAGTGGTACAGAAACAGGCAAGGGAGGTGCAGAAAGAGGCAAGAGAAGTGCAGAATGAAGGTACAGAGGTGAAGAAAGAGGGAAGAGTGGTGCCGAAAGAGGGAAGGGAGGTGCAGAAAGAGGCAAGAGAAGTGCAGAAAGAAGGAACAGAAATGTAGAAAGAGGCAAGAGGGTTGCAGAAAGAGGCAAGAGAGGTGCAGAAAGAAGCAACAGAAATGTAGAAAGGGGCAAGTGAAGTACAGAAAGACGCAACAGAAATGCAGAAAGTGGCAGGAGCAGTGCAGAAAGATGCAAGAGGGGTGCAGAAAGAGGCAAGAGTGGTGGAGAAACAGGTAAGAGAAATGCTGAAAAAAGCAACAAAGGATGCTAAAGAAGAAAGAAATGATGAAAGAGGCAATTGAGGTGCAGAAAGAGGCAAGAGGGGTGCAGAAAGAGGCAAGAGGGGTGCAGAAAGAGGAAAAAGAGGTGCAGAAAGAGGGAACAGGGTTACAAAAAGAGGCAGGAGAGGTGCAGAAACAGGCAAGAGAACTGCAAAAAGAGGCAAGAGTGGTACAGAAACAGGCAAGGGAGGTGCAGAAAGAGGCAAGAGAAGTGCAGAATGAAGGTACAGAGGTGAAGAAAGAGGGAAGAGTGGTGCCGAAAGAGGCAAGAGAAGTGCAGAAAGAAGGAACAGAAATGCAGAAAGAGGCAAGAGGGTTGCAGAAAGAGGCAAGAGAGGTGCAGAAAGAAGCAACAGAAATGTAGAAAGGGGCAAGTGAAGTGCAGAAAGACGCAACAGAAATGCAGAAAGTGGCAGGAGCAGTGCAGAAAGATGCAAAAGGGGTGCAGAAAGAGGCAAGAGAGGTGGAGAAACAGTTAAGAGAAATGCTGAAAGAAGAAACAAAGGTGGCTAAAGAAGAAAGAAATGATGAAAGAGGCAAGAGGGGTGCAGAAAGAGGCAAGAGGGGTGCAGAAAGAGGGGTGCAGAAAGAGGCAAGAGGGGTGCAGAAAGAGGCAAGAGGGGTGCAGAAAGAGGCAAGAGGGGTGCAGAAAGAGGGGTGCAGAAAGGGGCAAGAGGGGTGCAGAAAGAGGGGTGCAGAAAGAGGCAAGAGGGGTGCAGAAAGAGGGGTGCAGAAAGAGGCAAGAGGGGTGCAGAAAGGCGTGCAGAAAGAGGCAAGAGGGGTGCAGAAAGAGGCATGAGGGGTGCAGAATGAAGGAACAGAGGTGCGGAAAGAGGCAAGAGAGGTGAAAAAAGAGTGCTGCAGGAAGAGGCAAGAGGGGTACAGAAAGAAGCAACAGAGGTACAGAAAGAGGCAAGAGAAGTGCTGAAAAAAGCAACAGAGGTGCAGAAAGAGGCAAGAGAAGTTCAGAAAGAAGGAACAGAAATGCAGAAAGAGGAAAGGGAAGTACAGAAAGAAGCAACAGCAATGCAGAAAGAGGCAAGAGAAGTATAGAAAGAAGCAACAGAGGTGCAGAAAGAGGCAACAGAAGTGTAGAAAGAGGGAAGAGAGGTACAGAAAGAAGCAGGAGGGGTGCAAAAAGAGTCAAGAGAAGTGCAGAAAGAAGCAACAAATGTGCAGAAAGAGGCAAGGGCAGTGCAGAAAGAGGCAAGAGAGTTACAGAAACAGGCAGGTCTCTTACCTCTTTCTGCACCTCTGTTGGTTCTTTCTGCACCCCTCTTTCCCTGGGGTAAAGAAAGAGGCAAGATAACTGCAGAAAGAGGCAAGATAACTGCAGAAAGAGGTAAGAGAGGTACAGAGAGAGGCAAAAGAGGTACAGAAAGAGGCAAAAGAGGACCAGAAAGAGGCAAAAAAGGACTAGAAAGAAGCAAGAGAATACAGAAAGAAGCAAGAGAGGTACACAAACAGACAAGAGAGGTGCAGAAAGAGGGTAGACAAGTGCAGAAAGAGGCAAGAGGGTTGCAGAAAGAGGCAAGAGGGTTGCAGAAAGAAGCAAGAGGGTTGCAGAAAGAAGCAAGAGGGTTGCAGAAAGAGGCAAGTGAAGTGCAGAAAGAGGCAACAGAGGTGTAGAAACAGGCAACTGAGGTGCAGAAACAGGTAACAGAGGTGCATAAACAGGCAACAGAGGTGCAGAAAGAGGCAACAGAGGTGCAGAAAGAGGCAAAAGGGTGCAGAAAGAGGCAAAAGGGGTGTAGCAAGAGGCAAAAGGGGTACAGAAAGAGGCAAGAGAGGTTCAGAAAGAGGCAAGAGAGGTGCAGAAAGAAGCAAGAGAGGTGCAGAAAGAGGCAAGAGGGGTGCAGAAAGAAGCAAGTGTGGTTTGCTCACCATTAGTACCAATTTAACACCCACACTTAGCAATAATTAACAGGTGGCCATTCCAGCTTTGCAAAGGACCTTTCACCACGCTGCAACACTTGTCGTTGCATTTGGTGACGTTTGAGCTAGAAACAAGTTTCTTTTTGGTCAAATCTGCAGATTATGCAGCAGATGATGGATTATGTTGCAAATGCGGAAAATGTATAATTATGCGAAAATCGGTGCAACTGAACAGTGGCATAATTCCAGTGGCCCTGCCCATACCTCTGGCTAGGTCCAGAAGTGCTCCTCAGTGGTTCCTTTGTTTTTCGTCTAATTGAGTTTATAGTTTAGCTTCTATGGAAATGTTGAAGACTAAACCTGAAGTTACCACTCCACAAAACAGACTACCATTCCACATAATTACTCTCCATAACATATAATCCCACTCTACATAATACCTATGCACTAAATACCACATACTTTCTATCCACATAATTTCACTGCACAACATACCACATAATTCCACTACACACAATGTACATCCACTCCAAAAAAAATTGTAAAAAATATTTACATTTACAACGCTAATAGCTCTAACTCTCGCAAATGCGAGACCTATTACATTGCAAATGCTTCTTTAACTATTAGTCACGTTTGCAGAGTGGTGGAGAAAGGGGGCTGGGCCTCTGACCAGCGCTCAGGAATTCTGCTGCATAGGACTTACAGGAGGTACCAGGAGGGCTTATTGGCCCTCAAAATCCCTCAGGAGTAAAGTGGACTTCATCCCCCAACCAGTAGCGTGCCAGGAGGTGCGTTTGCAGAGTGGTGGAGAAAGTGGGCGTGGCCTCTGAAGACCTCTTAGCAATCCCACTGTGTGGGACTTACTGGAGGTAACAGATGGGGTAGTTGGCCCCCAAGGAAATCCAGCAGGATTGCTAAATTCTCATAACAGGCCACGCCCTTTTTGCCCACCACTCTGCAAACGCATTCCCTGGCGCGCTCTTGGATGGGATTGAACTCCCTTCATGGCTGTTGGTCCTTAGGGGCCAACTAGCCTACCTGTTATCTCCAGTAAGCCCCACACAGAGGGACTGCTGAGAGGTGGACACAGGCCATGTCCCCTTTCTCCACCATGCTGCAAACATACCTCCTGGCATGCTCTTGGTTGGGGGATGAAGTCCCCTTGCCTCCTGAGGGTCCCTGGGGGCCAACAAGCCCTCCCGTTACCTCTAGTAAGCCCTTCACAGCTGAATTACTGACAGTGGTCAAAGGCCATGCCCCCATTTTACACCACTCTGTAAAGACACCTCCTGGTGCACTGCTGCGGTCCTCAGAGACACAAAAGGACCTCATCGCCCCACCAGTAGTGCACCAAGAGGTGTGTTTACAGAGTGTTGTAAAAAGGGGCGCGGCCTCGGACCACCTCTCAGCAATCCCACTGTGTGGGGCTTACTGGAGGTACCTGGTGGGCTAGTTGGCCTATAAGGACTCTCACCAGTGAAGGGGAGTTCATCCCCAACTCAGAACCCGCCAGTAGGTACGTTTGCAGAGTAGTGCAGGGAAGGGGCGGGGCCTCCAGCAAGTTGCCAGTTTCTTTTTTTTTTATTTTAGGAAGGGGGGCTGTGTGGCCCCCTTCCCTTGACCCTTTTCGGCCTTGGGTACCCCATCACCCAGGGCCTGAGCCATTTTTTTTAATAAAACAAAAAATTGAAAAGGGAGGGGGCGCAAGGCCCCCCTCCTGAGGCCGATTACAGCCCCGGAGACCCCATCCCCCGGGGCATGGCCATTTCTATTTTTTTTAAAACTATATTTAAAGGAGAGGGGCCGCGCGGCAACCCTCCTGAGGCCGATTTTGGCCCCGGGGACTCCATCTGATTTTGGCCCCAGGGCATGGCCTCTGTGTTGGGGACAGCAGGGGGAGCCCCAATGCCCCCGCAGTCCCTGCTGGCTCCCTGCCTCCTGCGGGAGCTGGCATTGCTTTTGGGCAAAGGGAGCTGCTAACATGCACCCCGGTGGGCACCCCGGGGCATTGCTGGAGCCAGCCCTGGGGGGTTGCAGACCCCAGGGCCATAGAGGACTCCTGGATCGGTGTGCTGTCCCAGGGAGGTGGTGGTCCCCGGGGCCGTGGTTCCGCAACAGACCCGTGCACTTAATTGATGTATGTCCCGGGGAGGTGAGGGTCCCCGGGGTAGTGTGGGGGGACTTGAGCCCCCCACCCTTAATTTTTTTTAAGGAGCCCCGGGAGGTCCCCTTAACCACTTAACTGCTTAGAATGTTCCGCGCCAGTGCGGAACGTTCTAGTAAGCGGGCGGGCCGCGTCGGCCAACGGACGTGTGCAGCACTACCGAGGTAGTGCTCGCGACGGCCGTTGGCCGACAGAAACATCGAAGGGGTTAATCTTCCTTTCGAGATTTGCCTTCATAGACCCATACTTAGTATTACCAGAAAAAAATAGCTATTAAGTTATCTCTTGAATAAGATATTCTCGATCTTTCTTGGCTGATATATTCTCATGTAGTGCCTCAATGTACTTATATCATATTTATTAATCTGTTGCAGTATTAAACACAAAAGAAGGTACAAGAACAGAGTTATGTTCAAGTTCCCTAAGCTTTCGTGCAAAGTCTCTATAAGAGTGAACCCTATTCAGTCAATTTAATCATCAAAATTCTTCCATATAGCTATAATGATTCTCACCCCTTGATAAGGGTCTGAAGAAAGATAAAACGCAATATTAATTCAATCCTCCCTCTTTAAATTGTGCCAAAATACAGAAGTCAAGAGCTCTGTGCAACCTTATTTAATCTCTAATGCCTATCAGTCCTACTGTCTTTACCACACCTAGTTCGTATAGATTGGTTACATGTATGCCTCATGATATATCGCTGATAAATTAGCAGGCAATCACACCACTATCAAATTATATCTCTTGTGTTGAATAGCTGGAGATAGAATTTTAAACTTCGCCATTTTAGCCGTCTCTTTATTTCCATATGCTTAGAGTTTATAAAGCACAATTCAAAAGTAACCCCTTATGCATACTCTCGCACTCATATTCAGTCCTGTCAAGTATCACGCATCAGGCGTGAGACTAACGCATTTCAGTGTGGTACTCTGCATTCCTGCACTGAAATGCATTGTCACGCATATACATAGTCACCCTCTCAGCGCTGTCACTGAAGCTCTGCTGCCTAAAGTGTGGCAGCTGGCAGCACGCAGCCATGGCATGTGCAAGCAGGCTTGGAGCTTGCCTCGAGGCTCACACTCACTGCTACAGTGTATGTAGCATAAATCATTCTCCTATTGTGTGCTGGCGCCACTCGGGGACGTCACATCCTGCTGCCAGCCAGGAGTTCCGTTTGTTGGAAGGGGCTGGCTGTGCAGGCTGAGCCAAATTCAATCACGGCACTCATGAGCCTCGCGCTGCTTGCTACAGCTCGCAGGTGCCCGGGCCACGGCCAGTGTGCTGTCAACCCCCGCCCCCTGCCGAATTAAATTAATCATTGCCTTACTTAGCCGAGAGAGACATAGAGGTTTCAGTGACCGTCACCCGGGTGACCCGCTAATTTCACGGTGTGATAGCCTTACTTGGTGACACTCATGGCTCCCTGTAGATTGCAAAGTATGACTCACTGCACAGCCTGGACCACGCGGCCTGGAGGCGCGAATTGAGCAGCAAACCCGAATTGCGGTGGCACACAGTGTCTCATGGCTTGAGCCTGCCAGTGCCTGCAGCCAGGCCAGCCTTGGCAGAGTGTGTCGCAGCCCAAGTAAGTTTAAGTTATAAGCCTGGGTGCCAATTGCAGCACGCGATCAGGCAGCTGCAGTGCCTGCCGGTGTTACTCAAAACGGTGAAATGGGTGGCAAGATTGGCGCTGCATGAAGTGTGTTTTATGTTGTTGGGGCCTCTCTGACATAGGTTCCCTGTTGGGCTGGGTCACTCACATGACGTCAGAGAGTGGCCCCGAGTCCTGATGTTCTCCTGACTTTAGTTGGCTGGGAAAATGTCACTCATAATTACTCTGAAATTATGAAAATGTCACACATAGAAATCTGAAACCCTGGCAGCTATGCATATTATTTTGAAAAACTTGAGATCGTAATCTCAGCCTACCCCCTAGCAGGAGATCTCCTTACCCTGTAGCTTCCTTCAGCCTGCGTGATTTAGTACTGAAGCGATTCATGTGCTCCCAGTGACCATTTCCTACTTCCTTTTTAGGTCTCGCCTAGCGTTGCAGCACGAATGCGCTGACATCGCTTTGCGAGGCATGCAGTATATACTGTAGCGTGGAAGCTTCGTGGAAGCTCCACCCACTCTCTGCCCATTGGCTTAAATGCTGCCTTCCGATTGGTTTGAGGCTTGTTAGTCCCTCTTCATTCGTCATTTGTATCCTTCCACGGCTACCAGCCCCTTTACTTCCAACAGTATTTTTCTTCCCCTGCCTTCCCCCTCCCCTCCCGTAGTCCGTGACCTCTCAGACCACAGCAGCCCCCCCGTTTGTGCCTTCTTCCCATCCGCACTTCCAATTCTAATGCAATAGGTCTCGCGTAAATGTGAGTCCTATTGCATTTTCAATGCTTCCTTATAAAGTCCTTTCTGTGACATACGAGGCGGATTGGATATCCCGGCATGCGTCTGTTCGCACTTACGTCTCGCTGGTTTTTTAAACAGCTTGCTCTTTTTTTTTAGTGCTTTTTTTAATGCAGATTTATATAGTGCGGGTCACGGGGAGATTAAGTGATTTGTCCAGAATTACAGGATGTGGACGTGACCCCGAGGCTCGAACCTTGGTTTCCAGCACCAAAGTCGCAATCTAGCCGTCAGACCACATCCTCTCGGCATCCACCAGCCTTCCACCACACAGGCGTACCCATCTCTGCAGACAGGCGGGACCGCTGGGTCAGGCATGTCTATGAGGGCAAGGGTGTGACCCCATCTCAGAGAAGTCATTTTAGACCGCGACAGGCACAGTGCACGTGTGCATTCAGACATTCAACCTCTAATCACGTCTGCTGGAGGCTGCTGTGACAGCACCGGCCGTGCCGCGGAGAACTGCATTAGAAAAATACCTTTTTGATGAAACGTTTAACAGTGATGCAGGTAACAGAGGCACAGAGTTTATTTTCAGCTGGTAAATGTATTACTATACATGATAGGTATATCACCACCGGGGAAGAACTCAATAAAACTGCAGGCATCTCCGCCCTCAAATCTCAATATCTTTCTGAAACAATTGCCTGTTTTTTCAGCAGAATCCCTCTTTCTGCTTCAGGTGATTTCTCCCCAGGAATCATAACTTCTCGCTCGGTAACAAAGAAACTCAATTCTATGGCTGTGTGAAATGCAATTTGTAAATTTGTGCATCTGTCGTGGGTGGTTTTCAGACGGGCGCTGCGCAGGTCTTTGATTTTGTATGAGCTGTTGAGGTTTATTTCATTACTGCCGCTTCAGCTGGCCTCTGGAGCATTGCTGTGGTCAGTGCTTAATTTGTGGAAAAGTAAGCGCCAGCACCCAAGATATTCCAATTCAGCGGACTCCACGTCAGCTTTTACCGCGCACTCTCCCTGCTTGCGCAGCCAGGACCGGTGTCAGTGTCATCCATCACACCCCTGCAGATGTGACTAACCCTGGCCAACCACAGCTATAGGAACGAACTGGCATTCATATGTTAAATTGTCTGCTGATGCTTAAAATGGTCAGACAGCCCTCAATGTGTTGGACTGTCATATATATACACCAGTGTCAAGAAACAAGTGCTGGTCCCGAGCACCGGCAAACGTCGGCACAAATTAAGCAGTGGTTATGGTTATTAATATCACATCTATCATGTGGTCCCCACAAATGCATGCCCTGGTCCCCGTTTATATTCTTGCTGGTTCCACAATACCGGCCAGTTCTCTGATCCTTTTAGTGTCTCTCTTTTCATTCTTTCTCCTCTCTCTGATCTCATGATCAGGGCTGTTCTCACTGTACTTGGTCCAACAGACCTGTTTACTGGTTTGTGGGGTATCATCCACTTGTTTTTCGAACATATAGTCTCCGTCAACAGGTAGGTACATGATCTTGGTTTGAACCTCAGGTCTAGTGAAGGGGTCTCTGGTCATCTGTAGCATCACAGCACCGCTGCTCCCCCATCTGGTAGACATCAGCTGTAGCACGGTACCTTAAAACTCCATTAAGCACTAGTAAATACATTTCACTCTCCTTCAAAAGAGATCTGCAGACATTGCGTTGTGAAACTAACGCTATCACACTGTTTACGCCCCATTCGTCCCACTGCAAAATCTCCCGCTCTGTTACTCTTACTGCTTCTGTCTGCTGGTGTCGCCACTTTTCTTCATTTCCCCAGGAAGTGCATGGTTTTTGTTTTTGGTTTTATGGACTGAAATCTGGATGTATTTCTGTGTTCCTATAGTTTGCCTTGTTTATTTATTTATTTTATTCAGGGGATACTCATGATTTATTTCCTCTGGGGAGAGTCCCCCTGCCACCCAAGCCTCCTTTCCTTTTTTGGTTGAAACCTAGCAGACAACGCAGCTGTCTGGTTTGCAAAGACACCATGGGGGCATTCCGAAAGCTTCCCTGTGAATGTATTCCGCCCATTGCTAACCATTGGCTTTGTAACTCACATTTGCTTGCCTTCTAATTGCTGGCTTTATTTGTTTAAGGCTGGCCAGCACGTCTTTGCCCCTCCCATGAAGCATATATTGACTGTATTCTTCCAGGAGTGCTTGCTTTCTTGACACAGACCTTTAAATGTTGTTCTTATCTTGTCACATTTGCTGTGCATTCAAAAACGCTTCGAGGACTGACCTCCCCTTGGCAGTAAAGGGAGAGCTCTGGGTTTATGAGTTCAGAAGCTTCGAGGACTGACACACGCACAAACGGAAAAACTCACATGGAACACAAACACACACAGAAATGCACAGAAACATGCACTGACACATGCACATGCAAACTCCCAGGGACAAATGCACAAACACATACGGAGCACGTGCATAAACACATGCACAAATACACACACATGGACCCACACAACATGGACAATCGCACGTGCACAAACACACATGGACACATGCACAAACACACACAAGCAGCTCCTTCCTGGCCACTGAGCCCCGCCTTAAGGTCGTTACCAGGCAAATGAGTGCACTACGCATTTTTGTTTATGCAGATTTATATAGCGCAAACTCGACCTGAAGGTATTGGAGCGCTTTACATGAGCACCAGTTACGTTACACAAGGACACATTCAGGCACGGGGAGATTAAGTGATTTGCCCAGAATCACAGGATGTGGACGCGACCCCAAGGCTCGAACCTTGGTTTCCAGCACCAAAATCAGCAGCTCTAGCCGTCAGACCACATTCTCTCACTTTGCCTCACAGGAGTGAAAAAGAAGACAGGCAAAAGCAACATAAAAGAAACCATCACTGAACCTCTGTCCAAGTTACTTAAAAACGTATTTTTCTAATTATGACGATTTTGTATTCTTTTGATACACATGTTTGAATTGAAAATTAAATTATCACCTACGCATAAGCCCTTGCGAGTTACTTTTAGAACTAAATTGTTTCATTTTAACAGCCATCGCGTTAACGATGCCTGATAGGAAAATGCATTACTTTTTCGAGTCAAACTAGGGGGCAGATTTACAAGCCCCTTGCGCCACTTTTGCGCCGCCGTTGCGTCACTTTTGTGACGCAGCGGCGACGTAAACCATGCGCCACGTTGCGCATTATTTACAACGTGACGCATCTAGGGAGATGCGTCACGTTGTAAAGCCCTGCGCCACATGAAACCTGCGTCAGGTTTCATGTGGGCGTTCCTCCGCAGGGTGGGCGTTCCGTCGAAGGAAAGCCTCGTAAAAGTGACGCAGTGAAATCTACAAGATTTCACTGAGTCACTTTTCCGACTGCGCTGCGACGAATCCTTACGCCTGCTTCAAGCAGGCGTAAGGAGTGGCGCACCACGTTAGGTATGGGCAGCCCACGAGCATTGCTGGAGTTGCGTTGCGCTTGCGACACGACTCCAGCAATGCGCCGCCCTTGCGCCACAGGATGCGACACGCATCGGCCTTTCCTTGCGCCACGGTGCACCGCATTGTAAATGCGGCGCATCCGTGGTGGCGCAAGGAGAGAATTGCGTGTCGCAACTATTCTGGCGCATCCCTGCTGATTTGCAGGGATGCGCCAGAAGTTGTAAATCTGCCCCTCGGTATCTATACATTCTATAAGTGTTCCCTGACTCGGCGCGGCTCTGCCTTTCAATTACTTGCTTGAAACAGGCTCAGCATGGTGCCCAGAGTTTAATTATTTATTGTTGGAGGGCGCGCACCTTTTATTTGATCCCCACGGCGACCTCATCACGGCCGCCACGCTTCATGTTTTAGCGGCCAAATGCTTAACTTCATTCTGCAGGCGGCACAGAACAAAACATGATCAGCTGTGTGCTGTAACTTATGTTTTCATCTTGTTTCTTGTTTTTATTTACTTTGGCTCTGACTTGTTTTAAAATGGCTTTGCTCCCGACGTTGCTTCTGTCCTTTACCTCAAATGCAGCATTTCCTTTAAACAAAGGGTGCGCCCATCGCTGCTTCTGCTATCCCCCCCCACACAAATACAGCGAGTGATAACATCAAGGTACCCCCGGATTTAGTCAAAGGCATACTGCACATTCCGTCACTTTCAGTAATTGTTTCTTCCTTGCATGCATACTCTGTTGTATTTATTTTTAATTGCATTTGTTTGCGTTCGCAGCCGCGCTGCTTGTTCTGTTATTATGCTGAGCACCTTCTTTTCAGTGATACTACTGGTAGCTGGTGATGTGGAATTTACAGCAGAGTTGTAAACTTTTAATTTTATTTACTAAGCCTCCACATTCTTTGCATCATAGCAGAGAGCATCTGGGAGAGAAATAATTAGGGAAATGCAAGTAAAACAAAAAAAAGATTGTTCTTGTGTAATGTAAGTGGTGCTCATGTAAAGTGCTGCAATCCCTTCGGATCGAGTTAGCGCTACATAAAACTGCATAAAACTTGTGCTTCAAACAAAAAGGGGTGAGAGGAGCACGAAAGCTAACGTTGCTCTCGTGTTTCTTGTTAATGGTGACAACACCAAGCTTTGTCCGGAGAATGTTTTGCTTCATTGCCCCTTTCATAGGTATAAGAGAGACCCTTCATGCCCGCTGTCTCCACTTGCCCCCGGAAGAGCAATTACCTTCAGTGGCAGGGCGCCATTCACTGCTACACAAACTTGTCTGCTAGAGACCAACTCGAGCTCCTTTTCCTGGCAGGCATTCCTAAAGTGTTTTCGCACAGTCATGCCATGTATGTCCCTTGCACCTTTAAGTCAGTGCAGTTTTACTGCTTTCCACCCGTGGGCCTTTGTAAATAATAAAAATACAAAACAAATCCAGTGGATATTTGTGGCACAGCAAATGAAAAGGTATGGACTGGCAATTCCCATTGCGGATATCAAAGTGGACTTAATTTCAACACTTCTACAATACATTAAAACCTGCAAAATGCTTCCTATAACTGTGCCTTCGAACTGTGAATGCCCAGTGACGCCCATTGTGGTATAAATCAAAAAGCATATTTAATTGTTGTTTCCAATTTTCACTCATCCCCTGGAATGCTTTATAATTTTTTACATCTTCTATTTTATTTTAATCCACATATCTTCATATCGTTAGCCTTTCATCTCCCATTTTATTTGTTTATTTGCTTAAAAAAAATTCCTGTAACTCATATATTGCACACAACTCTCTCACTCTCTCTCACACTCACTCACACCACTATCTCGTTCTCTCACATACAAATCCAGTATTTAATCTATTAGGGGCATGTTAACAAGGGCCAGCGATAATTATCGCTGGCCCCACATAGCGATAAAAATATTATCGCCGGCTATCGCTAAAAATTATCGCCATGATAACGCTATATTTACAATGCATAGCGCTATGGCGATAATATTTCAGCAATAGCGGTGTTTGCCATGGAACATCGCTGGTTTTCCAGCGATGTTCCATGGAAAACAGCGATAACATTGCTGATACGACCCTGTGGTCGTATCAGCATAATCCACCTACCATTATTAGTATGCCTTAGTCTGGAATTTAACAGACGTTAAATTCCAGCGTTAAGGCCGAGGTAGCGCGATTTTTTTTTATCGCTGCACCTCCTTGTTAATATCGCGAAGCTGCCTTCGCGATATTTTCATGTGTTGTTTTCACAGCCACGCCTTCTTTGCATCTCATTAGCGATGCGAGGCGAGGCTGTGAAAAAACGGGCTCTACATCAAAGAAACACGCGCTAGCGTGTCCTTGATGATATTGCGATATAATTATCGCCGCTTATCGCCCGAAAACGGATGCTAAAGCGGCAATAATTATATCGCCAGCCCTTGCTAATATGCCCCTTAGTTCCCTTCATCTCTTTCCACACACTTTCAATATCATACCTTTCAAATAATAACCAAACACACACTCTCCTCCACTTCTTTCACTATCTTCTACATACACAACCACAGCCTCTTTATGCATCTATAACATTATCTCCCCTTCTATCTCTCTTTCTCACACACTATTTATGTGTTGTCTTCAATTTATTTACCACTTCATACACAAACTACCTATCCCTCTCATTCTTACTTTCTAATTTATACACCTCTCTTCTAATTTATACACCTCTCACCCCTATCTAATCACTATACCACATATTTACAATACACATACACTACCCACTATACAATTCCATATCTGATTTGAATTCAAAGCACATAACTCCACAGCAAACAACATACATCCACTCCACTGCAAAAAAATAAACATAAATAAGAAACAAAATTATTTACAATACCAAAAACTAAAAATTCACAAATGCAAGACCGATTGCATTGCAAATGCTTGTTATACTCCCCTGTCACCGTCATTGATTGCACCTGGAGGCGCGCGAACCGGGAGCCCTTCATTGTTCGTACTTGTTTTATAAAACTACAAATTGGACTCTATTTATTGGTAAAGAAATATACTGATGTTAATCACGTCTATATACAGATTTCAATGTCTAGAAAATAGGTCTTTATTTAGTAACAAAAATATTAGCACGAAGAAAATGTTTTTCGTAGATCATTTTTAGCTTAGCCTAAGGTTCAGGGTCGCAGTCTAGAACTCTTAACCTCTTCATTTGCTGTCGCCGTCCCACTTCGCTTGTTCTATCAAGGAATTGCAATATATAGCTTATGTTTTCTTTATAGTAATACATATATTAGCACTGTTAAGCTGAAAGCCACATATGCAGAGCGTATTTTCTCTATTTATTCGTAAAACAGTTACTAATGTGAGTCATGTGACAATAGGGTTCTCAAAGAATCTCAATTTAAATTGCAAAAACTATTATGATAAATTCAACAGCCATAGATTCAGCACAGCAGTCTCGAACTCCTATATGCTTAATTCATTGTAGCCTTAGCATCTCCCTTATGCTAGCCAAGATTGCAATATGTAGCTTTTGTATTTTAGCCTTACCCCATATTTACAGTGTTAAGTTAAAAACCACATAGAATAAGGGCGTTCTTCCCAGTTGTTCTTACTCATTACGTTTTCGGTCCGAAAAAATACCTGTTGCTGGCACAATAGCCATACTTTCTTATTATCTTAATTTTGTTTTAATAAATCAAGGGGAAAGCACAATTCGATAGGTTATTATAAATTGAAATACCAAAATGTCTTGATTGATGCACATAGAACCTTTCGACTTACTATTCTCATCTACCCTGCAGCATACCTCTTGCTACCACGGTAATTAATATTTGAGATGCATATTATGAATCTTTCAATTCGAATTGTCTTAAGCCATTTCAATTTTAGTGATATTCCTATGTATATTTTACAGAGACTTTGCACGACCGTTAACTAAACATTATTTGAGCTTCATTTAAATATTTTGTCCTATATTAGAAAAAGGCCAAGAAATCGTCAATATTCAGTAATTAATTATTCCGTAATTCTATTGCCTTAGACGTGAGACATTCGAAGGAGACTTTTAATTTAATTCTAGTCCTTGGTCCTTATTGAGTGTTAGTGACCTAGTTCTTAGATCACCGTATACAGTTCTCTATCTACATTTAATCCCAGTTCCACTGTCTGCAATTTATTGATCCAAAAGGATTCCCTTATGCAAATCCTTTTCTCCAAGTCACCACCTCTTCTGTCTAGTGTGACAAGTTCAATCCCCATATAACGAATACCTCCTACTTCCGTCAGCTTGTGGTTATCTCGAAAGTGTATGGCCATTTGATATTTCATGTCACAGTTTTTTATTGCTCGTAAATGTTCCATCCACCTGATCTTAAGTTTACTCACCGTGGATCCTACATATACTTTTCCACAGATGCAGGTCATAGTATAAATGCAACTATCCGTGTTGCAATTTTTAAAGGAGCTGACCCTGTATCTCTTATGATGTCTACTGTCAAAAGATTATTTAGATTTGTCATTGACATGTTTGCAACAGATGCAGTTATTGCATCTAAAAAACCCTACTGGTAGTGTATTTTCACTCAGAGGTATAGTTTCCCTACTTGTATTAGGAATTTCATATCTCATTGTGTCACCAGGACTCAATAAATTCCTTAGGGTTGGTGTTCTCTTTTAAACCATAGTTGGTTTAGTCAGTATTATTTTGTTAATGTCTTTGTCTAGGGTTAGTACGACCCAATGTTTGCGTAATGCATTGTATACCCTATTATTCCCCTCACTGTATGCTGTGATGTACCTTACTGTTTTGTCATCTCCAGATTTGTCCTTCATCTTATCCTTAAGTAGTTCCTCCCTTTTTACACTCTGTGCCCTTCTCTTTGCTTTTAGTATGGCATATGGGCCATACCACCTACTTGCAAATTTAAGTGTAATCTCTTTATCCATTTTCTCATATTCCATAGAATCACTACAGTTGCGTTTTGCACGTCAGAATTCTCCGTAGGGAATATTGCCAATCTGTCTTTTCAAATGTCCTGATTCAGCATGCAAAATAGAGTTTGCTGCAGTGAATTTTCTGTGTAGCCTGGACTCTAAATGTCCCTCGTTAACATATAGTTCCACCAAGTCCCAAAAAGAAATGCTTTCTTTGCTGTATTCCAATGTTAGTGTGATGTTATAATTGTTCTTATTGAGGTATGTGTGGAGCGATTTCTGTTTCTTCACCTCCTTTCCAAATAACAAAAATATCGCCAATGTACCTGCCCCAATAAATCAAGTTATCCTCATATATCTCCCTTATTTTCCACGCATGTTCCCTCTAATATATATATAAAATGCATTTCAGTTGCATGCAATGTTTAACTATTCAGTAACTGCATGCATAAAATGTTTTGAATCAAATTATTCTCTTCATCCATAACCTTTCTACCATCTATGGTCATTAAATTCAATACTGTTCAGCTCCAGTTTTTCCGAAATTCTTGCATGATTTTAATTGTAACAATAAATCAATCTAGCATGTACATATCAAAGTAATAATGTGGAATGTGTTATTTTATAATACATGTGATTATGTGATCCATGTTTAAGTAGCAGTAACTTATTTCTTTATAATCTGCCACTATTCACGCACCAAGCCACCAATTATAAAGAAAAGTCATCAGAACTCGACTAATATAAGGTTATTACAGTGGAGTTCTGACATCACAAGACTGCTGCCAGCAGCAGAAGCTGGGGTAAAAGGCACAGCAGGACTTGGAGCATAATTAAAGCAGATGTTTAAAGCAGCAAAAAGACTGTTGCTTTTGTTTCATCTGCTCTTTTTTAAAAGCTTACAGTGACAAGCAGACAGAATATTATTTTGCACTTCTTAGAAAGAGAAAAGATTTTTGCATGTCTCTTCACGTTCCGAGCTACTGGAACTATTTAAAAAAAAAACTGAATTGTATTAAACTGTTGCTAATATCTGTTTACAACAAATATCTAACAGGTTTTTGATGTGTTTAATTTTGCACTACAGGTTTTTTTTTTCTATTCTTCATCTTTGCAAACATGCTCGCTCATATGAAAGAGCTATGCAAGAAGGTTTTAGGTGGTTTTTGGCAAACATGATGGTGTGACAATGTATTTTATGGGATAAAGTACCCCCTGGTATACCTGATAAGGATTTTATAAGTCACCTCAGAGTTCCATACCCTTATAAAGTAACTTGACCTTCGGCATCATTGCTCTATATGGGTATGGAACTCCTTGGTGACTTGCAATATCCGGCAGGGGGTAGGTTATCCCCTATATGTGTAATAGGTTTTTTAAAACTTGGACATAACAATATTGAAAAAATAGATGAAATGCACTTCAATCTCTTTTCGCTGAAACTATTTGATAAACCTGTGCATTAAGTACCTATAAGCAAAGATATTTCCATTAAAATAATAGCATTTAATCTCATAATGTTTAAGTTTATTCGTTAGTGCACACTGCTTTGTACAATAGTTTAAAAATGCTCTTACATCATCAGTGAGCCTGTTTTCTGATCCATCTTGAGTCTTCTGGCTGCTGTTCATTTGAATGTTAATTGGACAAAGCCTCCTTAAATTTATTGGGTTGTTTCCTGCTAGGGATAATGTTTTTTGTTCATCACCATCCTCATTTAAAATTTCCTTCAGAAATTCCTTTTGCAGATTAAAATGTAAATATTATATTTTAGGTGGCTTTTCTAACTGGTATGGGTGATGATAAACTATTAAGTTTTTTGTTTAGGTGTGTATTTAAAATATTCTTTATTCTAATAAATATATACTCAAATATCCACATACATAATTATATAAATATTAATATACATGCATACATACATATATGAGGGATGTGTAGACATACCAATATGTAAGTATCTACATCTATCTATCTATCTATCTATCTATCTATCTATCTATCTATCTATATATAGATATATATATATATATATATATATATGTGTGTGTGTATCTATATCCGTGTGTGTGTGTAGGTGTGTATGTGCGCATTTCCTTTGGATTCACGAAGAAGTAAACCTCAGGCTGTCGCAGATTCCTTTATCACCACATTTATTCCACCAACTGCAAGCCTCATTTCATCATTTGCGCATGTCAGATGATGACATCACTGATAACATCTCAGGTGACGTTACTGATGACAACACTGGGTATAGTGTGGGCACAAGTTCTAGTTAGCTCAGTAAACTAAAACTGGTGACATTCAGTACTCATTGGAGTTTACAATTTTACGTGTTGACTGACATTTTCATCAAACTATCAGTTCACTTTAACCCGTGTATTTCCCATAACACTTGAGATGAGCCTATTCAGAATGTCACAGGTGTTGCAGGGTGCTCTATATAGGAGCTGCTCTCCATCTAAACTGTTTTTGCATAATTTATGGAGTACTCTAAGCTTGAAGGCGCACTATTGTTATCACAAATATATAAACAGACATGTTTTTTCACCAGACAAGCTACAGAGATCCCAAATTTTATAGGTTCATCCTGTCCATTCCGTCATTGACACTGTTATGCACTTATTTAAATTAAAATATTTCCAAATATACTGTACTCTACTAAGCATTTACCTAAATTACCTTGTTTACCAAAATACATTTAAGGTGAGTACTGTAAGAAATGTGACCTTTAATTGGGATGGTTGACTACCCACCTTAAGGAATAATTACAATCCTTGCCAGTGTGTCAAGATGCACCCTTAAAGTAACTGAATTAATCTGGCTCAGCGCAGGTTACTTTAGTTACTTTAAGGGTACCTATGACATAGAGCAGACAGGCTCAACTTTGGGCAATGTGCAAAGTATTTATACAGTACCAAAACTGTAATAAAGTCACAACACTAAGCAATAAATCATAAACTGAATTAGAAAAGTAGAGCACATTTTTATGAATAAAGTGACATGATATTGATTTGTGTAGATTTAAATCAAAATTGTGCCACAAAGCATCAATGATAGTCAATGTTTGTAATAGACTGGAAACTAGGTTTGATTTCAGGTGGACCACAATGGAGCGCATGTCAGAAATGCCAACCAGATTTCACCGGGCTGGGGGTTTTACCTTGTGATGAAACTCTTTTCCCCTTGTAAAGAGTCTCTGTACCCACCTAGAGACTGGGGCAGGTTAATGATCAGTCTCCTCCTCTGTGGTCACTCAAAACCAGTTTTGATGGCAGATCTCCCCCCACTGGGCTTAGTGCCTTCTTGATGGGAGGACAAAGGCTGAGGCTTTTCCAGGTGTAACCTGACATTTACTTGTGACAGGAGAGGCCCCTCGTGGGAAGGCCACGGGCCAAGCAGGCGTTACTGAGCCCAACCAAGGTAGTTGAGTCCATTTACTCCGAATGTCTCTGGTCCCAGTCTACTATGGGTTGTGAGTAACTGTGGTAAGCACTACCTCTTAAGCACTTGAGTCTCAGTGGTAGCACAGGTTAAACATACCAAGGCTTCTTGCAAGTGAAGTTGATGCAAGGTATACAGAGACTTACAACTCAAAACACGCTGAGCATAGCACAGGTTAAACATACCAAGGCTTCTTGCAAGTGAAGTTGATGCAAGGTATACAGAGACTTACAACTCAAAACACGCTGAGCAACACTAATTAATGATTGTCCAAAAGTGAAAGGCCTGTGCTCTTGTATTGTCTTGGTAAGTCCTCGAGTCCCAGTTTCCTTTCTAAGGACGCTGGTTAATCCCTATTCACATGAGGCAACATTCAGGTTAGACTCTATTAAAAAGAGCAAGTTATAGATTTTACACAATGGATTATTAAAAGTCAAAGGCCTGATTTATACTCTGAAGGACTGTTGTCATGGTGGAGTAATTCATTCCCACCATGACATGGGTACTCTGCCCACCATATTTAGAAAAGTTCATCAGCAAGTGGATATCACTTGTATACCGTGAAGCACCGTCGCACCCGTTCCTGCAAATGCATTGAAAGTTTGACATTTTTCAACTTTTTTATAATTTTGTTTGAAAAAAATATACCAAAGCAGGACTGACCCAGTTGCCATGGAATTTTTTTCCCATTTGTGGAGGCCATTCAGCAGTTTTCACTGCACCTTACAGCAGGCTTTATGAGGCCTTGAACGACAGTGAAAACTTGCCATTTGACTGACCAACATAAATAGGACAGACAAACAAATGACAAAGCCTCCGATGCCCCTTATACTGTTGGACTGTCATGGGTCTATGTCAGTGTCAGAAACAGAGTAGTCTCTACTTCAACATACTAAGGTACACCACAACATAATGAGAAGGGTAAAAGCTCTCTGCCAGACTCTAAATTGGGCCCAAAGTGTCCCAGCACTGTAGCGGTTTTAGTCCGAGCAACTTCCCCAAGAGGCTCAGCGGCTTGGCAATAAATCTTGCCCACTCTCGCTGGATGTGGGCTTTGTAAGACCTGGGTATGTATCAGTGGCCTGGCGGTGAGCAGAATTTGGATGTTGCGATTGAGGTGGCAATTGTCCAGGATGCTCCTCCTATCATATGGTAAGTCTTCTTGAGTCCGACGACCATTATTAAGTCATGTTGGGAGGCCCCACAATTACAAGGTCATTACCAGTGTGGTGATTGCCACAGGTGTATGTCCACGATAACACAAAAACATTTAAGAGAACTTTTAAACAATTTCATCTTGGGTCATTCTCCAACTGTAATACAAAAATTGTAAGCTGTGTAATATCTTATCCTTTGTGTTCTATGTTAAAAGTTCACAGATGGTAGATGAAATGAATGAAAAAAGCCAACACCGCTGCATGATCAAGTGGAAAGTGGAAGGTGCCCCCCAGGTTAGAAATGAAATAGGCCACACCGCACAGATGACAATATCAATTGGCAGGTGGTGGAGGTAATGAAACTTGACCCAAGAGGTAGTAATTTTGCAACACTAACCAACACCGAGGAATGTAAGTAGATTTATTACAAAGTTCAAGGATGGTATTGATTGAAATATGTGAATTGAAAAGCAAAGTGTTTCAATGTACCTAGGCTTCAGGATGCAATTTCTCATATACTTCTTGGCAGGGGGAACTGTGACCAATTAAATATAGATTGTGATGTTTGGATATATCAGATTGGACTAATTTCACAAGATAAACTATTGACGTTCTTTTCTGGTAATGGGTTGACTTTACTCTTATAGTGACATATAATGTGTTTTATTTTCTCACTGACCAAAATTTCAGACTAATTGAGCAAAATTAATTGTTGGTGTTCTTTACCTGTAATTTATTGACACTGCTCCCCCACTGCTATATGAATGGATTGTGTTCTCCTTTTGAAATATTCTGAGAGCTGTTTTCCTTAAGACTCCAACTGGGCTTTAGAAAATTGAGGCTATACAATGTTGATGTATTATTTAGTGGGATGCAAAACCCTGAATTATCATTCTGATATAGTTACTAGGTTTATTGGTCCATTGATCAAGATTAGACTTTAGACATTACAGTCCAGGGAGTCTGTATCTTACACCAGTTTTATATACATACACATTTGCACAGCGCCATATGTTTTATGATTATCAGCTGTTTCTGCACCAAGACTGACAACAATATAAGTTAACCAATATTCCCATTTTTTTCCTTACAGGTGATCACTACACTCCAAGATGGGGACCATGTAGCCACCAGTACTGCTAGACAGTTTAGATGTTATGGATAAAATGGTATCTTCTTCCTGCCTGTATTTACTTTCATGACAGGTTTAGGGTATCTGTGCTCCCATTGCTGGTGGGGCGAAGAGGTCTCTTGTGTCCTGAGGACCTCAGGGCTAAAGTGGACTTCATCCCCCGGGCAGCAGTGCGCCAGGAGGTGCGTTTGCAGAGTGGTGTAAAAAGGGGCATGGCCTTGGACCAATCTCAGCAATCCAGCTGTGTGGGGCTTACTGGAGTTACCTGGTGGGCTAGTTGGCACCCAGGGACCCTCAGGAGGCAAGGGGACTTAATCCCCCAACCCAGAACATGCCAGGAGGCATGTTTGCAGAGTGGTGGAGAAAGGGGGCGTGGCCTGTGTCCACCTGTCAGCTATCCCACTATCTGGGGCATACTGGAGGTATCAGGTAGGCTAGTTGGCACATAAGGACCCCCAGCAGTGAAGTGGACTTTAATCCCCATTCAAGAGCGCGCCAGGGAGCACATTTGCAGATTGGTGGGGAAACTTAGCAATGCTGTTGAGTGGGACTTACTGGAGGTACTAGGAGGGGTAGTTGGCCCCCAATGTTGTCCTTGGGGGCCAACTACCCCTTCTGTTACCTCCAGTAAGTCTCACACAGTGGTATTGGTAAGATGTCTTTGGAGACCACGCCCCCCTTTCTCCACCGCTCTGCAAACGCGCTTCCTGGCACACTACAGGTTGGGGGATGAAGTCCACCTTGCTCCAGAGGGAATTTGGGGGCCAAGAAACCCTCCTTGTACCTCCTGTAAGTCCTACGCAGCGGAATTTCTGAGCTCTGGTCGGAGGCCCAACCCCCTTTCTCCACCTCTCTGCAAAAGCGACTACTAGTTAAAGAAGCATTTGCAATGTAATAGGTTTCACATTTGCGAGAGTTAGAGCTATAGGCGTTGTAAATGTAAAAGTGTTTTACTAATGTTTCTTGGAGTGGAGTGGATGTAGGTTGTGCGTAGTGGAATTATGTGGTATGATGTGCAGTAAAATTATGTGGATAGACTTTGACGTGGATAGAAAGTATGTGGTATTTAGTGTATAGGAAATATGTAGAGTGAGATTATGTGTTATGGAGAGTAATTACGTGGTATGGTAGTCTGTGTTGTGGAGTGGTGACCTCACGTTTAGTCTTCCTCATTTCCATAGAAGCTAAACTATAAACTCAATGAGACAAAAAAAGAAGGAACCACTTCTGGACCTAGTTAGATGTATGAGCAGGGCCACTGGAATTATGCAACTGTTTGGCTGCACTGACTTTTGCACAATTATACATTTTCCGCATTTGCCACATAATCCATAATCTGCTGCATAATCTGTAGATTTGAACAAAAAAAACCTTGGGGCATATTAGCAACAACAGACGAAAATTATCGCTAACCGCGCTTAGCGCGCATTTTCTTAACGCCGCCTATCGCTGGATATTATCGCGGAGATAAAATGCTATTAGCAAGGTTTATCTCCAATGCGATAAAATATCCAGCGATAGCGGCGAAATGCGTGAATATCGCTGGAAATCCAGCGATATTCACGCATTAACACCATGGTGGACTTAGGCTGACAATCCACCTCCTATACTACAAACAGGTAAGTCATGTTTTTAGCAGGTGTTAAATTCTAGCGATATTCGCGCTTAGCGCAAATTTTTTTATCGCTTCGCCTGCGTTGCTAATAGGGAGAAGTTGTGTTAGCGACTGTTTTCAGTCGCTTTTAGTTGGGAACGCCTACCTTGCATGTCATTAGCGATATTTATCGCTGGCATGCAAGGCGATGGGAAAACGGGCCGCTATCGCCAGAAAGCTGTCGCTAACGCCTGTTAGCGACAGCTTGCTGATAGGGCGATAAAAAAATCGCCGCTTTAGCGGGAAAAAGTGCCGCTAAAGCGGCGATAAGGCCCTTGCTAATATGCCCCCTTGTTTCTAGCTCAAACAGCTCAAACGTTACCAAAAATGCAGCGACCAGTGGTAGAAGGCCCTTTGCAAACCTAGAATGGTCACCTGTCAGTTATTGCTAAATGTGGTTATTAAATTGGTACTAATGGTGTGCAAACCAGTTTTGCTTCTTTCTGCGCCTCTCTTGCCTCTGTCTGCATTTCTGTTGCTTCTTTCTGCACCTTTCTTTCTTTTTCTGTACTTCTTTTGCCTCGTTCTGCTCATCTCTTCCACTTTCTGCACCTCTCTTGCCTCTTTCTGCACCTCTCTTGCCTCTTTCTGCACCTCACTTGCTTCTTTCTGTGACCCTCTTGCCTCTTTCTGCACCCCTCTTCCCTCTTTCTGCACCTCTCTTGCATCTTTCTGCACTTGTTGCTTCTTTCTGCACTTCTCTTGCCTCTTTCTGCAACCTTTGCGCCTCTTTCATCACCTCTATTGCTTCTTTCTGCACACCTGTTTCCTCTTTCTGTACCCCTTTTGCCTGTTTCTGCAACTCTCTTGCCTGTTTCTGCAGTTCTCTTGCCTCCTTCGGCACCTCACTTGCCTCTTTCTGCACTTCTCTTGCTTCTCTCTGCACCCTTCTTCCCTTTTTCTGCACATCTCTCGCCTCTTTCTGCACCCTTCTTCCCTTTTCCTGCACGTCTCTTGGTTCTTTCTACACTGCTCTTGCATATTTCTGCACTTATCTTGCCTCTTTCTGCACCCCTCTTGCCTCTTTCTACACCTCTGTTGGTTCTTTCTGCACTGCTCTTGCTTCTTTCTCCATCTCTCTTTCTTCTTTCTGCACTTCTCTTGCTTCTTTCTACACCTCTCTTGCTTCTTTATGCACCTCTATTGTCTCTTTCTGCACACACAGGGCTACTTTTAAACTGACCTCAGGCATGCACACATGCAAGTGCAGAAAAGGGCTGCTGGCCTCTAAACTGCCATGACCTATTAAATGCTAGGGACTAAGAGGTAGTTTTAATCCCCCTGCCTTATTATGTACTAGGGCCTTACAGGGGAGGTCATGCCAATCATAGGGGTACCACAACCCATAGTGTACCCTAGTGTATATAGGTGTTTTCACTGTATTCTAATTGTCTTTCAGCATAGCACTGGCTATGGGCCTGGTTAGGCAGAGCCCAGGGTCAGTCAGAGTCAGTTACCCCCAGTACCAGTCAGCAAAAAGTTGGGGGGTGCCCAGGGCACAGGATGACTTTGCAACAAGGCCTCTTTCTGCACATCTGCTGGTTCTTTCAGCACATCTCTTGCTTGTTTCTGCACCTTTCTTCCTCTTTCTGGACTTCTGTTGCCTCTGTCTGCATTTCTCTTGCTTCTTTCTGTGCCTTTCTTCCTCTCTCTGCACATGTCCTACCTATGTAGGCATAGTTAGAAATTACCATGTAAAAAAACCTTTGAAATTCACTGAAGAAATCATTCGTTTCAGGGACATTATAGTTAGAAATTAGCATTTAAAAAGCCTTTGAAATTCACTGAAAAAACCATAGGTTTCAGGGACGTTTTAGTTAGAAATTAGCATTTAAAAAACCTTTGAAATTCACTGAAAAAAACCACAGGTTTCAGGGATGTTATAGTCAGTTGGACATTTCACTCGTACAAAACCAGATAAATTCAGCCATTATAGTTAGTTGAGCTAACTATAACTTGCGCCCCCGCAATGCACTGCTGATGACGTCACATATTACATCACTCATGTCATGGTCAGTGACATCACTGATGACATCACTGATGACATCATCCAGTGACTGTGTGTTTCTGAAAAGTTTAAGAATGTTATCTATATATATGCCAAGGTGTATTTGAAGAATGAGTGGGTGTATGAGTGTCTGTATGGATGATTTTGTGGGTGACTGTATAAGTGAGTGATTAAATGTGTCTTAGTGAATGCGTTGGTGAATGACTAATCTGTCTGAATGTCTATATCAGTCTGTCAGTTGGTGTGTAAGTGCTTGGGTTGGTGAGTAGCTACATCAGTGTCTATATGGGTTAATGATTGGTTGTCTGAGTATCTGTATGGGTGCCTGAGTATCTGTGTGGGTGGGGGGTGACTCCCTGCATGGATGTGTGAGTGGGTGATTCACTTGGTGTATGGGTTTATGAGTGCATGTGTTAGGGACTGAATGGGTGAGTGAGTGTACGTATAGCTGTGTTGGTGAGCAAATGGATGTCTTAGTGGTATATGTGTATTTAACTACGTATGTTAAAGGCAGTATATGTGAGTGTTGGAGTATATAAGTGAGTATATGTGACAGTGAGTGATTGTGACAGTAGCTGCATGGATAAGTGTGTGCTTATGTCAGTAATTGTTGAAGAGAGCACGTATATGGTACTATCTGTATGAATACGTGAGGTGGTGTGTGTGTATAACTGTATAGGTGAGTAAATGGCAGTGTAATTAATTCTTTGGGTGACTGACTAGGTGTTTAAGTAACTCTTTAGGTGCGTGGCAGTGTGTGAGTGTCTATATGGGTGTATGAGTGGATATATCAGTGGCTGGATTGATGAATGACTGCGTGTATGAGTGACTGTATGGGTTAGTGAGTAGATGTGTGTGTAGACATATGAATCACTGAGCGGGTATGTACTAACTGCTATTGGTCTGTCTATGGTTTCGATATTGGTAGTCTGTATTTTAGAGTTGGTGTATCAAAGGTTTTATTAGGGTGTGAGGAGGTGCATCAGATTATCACGTGGATGATGTCATCAGTGATGTCATTTGAGATTTGAGATTTCGGGTGCGTGCTCTCTGATCATTGATGGGGTGTTGTTTTTGGATTCTATAAAGCGGAGCGGTGGCGCTTTTCACACGCACCACTAGTGTTTGGGCACGTCGTGATTCAGACCGCAAGTGTATGGAGGAGGTACGGTAGTACAATATCGACGAGCCCCCAGATTTCGGATTGAGAAGAGGAATTAGTGCCCCATGCTGAGGTCGCATGGAGGATCTGACGCGGGAAGTCTCTTGGACTTTCAGCATGGGAACTCCGTTTCTCCATGTTAAGCTTGGACAAACTCAGAAGTTCAAAAAGAAGTTCTGGTACTGGGCACCGGGCAAATCAGCGCTCCGGTGAGGTCTGAAGGGTCTAATTGATTTTGTTGAGAAGGCCTCTCTCGACCCTGCAGCTTGGGATTGCTGTGCCCTTTTTATGTCAAAGACGATTTATGGCAATATGCTGGAAGTGAATTTCTGGGCTCAAGGTAATTTTCAACAATTTGTGTCAACATGATGACAGATATCAAGTGAGAAAGTAACCTATATTTCCCAGTGAATTCACCTACTTGAGACTCATTGCTGATGGCACAGCTGTTTTAAACATTTATAGTGTTCGTGTTTGTTTTGAAAAGGGAAAGACACACGTGACTTTTATCTGAGATGGCAGTGAATGTGCAAGAAATGAAACTGCAATTCCGAACTGACTTTTTAACATACAAATTAGAAAGTGTTGTAAAGCATTTGAAGATGCGCAAATTTAATGAGTAGTGTTTTCAGACAGCAGTAATATTTACAAGAATGTTTCTTGTTATCATGTCAATTTCGAGTTTTTACCAACAGACTTGCTAATATGCTGTGCTTGACTCCTTTTTAAATGTTGTGTATTATAATGCTATTGCCCGCCTTTGAATTGAGTATTTTGTACAAATGTTTTTGTTCTCTGCCCACGGATTTTACAGACTATTGAGTATTTTGTCTATATTCATTGATTTTGCAAGCACAAAAGCAGCGTCAATATGGCGCCTTTCATATTGAGAAAGGCTGTATACACAGCCGAAACGCGTCTCTGAAGTGCTTTTTTAACTGCCAGGTCGTGGGAGGCCCTAAGCATTAAAGTGAAGGTGAAGGTATCAGCCCTCGTGTGCTTGCTCTCTGTTCATTGATGGGGAGTAGTTTTTGGATACATATTCACTGTGTGAGCAGTTTTCATTTGGATATATATATATATATATATATATATATATATATATATATATATATATATATATATATATATATATATATATATATATATATATATACATACATATATACATATAGTCAAGTCAAAAGCTCTTTATTCGGTTACTGTAAAAGTTAACCATAAAAGCACAGTGCATATGTCAAACAGTTAAAACTCCATTAAAAATTATAAGAACACAATCTTGTCAAAATTACTTTTAACAAAGACTAAGTACATAAAAAAGTCACACCATAATAGATTTACGGTATTTAAAAACATTTTTTTAAAAAGCAATAACAAAGGCAATAATAATTTCTTTTTCTAGGAATTGCAGTGCCAAGAATGCGGGGCGACATTGTCTCAGTCGAAATTTTTTTAGTACAGGAATGATCCATCTCCTTCTCGGAATAGAATAAAATTTACAGAAGAATAGTATATGTATAGTCGACTGTACAGAAACATCGTCGCACGGGCATTTACATAGGACTCTCGACCAGTCATTTAATTCAGGGAACCTTAAAGATCTATGTAAAATATTCAATCTGAAGCGTGTTAACAAAAATCTGTCATAATCGCCAGTAATTAACGAAATGTATGGTTGTATAGTTGGGGTCGCCAGTGTAAGATGATGAGCTTGGACCATTGATTTTTTCATTTTGGTTGTAATTCTAATTTCACCCAGTAGGCGCATACAGCTGGCTTTAAGGCAGGCCTGGGCGTAGTTCGCGGAGTTTTGCTACGCAGAACTCTGCGAAGTTACAAAAAACTCTGCGAAGTTCAGCGAGTAGCGGAGTGCAGTGCGAACTGCAGTTTGTGCTGGTATTCCTGCCGCTCGGGTAGAAATTCTACCCGAGCGGCAGCTCGCGATCGCAAACTTACCGTTTGCGATTGTTAGCGGGGAAAAAACTCCGCTGCACATCGCAAAGCAGAGTTTTCTGCACTCCGCGAGCTCCGCAGAGTGCAGAGTGCAGAAAACTCCGCAAAAGGAGCAAAGTTCACTGCCCCCACGCCTACTTTAAGGTCTTTCCTGGACACATTGCACATAGTATGATGGTCATTATAGTATTCTAAATGGCCTAGCTTAGATAAAAACATTTTAACATATTGTAGCCATCTTATTTGTTTGACCCAGTCATCCCCAGGGCATCTTTCAGTATATGGCGATTAAAAACAGTCTCATCTGCGGTCCAAACTCTATGCCACAGGAGGACGGGCTGAATCTTAATTGTGTCCTCTAAGTATGGCATACCCAGTTCCGAGTGACAGATGTAATTTGAAGTGCTATCCAGTACTGCCAAAAGGAACCTAAGAAACGTATTTTCTGCAATCTGTAGTGAATTTACATCGGCATAACCCCAAATTCCAGCTCCATAGGTGGCGATTGCTACACATTTTGCCCTATAGATATGCAGCAGTTCCATCGGGGAGCGTCTTCCTAATTTTCTGCTAAAATTTGATAATGCCGTCAATGACTTAATAAACAATAGCCTTCTGGCTTTAACTGCCTGAGTCCAGGTTCGTCATCGATCAAATAAAATCCCTAGATAGGAAAAAGTTTTAATACACTCTATTGCCTTCAAGTTAATAAAAAGGGTATTAGTCTTCTTATTAGATCCTACCCCGCAGTTCATTGCAAACGTTTTGGAGCAGTTAATGGTAAGACATAAAATTAGTAAAAGCATTAACAACCCTTTGAAGACCGAGCGGCATACGGGCCATAAGAACCGCGTCGTCCGCGTACAGAAGTGCAGGGATAGGGCGGGTCACTGCTGTTGGCAGATCCCTGCACTCCTGGACCAAAATAGTTTCTAGATCATTTATGTACAGTGTAAAGAGGAATGGGGCAAGGACACAGCCTTGCCTTACACCTCTCAACACTCTAAAGTGCTGGGTGCAATCACCGCCCATCCCGTTGCGGACCCTCGCCTTTGCCCCTGAATAAAGCTGCCTTAAAAAGGAGATTATTAAAACATCCACACCCATCCCCTCTAAAATCAGCCACAGCTTATCATGAATGACACTGTCAAATGCCGCCGTTAAATCAACAAAAGTCAAAAATAATCTTCCTTTTTACCTTGGTGTATTTATCTAGTAAAATATGTAAATTAAGGCCCTGTTCAACTGCGCCCAGGCCCTTGCGGAAACCATATTGTAGGCCACTTATGATTGCCTGTTCCTCCGCCCAAACCTGCAGTCTGCCTAACAAAACTCGTCCAATAACCTTGACTGTAGAATCCAGCAACGAAATTGGCCGGTAACAGACTGGATTCGCCCTGTCACCTTTTTTAAAAATGGGCACAATTATTGATTCATACCAAGTTGATAAAAACCTCGTGAACTACATGCATTAAAAACCTGCATTAGAAGTGGTCCCCATAATGCTATATTGGATTTAAAAAGGTCCACCGGGATGCCGTCAGGCCCTGAGGCCTTTCCACCCATACTTTAATTTATAGCCATATTCACCTCACTAAGGGTAAAATGTAATGGTAATTCTAGAGGTGTGGAAGGAGGCTCGAATTCAGCCGCAATCAACAAAGTTCCCTGATCATCTGGCAATGGATTATTGTACAACTTTGAATAATGTGATATCCACTCTGATTTAGTGATAGCAATCTCTATAGTTGCTTTATCCTTCTCAGCCAGAAAGGGCGCATTAACCGCCCTCCAAAAGGCAGAAGAATCACGATTAACCGAGGCGTCATGTAAGGCATGCCAAGCTTCCTCTTTTAGTGCCATCTTTCTTTCTTTTAATGCCCTCTTATATTCTCTTCTTGCCTCTCTGATATGCTCCTGATTTACATGTAGCATGTAGGGAATGCTTGAGCTTAGAATAGGCCTTTGTATAATAGGTGTCAAACCACCCTTGTTTTTGGGTGGCTTTCTTTTTTGCTTTTACAAGAAGTGTTTCTTTGATGTAATTAGAGATGACAGAAAAGTTTTCTACAATTTCCTGATGGGATGACCTCTCATCCAAGCAGGATAGAAACATATTCTTACAATTCAACACAACTTTTCTAATAAATTCATCAGAATCCAAATTCGCCCATCTAAGTGCGTATCCATTTTGCCTACTCAGAGATATATTGTCTACAGATTGGGTAGAATTACCTCTCGTGTTAATGCCCTGTCTATATACCACCACATCAATGCTTAGGGGGAAGTGGTCGCTTAAGGCGATCTCATGGGTAGTAAAATCCTTATATATATATAATCATCTACTCCAAAATCAGACACATGCCAGTTTGCTGGTGAATCAGCCCTTGTGTTACTAATATTTAGTTGAAAAAAATGTGCACTGCTTATTCTCTCAAATTTGCCAGATGCCAAATCATGACTGGTGTTTATGATAGAAATGTACAGTATGACCAAATCACACTGTATCCATATGAGAATCAATGAAATATGGGTGTCTTTTCACCCGTTCATCTTGAAGAAGCTGTTTTGGATGGGGGATTTATATTTGTTCTCTGAGTTTTAGCTTATCAAAATATAATTGATTTCTTATTTGCATTAGTGCCAAAATATTTTTGAAACTCATCTGTATTATATGTATATGATGTTTTTCATTTTTTTCATACATTTAGTGACCGAAATCTCAGTTGTAAGTGCTTATATTTTGTCGGAATGATCAATGATTTTTTTTAATGTTCAAAATGCTGACACTTGCATAGGTTAATAATATTTCCAGAAACACACCAACACAGACTGTTAATCGATTATTATATAATGTTATGCTCTAGAAATAAAAATCATGCAACACTCACATCTATGCCATACAACTGTTTTATAATACTGATGTTATATCACACAATTACAACTTGGATATTACATTTATATATCATACCTCCGGTTTTCTGTAGTTTTGAAAACATCTTAGGATACATTTCTTTATAGAGGACAAGCTATTGAACCCAGTTTATAAGGTCTGATTGTGATCCTATTCCAGAAACACCCAAACTTTGGCACACATTAATCAGCTCATCATTTGTAGCCTATGAAAATATTGCGTGTTAAGACGGATTATCATAAATAAAGTCAACTCCAACTACAGGAATATAACAGGTAATTGTAGTTAAGATATTTTTGGGAGTTCATATACATGTGCATCTTTTTTGTATGTCACAATCACATATTACATATGACACTTTTCACTTACATTTATCCTCTTCAGCTTGTCATGCCTGCATACATGCAGTTTGGAGAAAAACACATTTAGCTTAGAAGAGAATTCATGTAAAGAACTGCAAATGAACCAGGGTCAGCAGAAAAAGGCAGACAAGTATTGTGGCAGCCACATCTTCTTGTGCATGGGACCTTTACAGCGGAGTGCACACATAGCTGTACACTTTCTCACAGCTCCCCTTTATATAACACACACATGTAATATGACAAAGGCACAATACAGATGAGCAGCAAAACTCTTCCAAATTAATATTCAGAATTCAAATTCAGATTAGGGTATCCTACATACACATTTCACAGGAAATCCCTAATATTTAGTCATTTGTCAATTAAGCCTCCTTGTATAAACCTGCAATTCAATTAGCAACAAACATCGTAAGCAGCAGTAGTATAAAGTGAAAGTATGTAATAGCCAAGATTGAGGCCCAGATTTATAGCTGGTAGGATAGCCCGTGGGTCCACCATGGGGACAGAATATACTCCATCCCTATGGTGGAGAGGCCGCCACCTAATTCCTAAATGACTGCCAAGCAGGTGGTAATGTATAAGGGCATTGGCAGGATTCATCCTCATGGTAGTTACTGACACTGCATTTTACTGTTCACTACAGGGCTATGTGGGAAAGACACAGCAATGTAGCAAACAGTACTATTTTTTTCTTATCGAAAAGAAAATCCCAATGCTCTCCTGGTTATGGGAGTCTTCTCCCATGGCAGAGGAAAGCAGTCAAATGATTTTATTTTCCCTTACTGCCAGGTTTTAACTGCCGGTAAATAACAGTAAAAAAGTCACTACATGTCCGCCCACTTAAATTATGCGGGCAGACATTTAGCTGTTTCTTAAACAGCCCTCACAGCCTACGGCAGTTGAAGAAGTTTTGCCTACAGCAGAGACAGAGTAGTCTTTGCCGTGGCCAAACATAAGGTCTGAACGCAATTAGATTTGGTGGGCGGACCACTGTATTGGCAGGGAATGAACTCTGTCACCATTGCTACAAAGTACCCTCACTGCCAATGTATAAATCGTGCCCTACATCTTTAATGGATGTAGATGTTCAATTGCATTTAAAATTTTGAACTAAACAAGGTAGCTATTACTTACAGCGGTCTGCAAATCACAGGTAAAGTGGAAAATAACTTTTATATTGTTGAAATAAATACTTCTTTTTATTACCTAACATTTTTAACCTCATTCCCACCACTGCAACTTGTAATTACAGTTCATTTATTTATTTTGTCATAAAGAGATAGTTTTACATTTTACATTTCTGAGATGTAGCTGCTAGAACCCTCAATGACACTAATTAGCTCATAGTTGAACGTGTGATTAAAGCCAGGTGAATTAAATATTGAAAATAGCTATGGAAATCATCGAAGTGATACAATTATCGTGCATTGTTTACAAACACCATAAAGCAATCTAAACTTCATTGTTGCAGACACATAATTTTAAAGTGTTCAATACTGCACTTAGATGAGCAATGAAACAATACCTTTCTTAGATCCCCTTGAAGCACAGGTATTGCAATATGTATTATCTTATCTACTTTGTAAGTAAATCAGAAAAACAATGAAAAGATACACAATGTCAATTATGATACCATACAGCATGATCAATGATTTTGATAAACCATTTATACCAGCTTGTCAAGTGTCTGCCTTTAAAAAGTCTATAACACATTTAGATTGATACCTGATACCAGAAGTAGCAGGATTTTATCTTCATTAATTGTTTTGTCTTCTTCTTTAACAATATTTTCATCTCTGCACCTCAATGGCAACCCTTTCTTCACTTCACTTTTTGGCACCTTAGGGCCCACCCTGGTTGCACTGCCGACCAATGGCACAAAGTTTGAGTAGTCCAGTTGTGGACAGTAAGGGTTTTTCTGGTCATTTCCTAAAAACTCCGTAAGCAATGTCAAACATGAAATTTAAAACAAATTATTTTAGGTTTATATGCAATAATTTGAATCAAATATGATGCTGCAACTGTGTTATAAATCCAGTAAGTTATCATCTTGGTATAATAGAAAAGATAAAGTCAAATTAGCAATAGTTTTATTCAACATTTTAGTGTTATTATAACACAAATGAAATGCATCCTACTGAAAACCATACAAGAGCTAAAAATAATAATTGTTGCAGTATTCTTTATTGTAACTAAATTTAAAAATGCGCACACTTCAGTTATTGTTACTTCATTTTCTAGACATTTTGTAATGAAGCATTTCAATCAATCAATCAATTAATCAATAAATTGGGATTTGTAGAGCAAGGCTAATCACCGTGAGGATATCCAGGCGCTAGGATCCTGCTGCAATCAGTCAAAGAGCCATGTCTGGAGTTCCTTTCTGAATTCCATGAAAAAGAGTGCTGTTCGGCGGTGGAATTAAAGTTCATTCCAGGACTTGGCAGGAAGGGAAGAGAAGGAGCATCCTCTGATGTAGCTTCAGTGGATGCCGGGAGTGTCAGCATGGGTGATGGAGGCAAAGCGCAGGAGTCTGGAGGGCCAGTGGTAGTTTAGGGGGTGGTTAATGCTTGCTGGTCCCTAGTCGTGGAGGCCTTATGTGCGTGTATCAGCATCTTAAATTTGTATCTTTTTGGATAGGGAGTCAATGGAGGTTTCTGAGGTGGAGGCTAATATGGGTCCATTTGGGGAGTTTGTGGATGAGTCTGGACACTGAGTTCAGGATCCTCTAGAGTCTCTTTCGGAGCTGGGTGGTGATTCCTGCGTAGAGGTTGTTGCAGTAGTCAAGCCAGCTGGTGACAGTTTTCAGAGCCTGTGCATGGTGTTGAAGCAGGAGGAGACTGTGTTGATCTGGCAGGTTACTGTCCAGGATGATGCAAAGGTTACGAAGGTGGTCTGTTAGTGTGGGTCCAAGTTGACCAGGCCACCAGCTGTCATTCCACTGGGAGGTGTTGTTTCCAAAGATCACCACTTCCGTCTTGTCCATGATGAGCTTCAGGCAGCTGGTCTTCATTTAGTCGGCGATGCTCATCATGCAGTTGTGGTAGTTGGTCCTGGTGGAGACGGGGTTTTTTTTGTGAGTGAGAGGATGAGTTGGGTGTCGTCTGTGTAGGAACTGATGTTGATGCCATGGGTTCTAACAATGTGACAATGTGACGATGACCATAATGAATCCGTCAACATGTAGTACTACATTTTAGGTGGAATAGTGGGAGTCTCTAAGGGGAACGGTTAAAAAAACAACAGGAAAGGAAAATAAATGGTCAAATAACTTGCAGCATTACAAATGTCCATTTAAATCACATTGTCGAAAATACTAAACAAAAATATTAAAAACAAAGACATTTTTAAAAAGGACATAGCTTTGGTCATTAAAGACCCCATATAAATGTCATTGTAGAAATATAAACACAACAGATGAATCAACTCAAAAACTATAATAAATTATAAAAGAGATGCCTGTCAAATCTTAAAGTCCTCTAAAACCATTCAAATAGTAATTGAAACACATGGTGTACTCAAAATAATACTTGAATGTTAATACACACACACAAGGACACAATTGTTTAAGATATCTGGTTTCATCGCATTACGCATCACAAAGGGAAGACACAATAGCCCTAGGTGTGCAATATGATTATCTTCTCCCAAAAGTAATATTTGTGAGGTGTTTATAATTGTCTTAGAAAATGCCTGTTTCCCTATTTTTATCACTTCATAGTTCTACATAGAGTAGGTGAGAGCTCTGACTATTCTTTGTATATGTACTTTTTGTATGTTTATGTCCAAAATACGCCTGGACAGTGAAAAGTAGTTAAATGTATGATAAAAGTAGTAAATGTATGATGTATTTTAAGGTATCACTGGACTCCTTTGGTAAAGTGGCATACATTCATAGCAGTATATAAATATGTCTCTATCTCAGAGATAGAAAAGTAAATCTGTGATGAAATTTATATTTAGGGACCATGTACACAAGTCATGACTGTATGTGTACAGAGAATCTCATATGGAGATTTACCTTTGTGAATGTAGCCCAATGCATAGAAAGCATGTTCTTGTGCTATGAGATGTACACTAACACTTCTTGAAAATAACAGCAGAGCTCCTACTTTTATCTCTAAATAACTGTACATTCTAAGCAGTAATTTGAATTATATAATTATCAGAGTAAAAAGTAAAAATACTTACCTTCATAAATACCACTAGAAATAATTCTGTACTCTGTATTTTGCCAAGAACTTCCAATGTCTATTTCAAATTCCTCCTCTTTTTGATCATGCAGTGTGGGTCTTTTGAAAAGATGAACTTGGATATAAATATAGAAGATTATAATCAATGTTTAATTTATTAGTAATTTTAGCAATTGAGATATACTCTTATAGTGTAGAATTCATCATATGTATATGAGGTAAATTCACAATCAATGGTTCAGATGGTTAAGAGGATCAAAATGTTCCTTGTAAATGTTAATTTCTGCATAAACTAGAAATGTTCTGGATAAGTGAAAAGTCTTGTTGTAACACCAAATCTATTTTCTGAAGATCATAGTATAAATATTAACAACAAACGAGTGAGCATATTTTAAGGTACACAAGTCACACTCCATAAACTGGCCATGTTACAGAGTTATGGCCAGGGTGTTATGAGCCCCAATGTACCTCAATATAGGCCTAGGTAGCTGCACGACCTTTTACCTACATTTGTCCTACCTTGCTCTACATAAAGGCTCTGGTGCTGACATTTTACCTAGTTAGGAGAGGTGATGCATCGGTTTCTTACCGGAAAGGAGGTGATGCGTCGTTTTCTTACTGCGTGGGGAGGTGATGCGTCGGTTTCTTAAAGCGTCTCCCAACGATGCAACAGACTTGGCACCTCGATGCGATGATCTATGATGATGTGTGGGTTCTTGCAGCCGCACAGCAGGCCTTGCGTCGGAGTCAATGCGGTGATCTCGGACTTCGGAGATCGGTGCACTTGATGCGCTGTGTGGTGATTTCTCGAGCCGCAGGCAGGCGCTGCGACGAGTTCTTCAGCGTTGCGTCGGAAGCAGGTGCGAATGCATTACGCTTCTTGAAGCTGCGTTACTTTTCCCAGCTCCCAGCGGCAAACAGCCTCCAGAGGTCCAAAACAACAGCAGCACCTCTTAGCAGGTCAGAACTCCCAGCAAGGAAGTTTAGGAGAACTGGTGGTGAGGTCTTTGTGTCCCTGAGACTTCAGAACAGGAGGCAAGCTCAGTTTCAAGCCCTTTGAGATCTTCCTCAAGCAGGGGACACAGCAAACAACAAAGTCCTTTCTCCTTTCCTTGGCAGCAAGTAGTCACTGCAGGCCAACCCCAGAAAGCAACCAGCACAGGGGCAGTATTCCTCTTCAGCTTCTCCGGCTCTTCTCCTTGGCGAAGGTTCCTCTTGATTCCCAGAAGTGTTCTAACAGTCTGGACCCTTCTTTTTATACAGTAAATCTCTTTGTTCTCTCCTGGCCCAGGGCTCTGAGCCCAGTCCAAACCAGTTCTGGGGGGCACTTTGCAAGTGCACAACAACCTCTACTGTCAGTGTGACCCCTGGCACCAGACACACCACAGGGGGGCTGATCCATCATGGTGGAAGGAAGGCACAGCCCTCTTCAGGTGCTACTCCTCCCACCACTCCAAATGCAGGCCAGGCCTATTCAGCCTAGCGCTGACTCATCCAGGGTCTCTAGAGCCACTGCACATCCCTAGCCCCTGTCACTCCAAAGCCAGACAGTCAATACACATCCTAGCAGAGGCCCACTGGATGGTATGCAAGAAAATACCTATTTTCTAAAAGTGGTATTTTCAAACACAGAATGTACAAATCACCCTCACTAAAAGTTGCATTTTAACATTCTGAGTTCAGACATACTAAACTTTATTTTCCTATCTGGTTCCCAGGGGCAGTTATGCTTTAAAGATGTTATAAGCAAACTCCCCATTCTATCCCGTGGGAACAGATAGCCTTACAATAGTGAAAAACAAAATTGGCAGTATTTCACTATCAGGACATACCACACACATCACGGCATGTCCTACTTTCACATACACTCCACCCTGCCCACAGGAGTACCTTGGGCCTATGTTAGGGGTGACTAACATGTAAGAAAAGGGAAGTTTATGGCCTGGCAAGTGGGTGCACGTGCCAAGTCGACATAGCAGTACTAGACTGCACACAGGCTCTGCAATGGCAGGCCTGAGTTACATTTACAGGCTGCTTATGTGGGTGGCACAATCAGTGCTGCCGGCCCACTAGCAGCATTTGATTTACAGGCCCTGGACACACACAGTGTACTATACTAGGGACTGACTAGTAAATCAAATCAGCCAACTAAGGAAACTCCAATCAAAACATAGAATTTACAGGGAGAGCATATGCACGTTAGCACTACTCAGTAGGGGTAAAGTGCCCAGAGTCATAAAACCAACAAGAACAGGTCAGAAACAGAAGGCCACAAAGCAAAAAATCTGGGGATAAATCCGCTGTAAAAGCCAGGTCTAACAGCTTATTTCACAGAAAATGGCAGAATACCAGAAATAAGAAGAAACTGAGAGTTTATACTATTAACATCGGCTTTTTGAAAAATATATATTTAGTTACTAGGAATATCAAATGAAAGCTTCCAGTTTCCATCAACAACTAAAATTGCTGGATGCTGTCCACATCTTACTCAATAGAAGTTGTAAGAATATTTCTTCATTGCTGAGAAATGAAAGAATGCCTTTCTAGGAGTGTCATGATGAAATGTCATCCCTATGAAGTCTTCCATTGTTGTTAAGAAATGTCCACTTGCTGTGTGGTTCTATTGAGGATAAAGGGTTGGCAATATTTGTACCATAATCTGATTTTTCATATAATATATAAATGTAACCATAGACTATCACATCCCAATATTAAATAAAAACAAATTAATGAAATTTGATAATTATCAAGCACATCCTCACCGAAAGATTGAAGGAAGAAGCAAAGGTATATACATTTGCATTGAAGATAAAACTATATACTCCTGATAAATATTTTTTGATGTTTAGGCCGTTGATGACACATAACAATCAGTGTACTGAAGTATTTGCAACACGCCTTTCTTACTAAATGCTTTTAATTTACTAAATTGAACTGAAAGTTGAGTATCACCATCAATTTCCTTTCATGTGTTTCCATAAAAGTGTGCTCTAAATCTATTTGGTTTGTAATAATATCTCTGGGAAAGTTTATAACAAACAAAGGATTTGGCAACAAAAGAAAAATGGGCTCTTATAACATTAAATTGAAGCACATTTTAAGTAGTTAAATTGTGTCTGATCATTTTATACATGTTGAATGACAAATTGTATATAGGCCAAAACTACTATGTTCAGGATTATCATAAAACCTAAATGCAGATGAACAAAACACATGTACAGATCTGCAAAGTATGAAATTCAATAGAATACCAATGCTGAGGCAGAGGATGGGAATACTGCCCACAGTGAAATCAGTGCACATGTAAACATATTGCAATCACTACAATCGTTACGAAGTCAACACATCCGTCACTTTTGAAAAATAACATTACTCCTCACAATGTAAAATTAAATTGAATTAGCACTTTTTTGTTGAAGACTTTATTTATTAACTAGTCAAAAAGCTCACACACAGACACACATGCAAACACACGGACACATGCACACAAACAAACACACACAGTACTTGAAATGAAAAGGTCATAAGAACACACAGAGGAATCGTCAAAAATATCTTGTCATTAAAATTGTGAAATTAGGATGAATATTCTTGATACCGGACAGGGGTAGCACAAATTGAACAAATCTTCAAATAGACATATATACCTGATTCAAAGGGAAAGAATAAGATATAAATGATTATATACACCCCTATCTTACACACAAATTTTTCTCTTGAAAACTCCAAGCATAAACCCACAGATGGGCTATGAAAAGTAATAGGTCCTAAAAGATTTTGAACATGGCAATTTATGAGCTCAATGAATTCTGATTTGTGACACAGACAAGAGCTTGAAAGGATAATTAGGCCTATATTATGACTCAGAAGAAGCAGAATGACATCATGGAATTCTGCTCCACCTAATTCACATTGGGTATTTTTCCCCAAACCAGTTTTTTTCGGGT
The DNA here is from genome assembly GCA_963921515.1 of Calotriton arnoldi. NCBI lineage: Eukaryota > Metazoa > Chordata > Amphibia > Caudata > Salamandridae > Calotriton > Calotriton arnoldi. The sequence goes on along the minus strand of CAWUFW010002500.1, from coordinate 1,632,799 downwards.
GTGGAAGCTCAAAAGCTACTTTTACAGTGCAGTTAGTCCACAGAGCAGAATTGTGTGAGGCTTTGGCTGTAGCAACCAGCATAAAACCTCATTCTTGTCATTTTTCTGAGAGGGTCAATCATAAACTGCACTAGCCCAGATTTCGGAGCAGCGTCCAGTCCATTGTAAAGTGATATATAAATCCAGTTGCAATACAATACAAAATATAACCCACAATAATACAAATACCATAAGACTCAGCGGCCTAGTCAGTCAACTGTAGGTCATACAGGCTGTATAACAATTGCCATTCATCGCTTGACACTCTTACATTCACATACAATGAAAATGCTAAGGGCCATGTCCCTCACCCATTACTAAACCAGCCCCCAAGAATTATCCACCCATTACCTTCTAAACAGGTGTCGAATAACTAAACAGCTCTGCCACATGGCATGGGCCTACATAGGACTTTTAGATAGGACACCACTACTGGTCAAACTGGCTACATACAACTGCTTCTTGACATCTCACAATGACAATCAGATATTGAATGATATTAACAAAATCCATCCCAGCAGATCCCCACAATTTACTCCATAAACATATGCAAATGCTCAGGGCTGTATACTTTAAACAATATATTTGAAGATGGATAATCCAGATCATTAAACAGTTAAGTAGACAATGAACAGAAGAAATACCAGAAAGGGACCTGCAGAGCTGTTCTAATCTGTCACTTTACTGAAAACTTTAAACTGTGTGCATCTCTCTCACATTTCTTAACCCATCACACTGCTAAACGCTGCATGCCATAACACTATAACTACAACTCAATAATCATCGTGTATGACACAATGAAAGACTTTCTATAATGGATCAAAAGAAAAGAAACCTTTCAAATACACATACTAGTATGCTACCCATGTAGGCAAGCACTTCAGAACCGTACATAGGAGTAGCAAGTGCTGTATAATTGATGTAAAAAATACTATTGTTTCTGCATATTTTTACCCTCTGCTTTTATTAGGGGTTTCTGTATGTTTATGTATGTGTTAAACCCCATGGAATTTGGAATTGTGGGTGGGTTTACTGACCAGCAAAACTGGTTTCACACTGTAATTCCACATTGCATATTCCATGTGGTTTAACTTGCAATTGCATGGCGCAATGTCACAATTACTCAGTGACGCCAAACTAGGGGTGCAGCAGGTGCTGCACCACTCCCAGATTACATGGAACACCTTTTAGGAACTGCTATAAATTATTCTAACATGTTTACATTTGCCTGTCTGCAACAAAGTGACCTTTTGTAACTTGACCTTAGTAACCCTGTTGGGGAAGCCAACAGAGGGTGAATGGGAGATGAAAGGGTGTGTTGAAGGTTTTCCTACAGACAAAGATGTGATAAAAACAAGACCTTACTACTACATATTTACACAGATTTCTAAACATTTAAGGAGTGCTGGAAGTGCAAAAAAAGACCATGGTCTACAAATGTTGAAAAGTGACAGTAAATTACTGAAATACTAGAAAAACGTGCATTACTTATACCTTCTATTACGTACTCAAGGCTAAAAGACACTTGTATTTCATTGTTCTTTTAACATGGCAATAACCAACACTTCATAGACAGGAATGGTTCAATTCTTTCACATAATTTAAATGGACTACTCAAATATAACTTCAATTATTGCCACCACTACATATTGTGAGTTTGGAATATTTTGATGTGGGAACATTCATGCTATTTTTATGGTATATCATGGTGTGCTATGCTACACTTTGTTTTCCTGTATCATATCGCTAATTTATTGAAAAAGAGTTTTGTTTGTGGTATTAATCTTTCTTTCTGTAAGGGGTATAGTGTGGTCTGAGATGTGGCGTATGAGCACACTTATCTTTTAGTATTTTAAACCTACCCAGCAGGCTGATCCACAAGATTTGTATTTAACACCTACCAAAAAAGTGTCTCTGTGTGGTTTATACAGTTTCATCAGCATGAATTGCTATAGTAGTTTTCAGGATTACACTGCTTTGAAAAATAGTTTTATAATATATGCAAAACATTTTATATCCATTACTCTTATGTTTAGATAAGGATAATTAAAGCAAAACACCTCCCATACAAATATTAGGTAACGTAACTGTATGGCTTTTGGGATTTCTTACACCAAGTTAAAAGCGACTTTTGGTATGATAAAAACCACATCCGCTGTTCCACATGGCCAGCAATGTTTTAGCTAATGAAACTATAATTTTATATTGACAACAATAATGCATTAGTTGTTCTATCAAACATTGTGAAGTTTGGATAAGTTCATGAGATCCAAATGATGAACCTTACTTCAGAAATATTGCAGTGATACACAAAAAAGAATGCAGGGCACACCTGCATACAGTATTTACAGTACTAGCATAGTAGTCATTAGTCTGAATGGTATTTGCTCCAAAATAACATTTTGCACAAGGGTACATCTTGAAACAACCAGTTTTCAGACTTTTTTTGCCACGCTTACAAAACAAGAAATGTTAACATTATTTGTTGTTCATTTATACAACTTAAAAAATGGAACTAACATCTGGGAAACAAACTTACTCATTTATTATCAAAAGGTTATTCTATTATCTGTTTGAAACTATGTCAGTCCTTTTACTGGAGCAATGAAAGTTCCCATGTGTAGCTTTCAAATAAACCCATACAAGTTCTCCGAACAAAGAAACTGAGTTAACTTTCCATTTAGACAAAATTTCACCGCTACACCAAGTTGATGTTTAATGTACTCACTACAAAGAAACATAAGATACCATACAATATGTACATGACTTACCATTATATTGTGAAAAATGTTCCTAAAGGTACACAATACGGTCAACATTTTCCAAAGATGTATGTGAAGGTCTTACCACACTCCCTACTGCAGGATATTTTATCATTTGTTAGATATATTTGTTCACCAGAATGTTTTTTTCAAACAGCCTATGAGTTTAGTTACATTTTGACACTGACCAGCACCACCTTTTTAGGAACTGTCCACCACCACTGGATTTACTGCATAATAGCAGTAATTTTGGAGGCAAATTTACTCCGTGGTAAATACACCTGAGTACAGTGCATCTCATTAGGACCTTGAAAGAAAAGAAAGCATTATAAAAGATTCACTGGAGTTATCAAAACTGTCCTCTTTCAATATATTGTCATTTTCCTGTTCTAAAAGATTCTCTCCTAACAATTCGGGACGTTCTTGGAATAGCCACCATATTGAAAGATATCTGAGAGTGCATATCCATGATTTGTGGCTGCCCTTACATTGGCACTGCCATTGTCCTGATTTTGTATCGTAGTAACAGTGTAAACAAAAAAATAAACAAATCTTCCAGAAAAACCATGTTCGGAAAGAAAAGCAAAGAAAAGAAAGCATTATAAAATATATAAGATATACCCATTATTTAAATATACAAAAGCCACAAGGTTTGCTAAAACAATGTCAGCATTAAATTCCACCTGCCAAAAGGCCAGAAAATGGCAACCCAAAAATATCTAAAACTTTTATAGACTGCACATGGCATAATTCATAAGGGAGACGGGAACACAAGTTGACCTTAGGCATGCAAATGCATACATATATGATTATAATTGCGTGTTTATTTTTAAAATACAAATTCACACTTGTAAATTATCTTAATCACAAGTAAAATCAAACCAAGAGTATGTAATGTTTAAGGTCGGCAAACATGTAATCAAAGGCAAGTTGTGATATTGATAACAATTATGAAGCAATTCACACACTACCTACAATTAAGGAATTAAAACTAACATTTGCACATGACAATATGAAATCATATATTGGTCTTGAAGAAAACATTAAGGCAGTAACAAAAATACAATTGTGCATAATATTGATGAATGTACTATAAGCATTAACATTTGTGAATCTTAGACAGCGAAGCACCTCATGAAAGCTGCAAAATTCACAGACTTCGAATAGTAATCTAATCATGACCATCTAAGCAAGAAATATTAGAAAGTAGTGAAACAACATTAAGTTGTAGTTAAGGTGAATATAATTCAAATACAGTTACTTCAAACTCACCTTTATGAATCTTATACATGCCATACACTGTTGCATTTTTTGTGATTAATTTAGTTTCAGACAGTGACGGTGGTGTGAGGCCAGGACAGTAAGGACAATATCTTTCTATTGGTAGGCATTTTGGAAGAATTTATGGGTCTTCTATAGTCAATTTCTCAGGAATATATTCTGGAATCTACTTATTAGCATGTATGTATTCCACCATTTTCCTGACCAGCTCTTTGTCTAGTGGGTACTCACTCACTTCCAAGAGTGGTACTGGAGACATTTCAAACTCTGATTCACTGGAGTTATCAAAACTGTCCTCTTTCAATATAATGTCATTTTCCTGTTCTAAAAGATTCTTTCCTAACAATTCGGGACGTTCTTGGAATGGCTGCCCTTACATTGGCACTGCCATTGCCCTGATTTTGTATCGTAGTAACAGTGTAAACAGAAAAATAAACAAATCTTCCAGAAAAACCATGTTCGGAAAGAAATACCTGATATACTGAACAAACACCTGCTTTTGTAGCGGATTCATTTATTTCTTTGCATTCTTTTTCTCGCGTTACAGAAACAAAACATTTCTGTAGCATTTGCTTTAGTGATGACTGTACAAGTTCATTTGGAAATTGGAATGGTTTTGCGTTTTTGGCCATTTCTAAGTGTTTACATTCGAGTGCAGAATGCCCACTGTGGCTAGCCATTGCAATTAATTCCCTACACTGAGCAATTTCACAATTGTATTATTGAGTAGTGATTGATTTTAAACATGAATTTGTGCTCTTTGTCCAATTTTACAATAGGGCATGAAATATATTCAATTTTTGCAATCCACACAATACACTGGAATCGAAAAAATGCTGTCAATGTTTTGTTGTTGATGCCGTAGTGTTGAATGACTGACAAACGTTGAACTGCAAATACTACACTTTATTGTTTTTGAGATATCCTCATTTCTCTCACCAGCATTGGGTATTAATTGAAGTGGTTGGTGTCATTTCTTTATATCCTTCACTAAAATAAATAGAATAATAATGTTATTTGAAAGGTAAACATTTATTTGCATGGTGTTGGACTTGGCCCTTTTTGCAGGGTCATCCCTGAACTTTTTGCCTTCCTCCTGCACTCTTTCGGACCTGTTATTGTTGGTTTTATGACTCTGGGCACTTTGTTGCTCTCTATGGTAAATTGATGTATGGATTAGTGATTCCATGATTGGTTGGTTTGGTTTACTTGTCAGACCCTAGTACAGTGCACTGAGTGTGCCCATGGCTTGTAAACCAAATGCTGCTGGTGGGCTTGCAGCACTGGTTGTGCCACCCACAGAAGCAGCCTGTAAAAGTGTGTCTCAGGTCTGCCATTGCAGAGCCTGGGTGCAGTCTGGTACTGCCATGTTGACTGGGCAAGTACACCCACTTGCCAGTCCCTAAACCTTCCCTTTTCTGCATATTAGTCACCCCTATGGTAGGCCCAAGGGCAGGGAGCATTGTAGGTAAAAGGTAGGACATGCCCTGATGTGTGTGGCATGTCCTAATAGAGAATTACAGCCATTTTCGTTTTTCACTATTGTAAGGCTACCTGTTCCCCATAGGCCAGAATGGGCAGTTTGATTATTACATCTTATAATCCTAACTGACCCAGGGAACTAGGTAGAAATTCGAGTTTAGTATGCCTGAACACAGAATGATAAAATACATCTTTTAGTGAAGTTGCTTTTAACATTCTGTGTTTGAAAATACCACTTTTAGAAAGTAGGTATTTTCTTGCCTAACTATCCAAGCCTGCCTCTGCTAGGTTGTGTATTCCTTGTCTGGAGTTTGAGTGACAGGGGCTGGGGCTGGGGGATTCCAGGAGACAGGGTGAGTCAGCACAGGGCTGAATAGAGAGATCTGCATGTAGATGGGTGGGAGGAGTTGCACCTGGGACCTGAATAGGGCTGTGCCTTCCCTCCACAATGCTGGCTCCACCTCCTGTGGTGCGTCTGATGTCCCTTGCCTACACTGTGAAAGGAAAGAAGGAGTCTTGTCAACAAAGTGCTCCAGGACTGACCAGAACTGGTTTGGACTAGGCAAAGGCCTCTCTGCCTTCAGAGAACAAAGAGAATATGAGTATAAAAGAGGGGACCCAGACCCCAGAACTTTAGATCACTTTGGGAAACAAGAAGAACCTTTGCTGAGGAGAGGAACCAGAGAAACTGAGGAGGAGACTATCCCTAAGCTGAGTGCTGTTTGGGGGATTGGCCTGCAGTGGTTGCCTGACTGCCAAAGAAAGGAGAAAGGAACTTCGTGTGTACTTTCATCAACTTGTAAAAGATCTCCAAGGGCTTGAGATACAGCTTGCCTCCTGCTGAAGTCTCAGGGACAACAGACTTCACCAACCAGCTCCCCTGCCTTCCCTTGCTGGGAATTGAAGTGCCTGCTGTTGAGCTGGGCCTTCTGAGAGACTGCGTGTTGCTGGGAGCTGGAAGCGCAACTCAAGACGAAGAAGCATGACGCCGCTGCAGCCGTTGTCGTCGCATCCCCGGAGAAGAGTGTCGACGTCGCAGCAGACGCCATCGCATCACTGGAGAAGCATGCCGCCGCTGCCGCTGTCGTCCTCGCATCACCCAAAGCGCCTCGCATCACCGGAGAAGAGTGTCGCAGTCGCAGAAGACGCCGTCGCATCACCGGAGAAGCGTGTCGCCGGGCCTGTCTCGGCTCAGAAGAATCGTTAAATCGCCTCGCGGCCGTCGGGCGTGCACACATCGTTGTCGCATCAAGAAGAAGACGCCATTTTGTTTCATTGCACCGGATCTTCATCGCATCACGGCGCTGCTGGTCGCATCGCCACGGTAGCGCAGTAAGAAACCGACGCATCACCTCCCCACGCGGAGAAGAACCGACGCATCCCCTATGCAGCAGTAGGGATCCGACGCATCACCGTTCTTGCGTGTAAGGAACCGGCGCATCACCTTCCCTGCAACACTTTCGTTGTATAGCGTTGCGCATCCAAAGGTACATCGAACTCAAAGTGTTGCATTTACCATCTAAAGAAAACTGAGCTAATTCTACCATTTTTAAGTACAGTATTGTGGATTTTTGTCGTTTGTGGTCTTTTGTTAAATCTATATAAAAGATACTTATTTTTAATATACAACCTGTGTGGTGTCCATCTGTAGTGTTGTCACTGTATTACTGTATGTGTTCACAAATGCTTTACACACTGCCTCTGAGATAAGCCTGTCTGCTCGTGCCAAGCTACTAAGGGGGTGAGCAGGGGTTATTTTAGGAGTGTACCCTCTTACCCTGACTAGACGCAAGGGTCCCTATTTGGTCAAAGGTACCTACCTCTGCCAACTAGAGACCCCCAAATCTAACACATGGCCATCAACATTAATATGCTGCTGAACATATGCATTATTACTTTAAGTGAAACTATACCATTTAGTGGCTTACCATTTCAGAACATGAATAAAACAATGTTTGAAAACAATTAAACTAAATTAATACATTTTCTTGTCATTCCGTGTTATATCCACTAAAACTTTTTTACTATTAGCATAAAAAAAGTAATTGACTTGCCTTCGGAATTCTGATTTTCCTTTACTATATAACCTAAAAAATAAGAAGCATGAAAATCAATCACATTATACGGGATAAATATTTATTTAATCATATTTCATTTCACTTTTTCAGCACAGCAGTGAGATTTTTTATAAACATGTGTTGAGAATTACTGGTATATTCTTTTTATTAATAGTCTACATATTTTGGAACTGCATAATAACCCCATGCCTATGATCTTAGAACAATGAGACAGTGCCAATGATTTCTAGATGAGCTGGATTGTAATTGTAGACAATTACATGGAATTATATACTTATCTGTAGAGAAAAATAAAAAAAACATGTAGTCAATAAAACGTCAAACTATCAAAATGCAGCTCGGTGCCTCTATCTGGGGGAAGTAGTTTGGTGTTGTACAGCTAGTTCCTACCCACAGTAACCATGTGCAGGAAAGGGATCAGCTGTCTCTTGAAGGGACAGCCTTACCATTGGGGGCATCAGGTGCAACAGTCTATGTTGGCGCACCCACATGACCTCCTTCTGCAAGGATTCCCCTCACTACCATCCACTAATGAGGCCCCTCATTTTTCCTTTGCCCCTTTCTCACATTTATTTTTTATAGCGCTACTTGTCCCAATTTATATTTTCAAACTGCTTTGTGTTCCAAACATATTATAAAGCGACAATGAGTCATACACGTCTGTAAATCAATTTATAGGAAAAGGTTTTGAAGTCACGTCAGACATACTGTCTGGAGAAACAAAAGGACAGATTAACTCATTTTTTAAAATGCATAATAAATAAAGTTGGTGCTACTTTGCTTGAAAAGGAGAGACAACTGAACCATATCTCCTATGTTATGGTGATGTTGCTTATCTACATAAAATACAAGTCTTTGATCTGCATGTCATATGCTGTGCTTTGTAGCAGGAATATTAAACCCTTTGTCCCCAAATCTCACCATCAAGTGCAGAAACCACCAGACTTATCATGCTTTTGTAATTAACCCTTGAAAAAATGCCATGCACACAAACATCTCTCCAGCCTGCTCTTATCTTGGTTCAGCATGTTATGCAGAGGGCACTCCCTTGACCCTCGAGCCTTGTAGGACAACACCGGTCACACCACCCTGAAGCCACCACTAAGCTTTTGTACTAATACTGTAAGCTGAATGAGGTTTGAGGGAGTTGGCTGGGGCTCCAACAACTTGTGTCTCAATAGCACATTATTTAGTGCAAGTGTAATTTCAAATGTACTGTTGCATGTCTATTACAGCTGTAACCATGTCTAGTTACATATTATTACCACATCACAGTTAAAGTGATACAAGAGAAAAATATTTTCTACCTTACAGATTGCATTCACAGTAACTTTGCTTTGAGAAACAACCCTCCTAAAAGCCAGAAGGCCTCATCAATTTGATTTTACCTTGCTGCACAAACATAATCACTTGCATCCTTTTTTTTCCAATACATTTTTGTAAAACATATGAACACAAAACGAGCAATGGCATAAACTATTAATGCAGAGAAACAAAGAGTTATATGCTATCCGCTATCTGTTACTAGTGATTGCGTAGTGAGGAGCTTCAGTAAACAACTTAGACTCCACCTGTCATGAGTCATGCTACCTTTCCACATTTAGCAAACTATATTACATATGAAATGGATAGGGGTTCTGCTGACATCTTAAACCATAAGCCAGATAGACAAGTATATTCTAAATATTACCAGAACCTCAAGATTTCAATATAAGCCCATTCTGAACATATTATGCTTTATGCATTTTTATATAACATGTTTACTTAGCAAGAGTTATATTGTTTGTCATAAAAATTAGAATTTGATGAGTAAAGTGGAATTATATGATTCTGTAGCTACTGAATTTACTGCAAAATTCTGGGATCTGCTCATATGTCACATAATTTTTTTTTTTGTTGATTTTTTTATTTGAATTAAAAAAAAAAAAAAAAAACATTGGCAGGAGCATACATCAGATGTCCAGCAGCTTGACAACATTCATCGCTAACTCATGAGAAACAAGACAAACACGACATTTAGACAGTTATTCAATTAAAGATTATTCATCTAGAAGCGGAGAATTGTGCAAATTAGCAATGAGGGAGACAGATCGAAAGGAACACAATACTAATCTGATATAAAGTACTAGTGCAATACCTAAAGGTTCCGGGGCATATTGCAGGTTTGAAAGAGAAAACCCAGATTTCTTTATCAAAGAGAGGGGATGTTAAAAAAGTACAATTATAATATAATTAACATACTTTTCCCTTAGCACAATAAATAGCAGGATTAAATGCCTTGATGGAAAAACTACATTGTCGATGGGTACAATTCATCATGATTTAACCAATGAGAAACCGATCGCCATATCCTGTCACATTATTTTTGATGTAATTTCCAAACTTTATAAAAAAATCTTCCCAGAAAAAAAGTATGAACATATTACTGTTAATAAATGTGCTCTGTCTTTTAATCTTTTTGCACAGTAATTACGCAGATCTAAGTTTGGCCTCCATGCTGCATTCTCCTTTTTGTTTAGTCTGAGGCATTCTCCTTGCAAGCATGACAATGGTAAAGCTTGGTACATATGAATTAAAAATTGCAATACCTTCAGATTCAGTAGTAAGAAGAGTTGCCCATTTCCAGTGCCTAGTAAGATGATGCTCTGTTCATTTTCTTTTCATTGGGCAATAAGGACAAAAACCCTTTCACAGCAGTTGAGGAGAAAATCATGTTTGCTAGAAAATTCTAACTTCATGTCTGTTCAGTTATTCTTTTAACACCGATAAAAATAAGAGAGATAATTAATATTTACCTCCCTACCATACTTTTTACAAATATGCATGAGAATTAACATAATGATGAAATATCAGAACTGGAAAGCTATAGTTCTGGCAATAAATAAATGTGAAAAACACAATACAGAATGAAAACAATTAATTTTATGTCAAAACGCGGAGGCCAATGTTATGAAGTAAATCCTTTATTGCCACCACTCAGCAGCACCTTTAAAGTCAGGACCCCACTACCAATACAGGTTTAACTGCTTCAAACATGCAACAAAACAATATGAGACAAAAACATACTACTCTTCAAACTTATAAAAACTCAGGTATTTTAAAAGAGTCTGTGAAGCCTTTCAATTGCCATCCTGATTAATCTTCAGAAGATCATTTAGACTCTGCCAAACTATCCACCAGTTTGCCAGAGAGCTAGAGAAATGTCCACCGCAATGAGAGATTCTCACTGCCCAAAGGGGATATCTCAGCTGTGAAGGGAGCAACTATAGTGATGATACCATTCATAACACTGCTTTCTTAACAGTGGGCACAATATTTAAAGCCTTCATTCTGCAAACTTTTTTTTTCTCAAAAAACAAACTGCCAAAGCTGTAGTTTATTTCTTGATAAAAAATATAATGGCCATAATACCAGAGAGTGTGCTCACTGGCCATCCAGGCCATTATTCATTTTTCTAACACATGTCCAATGAGCATCATACAGCAGACATAGGTATGGAAAATGAGTGATAATCGCCCTGCATTTAATAGTGCACAATAAAAATCATTCAAATTTATTAGCTCCTTGGTTAATGGGCCACCAATGCAACCTTTACTTTTGGAGAAGTCGGAGCCTTGTAGAATTACAGTGCCACTTTATCAGGAATCAGGTATTTATATCAAGAAAATTACAAAGAGAAAAGAACAGGACCAGTTTGAAGAAAGTGGAGGATATGCCTATGATGGCTGGGAATAAGGAATAGAAACTAACAGAGCATAAGGATCATCCAGAGTTCCCCTCCCAGGCCACAGGATGGGACATGCGCTTCAGGGGACTTTGAGTTCAAGCAGCTGGATTTACTTGGTGCCTAGCAACATGCTTTCTAAGTTAAGGTTCCTAGTTCTCTCTGTTACTTCATGTTAGTGTTTTAACAGCTTTCTTTTGTTTGGCCTACCTTTTGTATTTCATTCATGTAGATGATTTTTCATACCACTGATGTTCCCTGTGCCATTTACCCTGCTGCTTCCTGTCCTCCTGACTTGGAGAGAATATCTTAGTAAGGTCCATGATATTTACAGAACACTACTTGGAGCTTATGGTAAATCTGATGTCTCATGAGAGCTCATGTTTGTCATTCTTATTGAACCACTACTAAAATCAATACTCTGTTCTGTAAAGATTGCACCCTGCTGCACATACCATCTTTCAGTGGCATTCACCTGATAAAGTTCCACAAACAAGTGTTTGCAGCAGTTGAGTTCTCTCCTTCTTCTCCTTTACACCCTTTTTCTCCCTTCATAGAGTTTTTGTTCTCCAGATATATATGATCTGTATTTTAATTGTTATATAGCATTTTTGTGCATATTATTCGTTTTCTAGCTTCTTTCAAGGCACTTCATCCAGCCATTGCAGGAAAATGACCAAATAAATCTGTAATACAATGAGAAAATAAACAAATACCTTTGCTATCACAGCATTATCTTTGATTGAGACACACAGACAACAATATTTGATTTGTTACAAAGTTATAGATGGTCCACCAAATCTCAACTGCAATCTCAAAGTTCAACTCTTAAAGCCTATACCTCCATCAATTTTGTAACATTTAAGGAAAACTCTACAATTTGAACTTCAATTCTTATTTAGCTCACTATGTCATCATAGCAAGAACTGGTTGTTCACATCCATATAGTATCAGCATGATCATATGTACCTGGATTGTATTGTACAAACAGCACATTAAATAACATCCAAACTCAATCAATCAATCAATCAATCACGGCATTTATAGAGCGCGCTACTCACCCGGGAGGGTCTCAAGGCGCTGGGGGAGGGGGTAAGTTACTGCTCGAACAGCCAGGTCTTGAGCTGCTTCCTGAAGGAGAGATGGTCCTGGGTTCGCCGAAGGTGAGTGGGGAGGGAGTTCCAGGTCTTGGCTGCCAGGTAGGAGAAGGATCTTCCTCCGGCGGTGGTTCTGCGGATGCGTGGTACTGTGGCGAGGGCGTGGCTGGTTGATCGTAGCTGGCGTGTGGGCGTGTAGAAGGTCACGCGGTCGTTGAGGTACTTTGGGCCCAGGTCGTGGAGGGCCTTGTGTGCGTGGGTGAGGAGTCTGAACGTGATTCTCTTGCTGACGGGGAGCCAGTGCAGGTCTTTCAGGTGTCCGGTGATGTGGCTGTGTCGGGGGATGTCCAGGATGAGTCGTGCGGAGGCGTTCTGGATGCGCTGGAGTCTTTTTGAAGTTTGGCTGTGGTTCCGGCGTAGAGGGTGTTCCCATAGTCCAGTCGGCTGGTGACGAGTGCCTGGGTGACGGTCTTCCTGGTTTCAGTGGGGATCCATCTGAAGATCTTGCGGAGCATGCGCAGGGTGTTGAAGCATGAAGATGAGACGGCGTTGACTTGTCTGGTCATCGACAGGGAGGAGTCCAGGATGAAGCCCAGGTTGCGTGCGTGGTCCGTTGGCTTGGGCGCGGTGCCCAGGGCCGGGGGCCACCAGGAGTCGTCCCAGGCGGAGGGTGATGAGCCCAGGATGAGGACTTCCGTCTTGTCTGAGTTCAGTTTAAGGCGGCTGTTCCTCATCCAGTCGGCGACATCTCTCATCCCGTCGTGTAGGTTGGCTCTGGCGGTGGTGGGGTCGTTGGTGAGGGAGAGGATCAGCTGGGTGTCGTTGGCGTAGGAGATGATGTTGAGGTTGTGTTGGCGTGCGATTATGCGAGGGGGCTCATGTAGACGTTGAAGAGGGTTGGGCTGAGTGAAGATCCTTGTGGAACGCCGCAGATGACTTCGGTGGCTTCGGATCTGAACGGGGGGAGGCGGACTCTCTGGAACCAACTGTTGTATTTAAAGTTGGACACTACATATGGACAATACATGTTCTTCATTCAAAAAAGATGACTACTGGAATTACTGGAAATTATCCGCTATCTGTAATGTGTCTGCATATATATAGCCACAGAGAATGTGCAACATTTTTGTGCAAATAGTAACACCTTTGTTTTTTCAATTTTAGTTATGCAATTATACTATTACAAAATAATAAGTGGAAGCTGTGATATTGCTCTGTATTTCCAATAGTGTGAGAGTCAATATTATTAAAAAATATACATATAATAATGTACTTAAATAAACAAAACCTACTTTGGAGATAACTTTGTGCTCTAAGTCAACAGAGGAAGGTTCATTAAAAACAAATAAACAAGAGAGGGTAATATGGGACATTCTTAAAGCCGTTATTTATGTATGTCTTAGAGCAAAGTGTTGCATGTCACAATACCAAATATAAAAATGTACATAGATAAAAAAATATATACATAAAAAACATTTACTTCATAAAATCTAATAAAAATATATGGTAGATTTGCAGCAAATTATTTAAAAGTGTAATTATATCTAGTATTAAACTAATAATTTATAAATATTTAAAAATTCTAATAAAAATATTTCTTACAATATTAAGGGCCTTATTACGAGTTTGGCAGTCCGTGAACTGAGATGTGCGGATTGCATTTAGAAAGACCGCGGCTGAACTACCGACACCGCAGACCGCGGGACTCGTGGTCATGGAAAAGCAGCTGCCACAGGGGGTACAGGGAAGATTCACTGCCGTGCGTATTATGGGTTGGCTTTTCCATGAGCTGACCAAGGCTTTGAGAGCGCCAGCTTCAAGTCGTAGTAAAGAAAGAATGTCGGGTGCATATCCACCCCTTTCTTTTGCTTTCAGTCAGAGCTTGACATGGGTCCCTTTCCTCAGGTCCCCCTTCACAGCAGCATCTTCACCCTTTGGATTACGACACTGTTTCTAGCAATGTACAGGTGAGTTCTTTTTGTACCATGTACACATTGCCTGGACCTTCCACATATATGCCTAACTCTGACAATGATTAGGTGGAATTTGTCCACATATATCATGAATGTGTGCATTGGACACATACACAGTAGAAATGCTCACACAGACATCGATACATAAGAAAAAGTAATCCCCATTGCTGCAAAATCTCCGCAGCTACACCACAGGCACAGCTGTAAACTTGTAATACGGCAGTTGGAAGACCGCTGGCGCTGCGGGCTCCTAGCGACTGCAGCGCTCGGGCAGTCAGACTCTAATAAGGCCCTAAGTATGCAACTAGTGTCTTGTACCTAAAAATATGTATCATACTTGCTTATTTTCATGTATACATTTTAATGAAAACATAAACAGGAATATTATTTTATTTTAACATGAAACATACTTCACATAAAATAATTTACCAATAAAAATATGCAGTTAGAGATAAATAAAAATTATCATTTCACAGGAAAATTACTACAGTAAATAAAACAAATTAATAAAAAAATTATATAAGATATTATCATCAAGGATATTCTAGTCAGAATTCACTTAAAACTGATTTATGATTGCTATCCTGGAAATTGATGTTAACAGGTTCTCCAACTACCTATCTCTGTTTTAATGTTTAACAAGAAATATTTTTCTTAAATACACTTTCTTTTCAGTTTCACCTTTCTACAGAAATAAGAGTGGATGAGAATCATTTTATAATATCTTGTGAATCATCTTGATATTTGAAGTATGGATGCTGATAGTAGTATAAAGACTCAGGGAATATCATGGACTAAAATTAAATAGAGCTATTGATTGGACTTAGAGGGGCCGCATTGAGGTAATAGTTACCATTAGCAAATATCATTTAGAATGCTTCAGCTGGTCCTACATACGAAGAAGTATTCCAATCCTCTTATGAACAAAGTTAGATACTGGCACTTTGTCTTGGAAGTCAATATGGTATGAATTATTTAATTGCTTGTCAAAATAGTAAAATCAAGATTAATTTGGCCAATAATATCGAATTCTATTCATGAAAAAATGTCCCTTTTGTATTGTCACCACATTTTGTAGGTGAATATATTTGCTACTTGTAAAAAATTGGGTTATTAGTAGAAAGGGGTGGAAGATCTACTGAAATAATAAACTCAATGCTTATCAGGGCCACAAAAATCTCAAAATAAAACTGTGCTTAACCCTTTGGTATCGTGACACAAAAGCAGTAAGGAATTAGATTAAATGCAATGTGTAAAGTATTTACACAGAACACAAACAGCAATAAAGAAACAACACAATACAAGAAAAATTCCGATGTAAGTTACAAGAATAGAGTAAATGTTAATTAATTAAATGATACCAGAACAACAAACGTCCAGTCTGCAAGACTGGAGATAAGAAACAATAATCTTGGACCGGGACAAAAGCACTAGCTCAGGCCGACAGTGATGGACTGCAGGCTAGGCACAGGACCGGGTTTGACATGATGGGGTTGTAACTTACGCCCTTAATGCGGGTTCTCTTCAGAGTTGCTTGCATGGCTTCGTGTTGCTTGGCCTAAGAGCCAATGAAGCTGCCAGCTTCATGGCGTGGCATTGCCGGGCTTCAGACCACTCGATGACGGATCCGATGAAGCCCTCAGGTAGGAGTGGGTCACCTCTGTGGGACCTTGCAAGGCTCTGCGCTGGATCTGATGCAGCTTTCAGATAGGATGGTATGGTGTGGCTCTGCAAGGCTTTGCATCTCTCAGAGTACAAGCTAATGAGTTTTCAGCTGTGCAGTGGGGCTCTACAGGGCTCTGCATCACTTGGGGTCAGATGTGTTGAAGTCTTCAAGTGGAAGCTGAACATCTCAACGATACTCTACAATGTTTCGCTTTTAATCTGATGAATCTTTCATTTAGACAGGAAAGAGCTTTCTCTAACGCTAGCAAAGGGTCCAGGACCTGAAAGACACCTGTTGAGGATCAGGACTGACTCTAGCAGATGCCAGCAGCAGGGCTCAGGCAGGTCCAGTTGGCGCTGGTCAGCTGGGCAGGTGCAGGTAGGCCTCTGGAAGCTTTTTGTGTCCCTGTAGGTCACACACACGGTCAGCTAAATAACCCTTGGAGTAATTCTGGGTAGCCTGGGTTCAAGGCTAGCAGGATCAATCTTCCTTGTTCAGTCAGCAGGGCAGTACTTCTTCCTCAGATTGCAGGGCAGTCCTTCTTCTGAATCTTCAAACAGGTCCATGAAGGTTCTGATTAGACCTTATGAAGGTCCTATTTTAATACTTAATGCCAGTCCTTGTGTTGGACAGTTCCCTAACCTACCCTCAAAACTGGTTCTGGTCTGTTATTCCCCTTACCCTGGGTTTGATTCCAAACTGTCTAGGCGGCAAAAGGCTGGGCAGGTTTGGTATCAGGTTCCTTTGTGTGTGCTGCAGGCTGAGCCCTTTCCATCTATTCCAGGCAGGATACATATCCTCACCAGCTATCCTGTCAGGAAGACACACTCCTCACACCTAGGCCTACTTTGTTTCCATGTCTGGAAGAAATACACAAACCCCAACAGCAGAGCCATTCACAGTCATGTGACCCAGGACACTGGCAGAAAGGCACAGTTCATTTTGTCAAGAAAATTCCAACTTTCTATCAGCAACATTTCAAAATTGCAACTTAAAAAGAGGATTGTATATTACAATTCATTTGAGTGTAAACAGTATATTAATCTGCCCCCATTCTGATGTCAGCACTTATAATTAGTTAACCCAGTCGTAGTCTTTGGAAGTGATAGGCCTTTCAGCAGTGAAATACAACGTTAGGAGTTTTTAACAGTCAGGACATGTAAACCTTGAACACACATGCCCTACTTTTTAAATACCATTTCACCTGCTCTATGAGCATTTAAGGCCCACCTTAGGGGTGAGCATATAAGTATTATTATTATTATTATTATTTGTTAAGTGCAACAAATCATCCCCAGGGGATCTCTCGGCGCCACAGTAACAGGCAACAGAAGCAGAACTATGTCCAGTTAGAGATTGAATAACCAGGTCTTGAGGAGTTTTCTGAACTTAGTGAGATTAGAGCAGGAGCGGATGTGAAGCGGCAATTTGTTCCAGTGATGGGGAGCCAGTTAGGAAAAAGAGCGACCACCCACACTGGTTTTATTTATCCTTTTGGAGCATAGTAACAATTGGTCGCTAGATCTGAGCTGTCAAGTGGGGATATAAGGTTTTAGCTTGTTTTTTAGGTAAACTGGTCCCTTCCCCTGCAATGTTTTAAAGACCATACATAGGAGCTTAAACACTGCACGATTTGATATGGGCAACCAGTGGAGCAGGCGCAGGAGGGGTTCAGATGGTGACCGGGGGGGCTGGTTTAGAGCAAGGCGAGCTGCTGTGTTTTGCACTACCTGTAGCCTTGAGAGAAGTCCTTCCCTTTTCCCAACCAGTAGGGAGTTGCCATAGTCTAATCTGCTCACTAATAGTGCCTGAATTAGAGACTTTCTGGCTGAACGGGAACACCTTCTTGACCATTCGCATCAGCCCAAAACATGTGCCAGAGATCTGCACGATATGAAGGTATAGTCATTGTAAATGTATATATACAGAAGGGGAAAGAGAATGAATATAAGGCAGAACTGGAAAAACTAAAAGAAGATATGCTAACTCTGACTAACCCTGGGCGTAGTTTGCGTAGTAGCGCTACGCGTAGCTACGCGAAGTGCACTTCGCACTACGCGAGCTACGCGTAGCACTATGCGAACTGCATAGTGCGGTAGGAAATGCTGTTCGCGATGATTGCACAGTGCCGGATGCTTGTCCGCACTGTGCAATCATTGCAAACGGCAGCTTGCACAGTGCAAGCAGTCTTTTTCTGCCGCTCGAGCAGATTTGTACTCGAGCAGCAGCTTTCTCAACGCGGACTGGTAGTTTCTCATCGCGAGCGGTCGCGAGCATACGCGACCACTCGCAATGAGAAACCTGACCTCCCCGCGTTGAGAATCTCGCCGGGAGGTTTATTTTCCACGCTCGCGATCGGCAACTTGATGTTGCTGATCGCGAATGAGGAAAAAGTCTCGCCGAGATGTCATTTTGCTCGCTCGCCAACTTGACGTTGAGGACCGCGAGCAAGCAAAAAATGACCGCTACGCTACGCGTGTTTGCACTGTGCTACGTGCAATTGGCGTAGTGCGAAGTAGCGCAAACTTCGCAAACTACGCGAGCGTAGCGTAGTACTTTGCCCAGGGTTAACTCTGACCGAAAATTACCATAAAGATGTACTATTTGTGCTGGGTGACTTCAATCACAAATTAGACCCTTGTAGGATTGATCCATGGTGTAAAGAATTGTTGATTTCCTATAAGATAAAGGATGCCATATTTCCGAGAGGGGATATTTCGACACAAGATATGGCTCTAGGACAAGCTTTGGGCTCAATGGGCTTAGTCTGCGTGAACGGCAGAATGGACGCAGATCGTCCAGCAAAGCGTACTTTTAAGATAGGCCTGCAACCCTGCCCAATCGACTATGTGTTTATACATGCTTGGAATTTTGAATTAATTAAGTACTTTGAGGTGGATAGAGTAGAAGGAAGTGACCATTACCCCCTGAGGACTGAAATATATGGAGTAAGAAAAAAACAAAGAGATAGAGCTCTTCATATCCAAGGCGGCTCACAACCCGCATATCGGAGGGATACATTGAAAAATTAGCTACTGTACAGCAGACCCATTCATTAGAAAATATTCTGAATGCGAATGATAATGCTTGGTTTGAAAATACAATTACACAACTGGTGAAATGCCTAAGGGTTAAAATCAAACCAAGGAAACCTGGGGATGGTAGGAAAAACAGAACTCAAAGCAAAGAGAGGACTTGGTTTGATGAAGAACGTCGTAAAGCAAAAGCAAGTATTAGACAAAGGGAAAGAAGACTTAGGGTAAAGTATAATGTAGAATCCTTCCACAACCTCCAGAAATTAAGGATAAAATATAAAATGATCATAAGAAATAAAAAAAGAACCCCAAAAGAGAGTTGCTGGGCAAAATTGTTAGCTGCAATAGAATCTAAAGATTTGAAAGGCTATTGGAAATTGGTCCAAGAAAGCTCAGGCAAACCACCAGGGTCTTTGATTTGTGTGGTACCAGAAGATGACTGGGTAAGATATCTGGGGGAAATGTATGGAAATTGGCCAGTAACAGAGAGAATGAGATCTATATTATGGCCAGGAGTGAGGGAGGAAATCAAGGAACACTTTACCCCCAGTAATATTAAAAAAATGATATCTAACTTAACCCTGACTCGGGCCGCTGGGCCAGATAATCTTCCTGCAGTGATTATAACAAATAGGCCAGAGTGGTGGGCAGAGTTCTTTTCAAAAATGTTCCTGGGGATACTTGATACAGGCATTATACCATAAAACTGGAGAGGAGCAATCATAAGACCCATCCACAAAAAAGGAGACACAAAAGCCCCAAAGAACTACAGATTAATTAATCTTCTAGATATAGGAGAAAAGGTATTCGCCAAAGTAATATTGGAAAGACTCAAGGACTGGGCAGAAGTAAATCAGGTTGTGCCCCGGAGCGGGGGGGTTTAAGGAGAGGCACTCAACGGTCGACCACTGTTTTGCGCTCTGGTCCATTGCGCAGAAGTCTATCGAGCAGAGAGGAAGTTTGCTCTGCTGCTCCGTGGACTTCCGCGCAGCATTCGATCTAGTGGACCGTGAGACGCTGTGGGAGACGCTGATTGGATATAACATCCCAAGGGATCTGCTAAGGCTAATACAAGCACTACACACTTATAATTGGGCGCAGATAATTTTGGACATAGAGGGAGCCTATCTCAGAAAATCCAAATTGGAAATGGGCTGAGACAGGGGTGCGTATTGGCCCCCTACTCTTTTCCTTATTTATTGTAGATCTTCCTTCAGTCTTAGGCAATGAAAGGGGGCTAGCCCAAAGTTAGATGGGAAACATATTTCATGTTTATTATATGGGGATGATCTGGTAATAATAGATCAAACAGAGATCGGTCTGCAAAGAAAGATGAATAGGTTCAACGAATACTGCAGTCGTAAAAAGCTTGTAGTTAACATGGATAAAACAAAGATTTTAAGCTTTGGAAGAAGGAAAATAATGTTTAACTGGTTTTTGGGCTCCACGAAGTTGGAAAAGGTAGATGAATATAGGTACCTGGGGATGTGGTTTCAGAAAAGTCTGAACTGGCATACCCATCTCGATGCACTAAAACTGAGGACGTCAGCTTCGGTAAGCGGATTAAAAATATTTAATGGAGTCTATGGCGAAGAATCGGGCAGACCGGTTTTAAAATCTTATACAGACATGGTACAGCCACAATTCCTATATGGAGCAGAACTGCTATACCTGAGTGGTAAAAATGGATGGGACGCCGAGGAGGGAAAAACCCTGAAAAACTTATTATCATTGCCTAAGTCCTCAATGGTCCAGGCAGTGAGATTAGAAACAGGAAGCACCTCATGGGGTATAACGGCTTGCATGGCCCTATTAAGATTCTGGCAGCGCCAAGGAACGGGAGAAGAATATAAAATTTCGCAATGGTGCAGAAATGAGGTATTGAAGAGTGAGCTAACGTGGGCAAAAGGGATAAGAGAAACTAGATAGTAAAGCTTGTAGAATGATGAGGCTCAAGCTGTGCCCCCCTGACTTTACAAATTGAGGTTGACTAGAGTGAATTTAGGGCCCTGGGGAAAGAAATCTCTTGAGGCCAGGACCAAGATTACCTCTTGGGGAAAAAATCTGTACGTTTTATGGCTATCTTGTGGCAAAATGAACAACACTACCCTTATATTGATAGATTACCCTGTTGTTGGTTAAGAAGAGAATTACTAAGGCTGAGAATTGGTGTTAACCCTTTCTATGCTAACAACAGGGTAAAAAGAGCAATGATTGATAGCAAGGGGAAATGTGTCTGTACCCTGGGAACAACGTGTGATATTTTACATATATTATTGGATTGTCAGAAGGTTTTAGATATATGGAAAGAGATCTTACGTCCTATTTTTAAAAAGTATGGTATTAACAATAGGGTACAAGCCGTAGATCTTTTAATTGAAATGAGTCATTTAGATGTAGCTTGCGCTATTGGGAAGTTCATTCGAAAAGTTAAAGAAACCCTTTAATGTGAATAGAACTGAAATGCCTGTTTTACCATATGATATGGTGCACGTTCACAGATCGAGGGAAGGTAATGATTTTAATTATATGAATTTTATGATGATGCTTTTAAAATTAAGAATTGTGATTTTAGGAGTTGTATTTATGAAGATTTTAAATGTTTAAGGACCATCTAGTCCAAATAAACTTTACTTTGAACTGAATGTGCCAGAGATGCATTTAACATGTTCATCCATGGATAAATTATCATCCAGTATGACTCCTAGACTTTTCACCCATTTTTTCGGAGTTGGAGACATTCCCAGTTCCTGGAGGCCACCAGTCCGCAGACCATATCCCGTCTGCCTTTCTGAATAGGAGAATCTCTGTTTTATTTGTGTTGAGCTGCAGAAACTTTGTAGTCATCCACGCTGCCGTTTTTAACATGCAGTTTTTAAATTTTTCCTTAGTGATAGATAAATTGAGTGTCATCCGCATACGAGATGGTCTCAAACCCACAAGATCTAATAATCTTAGCAAGGGAGGACACATAGGTGTTAAAAAGAGTGGGACTAAGAATAGAGCCCTGAGGTGCCCCTTTGTCAAGGACCACGGACTGTGATGTAAACGAGTCCAGCTTTACTACATGTGCTCTTTCAGAGAGAACATTTTCAAACCATAAAAGCGTCATTCTGCCGACACCAAACTCTCTCAGCCTTTGAACTAGGATTCAATGGGAGATGGTGTCAAACGCTGCTGACAAATCTAAAAGGATCAGCATGGTTGGGGTCCCCTTATCTAAAGCTAGCTTTATAGTATCAGTTACTTCTGTTAATGCTGATTCCGTGCTGTGTGACGCACGGAAACCTGACTGAGAGGGGTCTAGTAAGTTATTCAGTTCTAGATGCTCCGTTAGTTGATTATTGACTAGTGCTTCCATAATTTTGGAGAAGAAAGGAAGTAGTGATAAAGGTCGGTAGTTCTGCAAGTCCTGTGGGTTGACCGAGAGTTTTTTCAGTATAGGTCTGATTCGGGCTGTCTTCCACTTTCGATGGAGAGCGGCAGTAGTTAATGATAGGTTACAGATATCTGTTATGGGTGCCGCTAGGGCCGGGGCCAAAGATGAGATAATATGTGGAGGAGCCAGGTCTAGAGGGGAGCCTGATTTTATTTTATTTAGTAAGACCTGAACTTGCTCTGGGGTGATTGCCTTAAAAGCTTCCAGTGAACAAGGGGCTGAGTCTAGAACGTCTGCATTGATGGCAATCGAGCTCAGTCCCTCCTTATTACTGAATGAGCTTTATATTTTGTTAATCTTTTGTTGGAAGTGATCTGCAAAATCATCACAGAGCTTTTGGGTAGAGGGAGTGGATGGACTGTTTACCCTAGGATTAGTGAATTCTTTAAGAATCTTAAACAGCTCTTTGGAGGAGTTTTTCGCTTTGCTGATTCTGTCCCCTAGATGGGATCTTCTAGCAGTATTGCAATTTTTTTAATATTCTCTGAAGTCGGTTTTATAGACTAAGTATTAAAGAGAAAGGTTTAGGCCTGGCAAAAGTTTATTTTGCTACAGTGAAAGTTAAATTCAACATTGCAGTACAGGCTGCAGTGGCAAGCCTGAGACATGTTTAAAAAAGGCTACTTAATTGGGTGGCACAATGAGTGCTGCAACCGACCAGCAGCCTTAAACTTACAGCCCCAGGTACATATAGTACCATATGCTAGGGGGCGTAGAAGTAAATTAAATGTACCAATCAGGTGTGTGACAGCTTTACAATGATATAAGGAGGGAGCACAAACACTTACCCACTGTTTAGAAAGGAAAAACTGTCCTAAAAGCCAACAAAAACATGTTCAGCAAAGGAAGGCAGGGAAAGGCACTAGTGACTTATAGGTATGTTATATATTATAATTAAGAGTACACCAATTCAATATGTTTTAGAGGTCATAGCACATTCACTGGTGCCTGCCTAGCAGAGTCCCCATACACAGAATAAACAAAACCAGTGTTGTACCAGGTCCTTTCTGCAGGCTCACCTCAGAGTTTTGCCTTCAGAAAAGACCCGGTCCAACACTGTTTTATTTTATTCTGTGCATGGGGACTCTGCTAAGCAGGCACTGGTGAATGTGCTATGACCTCTAAAACATATTGAATTGGTGTACTCTTAATTATAATATATAACATACCTGTAAGTCATTAGTAGATGGTACAATGTGTAACAGGGCCTTTAAGGTAAATGACACAAATGGACTGAAGCACACATTGTTCCACCCAACTACAGTAGCAGTGTAAACAATACTGCAGGCCTACCACTGTAGCCTGCCTGGACAGTTTTAAAACTCCAAATTCAAATTAACACCATTTGACAGGCCTATCCCTGCCTTTTAAATAAAAATGTCAACCCTAGCTAGGCTGTTAAGCCCATAGGGCAGTGTGCATTAATTTAAGTCAGGACAGCAGGGTTAGCTGCTCCATGGGAAGGCATTGGAATGCAGTATTACATTTAATCATGATATCTCGGCAGAGGAGACAGCTACAAAGTTTATTTTTGGACTTTAAAGAATATTTATTACAATGTCAGTTCACCGGGAAAGTCAAAATTGTGATAACTAATTTGGGAAAGGTACTTTCTAGAAATGTCCCTCTTCCCTGCTAAAAAGCCCCTAGAAGCTCATTTGCATGTGTTTCAATCCAGGAGCTGAATTGCCTCTTGATGAAGTGTGGACTTGCTCCCGAAGGTTAAGCAAATGCCTTGGGTGTGGGAAGGTGTTCTGTGCCTTTAACAGGATGACCATCTGGGTTGTGCAAATGATCTTAATTGTCTTGAAGGAGGTCTACCATGTCACAGGCAGAGGCAGCTAACTCTTGGTCTGCCCCCTCTTTTGTACATCTTGTCTGCCAGATACCATTCTTAGTGGGAGAGAAGTAGCCTCTTCAACTACGTTTGAGTGAACTGCTGCAAAAGTGGGTAGGGATATACCTGGGTCCTTTTGACCTATTGGTTAGATAGAGGCCAGAGTGACTTGATTGACATATTTAATTTACTTATAATTCCCTAGTAAAGTTGTACACCATATACCTGGGGCCTGTAAATTAAATGCTGCTAGGGCATGTTATTATAGAAAAATACGATGTGCTGTGATACGCCATGATATATTTACCTATAACAACGAACTCACATCACTGTTGTCAATCCACTCAATATGACCTCCCCATCAACACCCGAATCAGAAATACGTGGTCAGGAAGGCCCTGCGACCAAAGTCTGAAGCAACTGATTGACAGATCACAGGTGGTGTGATACATAGCCCATAGACAAATGCGTGAACAGGAAAAACCGAGATCAGTCCGCCAGATAGGCAGTGACACCACAATAGTCAAAGAATATTGGCCCCAATAAAACTCATTTGGCCGGAGGGATGCGCATTCCCAAAACACCATAAAGTTAGATGCCACATGTAGTTAGGAACACTCAGCCAATCATAACACCGCTCACACACTGCACACAGTGATCATGCGCTCCCCATGCCGGACATCTGGACACCTTACCCACTGGCCCCCATTGTGTCTACGCAAGGTCGAGACCCACCTGCACTCCTTATCAGGTGATCAAATATACAGCCCCGTGACTAGTCCTGGAATTCCTGTTCTAAAAGAATGTACAGATTGCTTTATGACACGTTGTGAAATGTATAAAATAACAGCCAACACCAATGTACTTTGAGACAGTCTTCATAATCCAACTCTGTTGCTGCTCTCCTGGTTGCTGCGTTTAATTAAAACAACTGTTCCTGTTTTGCCAAACGCCTCTTGTCTTTTATTTTTTATGGTAAATCCAAATTCGAGCAACAAGGACCTGCAGTTCTTAGTGTGCCACTCGGTTATGTAGCCCCTTAAACCATGTCCCAGGCCTTCCATTGCAGCCTGAATGCAGTTTTATAAGGCCTGGCTACCGTTAAACTCCCCTGTTATTGCATACAAGTCACCCTTAAGTAGGCCCTAGATAGCCTATAGGGCAGGGCATGTACTTTTACGTTTACATGCCCTGGTAGTGAAAAAACTCATAAATTAATTTTCACTACTGTGAGACATACCTCTTATAAAGCATAACATTGGGTTGCCTTATTACATTTAATAAATGCTAACTTTTGATTGGGAACAGTTAGACTTTTCATGTTTTGTGTCTGAGAAATTATAATGAAAAATCCTCTTTAATGGTAAAGTCGGATTTTATGTTACAATTTTCAAAATGCCACTGTTAGAAACATGGCATTT
This sequence comes from Calotriton arnoldi, assembly GCA_963921515.1. NCBI lineage: Eukaryota > Metazoa > Chordata > Amphibia > Caudata > Salamandridae > Calotriton > Calotriton arnoldi. Next base: position 1,606,965 of record CAWUFW010002500.1, on the reverse strand, counting down.
TCTGCAGTATTTGGTGCCTGCAGCCTGCTCCTGGGACACATGGCTGGGTGCAATTGGCAGCTGGACTTTGTTTATTCCTCCCAGATAGCCACACAATAGACGTATTAGATGTGCCTGGACGGGCCACAAACTGGCAGGATGGAGACCGACCTGGGCACAGACTCACTTGTAACTGAACAGACTGTGCCCTGCCTTCACACAAAGTACTTGTCAATACTGCATTGTTCATGCAGCCAGTTTGGAGCCACGGCAGGAGAGGCAGAGAATTCAAGGACTTCAAAAGGGAATTCTGTAGAACCTTTTCCTACTTCAAAGTGGGCATCAGATATAAATATTGAACCCTCAGACCCAACTCTTCGCTACACCTCTGGATCTGTGGAAGGCTCAGAAGGACTGCGGTGTGGCTCTGTAAGAAGGACTGCTACTCTTTTGCCCGGCTGCCCTGGTGCCTGAGAGAATGTCTAGATCTACATCTTGAACGCAGGACCACTAGAGTCACTACAAGGGCTAGTTGGCTGACCTCCTAATCATACCCTCAAGGACAGAAATTACCTCGAAACTGGACCTCCACTTTGCTTGCTGGGAGTCCTGCCCACCAACCTGAAGGTATTCTACTAGCCCAGCTGTGGTCCCCATCAGGACCGACGCAAAGCGACAAGAAGCCCTGCAAATCCTCGCCATACAGCTGCCAGCCTCATTGGAATCAATGCAGAGAGAAGCAAAGCCCCGCAAAGCATCGCTGCATGGCTTCATCGGAACTGACTTCAGACAAAGTGAAGCCTCGCAAAACAAAGCCGCGCACAATGAACACCAGGATTTAAAGTACTATGTTCAGTGGGCCTAACGAGGTTTCTATAGCCGCCCCATGCTCCATCGCTGTCAACCAGTAACCACATTTTTAACACAGTCTATTCTTGAAGAAAATGATTTGCACCTCTTCAGGATTTGTTCATGATTCTTTATCATGAATAAATGCATGTTTGTAAATTAATTCAATATCCATAGTCACTCTGTGTGGGACCTGCCCTGTTTGCAGGGTCATCCCCCAACTTTTTGCCTTACTCTAGTGTTTTTCTAACTTAGTTTCTGCTGGTTTTAGGACTCTGGGCACTTTACCACTGCTGACCAGCGCTAAAGTGCAACTGCTCCCTGTGTAAAATTGTATCTGTAATTGGTTATCCGTGACTGGCACATTTGATTATTGGTAAGTCCCTATTAAAGTGCACTATGTGTGCCCAACGCCTGAACATCAAATGCTATCAGTGGGCCTACAGCACCGATTGTGCCACCCACATGAGTAGGCCTGTAACCATGTCTCAGACCTGCCACTGCAGTGTCTGCGTGTGCCATTTAGAACTGTCATGTCGACGTGGCAAGTGTACCCATTTGCCAGGCCCAAACCTTCCCTTTTACTACATGTATGACACCCCTAAGGTAGGCCCAAGGTAGCCCAATGGGCAGGGTGCAGTGTAGATGAAAGGTAGGACATGGACTGGAATGTTTTACATGTCCTGATAGTGAAATACTGCTAATTTCTTTTTTCACTATTGCAAGGACTATCTCTCCCATGGGTTACATTGGAGCTGCCTTCTAACCTCATACAAGTGTAACTTCCCATTGGGAATAGATAAAGATTTGGAGTTTGGGGTCCCTGAACTAACAATTTAAAAATACATCTTTTAGTGAAGTTGGTTTTTAAATTGCGTGTTTGAAAATGCCACTCTTAGAAAGTGGGCATTTTCTTGCTTTACCATTCTGTGCCTCTTCCTGTCTGTGGAATCCACGTCTGAGGAAGAGTGACAGTTGGGTTGTTTGTGCATTCACTAGAGACAGTCACACTAAGGGAGTTAAGGTGTGCCCTGTACATGCTGATGGCCCATCTCCAGGCTGATGGGTCTTCCTGAGCTAGAGTGGCGGGAGGAGTGGTCACGGACACCTGAATAGGGCTGTGTCTGTTCTCATACAATAAAAAGCTGTCTTCATCCCCCTGTAGTGTGTCTGGAGCCAGGTCAGAGTAAGGCAGGGTCCTGTGCACTACAAAGACTCTCCTTTGAACTTTGCCTACTTCAAAGGTAGAAACTGGTATAAGTACTGGAGCTGTGACACCATGACTTCAGAACACTTCTGGACTAAAAGGACATTCTTCCAGGAAGAAGAGCTGGATGCTGTAGGAGAAACTGACATTCTGTTGGTTGCTTTGCTTTGCTTGCCGATTGATTGCTGCTTCTGTCTTGGGAGTGAAAGGACTGCCCCTTGCTTTCCACATCCTGCTTCCCAAGGTTCGCCAAAGGCTTGTGTGTTTGCCTCCTGTTAAGAAATCTCAGGGCCATCAAATACTTCATTTGCAGCCCCTGAACTCCTCTGCTGGGAGTTCTGACCTGACAAGGAGTGCCAATTCAGGTCATGGGTCATTGGAGGTAGTTTTGCTGCTAATAACCCAGAAAAGCCATGCATAGACTCTCAACACCTGTTTTTCCAATGCAGCACCAATGTGCGGTTGAAAAACCATTGCATGGCTGATGTGCGGGCAAACAATCAATGCAGTGCCTACCGTGCCGCTGAAGGATCGGTGCAACCCAAGTCGTGAGCACTGTGTTACCGACGTCCATGGTGCACGCTCCAACTCTGACTCGGGCACTGCTGTGTGGTGAAAAAATTGAAGCATCACCTGCTTTGTGGCTGTTATATCGAAGCACTGCCTGCTCCACCACATTGACACAGCATGTCTTGATTTTCAATGCATCGTCCTTATGTGCCAAGTTCTTCATCGATGTAGCCCAGCAGTAAGAAACCAAGGCTGTGTATCCAGAGTTCCACACATCACCTCTTCTGACAGTAAGGAACCGACACATCACCTCCCTTGGCAGTAAGGAACTAATGCATCACCTTCTCTGTGCTGCAGTTAGAAACTTATGCATCACCTCCCCTGGCAGTAAGGAACTGGCGCATCACTTCCCCTGGTAGTAAGGAAGCGACTGAAGGCTTTGTTTTTACGGCGCGTCACCTCCCCTGCGCCTGTTTTCGGCTTTGATTTAAGCCCATCCCAAGTATTTTGAGCTAAAAGTGACTCATTCATTGTTTTCTATGGACTGAACTATTTTTAACCTTTTAAAATTGACATATTTACTTGTGTATGTAGTATTTTTGGCGTTTTATTCAGATAAATATTGGTCATTTTTCTAAACCGGTGTGATGCCCTTTTGTAGCGTTTTTCACTGTGTTACTGTGTTTGTATTTACAAATGCTTTAAAAATTGCCTCTGATATAAGTGACTGTTCATGCCAAACTACCAAGGGGTGAGCAGGGGTTATCTTAGCTGTGTAATCACCCTGCCCTGAATAGAGTGAGGGTCTCTACTTGGATAGGGTGCAAACCACTGTCAACTAGAGACTCCATTTCTAACACTGTGGGGCATATTATCAAGCCCTCTATCGCCGCGTTAGCGGCACTTTTTTGCCGCTAATGTTGTGATATTTGTATCACTCTATTAACAAGCTGCAGCTAATGGGCCTTAGCGTAAGTTTTCTAGCAATAGCGGCCGTTTTTTTACCTCTAAGCATGTCAGCGATATATATCGCTAATGACATGCACAGTAGGTGTTCCTGACTAAAACTCCATTGAAACAGTCGCAAACACAACTTCCCCCTATTATCAAAGTTGCGCTAACCGCGCTTATCGCTGGAATTTAACGCCTGAAAAAAACTTGCCTTAACCATCTTGTCAATGGGGGGTGGATTGTTAGGTTAAGTATACACTTGCCTATTAGCAAGCTTTTCATTAGCGCTGTTAATTTAGCCCTGGAATTCTCACGCTATTGCTGGTTTTACACGCTATCGCTGGATTTCCTATCGCCTTTGCGATACGCGTTGAAAATACCGCGCTATCACGGCGAGGAAATCCAGCGATAGCCGGCGATAAAAAAGACAGCGCTAAGCACGCTTTGGGATAATTATCGCAGATCGTTGATAATATTCCCCTGTGTTTCTTAACACCCAAGTACCCTGTGAATTACGGCTCAAGCTCGAGGCCTTTTTTACATTTCAACTCTAACCAAAGAAAACAACAACCTGTGAAACTCATTTATGTTCCATGTATTGCAAAAGAGTTGATGTTCAGAAATTGCATTTCTAAACAAGGCAGGGTTTGTGTGAATCTTTATGCGCTGTTTTAGTATTACACGCTCTAACATGAATGTAGCATGTAAACATGTAAACAATCACAAATTATGTTGACAAGAATCATAACTCATGGCATAAATAATCAGCCAAGCTAGATTTAACAAGTCAAATAGGAAGTAGAATCCAAGGGCTAGCAAATTAAAGTTTGTGCAATCATTCCTATATATATATTATTCCCACACTTTATCATGAATGTGAATGATTAGAAAATTTGTGCCCATTTACTACAAAAGTGTATACTACAGAACACTTGCTTTTTGAGAGCTGCTTTTCCTCAATCGTTCATTGCCCCATGATAGTTGTCTAATACCCGAAGTCCTTAAATTGAGCCAGAGGTTGCTGGTGTGGGGAACTAGCACTTTTTTTTGGGGACCAGCACATATTTTTTGCATCTGCCATTTCAAGAGGACAAAAGAGGAAAACAAAAAGGGGGAAAGATGGCGAAAGAGAAAGATGAGAACAACATTGTTGTAAAGTTATCATATCTATTTTCCTGTCTTTCCCCCCTCCTTCACTCTGCCTCTCTCCACCTCTCTTCTCCCGTTTCCCCCTCTCCTTTCCTCCAGTTGGTACGTACCTCTCAGTAGAATCTTCAGGTGAAGCTAACTGTAGAATGTTCAGTGTGCTTCAAATGTCAGCTGGTGCTCGAGGATCTTGGTGCAATAAACGTTGTTCTCCACTACGTCTTGAGACTTCTTTCTTCAACAAACATCACAAAGGGGGGAAGCAGGATAGGCAAGAGTAAAATAAATGGGCAGGTACATGTCTGTCAGTGGAAAAAAGATGCATCATGAGTTTTAAGACTACCAGCTTTGGCATTCCACGCACCAACTTTTAATTGCACGGCCCACATACTTCTCAGAAAAGTTGCTGGTATCAGCACTCAGTATTTTACAAATTATGCACTGCTACTAGTGCTCTCCTTAGGCTTTTCTGTACATCACCATGTATCATCATCATGCAGCTGAAGTAAACGCCAATTGTGTTTGGTGGTCATATTTAATTACGCTGACTCAGCACCCATGTCTTATCATCTGTGTATGTTTGTGTAAGCGTGCTTCCTAAGCAACTAGAATGCGAAAGCTTTTCTTCATTCTATAGTGATTTTGCTGACTGTAAGTCATGTATGTTTCATCTATCAACATTCACTTCATGCTTCTTTATCTCGCTCTTGCAGGTTCCATTTCATTTCTGCTCTCTCTCTTTCTCACTATTTCCTGTCTTTCTCTAAGTGGCTTTATGTCCCACCTCATGCCACATACTTAATTTAAGCACTGATAAGCACATTTCAGTTTTTGTTTTACAAAGTGTCTTTGATAGGATCACAGTTAAGACATTGACATATTACACAGAAACTACATGGTGATTTGGAAGGCTTTGGACAGTAATCTTTAAGACCCCACACCCCTAGATCCAGGCCCATGCTTCTGCTAACCTTGTCTTAATAGTAAAATGCGGAGTGTCTATGTCAGAATCCTGTTTCTGTCAGCAATTCTCCCAGGATGAGTGATACAACCTGCATATGAAAAGTGCCACTTTTCAGTGCTTAAGCAGGTAGAAGTGGACAGTTGATGAGGTAGATTATTCCACTGAATGACAGTATATTGGAAAACAACCTCACAAAATAACTGGAGCTAAACAGGGGTGTCACATGGCATTAGAGGAATGACTATAAATTAATTATCATAATACTTGAAATAGAAAAGGGACTGTAGTTATATTATTGGATGCTAAATCCTTTAGAATAAATACAAGAACTACGAAGCTGCTTGTTTGTTATACTGGGTTCTAGACTGACCAGTGGAATGTTTCAAATGAGCTTTACTTACATAATTGAAAATATTTAGCAATAATATTCTATAGAAGACATAGAGAAAAATAATAGCAAAAACATTGTATAACTGAAAAGGTGGGGCTGGTGGCACAGTGAAAGAGAGGAAAGGTGGTTGTTTTTGAGGCATGCTAAATACATATGAAATTGTGGCAGAAGTTATACAGTAAGAATTTGTTAGAAACATAAATTTATGGGGCTGGTCTCAGAGTGAAAGACAGGGACAGTTATTTGTTTATGAAGCATGAAAAGCAAGTGTGGATTTGTGTCATGCAAAAACAACACAGCATAGAAATAGAGAAGGACCAGCACACTCTTCCCATAATAAAAAGGCATTGGGCCCAAACTTACTATCAGTAGACCAGATGGTACAGTGGTAGCTACCTGGAGAAATGAAAGCATTTTGACAAGAGTTCAAACCCCACCAGGGGAAATTCGTTTTTTATATTATTTATTAATTTTCCATTCTTTTTTCTACCCAAATGAAAGAAGTCACTTTGTATATTACCTCATAGCAGTGTCTGGGAGATTTGTAGTCAAGCCACTGTATGTCAGACATTTGTGGCATGCTGTGGCATGTGGAAGAGGGGCAAGGTTTGCTAAGAAAGAAATCCCTTAGTTTGTGGAATGAGACTTTGAGGATGATTGTGTAAGAAAAAGAAATGCATGGGGCAAGTGCCAGAGTGAAAGAAAAGAAGGGCTATTTGTTTATAAAGCATGAAAATCAAGTGTGGATTTGTGGTATGTAAAAGCAAAACAGCATGGAAATAGAAGGACAGCACACTCTTTTCCTGACAAAAAGGCTTTGGTCCCAAAATTATTAGCAGAACAGATGGTACTGTGGTAGTTAACAGGGGCTACAATAAATTTTTGACATGAATTCAAACCCCACCTGAGTAAATTTGTTTTTTACATTATTTTCCGTTGCCCCTTTGTAAATCACCCCCTAGCAGTGTCTGGGAGATTTGTGGCCTCTTTAGTCAAGCCAATTCATATCGAGACACTTGTGACATGCTGTGGCATGTGGAAGGGGGGCAAGGTTTGCTGTGAAATAAATCCCTTAATTTGTGGAATGAGTCTTCGAGGATGATTGTGTAAGAAAAAGAAACGCATGGGGCCAGTGCCAGAATGAAAGAAAATTGAGGGTTATTTGTTTTTAAAGCATGAAAATCATGTGTGGAATGGCGGCATGTAATATCAAAATGTCATGGAAATAGAAGATGGACTTCTGTTTTGTGCACAGTCTCATAAAATGTTTAGCAACATGATTTAATTAGGGTATTAAGAGGTATAGTGGTATGTACAAAGCATAAACAAGTATTTAGACAAGGCTGCAAGTACCACTAACTAAGTATTAATTTATGTATTTGTAGTTTTTTCATATGTTTTTCTTAATTCAACCCAGACGAAAGACACATCTTCAGACTAACCCACTAGCACTTCTGGGGGGTATCTATGACAATTATACATGAGCCAACATATCCAAAAAACGTAACACGCTGTGTCCTATGTCATGGCACATGTCACATGCCAGATATGGGCTCCAACCCCTTCTCCATTTAATACAGCCATCTGATTCCTGCAACGTCAAAGTCTGTCTTTTCTTTCTCTAATGTGAAATGATCTTCAGAGCCTGAGCTCGGTGCCCCTGTAAGTAAAGCTCCTGCTTCGTTTTTCTGGGCATGTAATACCGGCATCATGGCCTTCATAGTAAGTGATAGATCATGTCACTAGAGTGTGGATTTCATGGCTAAAAATTTTGCAACATACCTAAACTACCTATTCCACCCACCCACCCAGGGCTCAAGTTGAGCGTACACATGGGTAGACAGGGTCTACGCACTCTTTTCACAGGGTCACAGAAATATGCTGAACTCACCCTGGTGTCATTTTCAGACACCAGGACACATTCAGCAGCGCCTGCAAGTTGTCTGCTTTCATTCCGAGCAGGAATGTGCAAATGAGGGGGCTTTGTTATTTTAAATTTCAGCTGAGCCCAAACCAAAGGCCAGGTAAAGGAGCCATCAGACTTCCTTTTGATTGAGTACCCTGGCTGGGAGCAATCTCGAACCTCGCACCTAGCTGCAAATGCATTGGAGGGGAAACAAAGGCTCACAGCTTATCCCTTCACGGGTACTTAAGAGAGGCATGCTTTTGACTTTGTTCATTCCCTGAATATAAGACATATGCATCACTGTAAGAATGTCAGATGTGTTGCTCAGACCCAGTTTTCACAAAAATAACAAGTTAATTACAGCTATTTTGTTTTATTTGTTTTATTTGTTTTATAGCGCTACCCATCCCGATTCAGGGTGTCGAAAGCACTTTACATCACATGTACACATTATACATTGAAAAAAAATCATAGGCGTGTAACTCAATATACAGGATGTGTTACGTAAGACAGGGTTACAAGGTGCAGGAGTCACATGTCCTTCATAGCTTACTGTGTTATATTAGAAGAATAACAATTTATAAACTGCAAGTAACAAAAGCAGTAATCCACTTACCTATCTACGTACAAAACAAATTTGTCATCTGCATGTTGAAAGATGTGCTTAGTAGGAGACACATTAACCCTCTATGCAGCTTTGACTAGACAAAACACAGATCTCTCCAGCAAGTGCATTTTTTTTTTTTGTCCTCATCTCACCAATAAGTTTCTGCAGATCTTAGCGAAAGCCGTCATTACCAGCTGGGCGCCCTGCGGCTTGCTGCACTTGCTTAGGTCGGCCTGACCAGCCCCTTTTGATGAAGGCTTGGTGTAATCATTGGACCGGAGGAAACCAACCAGTACTATATTAATCTCAAGTCTCGGCCCCAACTCATTAGAGGCTGCCAGATGTTTATCGTACTTTCCCCGGTTCCATTCTGATCTAAACGAGCCATAGCAAACGTGGCTTTAAGCCAGTCCTCAAATTTCGGGGGCCGTGGATCTTTCCACTTCATGCAGATCTCTCTCCGGGCAAGTAGCACCAGATATAGCAACAACCCTCTATGTATCTGCGATAAATTCAAACCAGACAATCCATCCTCACCAAAGAATACTAGAGAAGGATTAACCTCGATGTTAACTTTAAAAATGCCACAAGCAGTATCTCCCACCCCCTTCCAATAAGTTCTGAGTTCTGGACATTCATAGAAAATATGAATATCATTAGCGTTGGGAGTATTGCACCTGGGACATTTTGGAGTGGAAAGCGGGGCGAACTTAGCTATTTTGGCAGGTGTATAATAAAGTCTATTGATGACAAAAAAATGATTCTTCTTTAAACTGGCCGGTTTGACATATTTATACAGTAACTTCAGAGAGGGGTCGTACAGATCTGCAATGTTTGACTCAAAGGGGGATTGGTTCCAGACTGTGTTTTGAGGGGGAAGTTCCATATCTTCAGCATCCAGGAGCCTCCTATACCAAGTGGATATCTCTTTCTTCCTTAGATTTACTTTTTGGAGGGACTGCTCCATTTCCCAGTCTCCTCTTATGTCCCCCTTTTCTGCTTCAAACCAAGATACAAGTTGAATATACTTGAACCTGAAAAAACTAGTTCCAATCTTAGCCCTTAATACCTCCCAAGGGTGGATTCCTTCAGCCGCTAACAAGTCTGACAAGATGGTTATACCTGCTCTTTTAATTGGTACAGCCAAACTATCTTTAAGGCAAAGTGGGGTCCCTGGGGAGTCCCATATAGGTGCGAAATCTGAGTAATACCCAATCCCCCATCTGCATCTTACTTTGTGCCAGGTTTCCAAGGCGACCTTAAGAACCTTCAGGTGAACTCGCTTAAAGAACCTCGGGGCCCCAAACTTGTACAGAAAACCTTCTCCGCCGCCTCCACCCTCCGTCATAACCTTTTCGCCCAACAGCCTCCCCCACGACGTCTCCTCTGGTTTTAAAAGTAGCATCCGAATGCTTTTAAATTGAAAAGCGACCGAGTACCAACCAATATCCGGAAGGGCCAGCCCCCCTTTAATGAGCCTACGCCTCAGCTTCTTCCATGACAGCCTTGCTCCTTTATCTCCCCAAATAAAGCTCCCAATCTTACTTTGGATCTTACAAATACTTTTGCTGGGAAAAACCAAGGGGACTGCATTGAACAAATAGGTCAGCTTGGGGAGGATAACCATTTTCACCAAGGTAACTTTCCCAAAGATTGTCAGGGGGAGGTTCCTCCATCTAGCGAAAAGACGATCTATTTCCTTAACGTCTTCGCTGCGAGCGGAATTCCAGCCAGGTGCTGGACATTGCAATCGCGGGCGGGGTCATGACGAGCTCAGCTCTTCATGCGCACAGCCCGACCGTGAGGCATGATGAGCTGAGCTCGTCATGAGCAGGGAAGGGGTTAATGATTTTATTCAGATTAATCTGAGGGATTTTATCCAGCTCTTTAACAATATGGATGCCCAAATATTTTAGCTCTTTACTTATAGTGCCCTCCCATTGGTCTATATTCCAGCACATAACCTCTGTTTTAGAGGTATTGGCTAGATAGCCCGAGAGAGAGCCAAATTCTTCCAGAAGGGCTTCAACCCGTGGTATGACCGCCCTCGGGTTGCTGGTATAACAGCAAATCGTCGGCATACAGGGCTAACTTACAATGATAGAGTTGAGATTTAAAAGGATGAATTAAGTCGTCCGATCTAATAGCCTGGGCTAGTGGCTCTAAATAGATGTTAAACAACAAAGGGGAGACAGGACAACCCTGTCTTGTTCCCCTCTGAAAATTTAAGGTGGAAGTCAACATGCCATTCAGGAGGATCCTTGCAGAGGCTCCCTGGTAGCATTTCTGCAGGGTCTGAATAAAAATAGGGCCAAAACCCATTACACCGAGGACTTCCCAGAGATACACCCAACAGACTCTGTTGAATGCCTTGGCCGCATCCAGGGCCACTATTGCCAAGGGATCTGATCTTACTATGGCCAGGTCGATGTTACCAATCAACAGTTGTGTCTGCTCCTGAATATATCTCCCTGGTATAAAGCCCTTCTGATCAATATTGACCAATTTAGGGACCAGTTTGGCCAATCTCCCCGCCAGAATACCCATAAAGATCTTATAATCGGCATTTAGCAGGGAGATTGGTCGATAGGAATCAGCTTTAAGAGGGTCCTTCCCTGGTTTCAGGATTAATACAATAGTTGCTTCCCTCCAAGAGCTGGGAATCTGACCCGTCGGACTATACACTGAATTAAACAGGGTACAGAGTGCCGGGGCTAATTCGTCCGATAAAAGTTTATAGACTTCATTCGGGAGCGCATCCATACCTGCAGCTTTATTATTTTTACATTTATTTATTTGGTTTTTAATTTCTTCTAGGGTGATGGGAGCATCTAGACTGTCTCTACTGTCATCCGTTAAGGTTGACAGAGATTTCTCTCTCAGCCAACTTTGTATACTTTCAGGGGAAGGAACCAAATCCTCTTTAGAGAGCTCCGAGAAGAGGGAGAGAAGGCAGGCTTGCATGTCCTCCAAACTACTTGACTTTTCTCCGTGATTATTAATGATCAATTCATTGATATTATTCTTTGAACGATCCACTCTAGCTTTCCATGCCAATAGAGCACCTGCCTTCTTCCCATACTCAAAATTTTGCATATTTTTTGTGAGCCATTGGGCCTTGCACTTCTGATCCAATCTAGCCCTGTACTCCTGCCGGGTGCCTTCTAGTTCTTCTTGTACTTGTGGCAGCCTACCTAGACTCCTGTGGCTGAGTCGATTTCTCTCCGCCTCTAGCTGAAGGATTTTCCCCTCAATGGTGTGTAGCTCCCGGGCCTCGGCCCTGTTCTTCGAGCATATTAGACTATGTAGCCTCCCCCTCGGGTTGGCCTTAAAGGCGTCCCAGACAAAATCCATGGTCGTTGAACCGATATTTAATAAAAAATAGTCTAGAGAGGATAATTTAATGGCCTGGATAATCTCAGGGTCCGACAACATAGTTCTATTAAGCGTCCATCTGGGTTGTAATATATGTCTATTCCTTAAATAGGAGAATAACACCGGCGCATGGTCAGAAAGATGACTTGGTAATACCGAAATCGCTTTCAGACCATCCAGGCTAGACCTGTCAATTAAGATATAGTCAATCCTGGATGAGTGGCGATGCTTCTTACTATAAAACGTGAACCCCTGAGAGTCCCCCTTCTTTACCCTCCAAGCATCCGCCAAGTCCAGATCATGCAGCAGATTCTTCACAGCTCGATGGACTCGAGGGGCCCCTATGTAATGACTCTGATTTGACCTGTCTTTAAGTGGATCAAGGAGGACATTAAAATCACCTCCAATAATCAGGGGGGGGGCTGCAACTGTCAATTTAGATTGTAGCTTACATATATGTCGGGTCATCCATATTAGGACCATAAAATGAGACACATGTTAACTCGAAACCTCCAAAATCCAACTGTGCCACTATCCACCTCCCTGTCTGGTCGGTCAACACAGATTTAATAGAGCAAGAGGCCCCCTGCTTAACCAAAATTGCTTCGCCTCTACTGTTAATTGTTTGCTGGGAGGAACAATAACATTTTATCCAGGGGATTCTGGAAAATATTATGCGGCACTCTGCAGAACTTAGGTGTGTCTCCTGAATGAGACAAATTTGGGCCGAGGAAAGTTCTAGATATTTCAGTACCAGCCTTTGTCTGCGGGGCCATCTCAATCCGTTCACGTTCCATGAGATGAAGTTTACCACACTATCCCTTAGGGGGGTTCCTGCCATCGCTTTGTAAACACTCAGTACCTATCAGACGAACAATTCTTAAATTAGAGATGAGGTTTTTTTTTTATTTTTACCCGCTGCTCCCCACCCAGTGCATCCCACCCCTCTCCCCCTCTCCCACCCTGTGACCCCCTTCCCCATGGGGAACCCACCCTTCCATTAGGCAATGCCTATTCGATCTCCTCTCCCTCGGGCAATATAGAATAAACAACTACTAACTTTTAAGTCTGAGGTCTTGCTGGCTAGGGGTCCACAAAACTTCAACGCCCTCCCTCCCTACCCTCCATTTCTGATTTGATCTTAACAATTAAAGCATCCACCTCCTCAGTCGTACGAAGCTGATACATATGGTTATTCCACATAACACGTAATGACGCAGGGACCTCAGCTGTGCCCTGGCCCCTAGACCATTTAACTCCTCTAACCTCTTTCCCAACTCCCACTGTTTTGTTGCCGTAATATGGGAGATATCAGATCTTATGGAGAAAGAGAAGGGATTTAGACCGGTCCATGTTATAGTGCCTTCCCTAAGAGCTGAGGTTAAAATTAGTTCCTTAACAGTGTATGACAAAAAGTTAACCAAAATCTTCCTGGGCTTTTGTTTAGCTAGGTTCCTCTTGAAAGGATCACGATGTACCCTTTGTATCTCGTGCACAAGGTCTATACTAGGCGAGTTCTTCAAGACTGTTTCCTGTAGCAGAGATATCACAAAGCCTTTTATATCGGTCCCCTCAAGGGCTTCAGGAATATTTAAAATTCTCAGGTTATTTTTCCTCGAATGGTTTTCCAACCGTTCAAGGTCGTCTTTTAGTTCTCTATTCTGAGCCGTTAACTTTGCCAAATCCACAGAGGTAGTATGCATAGCTTCCTTGATTTTAGGGATATCCATCTCTATTGCGTCGGTTCTTAGTGTGATTTCCTCCAATTTCTGAGCCAAAACCTCGCAAAATGCTTGAATGGCAGCCTGATTCGCCTCTGAGACCGTGAATCTACTTGTCAACTGAGCCTGATTCATCTCCGACACAGTGAACCTACTTGACAACTCGGCTTTAAGAGCCAGTAATATATCAGCCAGTGAATGAGTCATAGGATCTGATGCTGCACAGTCATTGAGAACACTCGGCTGAGATTCCTGATTGTCTTGAGAGGCCAAAACAGTAAATCTATTTGAAAGACTAACTTCTGGGTGGATGAAAGGAGGTGGACCCTCAGAGCTCTTGGCTAGAACCTTCGGGAAGTCTGATGGACTTGACCCCTTCATATTGCTTTGCAAGGTTGCCGGCATAACACTTGGCACTGAAATTGTCTCAACAGGGGGATTACTTATGGGGGTATCCAGAGGGTCCCCTAAATCCAACCTACGAGGGCTATGTGAGCTATGTGGACTATCTTGTTCAATATCCTGTTCAACATCCTTTTTGGGGTCGCGGGTAGTTGAGGAAGACATAACCTTATAGTATGTTTTTAGTGAGGGGGTTATTTTCACTTTTAAAGGCAACGCTTTCTTGCCCCTACCCCTACCACTACCCACCTCTTTTCCCTTGATGGCAGTTCCGAGTTCAGTATTCCCCCCTTTCCGCCTACTCTGTTTGCTCCAGCAAGTGCATTAACCTCCAGAGTTCTTACCATTAAAATTATTTCCTGAGATTTACTGGGCACTCAAAGATCTATGCAGCAGGTGCCTTAACGCCAAAAGATATTTTAAAATGCAGACTTTGTAACCAATTAGGCAGAACCGATTTACCGCCACTTTCTCCTTGTTGCCAATTTCTTTGTGGCAGAGTTTTAAACAAAAAATGTATAAGTTGATGCCCAGATTTTGCGTCAGGGTTGCGTCACTTTTTTGGTACAACTTAGACGCAAAATTGCATTTGAAATAGTCTCAAATGTACTCGTAATAGACCTGCTAAACATATGTGTGAGCTCTTAGACCTGCTAAACATATGCATGAGCTCTTAAGATCTGATGTCACTTCTTGTAATGTCACTTCCTGTAAGGTGATGGGTTGTGATGCTATATCCTGTGATGCTAAGTGTAATGTCACGCTCCGTGATGTCACGCGATGTGATGTCATGTGCAATGGTGTCACTTGCATACTGCCTAATTTGTTTAGATAACCCCACTTCTTTCTTTAGGACTCGTGCACTCATTGTCAGTAAAACTGCTCTCCCACCCTCGCAGCTCCACCATTAAGTGAGGCCCTCCTGAGCCCCTGCACTCCAGTAGTGTTGGTGATCGAGGCCCTCCTCCACCCCCAGGTTATACCTGCGCCTCATCCCTGGTGGTCCAGTGGACCTCTGACTCCTTCTCTCGCTCCGCTTTCTGCCACCTTCATCCTCTCCTTTCTGCTCCGTTTCCTCGTTTTTCTTTTATCTTTTTCACCCTTTTATTCTTTCTATCACTTTTCTTTTTTTATATCATCTTCTTTTTCCCCATTTTCCCCGCCGCTGCTGCCCCCGCGGACCCTCCCCCCCAGCGCGACCAGCCTGAGCCAGTTCCCCTCCCTGCTCCTGCCTCCCAGCTGTCCAGCCCTCCCCGACCCCTACTTAATGGGGGCAGATGTGCGGCCGCGCCGCAGGCGCACCAAAGGCGTGCCAAAGGCAAGCCCATCTGCGCCCGTCCGCGACCCGACCGCGACCAGAACCAGGAACCCTGGACCTCCTCCGCACTGCCAAGGCTACAACCCAGCGGTACTCCACGCACTCAACACAGGTCGCAACAACAACTGCAAGCTAGCTTCACCAGCAGACACCCACAAACCCTTCATCTGTCACCGCTGCCGGCAGACCTGCAGCACCGCCAGGACCACGGATCCAGCACAACCCGCCTGCAAGAACTTAACCACACCAAAGACCCTGCAATGCATCCTCCTCAACGTCCGATCCCTCCACAAACATGCCACTGAAATCTGCGACCTCCTTGACAGCACCACCCCGGACTTCGCATTCTTCACCGAAACCTGGACCAACACCACCTCGGGACCGGACATCCCCATCGCAATTCCCCAAGGATACAAGATCTCCTGGAAGGACCGCCCCACCCGCCCTGGAGGAGGAATCGCCATCGTCCACAAATCCAACCTCCGACTGAGCATACCCCCCTACCACCACCCTCCAAGGACCCCCCGGACCCTGCGGACCATTCACCAACTCCATCACAGACATCGCGTCCACCAACTACAACTTGCTGGGAGACCTCAACTTCCACCTCGGCAACCAACTAGACCCCAACACCACATCCCTCCTGCACAACCTCCACAACATTGGACTCCGCCAGATCGTGACCGAACCCACGCACTCAGCAGGACACACCCTCGACGCCCTCTTCACAATTGGAAACTCAATCACCTTCAGCCACACCACCGAACTCCTGTGGACAGACCATTGATGCATCCACTTCACCTTCAGAACACCCCCACCATCCACAGACCCCAGCACCTGCTCCCACGAAGAAACTGGACCAAAATCACCGATGACCAGCTCACCTCCTCACTCGGCAACTCCACCCCAACCATCGCGGAAGACAACGAGCCCAACACCGCAGCCCGAACTCTGCACAGATGGATCTCCGACAGCGCCAACACCATAGCCCCCTCAAGAAGAAGAACAACACACACGCCAAGAAAGCCAGATGGTTTACCACTGAACTTCGAGAGTCTAGACGCACATGCCACCGCCTCAAAAAGGCCTGGAGAAACTGCAAATCTACAGAAGCCCACAACAACTTCAGAGCCGCTACCAACTCCCACCACCAACTCATCAGAAATACGAGAAAAACAGCGATCAAAGACAGAATCTCCACACATGCGCACAACAGCAAAGAGCTCTTCAGTATCATCAAGGAGTTCTCCCAACCCACCAGCGAGTCTACTGACATCCCTCCCTCACAAGACCTCTGCGACAAACTCAGCACCTTCTTCCACCACAAAATCAAGAACATTTACGACAACTTCGACGAAGACAGCCAACACACTGAACCCTCACCAACCACTCCCAACACCCTGAAGCCAACGATTGACAGCTGGACAGCCCTCACCACCGAAGACACACTGAAGATGATGAAATAAATCCACTCCGGGGCCCCATGGACGCCTGCCCCCACCACATCTTCAACAGAGCCGCCGACACCATCGCACCCATGCTTTGCCACACCATCAACCGCTCCCTAGCGATCGCCTCCTTCCCCGGTGACTGGAAGCACGCCGAGATCAACCCCCTCCTGAAGAAGCCCTCAGCGGACCCCACCGACCTAAAAAACTACAGACCCATCTCCCTGCTTCCGTTCCCAGCGAAAGTCATCGAGAAAGCCATCAACAGCCAACTCACCACCTTCATCGAAGAGCACAACATGCTCGATTCCTCCCAATCCGGCTTCAGAAAAAAACCACAGTACAGAAACCGCCCTCCTCGCCGCAACAGACGACATCCGCTCCCTCCTGGACAGAGGAGAAACAGTAGCCCTCATCCTCCTCGACCTCTCAGCGGCCTTCGACACAGTCTCTCACTGCACCCTAACACGCAGACTTCACGAAGCAAGGATCTGGGACATGGCCCTCGACTGGATCCACTCTTTCCTCTCCGGCAGAAAGCAGCAGGTCAGACTCCCTCCTTTCCTCTCGGACCCTACACCAACCACCTGCGAAGTCCCCCAGGGACATTCCCTCTGCCCCACGCTGTTCAACGTCTACATGGCCCGCTCGCCCCCATCGTCAGAACCCACGGACTCAACAGTGTTTTATACGCAGATGACACCCAACTCATTCTCTCCCTATACAACGAACCCAACACAGCCAAACACAACTTTCAAGAAGGCATGGAAGCAGTCGCCAAATGGATGAAAAGCAGCTGCCTACAACTCAACACTGACAAAACAGAAGTACTCATCATGGGCCCACACCCCAATGCCTGGAACGACACCTGGTTGCCCCCGGCCCTCAGAAGCCCGCCCACCTCCAGGGACCACGCACGCAACCTCGGAATCATCCTGGACTCCGAACTCAAAATGGACCGCTAGATCAACTCCGTTGCATCCTCCTGCTTCCACACCCTCCGCCTCCTATGTAAGACCTTCAAATGGATCCCCCTCGAGCACAGAAAGACCGTCACTCACGCCCTCGTCACCATCAGACTTGACTACGGCAACGCACTCTATGCTGGAATAAACAAAAACCTCACCCGCAAGCTACAAAACTTCCAGAACGCCGCCACAAGACTAGTCCTCAACCTGGCAAGACACTGCCACATCTCCCATCACCTGCGCACACTCCACTGGCTCCCCATCGAGGCTAGAATCACCTTCAACATTCTCACCCACGCACACAAAGCCCTCCACAAAACCGGACCAGCATACCTGAACAGCCGACTCGAATTCCATGCACCCCAAAGGACCCTATGATCAGCCCAGCTCTCCTATGCCGTGGTCCCCCGCGCCAGGAAGACCAGATCGGGAGGCCGCTCCTTCTCCTTCCTCGCGGCCAAAGCCTGGAACACTCTACCACTCCACTTCAGACAGATGACATCACTCCTCATCTTCACGAGAAACCTCAAAACATGGCTCTTCGATAGACCTCCTCCTTGATGGACTGGAACCTGCACCCTCCTCCCCCCAGCACCTTGAGACCCTTACGGGTGAGTAGTCGCACTCAACAAGCACATGATTGATTGACTGCACCCACCTGAACTAGTGCCCCTGCTCGTCTTTTTCTTACATTTTGCTCCCTGTGGGAAAATGGGTTTTGTTGCAGCAGTCTCCTCACATTTTGTCTGGTATATGATGTAACTTTGACCGAAGTGCACTAGGTCCCTGCTAACCATTTGCCCAGAGCCAGTGTTCTTTCCTCAAAACCTGATTCCCAAGTGACCAAGCCTTTAGCACCTCTGTAAGTTCCTAGTAAATGGTACCTCTGGTACCTAGGGCATAGGTACTATAGAGGTTCCTTAAGACATTCGTGCCACTGTAAAGGACTCTATTGACACAATAGGGCAACCCAATTGTCCACAAGAAATTGGGTAGAATAAAGTTTATGCACAAAATATTCCTTGAGGAATTATTTATATTAAAAATAGGTTTTCACAATTTTGGGATCCAGACAATGGAAGAAAGAATATTGTATTCAAGGATGTATTCAAATATAAATGTATTTTACTTCATTTATATTGTATTTCATTCATTATGCATGGCATCCACATTTTATGAACAGTATATACACAACATACACAGTATACAGACAGCAACACTGTCACTACCAGTACAATCCCATCCGATGCTACAATTTTGTCAGGGGATTGGTGGCAGTGTAAACACCCTTTTCACCTCAAATAATATGGTCAGCAAAAATAACAGCCCATATACTCCAGATTTCGAATACTCAAATCACACTATAGAAAGGTTTAAATCATGATATTCAAAGGAAATAAGGGTGTGTTGTTGACTTTTTGATCTTTCATGGCCACATGGATCCGCAAGACCATCCTCAGCACTCAGCGTTGCCCAGAGATGACTCCTGTAAATACTAACAAAACAAACTAATCAATACATCCTTCACCAAATTATATTGCCTTCTCACAAAAAACACCCCAACCATTGGCTGACATAGCAAACCGTGCACCAGTGCTAATACCACCATATTCAAATATAAAAAGGGGGGGAGGGCACCACAAGTGCCCATAGGTGTTAAACATCCAATAAACCTAGTACTCAAAACCCTAAATATTTCAAAACACTCTACTTTGCTTGCTTCTCACTAAGTTTCAGTGAGATTCCAAAGACTCTATTTATCCATTACTAAAAACAACAGGAAAAGAGGAAGCCTGTGGTCACTCAAAGCGATGCCAATAACGGACTACCATTGAAAGTGCTGAGAAAACTGAGGAGGTATAAATTCTCTGTCCTTACCCGATTGCAAGGAAAACATCTCTTCTAAAAAACATAAAAACAAATGGCCACATGTAACTTATTAGATATAAAATCATCAAAGAATCAATTAGAAATGAGTCTACAGCAACTGACAAAAAATGTGCCGTGTACCGCGGTTCCCCAGAGTGTTTACTTACTCAAAATACTTTTATCCAACAACGGCGTCCGACTACTCCATATGATCTGCACACGCTGTGCCTTTGCCTGCCTGACCTAAATCGATGACGCGAGCGCGCAGTAAGTCACGTGATGCGGCAGCTAAAACGACTCCACCATCTTGATATTAGAGCGAGTGTATATCAAATGCTCTATGGTAACCCCAAATTAACTATGTTCTGTCCAAAAATGCGAAAGTTCATTATATATTTTAAAAAATTACATATTATCTACCGCATACATCATAAAAGTGGCGGAGGACCATCTCGATCAAAATGAAACGAGATCAGAGATGGCGGCCATTTTAAAAGGGGGAACAAACGCATTGTAACCCATAATAGATCATAATTATAGAAAAATCGATTTTGAGCATCATGAACAATCAGACAGTGAGTGTTTCACAAGACCGCCAGGCATCCAACATATACGGTGATCAAAACATAAAGATTAAAATATGTACAAAACAAGAACCAATAAGACAATTATTGTCAAGAATGGTAAACATCTATGACATAGACATAGATGGTAGAGGGAAAACGAGGTACATAAAAGTATACGCCAAGTCATATAAAGACAACTTCACACCGCCACAATACAGTGAAGTTATAAAGTGGCTAGTGTCTGCCATTCAACATATAGATTGAGTCCTTTCTCCACAGTTTTGGCTGACCAAATCCACTTGTTCTCCTTCATTGTGAGCAGGCGATCAACTTCACGTCTACGTCTAGAGCATTTAACCACCTCTAGCACAAACCATTTCATTTCATGCGGAGCATGGGCCATACTCATATAATGTTCAACAAGGGGTGCAGTAGTTATTTTGCAACGTATGCGTGACTGATATTGAATTATAAATTTTTTTACTTCTTGTGTTGTTTTTCCTATGTAGTACAGTGAGCAAGGACTTTCAATGCAATAAATTACATTGTTTGAAAGACAATTCGAATGATATTTCAAAACCTCTGTTAGAAATGGGGGTCTCTAGTTGGCAAGGGCTTGCACCTCTGTCCAAGTAGGGACCCTTCTTCCTAGTCAGGATAAGGGAGTTACACTCCTAAAATAACCCCTGCTCACCCCCTTGGTAGCTTGGCACGAGCAGTCAGGCTTATCTTAGAGGCAGTGTGTAAAGCATTTGCACATAACCAACAGTAATACAGTGTAAGCACTACAAAAGGACACAACACCAGTTTAGAAAAATAGCCAATATTTTTATATACTCAAGACAAGACCAATTACGACAAAAATCCACAATACAGTACTTTAAAAATTATTATGTTGTAAGATAACTTCTTCTTTGCAGGAATATCCCAAAAACAAAGTTCGTACGAGTTGGTAGCTCCGTCCGAGTCTACCGCGATGCTGAAAACAACAGAGTCTAACAGTTCCAGCCGACCACGTCGATACGGGCCAGCAGAGTCGTGAACAGACTCGGTCACAGTACCTTTTCTCGTTGTGGCGGGCACGGAGTGTGCGAGCCGGTCGGCGTACGTCGCGGTTGCGGTGCAAGACGGAGCGATGCAAGGTGCGGTGTCCTCTCGATGCGGTGCAGGCAGCGGCTCGATGACAGTCGTGCAGACGGAGTCGGTGAGACCAAGGCGTGCGATGCAGGGTGAGACGATGCTCGATGCGGTGCTGACAGGTTGTGATGCAGGCGACCAAGCCAGAGTGCGGGAGCTGGCGTCGGACAGCGGTGCGAATCGGAGCGGTGCGTCGCAAAGCGTGCGAGCGGTGCCCCAACTGTGATGCGGTCACGATCGTTGAGCCAGTTGCAGTGACCGCGTCGGTCGGGTCCGGCTGGTACAGTGAAGCGATGCAATGCGAACTGCGGTGCCCACAGGTCACGATGCAAACAGCGGCTCGATGTTGACGGCGTCGGACGTCGTCGTCGGTGAGACCAGGGTTGCGGTGCGGAGCGGGGCGATGCGGTCTGCGGTGCAAACAGGACACCTGGCCAGCGATGGAGTCGGTTGACGGAGTCGGTTGCGGTTCCCTTCCTCTGTGGCAACGGAAACAGCGGTTCCAGAAGCGGTACCCAGAGGGTTGTGAAGTCTTTGCAGTCCCTGAGAATTCTTAACAGGAGGCCAGCTTGGTTTCAGGCCCTTGGAGATTCTCAGCACAAAGAGTAGAAAGTTCAGTCCAGTCCTTTCACTGCCCAAGACAGAAGCAGCAACTGCAGGCCAACCCAACAAGGCAATAACTCAGCAAAGGGGCAGTACTCCTCCTAGCAGCTCTCCAGCTCTTCTTCTTGGCAGGTTCCTTGATTCCAGCGAGATCTAAATTCATGGGGTCAGGGCCCCAATATTTATATCCCTAATTCCTTTGTTCTCTGAAGGCAGAGAGGCCTTTGCCTGGTCCAAACTAGTTCTGGTCAGTCCTGGAGCACTTTGTTGACAGGTCTCTGTCTTTCCTTTCAGGGTGCAGGGCAGGGACATCAGACACTCCGCAGGAGGTGGAGCCAGCATTGTGGAGGAAAGGCCCAGCCCTATTCAGGTCCCAGGTGTACTCCTCCCACCCATCTATATGTAGATCTGTCTATTCAGCCCTGGGCTGACTCACACTGCCTCCTGGAATCCCCCAGCCCCTGTCACTCGCAAACCCAGACAGGCAATACACAAACTGAGCAGAGGCAGCTGGATGGTTAGGCAAGAAAATGCCTACTTTCTAGAAGTGGCATTTTCAAACACAGAATGTTGAAACCAACTTCACTAAAAGATGTATTTTATCATTCTGAGTCCAGGCATACTAAACTCGAATTTCTACCGTGTTCCCTGGGTCAGTTAGGATTGTAAGATGTTATAATCCAACTGCCCATTCTGGCCTATGGGGAACAGGTAGCCCTTCAATAGTGAAAAACGAAATAGGCTGTAATTCACTACCAGGGCATGCCACGCACACCAGGGCATGCCTACCTTTACCTACAATGCACCCTGCCCACAGGGGTACGTTGGGCCTACCATAGGGGTGAGTAATATGTACAAAAGGGAAGGTTTAGGGACTGGCAAGTGGGCCAATCCCTAGTCGACATGGCAGTCACAGACTGCACACAGGCTCTGCGGTGGCAGGCCTGAGACACATTTTGCAGGCTGCTTTGGTGGGTGGCACAACCAGTGCTGCAAGCCCACCAGCAGCATTTGATTTACAGGCCCTGGCACACTCAGTGCACTTTACTAGGGACTGACACATAAATCAAATAGCCAAACATGGAAATACCAATCCATAACACATTTCTTACAGGAGCACTTGCACTTTACCACTGATCAGCAGTGCGTAAAGTGCGCAGAAACACTAAACCAGCACAAAACAGAGTCAAAACAGGGAGGTCAGAAAGCAAAAAACTCAGGGGAAACACGCCAAAAGATGCCAAGTCTAACACTTGTCCCCTCCAGCTGAAAGTAGGGAGAACTACCCAACCTCCTGTGAGTTCTCTTCACTAAGGCGTAAGAACCTGGACAGACCATCTGCATTGGCGTGTTCTGTACCAGGGCGGTGTTCCACCGTAAAGTCCATTCCCTGTAGGGAGATGGACCACCTCAACAGTTTTGGATTCTCACCCCTCATTTGCATCAACCATCTGAGGGGCATGTGGTCTGTCTGAACCCGGAAGTGAGTCCCAAACAGGTATGGTCTCAACTTTTTCAGTGCCCAGACACCAGTGAAAGCTTCCCTTTCTATGGCACTCCACCTGTGTTCCCTGGGGAGTAGTCTCCTGCTAAGGAAGACTACAGGCTGGTCTAGGCCCTCTTCATTTAGTTGTGAGAGCACCGCTCCCACACCATGCTCTGAAGCGTCAGTCTGCACGACGAATTCCTTGGAGAAGTCGGGTGCCTTGAGCACGGGCGCCGTGCACCTGGCAGCCTTCAGGGCATCAAAGGCCTTCTGGCAGGACTCAGTCCAGATCACCTTTCTGGGCTGCTTCCTGGAAGTCAGCTCTGTTAAGGGGGTCACAATGGTGCCATAGCCCTTAACAAATCTCCTGTAGTAGCCGGTGAGACCTAAAAAGGCTCTCACCTCTGTCTGGGTCTTGGGGGGCTCCCAAGCCAGAATGGTGTCAATCTTGGGTTGTAGGGGCGCCACCTGGCCGCTTCCTACCTGGTGTCCCAAGTATACCACAGAACCCTGCCCAATCTGGTACTTACTGGCCTTGATTGTGAGGCCTGCCTTCTGCAGAGCCCTCAACACTTCACCCAGGTGCTGCAAGTGTTCTTCCCAGCTGGAACTGAACACAGCAATGTCATCCAGGTAGGCGGCACTGAAATCCTCCAGTCCAACCAACACCTAGTTGACCAACCTCTGGAAGGTGGCAGGGGCATTCTTCAACCCAAAGGGCATCACACGGAACTGGTAATGACCTTCTGGGGTTGAGAATGCTGACCTCTCCTTGGCCCCATCAGTTAAGGCAATCTGCCAGTAACCAGACGTTAAATCAAACGTGCTGAGGAACTTGGCAGCTCCCAACCGATCAATGAGCTCATCAGCTCTGGGGATGGGGTGCGCGTCAGTCTTGGTGACGGCATTGAGCCCACGGTAGTCCACACAAAACCGCAGTTCTGGAGTGGCACCGGGTGCAGCAGCCTTTGGGACCAAAACCACTGGGCTGGACCAAGGACTGTTGGAGGGCTCGATCACCCCTAACGCCAACATCTTGGAGACCTCCTCCTTGATGCTGGCCCTGACCCGGTCAGTCAACCTGTAAATCTTGTGCTTCACAGGAGGGCTGTCACCGGTGTCCACGTCATGGGTACACCAGTGAGTAACACCTGGGGTCAGAGAGAACAGTGGGGCAAACTGTCCCAACAACTGGTGACAGTCGCTCTGCTGCTCAGGGGTCAGTGCAGGGGAGAGGATCACACCTTCCACTGACCCGTCGGGCTCCTTGGTGGACAGGAGGTCAGGGAGAGGTTCACTCTCCTCTTCCACCCCATCATCTGTCGCCAAGAGCATGCTCACTTCAGACCTCTCAAAGTGAGGCTTGAGGCGGTTCACGTGGAGGACCCTCAAAGGGTTCCTTGGAGACTGCAAATTCACCAGGTAGGTGACTTCACTTTTGCGCTCCACCCCCTCAAATGGCCCAGTCCACTTGTCCTGCAAGGCACAAGGTTCCACTGGGGCCATTACCCACACTTTCTGTCCAGGTTGAAATTCGACCAGAGTGGCATTCTGGTCATACCACTTCTTCATTTCTTCCTGGCTTGCTTCTAGGTTCGCCTGAGCGAGTTTTCTGAAGCGTGCAGTCTGGTTTCTGAAGGCCATCATGTAACTAAACACATCCTGGGGAGATTTCCTGGGTGCTGCCTCCCAGCCTTCCTTCACCAAAATGAGAGGTCCGCGCACAGGGTGGCCATAGAGAAGCTCAAAGGGGCTGAACCCTAGAGATTTCTGTGGCACCTCCCTGTATGCAAACAGCAGGCATGGTAAGAGGACGTCCCACTTACGCCTCATGGGTTCTGTTAGACCCTTGATCATGCCCTTTAAGGTCTGGTTGAATCTCTCCACCAGACCATTACCTTGGGGGTAGTAAGGAGTGGTGAACTTGTAGGTTACACCACATTTCTTCCACAGGGATGTCATATACTTCGATATGAAATTGGTCCCTCTGTCAGAAACCACCTCTCTGGGGAACCCCACATGGGAAAAGATCCCCATTAACGCCCGGCCCACCACGGGTGCCATCGTTGTCCTGAGAGGGATTGCTTCAGGGCACCGGGTGGCATGGTCCACCAAGACCAGGATGTACCTGTTGCCCATGGCTGTCTTGGGATCCAGTGGCCCCACAATTGCCATCCCTACCCTTTCAAAGGGTGTACCAACAACTGGAAAAGGTTGGAGAGGAGCTTTGCCCCTCCTCCCACTCTTACCACTTGCCTGGCAAGTTTGGCAAGACCTGCAGTGTCCATCTGACTGCCTTCTCATTTGGGGCCAGAAGAAGTGGGTGACAATCCTGTCAAAGGTCTTGTCCTGCCCCAAATGTCCTGCTAAAGGCACGTCATGAGCCAGACCCAGTAGGAAGGTCCTGAAGCGCTGGGGTACCACCAGCACACGGGCTGACCCAGGCTCAGCGACCCTAGGCTCGCTGTACAGGAGATCATTCTCCCAATAGATCAGGTGTGACCCGGACTGATTACCAGCTGCCTGGTCTGCAGCCTGCCGCCGCAGACCCTCTAGAGAAGGGCACTCTTTCTGCTCCTTGCAGAACTCCTCCCTGGTGGGACCCCCTTCTTGCTGCCAATGGGTCAGCTCAGAGAGGTCTCCCAGTTCAGCTACCTGCTCCCCTGTAGGCACCGGGACGTCCCCCTCAAGGTCCGCCTCCTCCCGGTCCGTGGGAACATCAGGGGCCGGTTTCCCGCGCCCCTGCCCTTTCTCTTGGCAGGGACTTGGGCCACTGTTTCAGGCTCCAAGTCCTCCTGATTACCCTTTCTGGCTGCCATTGACCGAGTGGACACGCATGCCCACTCTGGCAACCCAAGCATCTCCAAGTGAGACCTGAGCTCAACATCCTTCCACAAGGCCTGCTCCAGGTATTTTCCTAGCAGACAATCTACAGGCATAGTAGGGCTCACAACCACCCTCAAGGGACCTGAGACCCCCCCCATTCAAAGGGAACCTGCACCACCATACATTGGCGCTCTGAGTTGTCTACAGCAACTACTTGGTGGAATGCTCCTGGGACTACTTGCTTCTCAGACACCAGGTGACACCGGACTGAGGTCACACTGGCTCCAGTATCTCTGAGAACCTCTACCCTATTCCCATTAATGGTCACCCAGGTGCTGTATTTCTTTGTGTTAGGGGCACCTGGTTTCCTGGGACCATCTCACTGTCCCCTAGTGAGACAAGGGTAATTTCTGTGGGATCCCCACCCTCCAGTGGGCACCCCTCCTCCCCAAGCGCTACACTAGCCAACACCTTGGACTGTCCACCGGTGGGTGGCTGCGGCCCCTTCGGGCACTTGGGGTCCCCCTTCATGTGGCCTACCTGGTCACATGCATAACACTTGTGGGGGCCGGTCTCAGCAGGCTTCCCTGAAGAGACCACTGCTTTCTTACCTGGGGGCTGGGAACCTTTACCCTGGGTACTGTTTTGGGGCCCTTTAGAGAACTCCTGTGTTTTACCCTTGTCCCCCCACTTTTCTGCTGGGGACCCTGCCCACCTTTGGCTGAGTCTCCCCCAAACGCTTTCTTGTGGACCCTGGTACTCACCCAGCGGTCCTCCTCCATAGCAAGCTTCCTGGGGTCAGTTAGCTTACTATCCACTAGGTGCTGGCGCAGATCTGCAAAACATAGACTAGACAAGTGCTCCCATGCAATCAAGTTGTAGAGCCCCTGAAAATCTGTCACATTACTGCCCTTTACCCAGCCATCCAGAGACCTGCAAAACACATCCACACATTCCAACCAAGTGTTGGCATCAGACTTCTTACTGGACCTGAACTGATCCCTGTACTTTTCAGGAGTCAAACCATACTTTGTGAGAAGGGCATCCTTCATGTCAGCATAGGTGAGGCTATACCCCATACCCAAAGCTATAAGAGCATCCCTTGCTTCTTCAGGAAAAAGTGGCCACAATCCTGCTCCCCAATTCTCTTCAGGGACCCCATTCATGTGTATGGCCGCCTCATAACCCTGAAACCACCTTTGTATGTCATCCCCCTTCTTGAACTCCTTGCCTACATTCTTGGGAATGTGCACAATCCTGTCTGCCTTTCTGGACGAATTGCTGCCACCATCTGAGCCTGACTTACTCCTAAGTTCTAGCTCCTTTAAATCTTTCGCATGCTCCAAGAGCATCCTCTTCTCCTCCATGGCTAATCTTCTCTCCTCCCTCTCACTCTCCATCCTGACCTTCTGTAGCTCAAACTGCCTAGCTTCCCGCCTGTCCTCCAGCTCCTCTGGGGACAGACTGCTGCTACCTGACCTGGCGGGTTCCCCGCCCACCCAAAAGCACATCCACCCTGGGAGTAGGCTCTTCCACCTCCTCACTGAGGTTACCAGGCTGCCCAATGGCATGTCTGGCTGCTACCCAGGCCCTCAGCGCCTTCTGTAGCTCCTCCTTCCTTGTGAGGCCTTTAATTTGGACTTTCACGTTTTTACAAATCGCTCGTAGCTCCTTTACGGCGTAGGATTCCAACCTATCCTCCTCAAAGATAACTTCCAGAGATGCAACGGATGATGCAGTTGATTCAGGCATGATAAAAGTAGTGAGTTGAAATCTGGCAAGATCAAAAATAGGCCAAAAGAAAAAGAACCAGTATGTGGTACTTAATGGTCTGCGATATGGTAGTAGTGCACACCAATCACTGCAAGTCAAGTGCAAACACAAGTCCTATCCTCACCGCTGCCACCCAATGTTAGAAATGGGGGTCTCTAGTTGGCAAGGGCTTGCACCTCTGTCCAAGTAGGGACCCTTCTTCCTAGTCAGGTTAAGGGAGTTACACTCCTAAAATAACCCCTGCTCACCCCCTTGGTAGCTTGGCACGAGCAGTCAGGCTTATCTTAGAGGCAGTGTGTAAAGCATTTGCACATAACCAACAGTAATACAGTGTAAGCACTACAAAAGGACACCACACCAGTTTAGAAAAATAGCCAATATTTTTATAAACTCAAGACAAGACCAATTATGACAAAAATCCACAATACAGTACTTTAAAAATGATTATGTTGTAAGATAACTTCTTCTTTGCAGGAATATCACAAAAACAAAGTTTGTATGAGTCAGTAGCTCCGTCAGAGTCTACCGCGATGCTGAAAACAACAGAGTCTAACAGTTCCAGCCGACCGCGTCGATACGGGCCAGCAGAGTCGTGAACAGACTCGGTCACAGTACCTTTTCTCGTTGTGGCGGGCATGGAGCGTGCAGCCGGTCGGCGTACGTCGCGGTTGCGGTGCAAGACGGAGCGTGCAGGTGCGGTGTCCTCTCGATGCGGTGCAGGCAGCGGCTCGATGACAGTCGTGCAGACGGAGTCGGTGAGACCAAGGCGTGAGATGCAGGGGGAGACGATGCTCGATGCGGTGCTGACAGGTTGCGATGCAGGCGACCAAGCCGGAGTGCGGGAGCTGGCGTCGGACAGCAGTGCGAGTCGGAGCGGTGCGTCGAAGCGTACAAGCGGTGCCCCAACTGTGATGCGGTCACGATCGTTGAGCCAGTTGCAGCGACTGCGTCGGTCGGGTCCGGCTGGTACAGTGAAGCGATGCGAACTGCGGTGCCCACAGGTCACGATGCAAACAGTGGCTCGATGTTGACGGCGTTGGACGTCTTCGTCGGTGAGACCAGGGTTGCGGTGCGAAGCGGGGCGAACAGGACACCTGGCCAGCGATGGAGTCGGTTGACGGAGTCGGTTGCGGTTCACTTCCTCTGTGGCAACTAAAATAGCGGTTCCAGAAGTGGTACCCAGAGGGTTGTGAAGTCTTTGCAGTCCCTGAGACTTCTTAACAGGAGGCCAGCTCGGTTTCAGGCCCTTGGAGATTCTCAGCACAAAGAGTAGAAAGTTCAGTCCAGTCCTTTCACTGCCCAAGACAGAAGCAGCAACTGCAGGCCAACCCAACAAGGCAATAACTCAGCAAAGGGGCAGTACTCCTCCTAGCAGCTCTCCAGCTCTTCTTCTTGGCAGGTTCCTTGATTCCAGCGAGATCTAAATTCATGGGGTCAGGGCCCCAATATTTATATCCCTAATTCCTTTGTTCTCTGAAAGCAGAGAGGCCTTTGCCTGGTCCAAACCAGTTCTGGTCAGTCCTGGAGCACTTTGTTGACAAGTCTCCGTCTTTCCTTTCAGGGTGCAGGGCAGGGACATCAGACACACCGCAGGAGGTGAAGCCAGCATTGTGGAGGAAAGGCCCAGCCCTATTCAGGTCCCAGGTGTACTCCTCCCACCCATCTATATGTAGATCTGGCTATTCAGCCCTGGGCTGACTCACCCTGCCTCCTGGAATCCCCCAGCCCCTGTTACACGCAAACCCAGACAGGCAATACACAAACTGAACAGAGGCAGCTGGATGGTTAGGCAAGAAAATACCTACTTTCTAGAAGTGGTATTTTCAAACACAGAATGTTAAAACCAACTTCACTAAAAGATGTATTTTATCATTCTGAGTCCAGGCATACTAAACTCGAATTTCTACCGTGTTCCCTGGGTCAGTTGGGATTGTAAAATGTTATAATCCAACTGCCCATTCTGGCCTATGGGGAACAGGTAGCCCTTCAATAGTGAAAAACGAAATAGGCTGTAATTCACTACCAGGGCATGCCACGCACACCAGGGCATGCCCTACCTTTACCTACAATGCACCCTGCCCACAGGGGTACCTTGGGCCTACCATAGGGGTGACTAATATGTACAAAAGGGAAGGTTTAGGGACTGGCAAGTGGGTGCACTTGCCAAGTCGACATGACAGTCACAGACTGCACACAGGCTCTGCGGTGGCAGGCCTGAGACACATTTTGCAGGCTGCTTTGGTGGGTGGCACAACCAGTGCTGCAAGCCCACCAGCAGCATTTGATTTACTGGCCCTGGCACACTCAGTGCACGTTACTAGGGACTGACACATAAATCAAATAGCCAAACATGGAAATACCAATCCATAACACATTTCTTACAGGAGCACTTGCACTTTACCACTGATCAGCAGTGCGTAAAGTGCGCAGAAACACTAAACCAGCACAAAACAGAGTCAAAACCGGGAGGTCAGAAAGCAAAAAACTCAGGGGAAACACGCCAAAAGATGCCAAGTCTAACACCCACTCTTTATCATTGAGAATACATGTTTTTACTACTGCTTTAGTAGCACAAGCTGCACAATGGCCACAAGGATAATGACCCACCACAGGTGTTAGGCCCCAAAGATGTTGGTAATGAATTAGGTTCACACTCATTGTAAGCCCTGACTAGATGATCTCTTAGATTTTTCCATGTTTAAATGCAAATAATGGTTTGTCCCACTGTGTGTCAAATTTCTGTACCAGGTGCCAATTTTTTAATATGGTCTTTTTAATCCTATTGGATTCTGTTCCAAAAGTGGTCACACAAGTTATTCTTTATTGATCAGATCCTTGATGATCTTTTACTTTTAGTAAGGCATCACAATCGTAATACCACGCTTGTTTCAATGAGCGCTTCACAAGACGATAAGGATAACCCCTCATCACCAATTTGGACTGTAGGATTTTAGCCTCTTTGAAATAATCTTCCCTTTGGTACAATTGCCTTTAATCCTCAAAAACTGTCCAAAAGGGAGATTATCCCTCAGATTTTGTGGGTTGTTGCTTCTTGAATTTTAAAAGGTTGTTCCTAGCCGTAGATTTTGTATACAGGCTTACTGCCAACAATCCTGAATCATTCCAAATGTTTAGATCCCAAAAATGCATTGACTGATTATGATGGTCAACAGTGAATTGTAAGTTATCATCTTGTCTATTAAGCCACAGATGGAAATCCATAAATTCATCCACTGACCCGTGCCAAATCAAAAAACATAGTCAATGTATTGTAGATATTTTTTCCCATTATTTATGAAGGGATTATTGTTGTAAATAACTTTATTTTCAAAAGAGGCAACATACAGATTGGCTATGTCCACGGCACAAATTGCACCCATTGCTACCCCTTTGATCTGACTAAAGAACTCCCCATTGAAGATAAAGTAGTTCTGTTCAAGGGCAATTTTTGCACAGTTAACGATGAAATCAGTGGGTACCTGTCAAGTCTCCACTCACCTGAAATCCAGGATGTTCGATTTGAGAGATGAGACGCTTGTTCTCTATGCCCCCAAAAATCTACGCCTGTCAAACCGTAGGTATAACACAGCTTAACAAGAACAGATCTTCAGGGGAAGGGGAAAATGGGACAAAATAAAAAAGAACAGAAAGAAAACACTCTGCTGGATTCGGATCTTGACACGACTGTGGCGCTGATCGCGATACCTTAACCACTCTGTATACACAGCAATTCTTCTGGTACAATATCTATGTACAAACGATAAAGATCAATAAACATTCATTAACCTACTTAGTTGAATACATCCACTAGTATCCTGATTTACATTGTACATAAAGATTATACCTTTCACTTTAATTTGCTGCTCAACATTTAGCAGAGATAATGTCTCCCTTTATCATCAGATGCATCACGTGCTTAAAGTGACTTTCTTAAACACATGTGTATAATGCTGCTCTCTGTAGTGAAATAAAAGAACACCTTGTCACCTTTTCAGCATAACACACCAAGAACTGAAATTTAAATGTTCCATGAAACACTTACTAACAAAAACACCTTTTTCTTGTCTTCAAGAATATCATAAAATAAAAGTAATACAACACAAAATAAGTTTCAGCAGAAAATGTCCACTTATTCCTGAGTAGGAAATGAGTCTGTCTCTCTTTAATTTGAAAAGTCTTATTTGTCTCACTCTTGAAATATGAAGAAAATATAATTTAAGGAACCTTGGAGCATTTCTTCTGAGAGCGCTAAAGTCGTAAATTATCAGCCTTTGGAATAAAACAGAAAAGTACCTGTTTAATCGTTGACGCGCTTCCACTGCAAGCTTTGTTATTTAGAAATGCCTTACTTGACTGAGCGCTGCTTTTTCTTTCTTTGTTGCAGGCCGGAGTTATTTCCTAGACGGAACGAAGGAGGAAGTCGTGTAGTTATCCTGGAAACCACCAAGGACTGACTGGAACCGAAGAGGAGGAATACTGCCTGCGGCGCGGGAACTCGAAGGAAATCAGGTAAGTGGGGAGTCATGAAGACGAGCGCAAGCATGTCTCATTCTGCTTTCAAGCCTTTTATAGGCTTCAGGTGGGTGGGGCGGTTTAACAGAAATGCAAATTACCAACTGTAAAGCGGGTGTGGCAGGCACATGTTAACTGTCATTAGTCTTGCTGATCCATGGTTTCCTATGCAAATTGCCAACTGTGAAGCGGGTGTGGCAGGCACATGTTAACTGTCATTAGTTCTGCTGAATCAAATTGTTTCAAGCTAAATGGATTCAGATACCAAGAACTACTTAATGTTTATAACAGTTTTACAGCATACCATACCAGTTTATACAAGAAAAATAAAAGCATGAAAGTTCTCACTTCTGCAATTCCATAAAGCAAACCAGAATATAGCAAACCAGAAATAAAGACTGAGCATGCTACATATATTGGATCAATTCTAATACACAGTATGAGCATTAGCCCTGTTTATGGTGCAAATCCTAACAGTCGCCCCTCTCAAAGGACGCCCTACAGGGCGTGGTTTTTGTGGACATCGTAGATGGAACTGTCGAACCAATTTGGGGGCATGGACAAAGGAAGCTGGTTCCCATGAATTCTCTGCATCGGAATAACCTTTCCAGGCTATTAAATAATGGAGGCAACCTTGAATTCTTTTTACATCAAGAATACGTCTAACTTCATATTCTAGATGTCCGTCAATGGGAATGGGTGGAGTTGGGGGTTCTTTTCTAGTTTCAGGATTGTACATTTTCAACAGAGAGACATGAAAGGTGGGGTGTACAGGGTATTCAGGGGGTAAATCCAATTGAACTGTAACAGGTTTTATGAGTTTTTATTGAGAATGGTCCAATATAACGTGGCTGTAATTTTCTTGGGCCTACAATATTAAGGTTCTTAGTTGATAACCAGACCTTATCTCCAATGTTGTAACATGGAGTGGAATTTCTGTGTTTATCTGCTTGTTTTTTCATTAAAGTCTTATAGTTATTTAAATATGTTTTGGCTTTTTCTTGAATGTCCAGTAAATTTTCGAAACGATCAGTGACTGCAGGTATAAGGGAAAACTCTACAGAAGTTGGCAAGGCCTTGGGATTATATCCATTTAAGAAGTAAAACGGGGTACAATGTGTTGCAGAATGAACACTGTTGTTATAAATGAACTCCGCTAATGGCAAGGCCTTGTCCCATTCACTAGTAATGTCAGTCATTAGGCAACGTAAGGTCTGAAGTAGTGTCTGATTTGCCCTTTCCGTTTGCCCATCCGTTTCTGGATGGAAGGCTGTAGATAGGGCTATTTCCATTTTTAGGTTTTTACAGAGTTCTTTCCAAAACCTAGACGTGAACTGACTGCCACGATCGGAAATAATCTTAGATGGCAGGCATGCAAACGGACAATATTAGTCATAAAAACGTTACTAAATTCTACTGCAGTTGGTATTTTATGCAATGTAATGAAATGTGCCATTTTTGACAAATAATCTACAACCACAAGGATGGTGGTGTACCCATTGGCTACTGGTAAATTAGTAATAAAATCGAAACTGATAGAATGCCACAGGCTTGGGGAGTAGATAAAGGTTGTAATAATCCTGCTGGTGCTTTATGTAAAGATTTATTTCTGGCACAAATGGGACAAGATGCTATGTAGCTTTGAACATCTTTAGACAAGGAGGACCACCAACATTGTTTCTTACAGTTATCTAAGGTCTTTTGATATCCGGGATGACCTGCTTAGGCTGAATCATGATTCCATGTTAACACTTTATTTTGCAATTCGGTAGTGGGTACGAATAAAAGACTATCATGGTAGAATAACCTGTCCTGAATTGTGTTTTTTGGATTTGCTAACCATTCCTGTATATTTAACTTAATGTGTTCTTCTCGTATCAAAGTCATGAAACTTTGTTGTACAATAGGTGCTACAATTTTGTGAGGAGGAATAATAGGAGGGCTTTCCATCTCTTTCCTTAAGTCATCTGTATGTCCATAACGTGACAGAATATCTGATTGGATTTGTTTTGAGCCTGGCCTGTAAGTAATGACAAAGTCAAATGTGCTAAAGAAATTTAACCATTGCATTTGACGAGGTGTAAGTGCCTTAACAGAACTGAAGAATTGCAAATTCTTGTGATCGCTAAAAATGGTCACAGGATATCGAGTACCCATTAAATGATGTCGCCACTCTGTAAATACTAGTTTAATTGCTAGTAGCTCTCTCTCAGCAACCGTATAGTTCTGCTCAGGAGGAAGTCGTTTTTTGGAGTAGAACGCTACAGGATGTAATTGCCCATCCTGTGAGTCCCTCTGGGAGAGAACTCCTCCCACTGCAACCTGTGACGCATCCGCCTCCACAAAGAAGGGCATCTCAGGATCAGGATGTCTCAGTAACGGTGCTGAAGTAAATTTTTCTTTTAATCTGGTGAAAGCTTGAGCTGCCTTGTCTGTCCAAGAAAAAGCCTGTCCTTTTTGCAACAGTTTAGTGATAGGCACAACAGTTTCTGCAAACTGAGGGATAAAACACCTATAAAAATTGGCGAATCCCAACACTTTTGTACTTCCTTAACAGACGTCGGTTCTGGCCAATCCAATATGGCACTCACTTTCTTTGGATCCATCATTATGCCAGCTGGTGACAAACAATACCCTAAAAATTCTACAGTATCAGTATTAAATATGCACTTCTCCAATTTCCCAAAGAGGTGGTTTTCTTGTAATTTTATCAACACCACCTTTACGTGCTGCACATGTTCTTCTGTTTTTTTTTAATAAATGAGAATGTCATCTATGTACACTATTACACAGATGTCAAGAAACTCGCTTAGGAGCTCATTAATAAAATATTGAAAGGCCGCAGGGGCATTACACAGACCAAAGGGCATGACAGTGTATTCGAATAAACCAAACTTGGTTCTAAATGCTGTTTTCCACTCATCATGCTCTTTGACCCGTATAAGATGATAAGCCCCTCGAAGGTCCAATTTAGTGTACACAGTGGAATGACGCAGCTGGTCAAGTAAGACTGGGATCAATGGTAACGGATACTTATTTTTAATAGTGGCTTTATTCAACCCACGATAGTCAATGCACGCTCTTAAGCCACCATCCTGTTTTGGATGAAAAATAGTGGGGAAGAGACAGGGGACGTAGAATGTCGTATAAAGCCTAAGGCCAATAGATCATCCAAATAACTTCGCAGGTATTGTGTTTTTTCCTCTGAAAGAGCGTACATTCTACTACTGGGATGCGGAGCTCCTGGGATTAAATCTATACGACAATCATATGATCTATGTGGGGGCAGAGTAGTAGCTTTTACAGGGTCAAAAACGTCTTTAAACTCCTGATATTCCTTAGGTATAGTAGGAGAAGGTGTTGTGGTGGTGGCGCAATGTAACACCGTCATGGAGTCAATGTGTGCTTCCTGGTAACAATGTGACCGGCAATGTAAAGAGTCTAAAGTCACTGTTCTTAAATCCCAATTAATTTTTGGGTTGTGCACCATCAACCATGGTACACCTAAAATAGGTTAAAAGGTGGGTGTGTCTATGAGGTCAAAGCTTATTACTTCTGTGTGACCATTTTGACAGACCATAGTGATGGGACAAGTCTGATTGGTTATTAATCCAGATGACAATGCAGAACCGTCAACAGCACAAACTGGTTCTGGTTGTGCCTTAGATACTGAGGGAATATGCAATTTATGTGCTAATCGGATATCTAGGAAGTTTTCTGTCGCTCCAGAGTCTAAAAAAACTGAAACTGAATATCTGATTTGTGTACTTAGAATCAATGTCACCTGAATGATGAAATGTCTGGGTATACGAGCTACTGTGTTGGCTAAATGTTGGGAGATCTGTGAAACTGTGTCTCTCGTCAAGGCGACCTCCGTTCCTGACGAGCTCTTTAGTTTTCCTGCTCTGTATTAATGGAAGCTGTGGCATTAACCTTTTTAGGTACTTTTGTTTTAAAAGAACAATCTCTGGCAAAATGTCCAGACAGACCACAATATAAGCATAGATTTAATTTACGCCTCTTATCCTTTTCTTCTGCAGATAATGGTCCCTTGATCCCTCCTATCTGCATCAGTTCTGGTAATTTGGTTTCAGCATCTTTCTTGTCATTCTTAACCACAATTAATCTAGTATCTATTCTAGATCTTTCCCCTTTTCGTTCTCCAAGGCGATGATCTAGTTTTACCACTAAATCTACAAAGTCTGAGTAATCTTCTGGTAACTCAACAATATGTGCAAGAGCGTCTTTCAAGTCATCCCACAATTCCCTATAGAACAGGGAAGTGCGTTTTTCCTCTGGCCATTGGGTCTCCGTCAGCAACCTGTTAAAGGTGGTTAAATAACTCAACAGGTCCTTACTTCCTTGTTTTAAATTCAACAACTCATTATCGCTAGCCTGAACATATGTGTGCTTAGCGAACAGTTTGGTCATGGTGGCTTTAAACAACTGCCAATTATACAAGATGGGGTCATTCCTATCTATGTATGGGATAGACCAATTAGCTGCTGTGCCCCCCAAATAAGACAGCGCAAAAGCCACTCTGGATGCATCAGTAGGGAAAGCTTGTGGCTTACAAATAAAATGCAGTTGACACTGACTAATAAAGACATTAAACTTAGCACTATCACCAAAGAAACGTTCCGGTGCAGCCAAAGGTACAACATTAGGAACCTGTTAGAAGCCGGAGTTCCAGCGCGCCCCGTTGATGTCAATTGCGCGACCCGGATCCCCCCGCTCCCATGTTAGGCCAAGAAAGGACACTGTCCGAGACAGCCCTGCTCATCCCCTTAGTAGTTTGACACGAGCAGCCAGGCTTATCTCCAAGGCACGACTGTTCAGTATGTGCAACCACGCCCACAGCAATCCCAATGATGTCACCACAAATGGACTCCACATGAGTTTGTATAAAACGAGTATACTTTATATAGACAGATATACGAAATGACCACACAATACAACTTCTACACACATACAATGGGTAATATTGTTTCCGGTGGATTGGGCGGTTCCAATCCCCAACCACCGCTTCTAACCAACAGTTACACTGACTTTTAACCGTTCTCAACAGGTTAGGTACGTCGTATCACTAGAATCACGCACGTTGCAAAATACAAGAAATACTTCACTACTTAACGATGGGTTCCTGTACAGTGCCACAGTGAAACAATCATGGCGTAGCGTCACGATCATGTACTGAGTCAACACAAGATAATGCAACTCGGTTCGCTACCAGCATGCCCTGTTCAAGGAAGAAATACAGCAATGCGTCACGCTGCAATTACGTACAGTGCGATAGGAAGACAATGCAATGCATATCGCCACCAGCATGCCCTGTGCAAGGAAGGAATAATGTAATGCGTCACAGTGCAATTCAGTACAGTGCAGCAAACAAACAATGCAGTGCACTACGCTAGGATCTTGTTATCCTGCAAGAGAAACATAACTTAGTGCGTAGCGCGCTAACCCCTGAGTTCGTTAAGCACCACTAGTGTCATATGTTGTCCAATAGTTCGATAGTTCGTTAGCAGCAAATATGCAAAGTGTTATACGACTGTTTTTAGAAGTTATGCGACCGGTTGCCCCCAACACGGATCAACGATGACACCCAAGTTCCACTCCGGGCCCTGGCCCCTGTACTACCCCATCCGGGACCAGTACTGGCCGAGATCTGGGCCGAATCACCAGGCGCACACAACTGCCAGCAGCGAGAGGCCGAGAGAGTGTCCCTCCGGGCCCACACCCTGCCCCAGGCGATAATCCACTTTACCTGGGGGGGGCGCGACCCCACTCTCCTCTCCTGCAGCAGCGGATTGGCCTCACTCCAGAACCTTGTCACCACGGGCAAGGGGTACTCGAGCCGGTCGTTCAGCTCCTACGGGGCTGCCGGTCCGGGCCGCCAATGATCAGCACAAACTCCTTCCACGAAGCCTTCCACACAACACTGGTGCCACCCCACGTTGCCTTCGAGGGCCCGATCACTTGGCCCTCTTCTCCAGCGCTGTTAGAACTTCTTCGCTCCCAGGTGCTCACCGCTCCCCGGTACTCCCCACCAGCACCTCCGGTGGCACCTTCGACACGCAACCCCGGCGCGTCCGAGACTCGCTCCTTCTCCAGCCTCCGATGACCAGGTGCACCTCACTACACCTCGGCTGGCATCTTGACACGCACCCTGCGCGTTCGAATCTCGCTCTGTCTCCGGGTGCACACAATCTTCAGGCACTCTCCTCTAGTGCCGCAACTGCACCCCCACATGCACCCTGCGTGTTGGAGACCCACCTCGTTTCTTGGTGCACACGATGACCCAGGCGCTCTCCACTAACACCCTGGTCGCACCACGACACGCGCACTGCGTGTCTGAGTCTCACCTCTCCTCCCGGTGTACACGAGGTACCAGGTGCTCTCCACTAACGCCCTGGCTGCACCACAACATGCCGACCCGCATGTCGGAGACTCACTCCTCCTTAGTGCCCACGATGTCCCGGCACTCTTCACTAGTGCATGGACTGCACTGCGACACGCACCCAGCGCGTCCCGAATCTCGGCTCTCTTCCACGATGCCCACAATCCACAGGCGCTCCAACACCTGTAGCCGCACCAAGACACGCACCCTGCGCGTCAGAGTCTTGATTCGCTCCAGGTGCCCACGATCACCTTAGGCACCATTTCGAAGATCTCAGGCTGCCACGACACGGTCCCACCACCGCGCCACTTGAGACTTCCTGGAAACTTTTATGTTCCTGTGTTTCGGAACAGGGAGCCAGCTCACCTCAGGCCCTTGGGGTTCAGGACGCATCACACAGCAAAGTCCTGCTCAGGAATAAGGGGGGACACAACCCACTGCAGCGCCCCTTCAGTCTCTCCTCAGTCAAGAGCTACAAACTGCCCACAAGCCCCAGATCACAAAGCAAGGGTCAAGTGTCTCCCGCAGCCTATTCAGCAACTCTTCCTGAGGCAGAGGTTTTCTTCCCGATCGCGGACTGGTCAAAGCCGCCAGAGACTCGACCAGGCCACGGCGTCTTCAAAGCGCTCCCAGCACTTCTCTGAAAGATACCGAGACCGTTCTCAACGACATCATCAACATAACCAAAGTCTTGGGGTTACAGCTCTTTCAGTTATACCCCTTGTTGTCTTTAAAGTTTCCTTGTGCTCAGGGGTCCCTGACCCCTCCTTAAATCAGTCTTGCGTATCTCCCCCCCAGTGTCACCGTCCTCCCTTTGATACTGGGGGCCTGGATCTTTAATCACTCAGAGGTAGATGGGTCTATTGGTTTATGGCTCTGACCCAGGCCTCTTCACTTTGCAGAGCCTCTCCTGCTCCCCGCTCCAGGTGCAGGGCAGCCTGGCGCCGTCTCCACCCCTCCCCGGGGGTATGATCTCCCTCAGCCTTTCTCACCTCTCCCAGATCCAGGTAGGCAATTCACACTCTGCTGAGACACACAAAAAGGTCTAAAGCACAAACTCTGCCACTTTCTCAAACAGCGGTTTCTGGACACACAGCAACAAAACCATCTACCCAAAAAGATGCGTTATGACGCTGTGAGTTCAGACATACCAAACTTCACTGTTCCATTTCCAGTTCCTGGGAAACTAGGCTAACAATACTACACCCAGCCTCCCCCATTCTGTCCTATGGGCAGGATGGCCTTTCACCAGGGAAAATGAAATGGAGTATTTTCCACTGTCAGGGCCTAGCACCCACACTGGCACCGGTCCTGCCTTTTACCTACACCGCACCATGCCTAAGGGTTACCCAGGACGTCCTACAGGGGTGCCCCATGTGTATGCAAAAGGGAAAGTCGGGCCTGACAAGTGGTAGGACTTGTCAGGACAACATGCTAATTTAGCATAATGCGCGCAGGCCCTCCACTGAAGACCTGCGCGTCCGAATCTCGCTCCGTCTCCGGGTGCACACAATCTTCAGGCACTCTCTTCTAGTGCCGCAACTGCACACCCACACACACCCTGCGTGTTGGAGACCCACCTCGTTTCTTTGTGCACACGATGACCCAGGCGCTCTCCACTAACGCCCTGGTCGCACCACGACACCGCACTGCGCGTCTTGAGTCTCACCTCTCCTCCTGGTGCACACGAGGTACCAGGCGCTCTCCACTAACGCAACTGCTTCACCACCACACGCCGACCCGCGGTCGGAGACTCACTCCTCCTTAGTGCTCACGATGTTCCGGCACTCTTCACTAGTGCCTGGACTGCACTGCGACACGTACCCAGCGCATCCCGAATCTCGGCTCTCTTCCACGATGCCCACAATCCGCAGGAGCTCCAACACCTGTAGCCGCACCAAGACATGCACCCAGCGCGTCAGAGTCTTGATTCGCTCCAGGTGCCCATGATCACCTTAGGCACCCCTTCGGAGGTCTCAGGCTGCCACGACACGGTCCCAGCACCGCGCCACTTGAGACTTCCTGGAAACTTTTATGTTCCTGTGTTTCCGAACAGGGAGCCAGCTCACCTCGGGCCCTTGGGGTTCAGGACGCAGCACACAGCAAAGTGCTGCTCAGGAAGAAGGGGGGACACGACCCACTGCAGCGCCCCTTCAGTGTCTCCTCGGTCAAGAGCTACAAACTGCCCACAAGCCCCAGATCACGAACCAAGGGTCAAGTGTCTCCCGCAGCCTATTCAGCAACTATTCCTGAGGCAGAGGTTTTCTTCCCGATCGCGGACTGGTCAAAGCCGCCAGAGACTCGACCAGCCCACGGCATCTTCAAAGCGCTCCCAGCACTTCTCTGAAAGATACCGAGACCGTTCTCGATGACATCATCAACATAACCAAAGTCTTGGGGTTACAGCTCTTTCAATTATACCCCTCGTTGTCTTTGAAGTTTCCTTGTGCTCAGGGGTCCCTGACCCCTCCTTAAATCAGTCTTGCGTATCTCCCCCCAGTGTCACCGTCCTCCCTTTGATACTGGGGGCCTGGATCTTTAATCACTCAGAGGGAGATGGGTCTATTGGTTTATGGCTCTGACCCAGGCCTCTTCACTTCGCAGAGCCTCTCCTGCTCCCCGCTCCAGGTGCAGGGCAGCCTGGCGCCGTCTCCACACCTCCCCGGGGGCATGACCTCCCTCAGCCTTTCTCACCTCTCCCAGATCCAGGCAGGCAATTCACACTCTGCTGAGACACACAAAAAGGTCTAAAGCACAAACTCGGCCATTTTCTCAAACAGCGGTTTCTGGACACACAGCGACAAAACCATCTACCCAAAAAGATGCGTTATGATGCTGTGAGTTCAGACATACCAAACTTCACTGTTCCATTTCCAGTTCCTGGGAAACTAGGCTAACAATACTACACCCAGCCTCCCCCATTCTGTCCTATGGCAAGGATGGCCTTTCACCAGGGAAAATGAAATGGAGTATTTTCTACTGTCAGGGCACCGGTCCTGCCTTTTACCTACACCGCACCCTGCCCAGGGGTTACCCAGAACATCCTACAGGGGTGCCCCATGTGTATGCAAAAGGGAAAGTCGGGCCTGACAAGTGGCAGCACTTGTCAGGACAACATGCTAATTTAGCATAATGCGCGCAGGCCCTCCACTGAAGACATATGTTCCCTCTCTGCGCATTTTTTTAGTACTAGCCCTGGCACACACAGTGCACATCACTTAGGGCTCTGGCTAGTAAGGCAAACATACCAACCAGAGACAACCAATCACCACTACAATTTATACAGGGAACATCTGTACTTGCACACTGATTAGCAGTGGCAAGTACCTACAGCATCTAACTTCACAACTGGAAGGGGAAAATGGGACAAAATAAAAAAGAACAGAAGGGGAAAATGGGATAAAATAAAAAAGAACAGAAAGAAAACACTCTGCTGGATTCGGATCGTGGCACGACTGTGGCGCGGATCGCGATACCTTAACCACTCTGTAAACACAGCAATTCTTCTGGGACAATATCTATGTACAAATGATAAAGATCAATAAACATTCATTAACCTACTTAGTTGAATACATCCACTAGTATCCTGATTTACATTGTACATAAAGATTATACCTTTCACTTTAATTTGCTGCTCAACATTAGGAGAGATAATGTCTCCCTTTTATCATCAGATCCATCACGTGCTTAAAGTGACGTTCTTAAACATATGTGTATAATGCTGCTCTCTGTAGTGAAATAAAAGAACACCTTGTCACCTTTTCAGCATAACACACCAATAACTGAAATTTAAATGTTCCATGAAACACTTACTAACAAAAACACCTTTTTCTTGTCTTCAAGAATATCATAAAATAAAAGTAATACAACACAAAATAAGTTTCTGCAGAAAATGTCCACTTATTCCTGAGTAGGAAATGAGTCTGTCTCTCTTTAATTTGAAAAGTCTTATTTGTCTCACTCTTGAAATACGAAGAAACTATAATTTAAGGAACCTTGGAGCATTTCTTCTGAGCGCGCTAAAGTCGTAAACTATCAGCCTTTGGAATAAAACAGAAAAGTACCTGTTTAATCGTTGACGCGCTTCCACTGCAAGCTTTGCTATTTAGAAATGCCTTACTTGACTGAGCGCTGCTTTTTCTTTCTTTGTTGCAGGCCGGAGTTATTTCCTAGACGGAACGAAGGAGGAAGTCGTGGAGTTATCCTGGAAACCACCAAGGACTGACTGGAACCGAAGAGGAGGAATACTGCCTGCGGCGCTGGAACTCGAAGGAAATCAGGTAAGTGGGGAATCATGAAGACGAGCGCAAGCATGTCTCATTCTGCTTTCAAGCCTTTTATAGGCTTCAGGTGGGTGGGGTGGTTTAACAGAAATGCAAATTGCCAACTGTAAAGCGGGTGTGGCAGGCACATGTTAACTGTCAATAGTCCTGCTGATCCATGCTTTCCTATGCAAATTGCCAACTGTAAAGCGGGTGTGGCAGGCACATGTTAACTGTCATTAGTTCTGCTTAATCAAATTGTTTCAAGCTAAATGGATTCAGATACCAAGAACTACTTAATGTTTATAACAGTATTACAGCATACCATACCAGTTTATACAAGAAAAATAAAAGCATGAAAGTTCACACTTGTGCAGTTCCATAAAGCAAACCAAAATATAGCAAACCAGAAATAAAGACTGAGCATGCTACATATATTGGGTCAATTCTAATACACAGTATGATGATTAGCCATGTTTATGGCGCAAATCCTAACAGTACCTTAGATGGTCGAGTTCTCATTTTTAAGGTTATGCTTCATCTTGGGGAATACTCGTATAAAGACTTTCGATGTCCACAGTTACAAGGATATCTGTTTGGGCATCAAATTCCATACTCTCTGTTTGTGTAATCACATCAAAGCTATCTCTGGTATATGATTTAGTGAGGGAAAAAAGGGTTTAATAAAGAAGTCTACATACTCTGCCAGGGGTTGTAGAATAGACTGGCATCCTGCAACTATAGGTCTACCTG
Organism: Calotriton arnoldi; assembly: GCA_963921515.1. Classification (NCBI taxonomy): domain Eukaryota; kingdom Metazoa; phylum Chordata; class Amphibia; order Caudata; family Salamandridae; genus Calotriton; species Calotriton arnoldi. The sequence continues at coordinate 1,563,036 of CAWUFW010002500.1, read as the reverse complement.
GAGGATGTTTATCATCTTTATGAATTTTTGGTATTGTATAAAACGCTGGAATGGAAAAGTCTTTTTTACTGAGATAGTCAAACTCGTTTCGGGTAAGCCATAGGCCATCTCGACCCAAGATAGATCAGCAATTTCTTTTCTAATCATTCCTGTAGGGTCTTTGGATAGTCTCAAATAATGCGTAGGGTTATGCAGTTGCCTCAACACTTCAGTTTTATGTTGCACAATGATACTTCCCCCCTTATCAGCGGGTTTGATTATAATATCCTTGCAATTTGCTAAGGAGATCATGTTGTGCTTTAGAGAAATTGAACTTCACATATTTACGTTCTTGAAATATCTGTTCAACCTCAGTTAAGATCACATTTTCAAATGTTAATAATTATTTAGCCATTAAGCTGGAAAACAGGTGGAAGGACAATGTAGACCAGTAGTATCTCTAGTGACATTAATTGGACTTTTTGCAAAAAAGTATTTCAATCATAATGTTCTAAAGAATTTATATGTATACGTATGCAAGGGCCCTTGTTTGAAAAAGTGGCTATAGTGTCTTTTGTCTTGTATATGTCTGCATATAGATTGTTATGTGTTGTTTTGGTTGCGATAGGATTTGTGAGTATTTTTTTATTTGACCTTGCTTAAAGTTAGTCTCAATGTCTGAACAAGAAACTTTAACATACACTGATGATTACATTGGTAAGATAGCGAGTGGATCATCATTATTAGGACAACACTATAAAACAACCACTGGCAATACACAACAAGATTCGGTTAGAGGAAATTTAGAAAGGTTACATAAAAAGCTTATAAGGGCTGAATTACATGCAAAGTTTTTGACAGATGGTCTTAATGCAAATTTAATCCTTATATGTCTGCAGGTGCGTAATATCCCAATTATCTTCATTGAAGATGAGGATTTCAAAACAGGATTTAATTTTGTCTCCAATAAGTGTTCACGTAGTTGGATGGTCCTAAGTATTGAAAGTGCTTTCAAACATATTGAGAAATTAAAACAAGAGATTGCACAATTAGAAAAGAAGTTGTTAGAAGGTCAAACAAGTACCGATACAAAATAATTTTTGAAGAACTTAGAGGCAACAGTAGCTGAATTTCAAAGAACAAGTATTCTAAAGAAAACAGACAAACTTCAAAAAGACATAAAAATGTATAGTAGGGAACGTACTTATCCTTACTTAAGAAAAGATTTCTATCAACGGGGTCAGAATCACACGGGAGGCTCAGAGGGTGATCATCGAATTTTGGCTTTGGCTTTGGGTCAGGTCCGGTAACCCCACACCAGCCGTTTTTTACAACGTGGCTTACCACCGCAGAGAGGACGTGTTCGGAACACGAGGAGAGGATGGTCCAGGAACCAATACACGCCAGGGTTCAGACAGACCCAGAACCAATACTACGAATGGTAGCTTCAGACTCAGATTATAGTAATGAGAATATGGAAATTGTTACAATTTTCAATCACATGAACTTAGTTCAAAGGAAATCAAAGTGCTGAGTAATGGTCTGTCTTTTATACCGACATGTAGAAATGATCCATTCATGACACAGATAGAATTCTTTAGAACATTACGACTGAAATACTTTTTTGCAAAAAGTCCAACTAATGTCAATAGAGATACTATCGGTCTACATTGTTCTTCCACTTATTTATCAGCTACCAACTTAATGCCTAAAGAATTATTAATGCCTGAAAATGTGTTCTTAACTGAGGTTGAATAGATATTTCAAGAGCGTAAATTTGTGAAGTTTAATTTGTCTAAGGCTCAACATGATACTTTGATCTCCTTAGCAAATTGCAAGGATAATATATCAAACCCGCTGATAAGGGGGGAAGTATCATTGTGCAAAATAAAACTGACTATGACACTGAAATGTTGAGGCAACTGCATAACCCTATGCATTATTTGAGACTACCCAAAGACCCTACAGGAATGATTAGAAAAGAAATTGCTGATCTCACTATCTTGGGTCGAGATGGCCTATGGCTTAGCCATAAAGAATTTGACTATCTCAATAAAAAAGACTTCTCTAGTCCGGCGTTTTATACACTACCAAAAATTCATAAAGATGATAAACATCCTCCAGGTAGACCTATAGTTGCAGGATGCCAGTCTATTCTACAACCCCTGGCAGAGTATGTAGACGTCTTTATTAAACCCTTTGTTCCTCTCACTAAACCATTTAACAGAGATAGCTTGGCTGTGATTACACAAATAGAGGGTATGGAATTTGATGCCCAAACAGATATCCTTGTAACTATGGACATCGAAAGTCTTTATACGAGTATTCCCCAAGATGAACCATTATAAGTAATTGAACATACCTTAAAAATGAGATCTCGACCACATAAGTGTGAGAGGCTGGCCCGGTATATGTTGTCCACTAATGTAAGTGGGCACCTTGCACCAGTCCAGACAATCCCTATGGTGATTTAAGAGGTCTCAGACAACCTTAGAAAGCTATCCAAGTAGTAGCTGTGGAGAGCAGCCTTCAGGCTTAGTCTTGAAGGAGTGTAAAGCACTTTTTTTTACCAGAATGCAATCTTATAGTATAGATTAAATGAAAAAGAACCACACAAAGTATTTATAAAAATATGTATTTATTATATAACACTATCTAGTATGTAACAGTATCTCCTACACGGAGATAGACACAATGCACACAATACTTAAGCAAAGAAATCACAGTAAATAGCACTAATAAACGGTGGGTCCCAGGGGGGGACTAAACCATATACTTAGAAAGTGATATAAGAACCACGACTCGAGTCAGGACAATGTCGAGAGGACGTAGAATTGCTGGCAACCCACAGAACCACCCACGGAGATTGTGTGCAGTGTGTGAACACGACCTCGTGCTCCGTACAAGTCTATGTGCAAGTCGGGGTTGGATTTTTAAAGATTGGGGACCCTTCCCAGTGGACTCTGAAGAAACCCTGTGACAGACAAAAGGTTGGAGAGCCACCCCACCCTTGGATACCGTGGTACCCAAGTTACCTATCCCAGGGGAGCAGGGTGCTTAGGTGTGAAGTGGCGTTGGAAACCGCCGTCAAACCCAATGGAGGACTTCAGAAAAGTGCCACTGCTGGAAGAGGAGAAAGTGTCCGGAGGAATACAAACGTGGATTCTTGAAGAGGAGTATCTGAAAGCAGAGGGGACAGAGTCTATGTCACACGGGAGTGACCAGGAGACTTGGAAGAGGGATGCCCTCTGATGCCGGTTGCTTCAGGAAAGATGACGGTGACCTTGACTCTGCAGCTGCGAGGACCAGGCGACAATGAGGATGACCAGGACCCGGATACAAGCTGTCCCACAAAGGATGTCGAGTTCTGAGGGGTCGGTGTCCGGCGGAAGCACCAACAAGCCTTGGCAAATGCACCCCATGCAGGAAGTCAAGAAGGTGCATGGTTGGGACCAGCAAGGTCCAGGAGACTCACCACAAGCAGGGGAGTTAGGGCAGGTCCCGAGCAATCAGGGGAGCCCAAGGAAAACAAAGGTGAGCCTCAAATGGACCCACAGGCCAAAGGCACAGGAGTCGCTAGAGGACCACAAGCAGCTCACCAAAAGATGCAGGCCACGATGCACATGATGCGGTGTGGCCAAAGAGTCTGGTCACTGAAGGTGCTTGAGGTGGGGGTTACTTGGAGCCCGAAGATCTTCTTGCAAAGATGTCAACAAGCCTTTGCAACTGCAAAGGGGATGCGGTACCCAGGGGTTCTGTTATTGCAACCCCCACAAGGACTACTGGCCTAAAACTTGGTAAGAGTGTAGAGCAGACCTCAGGAGCTAAGGAAAACCACCCCCTGTGTTGCAGAGCCCACAGAGTCCAGAGGAGCTCGGGATCTGCAGACCGGTCATCTTCATTGCGGTGCCTGTGAATGCAGGGGAGTGACTCCTTGACTCCAAGGGAGATTACTTCGGTTGTCCTTGATGCTTCACAGGCCTTAGAAGGTTCCGCTATGATGCACAGCACAGACAATGCAGCAGACTGGAAGGGAGACGAAGTCAGGCCCAAATGAAGTCCAGCAAAGTCCAGAGTGCCCAGATGGTAGAAGTGCAGTGGTTTTAGTTCTGAATCTTATCCCACGATGAATCTAGGGACCTACACCTAGGTAAGCCCTTAAGTACCCTTAGGAAAGGGTTGGGAGGATTCAGGAGACCCTCACAGGGGAGGGTCTGGACAGGGGGAGGTTACTCCCATGTCCTTTGTCTAGTTTCGCACCAGAGCGGGAGAAAAGCAGCTCCCAGGACTGGTTTGAACTGGACTATGCACAGGGACACCAAATCTGCCCTCATACAGACTTTCAGGTGCTAGCAAGCGCACCCACCCAGCCCTAATACACTAAATCCTGTCTGGGAGGTGGTCACACCTCCTTGTGACAGGATGCCTATTGTTCTGCCTTCCCCTGCTCGAGAGTGGCTCAGCAGCAGGAGGGCAGAAATGTGTCTCTGGTCGGCAGCAACCATTTTGTGCTGTCCAGGACTAGAAGGCTGGTACCAGGCACACTGAGAGCCTAACGGAGAGCTCTTCCAGTGCTTGGAACCATACCTCCCACACCGTTTATGGTGTGGGGGTATGATTCCCACATGTTTGATACCAAACATGATAGGATTTGTTGCAGCCATTTTCGAGATGGTCATCTCATTGTTTAGGCGGTGCCCCTCTATATAGTATATGGCTGCTTCACTGACAACCTGGGAGAATGGACTCTGTACGCTGCAGAGGTATCCTGCTCATGCTAGGGGGACCCTCTCACTTAGAACCAAGCACCCTGCCCTCAGGATTGTAAAGGCCTGCTATAGAGGTAACTTATAGGTTTTAAGTGCAGTGACCCTTAGATATAGTAAACCTATATCTTTAGTAAGTGGTGCATGCACCAACTTACACAGGCTTCAATGGCAGGCCTGTAGTTCCATTTTGGATGGTATCTCATGAGTCGCATAATGCATGCTTCAGCCCATGGGAGACCACTGGGGTACCTATGCCATGGGTACATGGGTACCATATACTAGGGACTGACAAGGGTATCCCAGTATCCAATCTGGTATGTACCTAGGTAATGAACACAACAGTTTAGGGAGAAAGCAGAGAGACTGGGGTCCTGATTAGCAGGATCCCAGTCAGACTAGTCAAAAACAGCATCACATCAAGCAAAAAGTGGGGGTAACCATAAGAAGCAGACCCTGCTTTCCTACAATAAGGTACCCACTGACTTCATTGTTAACTGTGCAAAAATTGCCCTTGAATGGAACTACTTTATCTTCAATGGGGAGTTCTTTGGTCAGATCAAAGGGGTGGCAATGGGTGCAATTTGTGCCCCAGACATAGCCAATCTGTTTTTGCCTCTTTTGAAAATAAGGTTATTTACAACAATAATCCCTTCATAAATAATGTGAAAAAATATCTACGATACATTGACAATGTTTTTTTGATTTGGCATGGGTCAGTGGATGATCTTATGGATTTCCATCTGTGGCTTAATAGACAAGATGATAACTTACAATTCACTGTTGACCATCATTATCAGTCAATACGTTTTTGGATCTAAACATTTGGAATGATTCAGGATTTTTGACAGTAAACCTGTATACAAAATCTACAGCTAGCAACAACCTTTAAAAATACAAGAAGCAACAAGCCATGCAATCTGAGGGATAATCTCCCTTTTGGACAGTTTTTGAGGATTAAAGGCAAATGTACCAAAAGGGAAGACTATTTCAAAGAGGCTAAAATCCTACAGTCCAAATTGATGATGAGGGGTTATCCTTATCGTCTTGTGAAGCGCTCATTGAAACGAGCATGGTATTACGATCGTGATGCCTTACTAAAAGTAAAAGAACATCAAGGATCTGATCAAAAAAGACTAACTTCTATGACCACTTTTGGAACAGAATCCAATAGGATTAAAAAGACCATATTAAAAAATTGGCATGTGGTACGGAAAGTTGACACACAGTGGGACAAACCAATATTTGCATTTAAACGTGGAAAAAATGTAAGCGTTCATCTAGTCAGGGCTTATAAAGAGTGTGAACCTAATTCATTACAACATCTTTGGGGCCTAACACCTATGGTGGGTCATTAGCCTTGCGGCCATTGTGCAGCTTGTGCTACTACATCAGTAGTAAAAACATGTATTCTCAATGATAAAGAATGGGTTTTGAAGAACAAGTTACTTACCTTTGGTAACGATATATCTGTAAGAGACATATATTAGTTATAGATTCCTTATCTTACAATTACCCCCAGGCGTCAGACTGGATCTGGAGAATTTTTCTTCAGCAGTACCCATGCACATCGGTAGGTGGCGTTGGTCGACTCCACAGTCGTCATTGGGGTCGTGGTTTGCGGAATGACGTCGCGGTATCCACTTAGACGCCACCCCCATGCGCTGACGTCAGTTCTTTACACAACATTCCACGCCAGAAGCACAGAGCCATGCAAGACACTGACAACTGGTGGACAAAACTAGGGCCCTGAAAGGGAGTCCCTTACTCTAGAAGTCAGTTTGCAGAACGGGGAGGATGGGTGTGGCGGTAAGGACTCTATAACTAATACATATCAGATATATTGTTACCGAAGGTAAGTAACTTGTTCATCTGAAAGAGACTATTAGTTATATATTCCTTACTTTGGAATAGATACCCCAGCAATACCAACCAAAGGTGGGTCTGCAAACCAAGATCACACCAAAAAGTCCTGGAGAAATGAACGTCCAAATAATCCATCTCTCCGGACTTGACTATCCAGGCAATAATGCTTAGTGAACGTGTGCAGTGATGCCCACATAGCTGCCTGGCAGATGTCACTTAGGGGGACTCCACGTCCCAAAGCAGTAGTGGCTGCCGTCGCCCTGGTGGAATGGACGCGCAACCCCACTGGAGGCTCCTTTTTCACCAAGGAATAACAGATTTTAATGCAAAGAACGACCCATCGAGAGATGGTTCGTTTTTGCACGACCCGACCTTTCTTGGTGCCCACATAGCCAACAAAGAGTTGATCATCCACCCGGCATTGTCTTGTGCGATCCAGATAAAAAGATAGCGCACGTTTTGGATCCAGATGGTGGAGACTCTCCTCCTCTTTAGAAGGATGCGGGGGCGGGAAGAAGGTGGGCAAAGTGATGGTCTGTCCTATGTGGAAAGAGTTAACCACTTTGGGAAGAAAAGAAGGTCGAGTTCGAAGGATAACCTTCTCCGGATGAACAGCAAGAAAAGGAGATTTAGAAGAAAGAGCCTGAAGCTGCGAGCAGAGGTAATGGCAACCAGAAAAGCAGTCTTTAAAGTTAAGAGTCTGAGAGGACAATTATATAGCGGCTCGAAAGGAACGCAGATAAGGTAAGTTAGAACAAGGTTCAAGTCCCACTGTGGCATTACGAAAGGAATAGGAGGAAAGAGGTGAGTAATGCCCTTGAGAAATCTATTTACAATAGGGGACTTGAAAAGTGAAGGCTGATCAGGAACACTAAGAAAGTCCAAAAAGGCCAAAAGATAGCCTTTAAGCGTGCCCAGAGCAGAGCCCTGCTGGGCCAAAGAAAGAATAAAGAGGAGAAGCTCCAAAAGAGGGGCAGAAAGGGAATCCACAGCCTTTGCAGTGCACCATGCCACAAATTTGTTCCATCTACAGGTGTATACCGTTTTAGTGGAGGGACGCCTGCCTGCCAAGATAACATTACTGACTTCGGGAGTGTGAGAAGTTGGCCTGGTATATGCTGTCCACTAATTATAGTGGGCACCTTGCACCAGTCCAAACAACCCCTTATTGGAGATAGGGTAAAGACAATCTTTATTGAAAGCTATCCTAGTGGTAGCTATGGAGAGCAGCCTTCAGGCTAAGTCTTGAAGGAATGTAAAGCAGCTTGTTTTACCAGTCTATAATCTCTTGAGTGACCAAATGAAAGAGGACCACACCAGGTATATACATAAAATATATGTATTTAGTCTTAAACACACCCCTCTAGCCTCTTTATGAGGCTAGAGTTCGAAGTACATACGTTACAAGTCAGTTATCAACAGTAATAGCACAAATACACGTTGGAGCCCTAGGGGCGTACCAAACCATGTACCAATAAAGTGGTATAAGAACCACGACGGAGCTAGACACAAGGCCTAGAGCCTGTAGAAGTGCTTGGACCACAAGGAACCACCCAAGGTAGTGACACAGGGGACCCACGGGGGAAGCGTGCAGTGTGGGAACACAGCCGCAAATCACCGTTAACTTCTATGGGGAAAGTCGCGGTTAGGTTTTTAAAAGGAAAGGACACTTAGAGGAGGACCTGGAGCAAATCCCTTTAGAACTAGGCAGTTCTAGAGTCAATACCCACGGGAGCACCGGAGTACTCGAGTTACCTCACCCAGGGAAGCCGGGTGCATAGGTGTCTTTTGGTGTCGGGTTTCGTCGTCGTTTTCAATGGCGATCTGCTGCAGCAGGCTGCTGGCGACCAAGTCGAAAGTGTCCGGGTGGATCCAAGGGTGGATTGAAGATCTGAAGAACCTGAAAGCAGAGGGGACAGAGTCTGGGCCACTAGCCAGTGACCAGGAAGTCGATGAGCAGATGCCCACCGATGTCGGGTGCTTCAGGTAGGTTGATGGTCATCTTGACTCTTCAGCCACGAGGTCCAGGAGGCATCGACGACAACCAGGAGCTGTATTCGAGCTGTGCCACAACGTCTGTCGATTGCTACGGTGTCGGCGACCGGATTAGACCCAACAAGCATTGGCTACGGCAAGTCACGTGGAAACAAAGAAAGGACGTTGTTGCAGACCAGCAAGGTCTGGGGGACTCACCCAGCAAGGGTAAGTCAGGGCACGTCTGGAGCAACCAGGGAAGCCCAAGCAGAAGAAGAGTTGCCTTCGGGAGGGCCCACTAGCCAACGGACTAGCAACCATGAAGGAGCCTCGAGTGGACGCACTTGGAGCTGGCTCACAGGACACTCATGGAGTGGAGGCCAGTGATCTTCGGTGCAGTTGGTGCTGGAGGCAGGGGCTACTTGGAGCCCAAAGCACAACTTCATGGAAGGCTAGGAAGAGGATGCACTTACAAAAGTTCTCGGTGTCCAGGGGTCACGGTTCCACGTTACCCACGACAGCTACGTGCCTCAGCTTTGCTGGGGTCTCAGGGCAGCCTCGAGGGAGTCTGGAAATCTACCTCTGGTGTTGCAAAGACTTCGGCGTCCGGCGGGAGCTTCAGCGATGCAGACCGGACAATTGCTTCTTAGGTGCCTGCCAAGCAGGGGAGTCACTCCTTGACCCCAAGGGAGATTCTTCAGTCCTCTAATCTTCAAGTAGAGCGTCGAAGGTCCAGGATTCGGCTTCAGAGTTTCATCCAGGGTAATCTAAAGTCCTAAGGAATGGGGTCCCATACTTATACTAAGTTAGGGGTTGGACATACTCTGGGGACCCACCTATGGGAGGGTCAGGGAAGAGGGGTGGTTACACCCATTCCCTTTGTCCAGTTTCACGCCAGAGCAGGGGCAGGTTTGAACTGGGCTATGCACAGGGACACCAAATGTGCCCCCAGTGCAGGACTTCAAAGCACCAGAGAGTGCTCCCGCCCAGCCCCAATACACACTATCCTGTCCCTTCGACAGGAAACCTATTGTCCAGGCCTCCCCTGCCGGAGTTTCGGTCAGCAGCAGGAGGCCAGACCCGGGTCTGTGGCAGCGGCATCCATTTTGTGATGCCAGGGCTCTGTAAAGTTAATACCGGGTAGCCCGGTGTGTACATGTCTCTCCCTCTAGAATGGTGGAATGCTACCCCCGCCACCAGAACTGGCAGGGGGGTAGTATTCCAAGATGTTTGACACCAAACAAGACATGTTTCCGTGCAGCCATCCCAAAGTTAGCATTTACCGCGAGGATATAATGCACTTAAGAGTATATGGTCAGGCTGCACCACAAACAGCATCAGAGGAGTGGCTCCGAACGCTGCAGAGGGGCTCTGCTCATGCAGGGGAACCCTTTCACATAAAAACCAAGCACTCTGCCTTCAGGATTGTTAAGGCCTGCCAGAGGAGTGACTTATAGGTTTATATGTGTGTGCAATGGTAGTGATATAGGTAGCCTATACCACAGTAAGGGGTGCCTGCACCACCTCACCCAGGCTGCAGTAGCAGGCCTGTGGTGTCATTTTGGAGGGCCTCCCAGGGGTGGCATAATACATGCTTCAGCCCCTGGTAGGCCTCCGGGGTACCTATGCCCTGGGTACATAGTATACCATATACTAGGGACTTATAAGGGTACTCCAGAATCCAATCACAGATGTACCTAAGGTACATGGAAACCATTTTAGAGAGGAAGCAGCTAGGCTGGGGTTCTGATTAGCAGGGCCCCAGCCAGACTAAAGTCGAAAAACAGTGAAGCATCAGCAAAAAGTGGGGGTACCCATGTGAAGCAGATCCTACTCTCCTACAGGGAGGAAGGTCGAAGGCTGTCAACTGTCGCCACTCAGGCTCCATGCAAGGAGGTGGAGGCTGGACAGGTTCGGATGGGGGACCCTCCCCTGCTGCTGCGACAGAATATCCTCCCGAAGAGGCAGTCTGATCAGAGGATCAATGGCCATGTGCAAGAGCTCGGGATACCAGACTCTTCGTGCCCAGTCCGGAGCCACAAGAATGACTTGGGCCCGGTCACGCTTGATCTTCTTCAGTACTCTGGGCAGAAGCGGTATAGGCAGAAAGGCGCATAGAAGACCGCAACTCCACTCACGACGAAAAACGTCGCAGAGTGAGTGGCGCCTTGAAAATTCCAATGCGTAGATCTGCTGACATTGCGCATTCTCTTTGGTGGCAAACAGATCTAACCAAGGCTCTCCCCAGTGCTGAAAGAGACCTTGCACCATCTCCGAATGAAGACGCCATTCGTGATCCATCATGCACCGGCGGCTGAGTTCATCCGTCCTGGCGTTTAGGGTACGTGCCAGGTGTTGAACCACCAAGGATATGGCCTGATGTTCCAGCCACGTCCAGAGGCGGAGAGCCTCTTGACATAAGGTCCACGACCCCACCCCGTCCTGTTTGTTACAGTACCACTTGGCGGTGGTGTTGTCCGTGAACACCTGCACTACTCGTCCTTTGACAGAAGGAAGGAATGCTTTCAGTGCAAGACGGATCGCCCGGAGTTCCAGCAGGTTGATGTGGAGCCCAGACTCCGCCGGAGACCAGAGGTCTCTGATCTCCACCTCTCCCATGTGGCTGCCCCATCCCAGGAGTTACGCATCCGTCACCGCTGTGAAGTCCGGTTGGGGAAGGGAGAGGGATCTGCCGTTGACCTAATCCTGGTTCTTGAGCCACCACTGCATTTGGTGTGCAGTGTCCTCTGAGATCTGGACACAATCGGAAAGATTCCCATGATGCTGTGCCCACTGGAGCTTCAGGTCCCACTGCACAGCCCGCATATGCCACCTGGCATGATCCACTACAGGATGCAGGAGGCCATGAGGACAAGCAACCTCAGGGTCATTCTCACCAAAATCCGGGATAGAGGGTGAAACATCGGTATCATAGCCCAAATATCCTGGGCTCGCTGCTCAGGAGGATAGGCCCGAAACTGCGCTGTTTCCAGAACTGCTCCGATGAAAAGGAGCGACTGTGAGGGAATCAGGTGAGACTTTGGCACGTTGACAGTGAACCCTAGCGAGTGCAGGAGGTCCGTTGTAGTCTGGAGGTTGGAAACGACAGCCTGGGGCGAACTCGCCTTCAAAAGCCAGTCGTCGAGACAGGGGGAGACTGGAACCCCTGATCTGCGCAGATGAGCTGTGACCACCAACATCACTTTCGTGAACACCCGAGGGGCTCTGGTAAGGCCAGAGGGGAGCATGGTAAACTGAAAATGCTCATGGCCTACAGGGAACCATAGGTAACGCCTGTGGGCCGGCAGGACGGAGATATAAAAATAAGCGTTCTGCAAGTCCAACGCTACCATCCAGTCTCCAGGGTCGAGGGCAGACAAGACCTGAGCCAATGTCAACGTTCCTGAGATCCAAGATAGGACGCAGGCCTTTGTCCTTCTTGGGTACCAGGAAGTAGTGGGAGTAACAACCATGACCTACTTCTGGCACAGGAACTTGCTCAATGGCTCCCTTGGCCAAGAGAGCCGCAACTTCCTGATGGAGAAGGGTCAAGTGATCCTCCGACATGCAATGGAGTGTTGGTGATATGGTGGGAGGGGTAGTCTCGAAGGGGAGGGATTAGCCCTTTCGGACTATCTGCAAAACCCACCTGTCCGACGTGATGTTCTGCCAGTGGGGCAGATAATGGCGAATCCTGCCACCCACTGGCAACTGGTGGCCCTGAAAGGCCGGACTTTGAAGGGTTGGAGGCAGATGCAGAGGGGGCACTGGTGGACTGGCCTGCTCGCTGGCCCCAAGAACCGCAACGCTGGGTCCCAAGTCCCCGGCCGCGCAGAGGTTGAGTAGCTTGCGCCAGCCTGTGGCCCTGGGTGGAATGTGGTGGGGCATCCCTTCCGTAGCCACGAAAGGGGCTAAAGGTGGACTGAGCGGAACGAGAGGTGGAAGCCAGGCCCAAGGATCTGGCCCTAGCCCGAGAGTTCTTGAAGCGCTCAAGCGCATTGCCCGCCTCGTCGCCAAACAGGCGATGGCCATCAAAGGGAATGTCCAAAAGGGTCGATTGGACATCCCCGGAAAAGCCAGTGGACCTCAGCCAGGCGTAGCGTCTCAATGCTACTGACGTAGAAATCGTTCTACCTAGCGAATCGGCAGTATCCAGCCCACATCGAATGGTGAACTTCGCTGCATCTCTACCCTCTGCAACCGCGCAGGAGAGTACAGTCTAGGCCTCCCCCTGGCACGATGGGCCGGGCGGTAGCGTTGGGCAGTCATCTTATCCACAGGAGCCCCTGTGCTGGGCTTGGACCAAGTGCCCGTAAGGATGTCGGTGAGGGCCTCATTGAACAGCAGCAGGGGCTCCGCGGAGGCCACTGCCGGCTGAAGCACCTCAGTCAGGAGGTTAGTCCTAACTGCCACCGTAGGAAGCTCGAGGCCCAAGGCTTAAGCCCCCCTACGCAACACCACAGCATAGGAGGCTCCCTCCTCCGTAGCCACGGTTGAGGGAGAAAGCATACCAAGGTCTGGGGAGTTATCCAGACCGCTGGCATCACCCAACTCCTCTCTCCAGTCCGGATCTTCCAGCTGGTCTGCCAGAGGGTCAACAGACCCTTCCCAGTCCTCCTCACCCTCCTCTGGCTGCCACTCAGGGCGATAAGGAACGCCAGGGAAGAACAGTGGTACAAAAGAACTGGTCGGCGCCGTGCCAGCGGGGCTCCATGTCCAAGTTAAGGGGGAGGCCGGGGTCGATGCCTGTCAGGGACACAACCGGCGTCGGAGGCAGCGGAGGTATCGTTCATGGAATCAGCGCCGGGGGAGGGGTTGTGAAGTCAACCGGTGCTGATACGGATCCAGGTCTGGATCCCTGGGGGCCCTGCGGCATCAGGCCAGAGCTGCTGGCATCGAAGGCCTAGAGCCCTCAGTTGAGTACTCGGGGACCAAAGGCGCGTCGGCGAAGTCAGGCTGCCCAAAGATGGAGTGAAGGGCTTTGTAAAATGCACAAAGCTGGGCAGGGGACGGTCCGGCTCCCTGAAAGGGAGAGAAGCACGGAGTTGTCCCAGCAGACTCCGAGGGTGGAGCCGGAGAACGCCGACCCTCCATGTCCCACGCCACGTCAGCTGACGGGCGGGAAGAAGGCGAAGAGCGACGATGCTTCTTCGCCTTCTTGTGCTTTGACTTACCCAAAGACGAAGACTTCGAAAAAGAATGGTGATGGTGACTCCGCGACCGGTCCCGCGACCTTCCTCTCAACCGGGACCTCGAGCGGCATGGAGCAGACTTTCGGGCCTCCAGAAGCTTTTGGGACTGCTCCCGCAAAGACTTCGGGTTCATGGCCCGACAGTCGGAGCATGACTTCGGGTCGTGGTCGCGATCCAGACACCAGAGGCACACGAGCTGTGGGTCCGTAACCAACATCAATTTTTGACAGGAGTCACAAGGTTTGAAGCTGGTACGTCAATGAGACATCCCTCCGTGCACCAGGAGTCGAATGACTCGCAAAGATGTTGACAAAAGGTTGAAAAAACTAAGTCAAAAAGTGACTAGAGTACCGCTTTCTCCGGATCTGCGCTGGCTGGGGTGTAAAAAGAAAGAACTGACGTCAGCGCACGGGGCGGCGTCTAAGTAGATACTGCAACGTCATTGCAGCGACCACGACGCCAATGACGAATGCGGAGTCGACCGACGCCACCTACCCACGCGCAGGGGTACTGCTAAAGAAAAATCCTCCGGATTCAGTCTGACGCCTGGGGGTAATTCTACGGTAAGGAATCTATAACTAATAATCTCGTTCAGATACATCATTCGAATTGTCTTTCAAAGAATATAATTTATTGCATTGAATGTCCTTGCTCACTGTACTACATGGGAAAAACAACACAAGTAAAAAAATTATAATTCAACATCAGGCACGCATACGTTGCAAAAATAACTACTGCACCCCTTGTTGAACATTATATGAGTATGACCCATGCTCTGCATGAAATGAAATGGTTTGTACTAGAGGTGGTTAAATGCTCTAGACGTAGACGTGATGTTGATCGCCTGCTCACAATGAAGGAGGACAAGTGGATCTGGTCAGCCAAAACTGTGGAGAAAGGACTCAATGTATATGTTGAATGGCAGACACAAGCCACTTTATAACTTCACTGTATTGTGGCGGTGTGAAGTTGTCTTTATATGGCTTGGCGAATACTTTTATGTACCTCTTTTTCCCTATACCATCTATGTCGATGTCATAGATGTTTACCATTCTTGACAATAATTGTCTTATTGGTTCTTGTTTTGTACATATTTTAATCTTTACGTTTTGATCACCGTATATGTTGGATGCCTGGTGGTCTTGTGAAACACTGATTGTCTGATTGTTCATGATGCTCGAAATCTTTTTGTCTATAATTATGGGTTACAATGCGGTTGTCCCCCCTTTTAAAATGGCCGCCATCTCTGATCTCGTTTCATTTTGATCGAGATGGTCCTCCGCCGCTTTTATTGTGTATGTGGTAGATAATATGTAATTTTTAAAAATATATATGAAGTTTCGCATTATTGGAGAGAACACAGTTAATTGGGGGATCACCATAGAGCATTTGGTATACACTCGCTCTGATATCAAGATGGCGGACTCGTTTTAGCTGCTGCATCACGTGACTTACTGTGCGCACGCTTCATCGATTTAGGTCAGGCATGCGAAGGCACAGCGTATGCGGATCGTATGGAGTAGTCGGACGCCGTTGTTAGATAAATGTATTTTGAGTAAGTAAACAATCTGGGGAACCGCGGTGCACGGCAAATTTTTAGTCAGTAGCTGTAGACTCGTTTCTTATTGATTCTTTGATGGTTTATATCTAATAAGTTACATGTGGCCAGTTGTGTTTATATTTTTTAGAAGAGATGATTTCCTTGGAATCGGGTAAGGACAGAGAACTTATACCTTCTCAGTTTTCTTGGCACTTTCAATGGTAGTCCGTTATCAGCATCGCTTTGAGTGACCACAGGCTTCCTCTTTTCTGTTGTTGTTTTTAGTAATGGATAAATAGAATCTTTGGAATCTCACTGAAACTTAGTGAGAAGCAAGCAAAGTAGAGTGTTTTGGATTATTTGGGGTTTTGAGTACTAGGTTCATTGGATGCTTAACATGTATGGGCACTTGTGGTGTCCCACCCCACTTTTGATATTTGAATATGGTGGTATTAGCACTGGTGCACGGTTTGGTATGTCAGCCACTGGTTGGGATTTTTTTGTGAGCAGGTGATACAATTTGGTGAAGGATGTATTGATTTGCTTGTTTCGTTAGTATTTACAGGAGTCGTCTTCTGGGCAACACTGAGTCCTGAGGATGTTCTTGCTGACCCATGTGGCCATGAAAGACCAAAACAACAACAACACACTCTTATTTCCTTTTAATATCATGATTTAAACCTTTCTTTAGTGTGATTTGAATATTCGAAATTTGAAGAATATCGGCTGTTATTTTTGCTGACCATAATATTTCAGGTGAAAAGGGTGTTTACACTACCATAAATCCCCTGACAAAATTGTAGTATTGGATGGGATTGTACTGGTAGTGACAGTGTTGCTGTCTGTATACTGTGTATATTGTGTATATACTGTTCATAAAATGTGGATGTCATGCATAATGAATGAAATACAATATAAATGAAGTAAAATACATTTATATTTGAACACATCCTTAAATACAATTTTCTTTCTTTCATTGTCTGGATCACACCTGTGACCATAATATTGTGAAAACCTATTGTTAATAGAAATAATTCCTCAAGGAATATTTTGTGCATAAACTGTAAAGGACCCAGCACCAAACTCAGAGTGATGCGGCAGGTTGCATGACAAGGTGCTCTAAAAAATGAAAACACTACATGGCACACACTTGTGTGCCATGTCCCCTAACACTGCATGTGATATATATTTAAATCACCCCTATAGCAGGCCCTATAGACCTAAGGCAGGGTGCATATTACATATGTGGTCATATCTGTAGGGGCAAATATGCCCCTGTGCTGGCCAGTTCCAATACTGACAGTACAAGTGAACAAGGAAGCCATTTTAAGTATATGTGCTGGACACTGGTAAAAAAACGTTCCTCAGCTACATGATAGCTTCACTAAAAACAGCGATGAGTGGTGTCCGTGTACTGGTTGTATGTGTGCCTTAAAAGGGTACTGGACAGGAATAGTGCTGTGAAGTACATGCATGGTAAGTGCATGTCCTGGATGTATGTATACCTCAGAAGGATGAGAGATATAGTGCTGTGCAGTGTGTGAGTGCTGAAGGCATGTGCTGTGAGTATGTGTGCTTACGCGAAGTACAATGCATGAAAGGTAAAGTGCTGTGAAGTGCACGCATAGGAATATGTGTACTGGGAGTGTGTGTTTGATAGCATACAATGGCACAACACAGAAAGGCTACAATACTGAGCAGTGTGCACAGAATGAATGTGTGGGCTGAATGTATTTGTGTCTGTGATGGAGGTAACAGTACTGAATAGTGTATGAGCTACAGCCATACACTGAGTGCAAGTGTGCCTGTAACAGTATATTACTTCGAGGACCCTGGGTTGCCTTTTGGGAGTGCAGATGTGCTAGGTAAAGCCATGAGGAGTGGAGAAATCCTTCCAGACAGATTTGTGTATTGCTGTATTCCTGTGAGCTGGTTGGGACACAATGGAGGAAAGGAGAGAGAGACTCCCCCCGTACACTTCCAAATGGTGCTCTTTGATCAGTGATAGATCACCACTGGAGGCGCTTCAAATCCAGCTGAGGGCTCCCGCAGTGCGGGACGCCCGTTTTACCTGTCGTTTCTGGTGCCACTGTTGCTGCCACGAAGTGCGGGGACTGACCTGGACCGGGACTACTAATCCCAGCACCCCAAGCGGCTTGCCGCCACGACCGATGGCATTTCGCGCCTGGAGGTGCTTCAAATCCAGCTGAGGGCTCCCTCAGAGTGGGACGTGCGCGGACACACCCGCGCCGCGCCCGGGCAAAGCCGAGGGCGGGCCCATCTGCGCCCGTAGGAGGCCGGGCTGGGCTCCCTCTCTTGGTGGTGCTATCTGGGGGGGGGCCGGACCATCCAGGACCACAACTGATGTTGCAGCCACTTCATCTATCACCTCCACCCAGCACCAGACTCTCAAGCCACCAGTGGTGCAAGGTAACCCCCTCTGCATCACGTTACACCATTTTGTAAGCCTCTTCCCCGTACGTTATTTGCCATTTTTGTTCTTTGCCCACAATTACTTGGGCCTTGAGGAAGAAGGAACGAATTAAAGATGGAGGCTCAAAACTTCGGCAAATCTTGCACTTACATCCTCAAAGGGCCCAGGGTGGGTAAAATGGGTAAGCACAAAACGGCGTTGGTCCACGCTGCGCCAACCACCAGCACAATGGACTGTTTTTTAAAAAGAGCAGCGGGGGTTCTTGAAAAAGAAATCAAACTTGTGTCCCGCCGACTTTCCCGGTCCCTGACGAATCATCTCCTATCATATGCCTCTAATAGTGGGCTTCAGGGCTCTGAGGAGAGAATCGAGTCGATAGCCACCTCTCCACGTCTTACTACCATCGATAAGCAGCTTGATTGTGATGAGCCAACTGTGGGACCTACATTAGGGAGTAGGTCACTAGCTCAAACCAAAGCCTCCGTGTAGTTGTCCAGGAGGGGCAGTCTTGTGGCGGGGTTGGATCTGGGGCCAAGCGCAAATACACCACCACCGGGGCTAAGGCGAATCGATCTAAAGTGGACACACCAATGCCAAACATCCAGAGTGCAGTACCCGTGTCGAAAGACGACCTGACGGTCATATTAGAAACCGGTTTGAGTTCCCTTCTTGATCGCCTGGACCTTAAGTTGGAGCCAATTAAGTAAAGGCTATCTTCTATAGAGAGAGATCTTTTAAATCTGTCTCAATTTCTTATAAAATATAATCCTACTCCCTGCTCCTGTGACGCAGCTAATGCATCTGCCGGCTCGGCTCCTGTTACTTCTGCCTCAAGTAAAACGTATATTGCCCAAACCTCCCACCCAGTGAGCACTATCTCCCGACCTGGCCCATCTACAAGCATCGGACAACTCCTACCTTCCACATGTGGTTTTCAGGCGCGGCCATGTCATCAGTTGTCATCTAGTTCAGAGGCCAATCATCGTAGGGAGTCAGCTCCTCCTGTGAGGGAGGTAGAAGGGGACGCCTCAATATTTGCCGCTGTTAACCAGGACAGAGTACCCCAGGGTCCAAACTCCATCCACATACCCCCGGAAGCAACACCTTATGTAGTGGTTTTAGGTAACGTGCCAGTCCTAAAGCAGGACACCACTGAGAATTTTTACCAATTAAAGAACAAGGTCCTTTACTGGCTTAACATCAACACACCATTGGGCCTTAGAGTGGAAAGGGACATCCTCATGGTCAGGAGGGTGGCCTGGATAGGAGGCTCGAAAAAGAGTAGTGATGGTGATTGTATAATCATTAATTTCAACAGACCACATCTGGCAGAAAGGATTCTCCATGCCGCCAACCATTGTAATAGAACAGGCCCATTTTCCTCTATAAGAGCACTGCCCTTGGGTTACTTTTACCCACCCACACCTATGGTATTGCATCCGAGGAAATTAGTGACCCCGACTCCATCTGGATTGCCTCAACAACCGCCTCCGGTCCCTCTATTCAATTCATTTGAGCCGCTAGTACAACTTGACCACTGTGATTGACTGGGTGGACTGGGTCCAAGGAAATCCACGGTGCTTTTACAAACGGACTTAAAGGATCAGCCGGCTCAGGTGAACCATTGCAGCTTTCCGCTGGGTAATAACTTTTGCAACATCATCTTATGGAACATAGCCGGTCTGGCAAGCAAGTTCTCGGATCCGGGGTGGTTGGCTTTCATCAAAAAATATGATATTATCTGTTTCCAAGAGACATGGACCATTGATTATAATTATTTTTTTGGAGGGCTTTAAGCTTTTTAACATCCCTGCAATTCCTTCAAGGGCGGGACGTCCAAAAGGGGGTCTCGCAGTTTATGTGTCTCTTAGTCTACGAGGTGGTATTGTGGTATTGAACATGGATAATCCGTGTCTCCAGGCGTTAACCTTCTCTTCAGGGTCCCACAGTCTAATGCTTTTGAACTTTTATAATGCCACTTCTCTTCTCCCTGAGGTGTGTAACGTCACTCGTTTATGTTAATTTTTAACGAATGGTATGGTCCTGCCACGCAAACCTGGTAACATAGTCCTGGTAGGGGACTTTAATACGCATCTATGTGGGGCCTTAAGGCAGGAGGGCCCAGGGGCTAGTGAAGATTCCTCTTGTCCTCTTGTAGATGGTGTGCATTTTGATCATTGTAGGCAGGGGGAGAAATTAAACGCATTGGTTTGTGATTTGTACTTGCAACTAACCATAGGGAAATTGACCCCTTCTAGGCGATATCTTATCCCAACTTTTAAGGGGCTGGGCCAGGAACCCTTGATTATTGATTTTATTTTAATTTCTACCCAACTTTATTATCTGATCTCAGAGTTATCAATAACAGCCATTAGCTACAGTGATCATAATCCCCTGTGTATTAAAGGTATATGGCCCACTTTTGATTTAAAAAAAACAGATCACAGGAGGAGGGGTTCTACGGGCAACAGACGGTGGGAGACTACTTAGATGGGGCAGATTTCCCCAGACATTCTGTGCAGGTCTCTACTGGAGATGTGCCAGAGTGAACTTCAGATCTGTCAGAGCGCAAAGGTAGAGTCAGACGAGTCTATCATCAGTGCCTTCGAATCAATATCCGGCTCCATCGCTAAATTATTGGCTGTCCCATCTCAGGGAGCTCAGAGGGAGAGGGGATCTAGATGGTTTAACCCAGAATACTCACTTGCTGTTAGGAGGCTGAAATTAGCTCTTCATGCCTCCCCGAGGAATGCCGCGCTAGTTAAAATCCGTAGAAAGCAGTACAAACTAGCTCTTAGTAAACGCAGGGCGGGTCTGAAGGAAGAAGCATGGGGCAACCTTATGGAAGCAACAACTTATAAGTGCAGTGCAAAGTTCTGGAACATTATTAATAGCCCCATTTTGGGAGAAGAGGCCGCCAACGTGTTAGAAGCACATATTACTGAAAATGAATGGGTCAGTCATTTTGAGGACATGTTCAAGGGAGACTAGGCCCTGACGCCCTTACTTAATCCTGGTGGTACACAAAGAAACTAGTAGTACTGGAAGAAGAAGTAAGACAAGGTGTCACTGGACTGACACGTAATAAGGCCCCGGGCCCTGATGGAATCCCACCTGATCTCTTTTTGTCGGACGTGGCTCTCTGGGCACCAGTGCTCACTTCCGTAATTAATGCAATTGCTAGGTTTGGCACCCCGTCTTCATGGGCGACCTCTATC
The DNA here is from genome assembly GCA_963921515.1 of Calotriton arnoldi. Taxonomy (NCBI): domain Eukaryota; kingdom Metazoa; phylum Chordata; class Amphibia; order Caudata; family Salamandridae; genus Calotriton; species Calotriton arnoldi. Next base: position 1,542,067 of record CAWUFW010002500.1, on the reverse strand, counting down.
ATTGTGCCAGTTTTTAAAAAGGGGGATAGGGACAGCACTGTCTGTTATAGACCCATCTCCCTGCTAGATTTGGTGGTAAAAGTGGTTGGTAGGATATTGTTGGATAGGTTATCGACCTGGGCTACTGACAATAACATTTGTTTAATGTTGGCCCAATATAAAAACAACAGAGTATAATGTTACCCCCCCCTTTTTTTAATGTTATCCTGGTTCGGATCAAGCATTTGCTTTTTCCGTTTCTGCGAGAATGTACATGTACAAAACCGCATATCACCTACCTTGTTTCAGGTGGCCTCCTATTTTAATTCGTTACTGCGAGGATTACATGTGTCCGAGCCATCCTCGCCGGAATTCAAACTCAGTGCGACTTATTGGTAAGGGGAATTTTGACTGTGTATTCACCTTTGAGGTTATTCGTCAACCAACACATGTTCTAGAATTTCGATAGAAAAGTCTTTGGGTTGGAACGCTCAGGCACACGGCCATCGTTTGCTGGCACTGTTTCGAATTTTTTAATGATACTTTTTAATGACACTTTAGCAGTCAAACTAGTGTTTCATTTATAAATAGAATCCACACCAGTTTGGTGTGTTACGATACGTTATGTTTTGTGGCCTATTGGTCTCTTAGCTCTGTATTTTGTATAGGTTTTCCAAATTGGTAGTTAAAAGCTTGTTTTGTCAAATAACATATTAAGGTTTCTCCGCTTGCTGTTGTCCATCTTTTTGCCTTTTTACTTGTTGCAACAAAATCTTATAACTAAAACTACTTTATCAATTCATCCACTTCTTCTCATTGTAATAAATGTTATCTATCTTGACACCTATTTTCAGATAACTATATCTACAACCAATACCTGAAGAACTTTATATTGCAACATAAGGATTATTATGTCCAATTATCTGGTGTTTTAGGTGAAATCCTTAGAAACTTGCGTTTTTGCGTGAACCGTCAACAGAACAATCTCTTAAATTATCTGGAAATTTTAAATTGGAGGCATAAGGTGAGGTATCTCGACCACAGAATTACTTTTGTAAAAAAGATTTTCTTTAAGTGCGTTATAAGCTTCTGTGCTTTACTGTTTCCTGTTGTTCAGGTCCGGGCGTAACCCAACCGAACTGCTTAAAATAAAGCTTAAAATAAAATTTGGTTGACTCTTTTGCATGACATTTTAATTTTTACTCTATGCTTCGGACATGGCCCTTTTGTTTAGCCTTATCTCAGGATTTATGCTCTCATCTTTTCTTCAACATTTTTTCTTTCTTCTTTTGTGAAAATAGGTATTTAATATATGATCTTGAGTTAGTTTTTTATATTAATTACGTTTCACTTAGAAGTCATTTATTGATTGCATGTATGGGTATAACAGACAACATAGGTGGTGCTTTAATGTGAAAATAGGAGCATAAAGGTTTTATCATTGCGTGTTGGTCGGAGTTTAACATGTTTCTGTATATAGGATGTTGCAATTAACGATTTCTCACTTTTTTGTAAAAACATTTTTTTGTTCTAAAAGTGTATTTAATGTCTTATTATTTATTTCATTATAATGTTGTAGTTAATTTTTATAGTTTGTGTTGTCTATATTTTTATAGTTGATGGTGTTGTGATGTCTTCTAAAGTTACGTTATAAGTTTTGTGAGTCCTGTGTTAGCTTATATATATTTTTTATGTTATTTGTTTACAGCCCTGATGACGTTCCAAAAAGTTGTATCTTTGGGGAACGAAACGCGTTGGCTGTTTTTATGAACTGATTTGAAATAAAAGAAGAATTTAAAGAAATAATCAACGGACTACCTTATTTGTGTTCGGTGCACCTGCTATTGTTAAAAGTATTTGGAAATCTGTTGTCAGTGGCACTGAAAGGTGACAGGTGCTGGAGAGTTGTGCACGATCCACCTGATATGACAGCAGGGATACAGTGATAGGGCCATCCATTACGTCCGTCACCTTGTCTTTGGTCTTATTCAAAGCAGTACAAACTAGCTCTTAGTAAACGCAGGGCGGCTCTGAAGGAAGAAGCATGGGGCAACCTTATGGAAGCAACAACTTATAAGTGCAGTGCAAAGTTCTGGAACATTATTAATAGCCCCATTTTGGGAGAAGAGGCCGCCAACGTGTTAGAAGCACATATTACTGAAAATGATTGGGTCAGTCATTTTGAGGACATGTTCAAGGGAGACTAGGCCCTGCCGCCCTTACTTAATCCTGGTGGTACACAAAAAAACTAGTAGTATTGGAAGAAGAAGTAAGGCACGGTATCACTGGACTGACACGTAATAAGGCCCCGGGCCCTGATGGAATCCCACCTGATCTCTTTTTGTCGGACGTGGCTCTCTGGGCACCAGTGCTCACTTCCGTAATTAATGCAGTTGCTAGGTTTGGCACCCCGTCTTCATGGGCGACCTCTATCATTGTGCCAGTTTTTAAAAAGGGGGATAAGGACAGCACTGTCTGTTATAGACCCATCTCCCTGCTAGATTTGGTGGTAAAAGTGGTTGGTAGGATATTGTTGGATAGGTTATCGACCTGGGCTACTGACAATAACATTCTGTCAGGCGCCCAATATGGGTTTCGCCCTGGCCGTGCCACGATCGAACAATCTTTGAACCTATTCCTAATAACCAGTAAAAATACAGTTGCCCGCAGGGGTACCATCTTCCTGGCTTTTATGGATCTGTCATCCGCATTCGACTGTGTAAATAGGGGCAAATTATGGCAGATCCTTTTAGCCTTAGGGGTAGACGGGGAGATGGTCTCCTTTCTCTATGACCTCCACCGGGACACCAAGGCGGTAGTGCGATATTCGTCGAGCTTGAACGTATCTCGTTCATTCCCCTTTAGGGGCGGTGTCCATCAAGGCTGTATATTGGCCCCGTTTCTTTTTAATCTCTACATTAACAATTTGGAGAAAATCCTCCTGGAGACTACGGCTGATTATCCCCGGATCGGATGGCGAGGTCTCCCGGTTCTGCCGTCTTGATGGCTAGGACAGAGAGGGGTTTACAAACCATCTTATCTACGTTCGCCCAGTTTATGTGAGATTTGGACTTAAAAGTTAACAACTCCAAATCATACATCGTGTAACTGGGGATGCGGCCTAGTAGATCATATGCCTTTACAGTAGGGCCTACCCCGATTCCTAAAACATCAGCTTTTTCCTACCTGGAGGTACTCCTGGATGATAAACTGAACTGGGGCCCACAACTTACACGTAAGAGAAATGACCTCAATAGGGAAACTGACGCAATTTTTAATTTTGCCGTGAGACTGGGTAAAAGACCTGTGGGGGCTCTTTTGGAGCTCTACAAGGCAAAGTGTCTGTCAAAAGTATTTTACGGCAGCGAAATCTGGGGATATGCTGAAGTAAAGGATGTGCAAATAGCGGAAAACAAATTCATGAGACATTTGCTGTCAGTTCCCCAGAGTATCCCCTCTTTTATTGCCCATGAAGAGTTAGGAATGCGCTATATTACAGATCAGATGCCTTTCGCCTGCTGTTACTTTGGTTAAAAATATGGGTTAAGGCGGGGGACTCACTAAATAAGGCAATCCTTAAAGATTGCCTGGCCCTGGATCAAGTATTAAGGATACCATGGCTGAAATATATCGAAAGGAGTTTAATGAACCTGGGAAGAGGAGTCCTTTTTCTAATCCTGAGGGAACTCGAAAGGTAGATATACCCCTTCTTAAGACGGCGTTCAGTATGCATCAGACCATATTAAGGGTGGAGAGGGAGCTCATGAAGCCAAGTGTTCGCCACTTTGTTATAGTAAGGTCCACAGAGAAGGCTGATCCGTATATACTTGGTTTCGTGAACTCTTATGATAGATTCCTTCTGACCAGGTTTCAGTTTGATCTGTTTTATTTACTTCTTACTTATCCAAGGGGCTCAAACAGGGGGCAATCCTTTCCGCCCTGCGGCTGCGATGGAATATCTCCGCAGGAAATGTTACATTTTACTATGCTTTGTCCATTTTATGACACCCCGAGAAAATCATATTTAATTCCCATCCTGAAACAGGCCAACTTTAAACAAGTTCGGCCCGCCTTTATATTTCTCCAGATGTTGATGGGCAATACTGTATTTCATGTTTTAAGTTTTTTTAAATCCGCTATCAAGCTTAGGGCGAGTTGTGATTAGTTGGCTCGTCCCTTTTCACCATCTTTGGTTTCATGTACTTGTATAGCTAACAGGTCGCAGATCAAGTTAACGGCTTTTATGTACTGTTTTTAGTTGGTTTATCCTAATATAATTGGTGTCTGGGTTTTTAGATGCAACTTGTACATATAAGATGAATTATGAACTTGCACAGGCTTGCTTTCGTGATTGTACATATTGTATTATACCATTTTTTCCCCGGTTTTCACATTGTGCTTTTGTGGTTTTATGTAATATGAAACTGAATAAAGAAATTTGATTTGATTTAGATATCACTGTGGCTTACATTCAGGTGTGAACTCCAATTACTCCCATGCCCTGTGTTGTGGGACTATCACCTTCAGAGCCTATCCTGCTGTAACAGACAGCCTTTCAAGAGAAAGAAGAGAGAGAAAAGTGTACATTTCAAAAGAGCCATAACACCAACCTAAAACAATCCGACTCTAAATCACATTTGGTGTCAGGAAATGGACTACAAGAAGGGGAGGTTGAGAGCCCAAGTTTTGTCATCTGCCAAGCAGTCAGATGTGTGAAGAGGGAAAGCTTCCAAGACTGTTGCCTGTGATCAGGACCGAGGGCCAAGGACTGCCAGTTTACCTGCTGGGTGAGCGATCACCCAGGGAAACCAGGACCACCTGCTCTGGAGCATGGAGCACCAGCACCTATCTGCCTGACCGGTGTGCTCTGTGAGGAAGAGGAGAGCGTTGGAGATAGCAAGGTCCAGTGTGGAGTAGACTCCCAGTGTGAGGTATAAGGAGATGGCTGCTGCACAGATCAGGTCATTGCCCTTTTCCAGATTCTGGTCGGCGACCCCCATATGCCAGGAAAGGGCCGCTGTGAAGATATACATAAGCAGAGTACTGTGCGGGACAAATGAAGCTGTGCAGTGCCTGTGAGCTTATATGTCAGGAGGAACCGCCGTGAAAGGTATTGCCAGATAAGAAGGGCCAAAGGGCTGAAGCCTGTGTGGAGCCTAGCAGCAACCCATATGCCAGGAGGGGTCGCTGTGATATGGACTACTGTGTGGTAAGGGCTGGAGCATTGGCTGGAAGTGCTATGGTAAACCTGTATGGCAGGAGATGCTGGGTATACCTAAGTGACTGTGAGAGTCGGGCCATCGCCCGAGAAATGTGAGCTGTGACCTGCAGCTCACCACAAAGCAACAAGGACTGAACTGGAGCTGCCACTGTGAAACTGATGATGACGCCATGTGTACATCTCCGCATCATCAGGACCCCAGCCGGAAGCTGAGAAATTCAATACCTCCCCTGTGAGGGGACCACAAGACTTACCATGCAGGAGAACCGTAGCATCTCCAATCGCTGCTGCAGCAAGTCGCGTATGCTCTGGGGAGAGCCTCGTGTTGATGACACTCTGAAGAGGACCAGAGCAGTCTGAGTGCCTGTGGTCGGTGCGCTCGCTGGGACATTGCAAGCCTCCTCACTGCTGGAGCAGGTAAGACTGACAACAAGTCTTTTAGGCCCCAGGTGACTCACTGCTGAGCGCTTTCCGTGCCAAGACACTTTTGAATATTTTGCAAAGAGTCAGAGTGGATTCTTGAGTTACGGCCTACCAGTAAGAATTCACTGGATGCGGCATCAGTGAATGGGTAATAACCCCTACACATTACAAAGAGCGTGTGCGATAGAGATTTGCTAACGAAACACGAGAGTCCCAATCTCAAGGGGAATTTTGTTATTGTTGATAAGTGTCATAACATTGAATGCATCGAGAGGAAAATAAAATACAAATTTTTATTAGAAAAATAAGTATTTAACTGGACATTGATTTATTAACACTATGCATACCCCTTGGGCTGCTCGATCATAGCTACCACTGAAAATCAAGGGTAGGAGTGGTACTTTGCCCATTTGCTCAGGATCCACAGAAGGTCAGGCCCGAGACATCAGGAGTAAAAGGCCTCAACTCATAGTAGAGGGAAATGGGTCAGCCTACTGTTGTAGGGATTCTGCACATACACAGAGCTATGCACAGGATAATAGGACCTCGGAAGATAGTGGTGAGCCAACCATAAACCTTAGCACCTAAAACCCCAACCCGACTAGCCTTAGCGTCTCATTAGCAACAATGTTACCAATGATTAGACAACCCAGAACACGGTATCTCTCTCTCTCAGGACTCGCAGGAGCAAGAACACCCTTTCATAACTCACTCATACCTGTCCACAACGTGCGTAATAAGAGACACTGTATAGTTTTAAATGTTTATTTCAACTACCGTGCTCTGAGATACAGTACACGTGCCAGCACTATCAGCATAATGCATAAGGATAATATAATCAGCATAGTTACAATTCCATAGAAAACAAACGGGGAAAGCATTTCATAAAGCAGTGGATATATGGCTAAATGACCATAGCACCCTCCCCGTGCTAGTAGCTAGTTTATTATAAAAACAGAAGACCTCTGGGCATTGTCAGGCGAACCCCCATACCTCAATCTCTATATGCAAGGTTTACATCATCAGACAAGCACAGCTTTGGTTTTTCTCCAAGTGTCTCTAACCGTGAAATCACAATATTAAAAGCACACAAATTTCTCCAGGGCAGCTGTACATAGTGTTATGTCTAAGTGCGAGGGACTGGCCAGATCAGCAAGAACAAGGGACGTTGTTTTTCGACCTTGTACCTGTTGTGCAGACGTAGCCCAAAGGGAACAGGAGAAAAGGTGAGAGACAGAAATGCAGACAGTTCTAAAATAGCCGGGCAGAGGCTGGAAAAACAACGGCACAAAGTAACGTGCGCAAAAAGGCATCATGGCAGCCAGGCCTAAGCCAACGTAGCAAGGCAGACCAGGAGGCCACAAACCACAAGACACCCTCCCCTGGGCAGTCCATTGGCCAAGACACAGGACGAAGACAGAGTTCAATACGATGGAGCAGAACAGAAACGTCTGTTGTGGATTAGTCCCCATGAAGGACAAGGAATGGGAGAAAAAAAAAATCCAGCTAGGCAGGTCGCAGAAAGCGAAGGCCCTGTCAATCCAACAGAGTGTAAGTGCAGAAAAACGCCACACCTTCCAAGAGGACATCATTGGAATCGTCGGAAAAAAGCGACGCCATCCAGTCCAATAAATCAAAGCTGCAGTCATGTTCCTCGCAAGAGGGAGCAGCGAACAGCATTGCGGGACAACTTGTGTGGTACTCAATATAACTTTGTTGTAGGAGATTCTGAGCAGCCGCCCAGATATCCCATTGTGCCAAAATCCCCAGTGCAGACGCACGCGCCATGTAGCCTGCACCGGAACAGTACCGTTCATGGGCCTCTAAGGGACCCACCAGCAGGACAAAATCCGGTCGAGACAGAGACGTATTGGAGAGGCAATAATCCAAGGACCACGAGAAAGGACATCTGATGCAAGACATCACAGGTTGCACGCAAGTGAAATACGCAAAGCGAAAAGAAAGTCTATAGGACACACTGAGCGTCACCAATGGCAGGATTCCGAAGCCAGCAAGGATGCGCTCACGGAGCATCTGGAGTCGACCTGGGTCGAGAAGGGCCCAAGGAGGTGCAGCCATTGCGTAGTAAACAGACCAAAAGCAGTACACCAGCCGCTAAGGCGAGGATCAACAGAAAGCCGCCAAAGACGCTGGAAAAAATGGAATGAATAAAAGCCGGTATTACACCAAAGATAGTCTGAAAGGAGGTCACAAGGCCAGAGCCCACAACCTTAAAAAAGTGCACCAGACCCTCAGTGCGTGATGCATTAAAAACACGGTGAATCAGTTCACCGAAATGTTGTGGGAGGTTAGTGTTCAAAAGGGCCTGTATTTCACTGTGGGTACTCGCTACCTGGAGAATGATTGTCTCCCGGGCGGATGTAATCATAACCTCCTGGTTCAATAATAGGGCCTTTATTCTGCTCAATTTATTGAAATCCGCCTTCAGAGTAGGAATGGAAGGCCAAACGGAACTATCTATGATGTCGTGCGGGGGAGGAAAAAGCACATTTTTGCAGCAGACAACCCTGTGTGAAACTGTAACAATATAGGGTATGCCGGCCAGCATGCCACAGCAGTCTTGATTATTCAAAAGCAGATAGCTACCATTTGCAAGCACAGTGAAAGTAGGAGAAATAGCAGGAGCAGGAATGCCCTTTAAAACACAAGCAAGATTCGGAGCCGAAACGTTACAAGCTCCGTGCAATTTAATGTTCTTGCAAATAAGGGAGTGACCCACAGTAGAATCGCACGACTCCCCTGTGAGAAAAACCTCCTTTCCGTCCCTCAGGCATTTATACATGAAAGGCAGGGACCAAAGTTCATGCAGGAAGGCACTGCCCAAGGGCTGGAAACGGCCCACAGGATAATGTTTCATGCACGAACTAAATTCAAACAAAGAAAAAGGCAAGGCGATAACCCCATGAACTAGCCACACGGAGGAATCCAATTCCGCCACAGAGAATGGTAAGGGCTCTATTCTCTCGATATGTAACAGAGTGTATGCTGCATCTTTCATGGACATGAACTGCTGTTTGTCAGTTAAATTAAAAGGCAGGAATAAGGCAGAGGTGTTCAAAAAGTGCCAAGGAACTTTACCCATCTTAAGTGTTTGCAAAGTCCATGCAAACTGCATAACTGAACGCAATTGATTCTGACCATGATATAACACAGAAACATCATCTTGTACAATATCAACAACAGAGGACACAATATTCTCTAACGTGTAAATGCGGGAAGAAAGGGTATTAATACTATTGTCAACAACAGCAAGCACCTTTTCTAAATGTGCTTGATCTATTTCCCGTAGACAGGAAGCAGCTTCAATTTGCGAAAGCTTCCAGAGTTCATTGTAAGTTTCATAAATGAATCTCTTAGGTCGTGGACCACGAGGCCCCAGAATAAAGTCGGATAGATCAATGTTGCCTGATAGGAGGGATAAATGTTGTTTAAAAGAATCTAAGGAAGAGTGCTGCAACCACTGTTTACACAATTTACCAACAGAATATGTTGTTACAGTACGAGAGTCAGAAAACCTTGGATCTGGCCTATCCTGTTTGTAACCAGGAACTGAGTCATGAAAACGCAGTTGGCAGGCATTAGACGCTATGGGCCAAGCCAACCAGGGTGACTGAACAAGCGTAGTGACATTAAACGAATTGTTTTGAAACAGAGCTTGCACATTTTTAAGGGACATATTGAAATGCAAGCTCCCGTTGGGAGTGGAAGACAATGCAGGAATGGAAGGTGCATTCAATTGTTTGGAAGTAGCCAAACCCCAACACGTAGTTTGATAGATGGTATTATTCAGAAATAAAATTTGGGCCGGGATAAGGCAAGCACGGTGCAAGGCTTCTGTGCTTTGCACCTGCCATGGTTTGGAGCCCCAAATTGATTTCAAGTCAACAGTGTCCTTCCAGTACTCATAACCACCCACAGCTAAGGCGCTCAAAAAGGAACCCGAATATAGCAATTTGGTGTGGGTCAACATCATTTTCTGAGTGGATGAAGTGTTTAATTTAAAATAATAGGACCCAGGGTTCGATCTATCAAAGTCGGTAAAGTAAGTAAATTTATTTCTAAGAGTTTGGGAGCTACCTGGCAAAGGGGTTGGACAATGCTCACATTGGGTGTAGTTAAAAGGACCACGCAGTGCACTTGGTTTATGGACAAAGGGGTTGCCCCAATGCTGGTAACAATACAAATCGGCATAACTTGCAGAATTCATGTATAAATCTTCAGCATTAAAAGCAGCATAATAATTCAAATCAGTAAATAATGATTCTACTGCATGCACATCCCAATCGTCAGAATGAATATTACTTTTTACGACATCACCCATTGAAACACGGAGGACATTTGGTACATTAATAATTTCGGTTGGTCCATGAATTTGGAAATTTACCGCATCCCATACGATGCCATCAGCGACTGGAAAAGCTGAAATGTTCACAAATGTGTGGTCACGCTTCATGATGTGAGACGAAGAATGGGGAGCCAAAGTTCCAGCGACACAGTTCACTGCAGAGCGTTCGGGTAAATAGTGACCATTGATGAGTGTAAAAAACACCGTGACAAAGCCAATGGACATAAACAGAAAAATCAGGAATAGTACCAACCAGATGTATGTCCAGGGGGGAATAAAAAAATTGTCTCTGAACCAGGATACAAAAATACTGAATTTGGACGGGACAAGTGATGAGGTGGAATCCGAGTCAAAGGAATAACGTGTTGGGCTCAGTGGCGTTGTTGGTAGGTGAGCCACCGACTCGTTGGCGGGGTAGGTATACTCAGTCTCCTCGTTGCAGGGGGAATCCCGGTGGTCGAGTAAGTAATCAGGCAAATCTACCATCTCAATAGCAACATCAGTGACCGTTCGGGCCGGAGGGCCACAAATATTTGTCCGGGAAATGACAGGACAAGAGACCGCTGGTGTAACACTATTCAGGATCGGCCAGATGTTGTAGCTTGACATTTTCCACTGAGATGTATCTGTTCTCTTTGCGACCAGGAAGCGGTGGTAAGATGACTGTACGAGTTCCCTTCAAGCCAAGGACTGGAACTGGTGCACGATAAGAGGGGCCGAATTCTTTTTTGTCCTCCACCTTCTCTCGAACCAGATCTCCAATCTTCGGAAGGCAGCCGACAACCGGAATCTGCCGCGCAGCGTCTGTGGCTGAAGGTAAATGTTTGTTTGCAAGTTTGTCTCGGGCTTCTTATAAGTCCTGTAACATAGTAGAATGGTTATCTACATCAAAGATGGCGAATTGCGCCGCCATGTCTAGACCATCAAGGTCGGGCACAAACATTCTTATGCCAAAGAGCATTTCGTATGGGGTCCGCCCACCCAGAGGTCTTCTAGGGAGATTATTAAGTGCACGTTGTACGGTATACAAGTGGGCCAGCCAGTACCTAAGACTCTAGCTGTCAAGGATTGCTTTAAGTCACGGTTCATTCGTTCAACAATCGAGTTGCCCTCAGGCCGATATGGAGACGAAAATTTCACCCACACCCCCAGTGAACCCATTGCGTCCTTGTAAGCCTTAGAGGCGAACGCCGGACCTTGGTCAGAATGGAAGGTGCCACAGGCGAAAATTCCCACAAAGACACGCAAATCCCTTATGACATTTCGAGCGTCAGCACTCCGTTGTGGCCAAACCCAGATGAAACGTGTGCACAAATCAACTGCAACTAAGATGTATTTATATACAGCGTCAGAAGAAAATGGACCGCAGTGATCCAGGTAAACACACGCAAAAGGTCTGTTAGAAATGCAGAGCGGAGTCTGTGGTGGTCGTGTAACCGTGGAAGGCTTAATCTGTTGACACACGTCACAAGAAAGCACATAAGTACGGGTCTGTTTATATAAACCACACCACCAGTAACGCTGCTGCAAGATGGAAACCGTCGCTGACACTCCAGCATGAGCCGAAGCCATGCCTTCGTGTGCGGCCGTTATCAAGGAAAGTCTGCGGTCCGCGTTGGGAATCAGCCGATCACCAATGTCTGGAATTTTTACGTAAGGAGCCTGTTCGGGACCTAACTGATAAGAATATTTGGAAGGGAAACCCCTAGGGTAATTAGCACCTTCCTTTGTTGCAGCAATAGCTGCTAAAATATCATTATCTATTTTAGACATGGATCTGGTAACTGCTGCGACTGAGCACGTGGCTACTGCTGATTTGGCAGCTTCATCCGCCAAACCGTTACCAACAGCGTGTGCGCCCACACGCTGGTGGCCACGAGTGTGAATCACCTGTGTGAGTGGCAGATGTTGTTTCAAATCTGCCACTCGAACCCAAAGCATTTTATGCTTAATTGTGCTACCTTTGGCGTCTCTGTAGTCGTTTTGCGACCAAAAGAACAGATTGTCATTGTAAGACTGAACACAGTAGTAAGAATCGCACACAATGAGAGTGGTCACATCCGGATTAGCGAACTCAAGTGCGAGCACCAATGCCCGCAGCTCGGCCAATTGTGCAGTACTGTCTCCTAGTGTCTGAGTGTGCACTACGGTTGATTTGAACTTACCGTTCACCATGGTACCTGCAACAATGGCACACGCTGCTGAATAAGCATGCTTGGAACCCGTGGCCGGTTGTGCCGAACCATCGGTATAGATAATACATTCGTATTCCTCAAGCGGTAGCAAGGACAGAGGAGGAGGATGAACAAATTCATACTGTAAAAACTCCTGAGTCTGAAGAGAAGAAACAAAGATAAAAGTGACATCCGGAGATGTCAAAGATGTTGCCCATTGTATCCAACGGGGGTGCAAAGCTTTAGAGTTCGGAACACTTCCTTTCGTCACTGCCTCCAGGGCAGGATATGGTGTTACCACCAGAATGCGTTTTCCCTGTGCCAGTGCGCGTTCCTTTAGAATCGCCATTTGCACTGCAGTCAAAATTTTCTCCACAGATGAAAAGCGCATTTCTGCGGAAGTGTAAAGATGTGACTTGTATGCGATCGGTACTGTGTCACCTTCGTTAAAGGTTAAGTATGTGAAACCCACTGCCCCTGGAATGATTCTAATCACCAGGTTTGTGTGGTTGTCACGAGTCAACAAGAATTTAGATTCAAGTAGGTCTGTCTGCAAAGACTGCATGATGGAGGAATGCTCTGGAAGCCAGCATGACTTTGAAATGTTAGGTTGTATCAAGGCATACAGTGGCTTGATACGCTGGGCATATTCGGGAATGTAAGTACGCCCAAAGTTTAGAAAACCCAGTAAAGACTGAAGTTTCTTCAGAGTGGTAGGAGGGCACAAAAGTGCACATTTCTCCAGGAAATGGGGGCTAAGCCCTTACCTTCATTGTTGAGCTCATAGCCCAAAAACAAAACGGTAAATTCAGCAATGTGAGATTTGGCAAAGTTAAACTTGTAACCTAAAACTGCAAATTCTAGAATAATGCGGTCCACTCGGGAAAGATGCGGGTATAATTCGTCTGTCAGATAGATATCATCGATGTACGAACATGCATCTGAGTCAATGCCATCTAACAAAGAGACAACACGGGCAGCGAATACGCCTGGACTGTTCTTGTAGCCCATAGGTAAACGCCGGAATTTGAATAATTTACCACCGGAGGTAAAAGCGCTCCATTGGCTACTCTTCGGGGCCAAGTTGTGCGTGTAGAATCCATTGGATAGGTCAAGTGTAGTTTTATATTTTTTATGAACAAGACTGTCTACAAGCGCAGAACTGTGTGTGTTTTGCACCGCAAAGGTCCGACAATGAGAGTTCAAATGTTGGTAATCCAAAACTAAGCGGTACGATCCATCGGGTTTAGAAACCGCGAAAAGGGGATTATTCATCGGTGACACGCATGTTTCAATCACTCCTTGATATTCTAACTGTGTCAGAATTTTGGAAACGGGACCTTTTGCTTCCCGTTTGATGGGATATTGGGGTTGTGGCTGTGGCAGCGATCGCAAAGGAATATCATGGGGGGAGAGTCTTCATCCCAGCCCACGTGGTTACGGTATAACGCTTGAGCCAGGGACACAGCCCACTCAGCTGCGAGAGCCTCCGCTTTGTCCTTTGGGACATGACGAGAAAAGCTTGGAAGGATTACCTCCTCCCCTTTACGCGCAGCAAGTACGAATGGGGGCGGCCAATCCGCCTCCGCTAACAGAATGTCGTACGAAGAGGTCAGATTCTCCCAAAAAATCCCTTTAATAACACGCTGAATGTCACCTTCAATTTGAATGACAATATTATATAGTCTGTCAGGGGGGGCCACTCTGGTGTCTGCTGTCTCGACAGTAATGAATGTTTCAGTTGCTGTCGCCTCCACATGAGGACGTAGCACCTCCCGCACTATGGTAACTTCCGCGGCGCTGTCTAGAAGCGTCACTGCCCACGTCCAACTCGGGAGTCTCGTTCTCACCGTCTGCGGCATACCTCGCTGTTACAGCGGCAACTTTCTTCTTCTGAAACTGTGGGCGAGAATGTTGAAATTCTTCTGATTTCCCTCGGACTTGTTGTCGAGGTTGGTCTCGTCCCTGTGGAGCCTCTCGACCCCTTCCCCTATCCTGGTGATCTCCTCCACCAGCCTGTGAAGTTGTTGGTGCCTGTGAAGAACGAGGAGAACGCGAATCAGGGACTTGAAATCTCTCTGGAGATTTAATTCTCGCCCTATCGCGCAAATCATAAGCACGTTCAGAAGAGACGGAAACTGGGGATGCGCCTCGCGACCCCTGCTTCTTCTGTTGCTTACCCTGTTTTTTCAACCTCCAGCTCTTTTTGGTAAAGAATGGTTTCTCATCTTTCTCAGATTGAGTTTTTGGTTGTTGTTGCGATTGTGTTTGCGGTTTAGCAAAAAGGCTTGACTCCCAGGCTATTGCGGCCAATTGTTTTGTAAGCCTGTGCAATCATTTTCGGTAATTCGCGCAGCTTGTCCGGTTCTGGGACCAAAGCATTAGCTACTTGAAAGTTAACTGCATCGCCCTTGACATTTGCAAGGATCAAACCAGCTACTACGTCGAACACTCCCACCAGTCTCATCCCTAATTCCACAGCCGCTTCAGGGCCATGCTCATCCTGCACACGTTTAATTACAGAGGGGAGAACCGTCATGGAAGGAGTGCCGAAACACTTCGCATATACTGCTGCGAATACCTTACCCCAGTTGTTGCATTCTGCCAACTCGGGGATCAAGTCTTTTGGCAAACTAATCGTCAAAATCCTGTGTTTTTCCATGGGAGAGGTATTTGGAAAAACTGCCTCCAGCTGGACAAATTTTTCTGCAAGCCAATAAATAAAATCATCCTTACTTTGTGGGCGCTTGCCCATCACCGAATTAACCATGACGGGACTTATGGTTACACCGCCTGCTCCAGCTGGATGGGCTGCAACTCCAGGCGAGGCTCCCTGGAGATTGCCTGTAACAAACTGTACTAAAGCTCTATGCACACGTATCAAAGACGAATGCAAATTCCGCAGTTCACCGACTGCCACCGTCATATAACGCGGATGTGGGGTGTACCCGGCCAAAACAGGCCAAGTGGCCCCTTCGATCGATAAGGGACCTAAACGAACCGCGGTAACCGGTTGGGGGATGGAGCCATCAAACCAAACACGGTGTTGCCATGCCGTGAGCGGTACTTCAAGATTCCTATACGGTCTATAGTGATTAGGAACAGCGGTGGCTGTATATTCATGGAACAAATTATCATCCACCGCCGGAAAGGTGACCCAAGAGTAAAACACCTCAAAGTGGTAAGCTGGATCCGCTTGTACCACAAAGATCAGATCGACATACGCGTCAGGCACTCCATACACTGTCAAGTGAGCCCAGAGCGCTGCGCGGCTATGTGCCTCAAATTGGACAGCCATTAAGGCTAACAATATTCGACAACCTAATATGAGGCAGCACAATATAGGGTTTTATTTAAAAACCTTTTAACAACTTCAAGCTTGAAAGAACCTATAAAAACGTCAATATAGGTGGTATCACCGACACACATGCTTCCGGAAGCGTCTGCGAAGGGGGTTGTGGACAAGCACAAGTACTAATCAAGCGTCTCGCAGATAAGCAGCCCACTCATTGGTTGCGCCATGTTGTAGGGATTCTGCACATACACAGAGCTATGCACAGGATAATAGGACCTCGGAAGATAGTGGTGAGCCAACCATAAACCTTAGCACCTAAAACCCCAACCCGACTAGCCTTAGCGTCTCATTAGCAACAATGTTACCAATGATTAGACAACCCAGAACACGGTATCTCTCTCTCTCAGGACTCGCAGGAGCAAGAACACCCTTTCATAACTCACTCATACCTGTCCACAACGTGCGTAATAAGAGACAGTGTATAGTTTAAAATGTTTATTTCAACTACCGTGCTCTGAGATACAGTACACGTGCCAGCACTATCAGCATAATGCATAAGGATAATATAATCAGCATGGTTACAATTCCATAGAAAACAAACGGGGAAAGCATTTCATAAAGCAGTGGATATAGGGCTAAATGACCATACCACCCTCCCCGTGCTAGTAGCTAGTTTATTATAAAAACAGAAGACCTCTGGGAATTGTCAGGCAAACCCCCATACCTCAATCTCTAGATGCAAGGTTTACATCATCAGACAAGCACAGCTCTTCTCTCTGGAAAGGTTTTTCTCCAAGTGTCTCTAACCGTGAAATCACAATATTAAAAGCACACAAATTTCTCCAGGGCAGCTGTACATAGTGTTATGTCTAAGTGCGAGGGACTGGACAGATCAGCAAGAACAAGAGACGTTGTTTTTCGACCTTGTACATGTTGTGCAGATGTAGCCCAAAGGGAACAGGAGAAAAGGTGAAAGACAGAAATGCAGACAGTTCTAAAATAGCCGGGCAGAAGCAGAGGCTGGAAAAACAATGGCACAAAGTAACGTGCGCAAAAAGGCATCATGGCAGCCAGGCCTAAGCCAACATAGCAAGGCAGACCAGGAGGCCACAAACCACAAGAAACTTACAATGAACTCTGGAAGCTTTCACAAATTGAAGCTGCTTCCCGTCTACGGGAAATAGATCAAGCACATTTAGAAAAGGTGCTTGCTGTTGTTGACAATAGTATTAATACCCTTTCTTCCCGCATTTACACGTCAGAGAATATTGTGTCCTCTGTTGTTGATATTGTACAAGATGATGTTTCTGTGTTATATCATGGTCAGAATCAATTGCGTTCAGTTATGCAGTTTGCATGGACTTTGCAAACACTTAAGATGGGTAAAGTTCCTTGGCACTTTTTGAACACCTCTGCCTTATTCCTGCCTTTTAATTTAACTGACAAACAGCAGTTCATGTCCATGAAAGATGCAGCATACACTCTGTTACATATCGAGAGAATAGAGCCCTTACCATTTTCTGTGGCGGAATTGGATTCTGCCGTGTGGCTAGTTCATGGGGTTATCGCCTTGCCTTTTTCTTTGTTTGAATTTAGTTTGTGCATGAAACATTATCCTGTGGGCCGTTTCCAGCCCTTGGGCAGTGCCTTCCTGCATGAACTTTGGTCCCTGCCTTTCATGTATAAATGCCTGAGGGTCGGAAAGGAGGTTTTTCTCACAGGGGAGTCGTGCGATTCTACTGTGGGTCACTCCCTTATTTGCAAGAACATTAAATTGCACGGAGCGTGTAACGTTTCGGCTCCGAATCTTGCTTGTGTTTTAAAGGGCATTCCTGCTCCTGCTATTTCTCCTACTTTCACTGTGCTTGCAAATGGTAGCTATCTGCTTTTGAATAATCAAGACTGCTGTGGCGTGCTGGCCGGCATACCCTATATTGTTACAGTTTCACACAGGGTTGTCTGCTGCAAAAATGTGCTTTTTCCTCCCCCGCACGACATCATAGATAGTTCCGTTTGGCCTTCCATTCCTACTCTGAAGGCGGATTTCAATACATTGAGCAGAATAAAGGCCCTATTATTGAACCAGGAGGTTATGCTCACATCCGCCCGGGAGACATTCATTCTCCAGGTGGCCAGTACCCACAGTGAAATACAGGCCCTTTTGAACACTAACCTCCCACAACATTTCGGTGAACTGATTCACCGTGTTTTTAATGCATCACGCACTGAGGGTCTGGTGCACTTTTTTAAGGTTGTGGGCTCTGGCCTTGTGACCTCCTTTCAGACTATCTTTGGTGTAATACCGGCTTTTATTCATTCCATTTTTTCCAGCGTCTTTGGCGGCTTTCCGTTGATCCTCGCCTTAGCGGCTGGTGTACTGCTTTTGGTCTGTTTACTACGCAATGGCTGCACCTCCTTGGGCCCTTCTTGACCCAGGTCGACTCCAGATGCTCCATGAGCGCATCCTCGCTGGCTTCGGAATCCTGCCATTGGCGACGCTCAGTGTGTCCTATAGACTTTCTTTTCGCTTTGCGTATTTCACTTGCGTGCAACCTGTGATGTCTTGCATCAGATGTCCTTTCTCGTGGTCCTTGGATTATTGCCTCTCCAATACGTCTCTGTCTCGACCGGATTTTGTCCTGCTGGTGGGTCCCTTAGAGGCCAATGAACGCGACTGTTCCGGTGCAGGCTACATGGCGCGTGCGGCTGCACTGGGGATTTTGGCACAATGGGATATCTGGGCGGCTGCTCAGAATCTCCTACAACAAAGTTATATTGAGTATCACGCAAGTTGTCCCGCAATGCTGTTCGCTGCTCCCTCTTGCGAGGAACATGACTGCAGCTTTGATTTGTTGGATTGGATGGCGTCGCTTTTTTCCGACGATTCCAATGATGTCCTCTTGGAAGGTGTGGCGTTTTTTTGCACTTACATTCTGTTGGATTGACAGGGCCTTCGCTTTCTGCGACCTGCCTAGCTGGATTTTTTTTTTCCTCCCATTCATTGTCCTTCATGGGGACTAATCCACAACAGACGTTTCTGTTCTGCTCCATCGATTTGAACTCTGTCTTCGTCCTGTGTCTTGGCCAATGGACTGCACAGGGGAGGGTGACTTGTGGTTTGTGGCCTCCTGGTCTGCCTTGCTACGTTGGCTTAGGCCTGGCTGCCATGATGCCTTTTTGCGCACGTTACTTTGTGCCGTTGTTTTTCCAGCCTCTGCCCGGCTATTTTAGAACTGTCTGCATTTCTGTCTTTCACCTTTTCTCCTGTTCCCTTTGGGCTACGTCTGCACAACATGTACAAGGTCGAAAAACAACGTCCCTTGTTCTTGCTGATCTGGCCAGTCCCTCGCACTTAGACATAACACTATGCACAGCTGCCCTGGAGAAATTTGTGTGCTTTTAATATTGTGATTTCACGGTTAGAGACACTTGGAGAAAAACCTTTCCAGAGAGAAGAGCTGTGCTTGTCTGATGATGTAAAACTTGCATCTAGAGATTGAGGTATGGGGGTTCGCCTGACAATGCCCAGAGGTCTTGTGTTTTTATAATAAAATAGCTACTAGCACGGGGAGGGTGGTATGGTCATTTAGCCCTATATCCACTGGTTTATGAAATGCTTTCCCCGTTTGTATTCTATGGAATTGTAACTATGCTGATTATATTATCCTTATACATTATGCTGATAGTGCTGGTACGTGTACTGTATCTCAGAGCACGGTAGTTGAAATAAACATTTTAAACTATACAGTGTCTCTTATTACGCACGTTGTGGACAGGTATGAGTGAGTTATGAAAGGGTGTTCTTGCTCCTGCGAGTCCTGAGAGAGAGAGATACTGTGTTCTGGGTTGTCTAATCATTGGTAACATTGTTGCTAATGAGACGCTAAGGCTAGTTGGGTTGGGGTTTTAGGAGCCACTGGATAACTCAAATGTAGTTCTCTTCAGTACCAGTGTTTTAGTTTTTTACTTTGTACTTTAGTGATGCCTTTGTGTTTAGCCCCTGATGTGATAGCAGAATGGATTCAACCAGCTCTGCATTTTGTTTTAATATCAGCATAGAGTATATTCCAGCTTTATCCGTTCCCGTCTCCTGCTAAGGCTGTTGTAAATTCCTTTTCGAGTGACCGTTGTTATTTTACTGCTATTTCACGGCATACTAGAGTATGTTCATTTAAAACTGTTCTTTATAAAGTTATTATTTTTTTAGTATGCACAAAATAGTGCATTCAAAACTGCACTACAGTATGTCATGCTCTTTGCCTGTTTTTCTACCTATCTAGCTCCGTCTGTCCACCTGCCTAGCTACTTCCCTACCAACCTGCTTATCTGCCTGTCTGTCTACCTACCTGTCTATCTATTTACCTGTCTGTCTCTCTTTGCCTATCTATCTATCTATCTATCTATCTATCTATCTATCCATCCACCTATCTTTGCAAACCCTCTGACTCTGCCTTATCAACCCTGTCTAGCTATTTGAAATCAACATTTACAAAAATGTTATTATTTCTATCAATGATATTAGCCAAGACCTTCAGATTTTACCAAAATTATGTGTATGTGAGTTACCAGCCATACTTGATACATTAGTCGTTTTTTGTGTCATTCACGTTTCTTTCCACTCACTTCAGCGTGCATCGTGAGGCAATGGGTCAGCCCACTTCTGACATTGTCTGACTTCAATTCTTACTTCAGTATTTAGGGAGAGGCTGGAAGCTCAATCCTCTGATTCATAAATTCATTATATTTAGGAAAAAAAACACACACAAACATTAAGGGGCTTATTACGATGACGGTCAATAAACCTCCGCGGGCTTGTCAGGGTCGGTCTAACTAACCGTTCTCTCGCCGAAAGCGGTCATTCCGACCGCAGTATTATGATGCTCTACATACATGGCTTACCGACCGACGAGGTTCTTCCGAATCCGACTGGAAATTCCGACTGCAACGGTTTAGGAAAGGTCCAATGGAGCAGATCCGAGCGTGGTCCAGCCCTGGAACCACCTGCCCTATTATGATGTGTATTTCCAATGCACCATCTGTGTCGGTCAAACCACCTCATCAGAGCTGGAGTAAAGGGAGGCTCATAAGGCTGAAACTCACCACAACATGCTTCCACGGTTATGGAGCCCATTGTGCATGTCATACCGCTTCTGTACCTACTCGATGACCAGCAAAACCAGGACCATCGCGGACATCGCCGTCGGTAAGTGACACACCTACCCTTACACCAGTGGGTTTCCAAATTATCAATGCTGCGTCCCCCTCCCCCGCAAAATAAAATAAATCTTCAGGCACACCTCAATTTTTGCACAATTATTCAGATAAATTGACAATGGCTAAATCAGGCATCTGGTGTTGCTGATGTCTTTTATTCCATTGTCTCTCAAAGGGGCAAACAAAATGTCCTTAACTCAATGGTGATGCTGAAGATGAAATGATGGACAGGCCTATGAAGGAACTCCAACAGCATGTGTAAAATTATGAAACCATTTCATAATGGCTTCAAATATGTTATTAATGGTATCCTAGCACACCAAAGAGAATATAATTCCATTAAATACAGGAGGATTGGTATTGTTTAAGCTCTGTTACCCCTTTTTCACACAAACTCCCAGTCAGGAAATAAATTACTAAAGTTGTAATTGACGGTCCATTACAAGGCTGGCTTACTGCTGCTCATGCCCCTAAAACTTAAACCATGATGCTTCTCTTGGCTAGAGACTGGTGCCCCCCCTGATATCACTTAAGGGCCACCCCCCAATTAGAAGACCTCTGTCCTACACATGGAAGTGACCACATAGCGAAGGTGCTGTAACATGAAAGTGTCCTGTAGCATGTTGTGAATGAGGGAATGTCAGCATTGGGTATCCTCATGTGTGGAAGGGTAATACAGGGACAGACCCAACATAAAGGGTGGAATACAAATGGGCATAGGCACATAGATATATGTACAGAAATATGTATGGTGAGCTCACCACTGCTCTAAGAGCCATATGTCAGAGCAACCTAACACTAATGCACACCTAAAAGTATGTCTCACACAAACCCATACACTGGCACACTACATCCTCCCTGAACCAACACCCTCATCACCACTACTGGGAGCAAAGACTGAGGGTCCACCTGATCTCCTAAACTGCATCGTGAAGGAGAGTGTTGCAGTGCAATGTCATGTTGAAAATGTATATCTTGGTATGTACCACATGAGGGGGCTTGAAGGTGCATTGGAGGAGCAAGCACTGACAAATATATATCAGTCTATGAATAGTAATTGGACTTGATAGTGCCTAGCATTACCATGATTGTAATTGTATGCAAAGAAAGCTACCATCCAAACTCCATTGAGAGCAGCAACGTCTTAAGAAAACCGAAAGCAGACTTTGCAGCTGCATCACCTACCAGTGCCCCACAACTATTAGCTGAGATATCTGTAACACTGCAAGCACATTCTCCTACTGTCTTCACTGACCTAACTACAAATCCCAAAGCAATGAAGTCACCTTTGTGCCAACTAGGTGAATTGACAATAATAGCATTTGCCAATGGCAAACACTCAGGCATCTTGGGTACAATGAAGTATTGACATATCACATGTGTAACAATATGTGAAAAACACATTCCTGTGGCTCATTTGGCTGACAAAGCCGGCCACATAGACATAATACACATCCCTATGAGTCCCCACCCCAATTTCCTTGTTAAACGAAGCTACTCCGACTCATGTTGTGACAAACCAGATTAAGCCGTCACAATGCAAAAATCACTAGACTGATACACTCTACCACAACCCAGAAGTCCTAACATTTGTTGCTGTGCCACTGTTTGCACGTGACACTTCATACCTGTACATATACACGCACTCAACAACACTTGACACACTAACACTCCTTGACAACCCTGACCCACACATAACAAACATGACCCTCTAATAGCACACACATCCCCTATCAGGTAGGTAACCATGGTCAAGTATGATGCAGGATATCCCTGTGTGGGAGATCAAATTTGGGACCATATGTGTATCAAGACAGAATATAAAGGCACATCACGTCAGCATGATGTGGCCTATGTTCAGTTTATTAATAATGTATATGCACAGACTCACATACTCTAACTGTGCGTTAAGCCCTGAAGCTGATGTACATTAGTCTGCATGGTAGTGCCCAACTCAACAATCACACTATATAATAACTAGCTGTCAACTCCTGCGACACCCATTCCTGTACTATAAGCCAGCTCCTCAGGTAACTAACACATACATCAGTAGTGAATTAGCAAGTACAGAAACACAGTCTAACTTACAAAGCATTGCCATGGACCCACACACACCATCCACATTAAATAGGCAAATGTGAATGGCATTACAACCATCCAAATTACACTACACAGGAGGCCACAGTGCATAGACACCCTGCATACAATGGATCTCGAATTTAAGGGGAGTGCTGGAAGATAGCATGGCCAGGACATAGTCTGATTTGTACTACCTTACACTCTCCATTTGGACAGGACATCGAGAATCAGTCTCAAATGGGACTAATGGCTATTGGCACAAACTAGCATCCACATGGGGAAAATATGTAATTGGAAGGTCTTAGCAAGATCCACTGAAGGAACAGCAATTTGCCCACATCTATCAAGTCACATGTTGCTGTTTATACATTGTTCTGTGTAAATGTGTGGCTAAAGTAACCATCATGTATGTAAAGTCACAACGCCTCCAAGTGTATTGAAAAGAAGATTCACTTTGTACACATCCACATATGCAGCATCCATCTCATTGAGCTTTGTGTATTGACACACGTGCACAATGGACTTAGATACCTATGAATGCATACTATGTCCAATGCAAGTTTTGGCCCTTTACCCCACACTCCTACACAAACCTCATGTGGACATTGACACCCAGCCAATGTAGGTACACAAATCCACACTCAATTCCAATAGACTTCCTCTAGGAACCATATGCTATCATTGTCATAGTAACAGAACTGTACTCACACATAGCAAATTACACATGAATAACAGTTAACAGCAAGAGATATGTTTGGACACAGGAAAACCAAACACAAAATAAAAATTGCTTTATTCAGCCTCTAGAGTTTAAGTATGAAAACAAAGGCCAATGGGCACTCCAAATGTCCAAGTTGTGGGCCAGCAAAGTATGGCCCACCCAAACTTGCCAACAGTAATGCTGATGAGGGATAACTCCCCGGAAGGGGCATCTAGGAGGCATGTCAGGCACCAAAATAAAAAAATAGGGGGGTTGGATTGGTCCTTGGGAGGGCTGGGCTCAGGATTAGGAGGGTCGGCTGGGTCAGTGGGAGGTCAGGATCTCGGGGGGGAGAGCCTGGACTTCACCATTTTGGGTATTTTATACCGCTGAAGGGTAGTGAAGGGAATAGGGAGGGTGTTTTTTTGCCTTTTAATTTTTTCCCCAATGAGGTACTGGGGTTGGATGGGGAAGAAGATCTTCTAGGTTTAGGAGGGTCTTGGGCAGTAGCAGGAGGGGGAGGTTTCCTTTTCTGGCTTCCTTGATGTTGCTTCTGGGTCTCAGTAGGGGGCTGGCTAGGTGTTTTGGGGTGGATGTTGAAGGGTATGGCAGGGGCACAAAGTTCTTCTTAGGTTTGGGAGGGGGATGGTAAGTTTGGGAAGGCAAGTGCTCAAGGGCAATGAGGTAGAATTTCTGGGCCGATCGGGTATGAGGAGAGGCAAGGGTAGGGTGTGTGGAGACAGAGGGTAGTGATATATGCATCATGTCTATGGGTGCTGGTGTGGTGTCTGTCGTGGCTGTGTGTGATGGAGTTGTGTCTGCCTGCAAGTCAGTGGATGTGGAAGTCAGGGTGTGTTGTATCTGCTGAGTATGTGTGCGTCTGTCTTTTGCCTTATGTCTGTTTGTTTGTGTGCTGCATGTGGATGTTGCTATGGATGCATGGTCAGGTTTGCATGTGCTTTGATGGGGTATGGGAGTAGGGACTGTGGATGGAATAGAGGCAGGAGGGGGGTGAAAAGCTTTATTTGGGATAATGTTGCCTTCAGAGTGGAGGCTAGAGCCTGAATGGACACCTTAGTAGGGAAGAACATATCAGAGTGAATGCCCTCCAGGAAAGATACCATCTGGGTCTGCTGATTGGTATGGACCTGGAGGACATTCAGCACTGCTGTCTGACCCATAGAGATCTGTCTCAGGAGGTCAATGGCCTCCACACTCTGGGCAGCAGGGGAGGCAGGGGGAGAGGTGCCAGGTGCGAAGGAGGCTCCTCCCCTCTTAGGGGAGCAGCCACCAACAGTAAGCTGGGGAGCAGCTGTGAGGGTGGAGATGGTAGGGGGGTGGTGGACTCCGATGTAGTGGACAAAGGTCCAAGGGGATCCACCACCACATGGGAGGGCTCACTGGAACTGGAGTCGGATAATGACAACATTGCTATGACGTCCATCAGCTCCTCAGTGGCACTCCCATCACCCTCTGTGCCACTGGTTCCCTCTTGCTCACTGGCAGCACTAGAACCACTGTGGCCAGCTGCTTCCCCAACAGTAGTGGCACTGTCTCACTCGTTGCCCTGGTCTGATACTGAAAAACATATTCTAAAAGAAATTAGTTGAGATGTTGAGATGAACATGGTATATAGGTGTAATACAATTCCACCCACATTGGCTAACATCATAATTTCTACTACAAGACCTGTGCGCACTCTCACATAATAGTGTCAGGAACATAGTTTGATACAACATCATGTTTATCCTTCTCAACATCTTAACCAAACCTATGTACCAGCTGATATTTTGTCTCTTGCTCCTGGTGCCCTCATAGTATACCTCCTTTACCTCATGCGATCCTAGGGAGAATAGACCTTCTACTAAGAAATTGAAGAACACTGCAGCCTTAACATACAGCATATAGTGAACTCTCCCTAATCTAGAGCTCGTGGAACAGCAGGTGTCCTGCTTCAGTTAACATAGTTTGATGAGTCAACATCAAGATGTAGGAGTCATGGAATAGGCTATTTCACATGGATCACATTACTGTTGCACATCTGTCCATTAGCAGATGAAGCAGTTCTAAGTGTCACATGTGTAAATCATATAGAGGTTACATACGGAATATAGGCATAGCAAGGCAAAAATGTATGTCTACAAGTATTGTGTCATGTCAGCACAGTGTAATAAGCAAATGAACTGTAGGAAGATTGCAACACTTAACAGTTTGTCATGTAAACACAGCTTATCTCGATGCCAATGACAATGACTTAATATTACTTTAGGGTCATGTAGCTCACTATACCACCAGGCCAGGTAAAATCATTGCGTGGCCACAATCTTAGTCCACAACATTTTACTTGATACTTTTTGACAACACTATTTCTTATTGTGTACAACCTGCTGATGCCCACATCTAATAAGGACAAGTCAGCCTATCCCTCCCTTATAAATATCATCAGTCACATATTGCCCAGCTTAGTTGCCTTTGTGTCCTTCACCTGAATATATCTGCCCCTCTCAGATGTCGGTAAAGTCACATTTCCAGATATCAGAGTTACAGTGCTAAACCATAGCTTTATTTGCACACAAAAATTAATTCCCCTTGTAACAAATATCAATACCAATGTGAATGTGTAACTTCCACTTTCATGGACTTACCTCCCCCTTACAACCTAACACCTACTTTTTAGGCACTCCCAGACATCTGTTGTCACCTACACATAGTCCAAAACATAAAAATCAGCTCAAATTTAGATAGGATATATTTTGTCACTCACTTATGGTAAGGTCCAGTCTGACGTGTGACATCAGTACACATAAGTCTGAATATTGCTGGCTGCTATATTGGACAACAGATAGCACCAGTGCTGTTTGCAAATTGTTTAACACAGATCAATCTCCACTTACCAAGGCCTGCAATTACACAGTGTCTGCTACCTGGTTGTATTGCATGGCATGTCACAGTCAAGTTCACCAGCATCAAATAACACAAAAGTTTTGTTGTCACAATACAGAGAGCATGGCAAACAATGGTATTTGTGATGAACTATGTTGAGCATCACAGAAATATGTAAAGTGTCTCTTTCTTGCACATTGTGTTGTCATGTGTCCATTATACAATGGAATTGCACTACTGAATTCAAATTCAAATTCAAGTTTATTGTTTGATTACTAAAAACCATAACAAAATGTTAAAAGCATGTGACTCATGAATACATATACAAAGATCTTAAAATGAAACAAAAAAAGAACCCCGGTTAGTGCAAGGGCAGTGCAATAATCTTGCGATAAAAGAGAGCTGAAATTAAAAATTGGCCGAATATACATTTGTCTTTTACGGATCAAGCTCATTGAATAACGTAACAATCACGGAATGATTTTAAAAAAATCTAGAAAAGGGGACAAAATAAATATGGCAGCTAGTTTTAAAATGCTGAAACAGTGTCCATATAGGCCTAGCGGAGGGGGCCGGTGGCCACTAGAGTTTTTATTACATAGAAATGGCAAGGCCGACCGGCGGGGGAATTGCTGCCTTCTCTTTCCCCAGCACTTTAGCAGCTCTGATGACAAATTTGGTGAACCGAATGTTCAGCTTTGTATTTTCTTGGTTCATAGCTGCTATTATGGCCTGACGACATGTGCGAGCTCCTAGTTTGTTCCACTCCGCTTGCAATAGAGTCCTTCTGTCTTTTAGCAGAGCTGGGCATGTGCAGGCTATGTGCTCCAAGCTTTCGGAGAGGTAGCCGCATTCCCTGCATTCGATATTGAGACTGAGGCGCCGCCATGGTGGCAAATACTTTAAAAAGGGCCACTTGCCTAGCCTTAGGGCCATGAACTTAACCTTCCAAAAGAGGGAGTATGTGCTTGATAAGTAGGATGACTCAACCCCCGGTTTGTAATCAGAGACAACGGCCCAGGCATGTTTTCTTCTGGATAATTTTTCCCTGTCAGAGTGGAAAGACCAGAGCCGAACGCTTCGCTTAATTACGGTCTTCAATGCCTGTTGTGGTGCATTTGTTCCCCAATATTCCGTGACTCCGAGTAGCTGTAGGGAGTGGGCCAAGTGGTGCCGGTATTTTTGGCTAAATACGCTGGTCGATATTTCATTCCAGAGTTTAGACTCAAGACTGCCATCCCGGAAGTTGCGCAGTCTGTTGAAGAACTTGATAAAAGCACCAGCCTCGACGCCGTTGTGATCTAGCAAGCCAAGTTCTAATCTGACTTGTGCCGGAGATGAAGACCTCGGCAGGCGCCATGCTCGCTTAAAGATTCTGGTGGTTGATTTATTTAAAATGATGTTTGTTGAGCCCATCATGATCTCATGTCCATATGATAAGGAATTGGTGATCTTGGCCTTCATCACCTTAAGCAAAGGGGTTAGGCTTGGCCCTAGTAAATGTTTTGAAAGTTTTGCCGACGCAACCTCAAGCGACTGTGCTTTAGCCTTGACGGCGTCTTTTTGTTTGGCGAAAGAACCTCTGGAGTCAAGAAAAATTCCCAAATATTTATAGTGTGGCACTGTATCGATGCTTTTATTATTGAAGAACCACCTACTTTTCCTCTGCTTCTGTTTGCTGAAATGAATTCTTTTTGTTTTTGACAGATTCAATTCAAGGGCATTGTCAAGAGTGTAGGGAAGGAGTTCGTCAAGAAGCCTCTGCAGGCCTACCTTTGTGTGGCTCAGTAACACAAGGTCGTCAGTGTATAACAGACTGCTGATGCGGGTTCCGTCCAGTTGAGGCGGGTGGGAGTTAACTTTGTCTAGTGTGGGAGACAGGTCCGAGATAAACGGGTTAAAAAGAAGGGGCGCCAAGACGCAGCCTTGTTTAACACCGCTTCCTGTTTGGATCTTTTTTGAAACAAGGGACCCGTCGCCCAACTTTATCCTTATCCAGGTCTGTGTGTGGAGTTGGATTATGGCTTGTAGGAGGGCGGGGGGTATGCTCCAGCGGTCTAATTTTTGCCATAGGCGGCCGCGTGGCACCCGATCAAACGCTGCCTTGAAGTCAACGAAGCAGCAGTATAGTTGCATACGACGAACGTCTGCCTTCTCCATCAAAACGGTTAATGTCAATAGGTTGCTGGTTGTGCCTGAATTAGCTACGAAGCCGGTCTGATTGAAGGGGAGATGCTGTGATGATTCAGCCCAGGTTGACAGTTCTTCTAATAAAATGCTGGCGTAATATTTGGATTCAATATCGAGAAGGGCTATCATTCTGTAATTTTTTGGATCATCTCTTTTACCACTTTTGTAGATGGGATGAATGATGGCTCCTTTCCAGGAATCCGGGATGTGGTCATTGAGTCTGCAGTGTAAAAACAGTGGTGCAAGGAGACCTGACCACAGAGTTTCGTCTGACTTGAACAAGCCCTGAGGTAGACCGTTGGGGCCGGGGGCTCCGTCGGACCCGCCTTTCCTAATTATCCGGGCAATGGTGTTTATTAAAACTCCGTGTGTCGTCAAGATCTCTGGGGTTGAATCGTTTCTTGGCTCCTTTCGCTCAATTATACATTAATCCAGGACGCCTTCAGCTGTAATAGTGGACCCGGTGCTGTGCAGTGGTCTTCGGTGAGTGGTGGCCAAAGTTTGCACGACGAATGGGGACTGGGGTGCTCTGTCCTACTTAGATGTTCTCTAAAGTGATTAGATAGAAACTCAGTCCAGTCGTCAGCACTTATATTTGCGCTACTTTGTCCTCTGCCTCCTAGTGGGCCACTGTTCACAAGGGACCAGAATAACTTTGTGTTGGACCTTTTGCTGGCGTGGGCTAACTTTAACCAGAACTGGTCTGACGCCGATTGTTTGTCTCTGTGAACGGATGCCTTGAAAACTTTTTGAGCTTGCTTGTAGTGGTTGAATAAAATTACGTTTCCCGGGCTTTTTCTGGCCCGGCGTAGAGCAGCGTTTCTTAGTAATTTTAACGTTTTTGTTGCTGGTGAAATGCGAAATTGTGGTGGATCTTGCCGGGGTAAGATTTGGATGGAAATTCATTTAATAGACTGTTTACCAGCGCTTCCCAGCCGTCGATGATAGGCACATTTTTTGCACATTGTAAATGTAGAAGATGACCGCATTTCTCCATTACAGTGGGGACAACGCTGGACGACCATTTCATTCGCCTTAGATTCTCCGAGTGGCTGTATGATGTCGTGTGAGCAAGGGCATGATGGTGAGGCATATTGAGAGATAATGTTATTATTTGAGGTCGATGGTCACTTTCCCCCAGTGCTGCGATGTAGTGGCACTCAATTAAGGAGAGCATTTCGCTGTTTCCTAATGTAAAATCCAAAAATGAATGGGTTCGGCCGTTAGTTCTTGTCCAGGCCGCGGGGGTATCTGTATATGTGCAACCGTTTATTACTATATAGCCTATTCTGCTAAATTGGAGGACTGCATATTCGCCCAGTTTAGACGATCTGAGTCCTGGCGGCAATGTTTGTGTGGCGAGATGTGGGGGGACCGCTGGAAGGATGATCCCTAGGTCTTCAAACTGGTTATGAATGAGGTTGGTATTAAAGTCTCCAGAGATTAAACATGGTATACTGCCATATGTGCTTAAGATGTTGCATAAAATTTCGGTCAGGCAGTCCAGTTTGGATTTTTTCTCACTGGTACATGGGGAGATGTAAACATTTAGGAGTAGTAGCTTGCTCTCTGATGAAAAATTTTCAACCAAAATGCCAGTGACCCAATCAACTTCGAATTTTAGCTGTTTAATGTGTACTGACAATCTAGTAGCCACGTAGATAGACAGCCCACCGCACAGTCTGCCAAACTTGCTCTTTCTTGTAGCTGGCGATATAAATTCCAGGTACCCTTCAATTGGGTTGTTCGTTGATAGCCAGGTTTCCTGGAAAAAAATAATGTCGTGTTTTATAAAAAATCCAAGTTTGTCTGGAGATTGCAGTTTTGACGAAAGACCATTGATATTCCAGGAACAGATTGTTAGACCGTGTTCCAGGTTATTTCAGTTGATCCTACTTTGGGATAGGGCTGCCGGCAGCCATGACCAGTCTGCACTTCTGATGGTTTACTGGACTTCACTATGCTCGTCATTGTCGACTGGAGAGCAGCTTCTGGCTGACTTTAAAATAGAGAAGGGGGGGTGACTTGTACTTGAAGCTGGGACCCAGCTGGGTGCGAGTATTGAAGGGTATCTGGGAACTCGGGGCGTTGCTATAATTATTCACCGGTTTTTGAATTGGTCAGCTTTAGATTCAACCAGTTCCCTTATTGCTTTAGATGCTAGTGTGATTAGAGTTGATTCTCCCGTTTGGGAGCCGAGGCTGGGTTTAAATTCGATGGCAAGGATATCTTTTGAATCCAGCTTGCACAGGTCCGGATTCGATTTGAAGAGCCGGATTATGTTCCCGCGATTTAGTATGTCATGCGGGCCTTGAGAGACATACTCTGGTGTTAAGATTAGTTTGGTTTCATTGGTGACTATGGCTGGGTTGTGGATTTCAGGGGATATGGACTTAGATGGCTTCAGCTTAACTTCTGGTGTTCGTTGAGAAATTGATGTACTATGCGAGGGGAGGCTTGCTCACTGACTTGGTTGGTTGACGCTGAGGTAGAAACTGTTTTGCGCATGCACGCCAAAGGAAGTTGGGGGGATGGAATTGCCGGAAATTGGTGGACCAGTTCTTTGGTGGGATTAGCTGCGCAATGTGAGCCTGGATTGTTGGTCGTCAATTGAGGTGGAGAGGAGGGTTTGGTGGTTGGTGAACGCTTTTGGGAGGGCGTGGTTGCGGCGGACCTGGTAATTGTTATTAGCTCTTCATTGATTTGTATTGTATTGATTTGTAATTGCCTATTTCCAGTGTGGGAGGGCATGGTTGTGGCGGACCTGGTAACTGTTGTTAGCTCTTCATTGATTTGTAATTGCCTATTTCCAGTGTCTCCAATTTTATCCTGAGATGTTGCGTCTGGGGAATACCTTGGGTATGGTGGTGGCTCCGTTTTTATTGAGGAATTTGCTTTTAAGAGTCCTTTTTGGGACGTTGGGGACTTGGCTGCTTGCGTCTGACCGGTGGGGACGGTAAGCACTGTGCTCGAGGCCTGTGCTGTCACTGGTTTATTGTTTGTAAAGTAGTTGCAAATAGTTTTTTTAGGCTCTTCTATGGGCCTATTACGGGATTTCCGGAGTCTTTTTTTTTCCCGTTTTGATAATCGATGGGCAGGTTGTTGGGGTGATTTGACATTAATGGTTGTATCGGTGGGTGCATTAGCTTTGGCTTTGAGTGATGGTAAAGAAACGGGTGATGATTTGTCGGACGTGTGCTCGGGATCCAGATGGTTCAGGTGTTTGCCATGTAGAGGAGCCAGTGGCGTGGGGACGGGAAGCCTGGACTCTGGGATCCTCTGAATTTCTGTTATTACTGATAACAGAAATTGGGGCAATGAGGATAAAGAGACGATAACAGGAGAGCAGCAACATACTGATTGAACTAGTTGCACTTGAGATTGGGCTTTAATTATCAGCGAGTTGAGCGCCTCCATTTTATACAGCAAGAGTGTTTAATAGATCCACCTGTTGATCCATTTTGTCCGAGTGGTAGTTCAATGCTGACACTGTGGATTGACGAGTTTGGAGGAATTGTAACCAGAGCTCATTTAGGTCTAAAGATGGAAGGCTGACACTCGATCTGTTGGGTTCTTTGGTAAAGAAGGATAAATCAAGGTGGGTATTGGGCGTGGTGTTGTGGCCCCAGCCTGTGTTAATCTTTTGTCGACAACTATTGGCAATTGGTGGTGAAATTGTTGGGGATGACGTTGTAGGTTGCTTGGATGTTCGTTTGCCAGGGTTGCAACTTGCGGGGTAAGGACTTTGGTGGTTGCTGTTGAATGGACCTTAAGGGCTTGGGGCTTGTTGGCTAGGGGAGAAAACTGGCTAGAAATCCAAACGGAGTGATGGTCTGGCGAGGTCAACTGGCATCCAGTGAAGGGTGGAGGGGAAACAGAAGCCGATGCGTGAAGGTTATTAACTTGTGAATCGAAGGAGGACTGGTCAAAAGCCTGGGCAAGCATCCGGGGAGATGGAGTAGCCACTAACACTTCTTTTATTTGGAGATCGGCACTTGTTGGGAGGCCTGGGAACGATGAACTAACACATGGATCATGGGCTGAACCAGTTTTTGATGCTGTGCTGGGGCTGAGACTAAGGATGAGGCGATTGAAGCAGGGGTCCGAGGTATGTCGAGTGAGCTTGAGCTTGACTTTAAAGAGGATACAGAGCTTCTGAAATAGTCCCTCAAAGACATTTTCTTAGTTGAAGAGACTGAGAAGGCTGAAGATCTCAAATGCGTATCTTTGCGATTTTGATTTCCCTTGAGCACACCGACTCCGCCGGCTCCGCTTGTTATTTGTTGGACGAGGAGAGACTGAGATGGGGACTGTGGGGGTTGTAACTCAGTTGCAGTATCCGTGGCTGTATCTGTGGCAATTCCCGATTGAAACTGTAAGTCCGACAATTTTGCCGGGTTTTCGGGTGGCAATTGGTCCACTACTGCATCGCCAGAGTCCTTCTTTTTAATGTCTTTTTTTGCGCTACTGGTAATACCCAGCCTCTTTTAGTCTTCCATGGCCCTGATTCAAGGGACCTAACCATGCAACAACGATTGTTGCATATGCTACATGTTACACATTACATGGGTCTCGATTGTCCCAAAACATAAAAGTCTTGACACTGGCCGCAAAATATGTACATGCAAGGTATTGTGCAAAGTTCATCAAGGCAGATGCTCACACCCTCCTTGCTGCGGTCTGGCTCTCAACTGCCCATCGAGGTCCAGATAGGCCACTGCCAGGATGCAACGCATTAGGAGGGTTAGGGTGCGGCACGCGCCCCTCCTTCTGGAGGTGCCAGGCCCAGCTGGACTTCTGCGATCTTCGCCCAGCCTCGCAGGTCCTGTCACCGTTTGCGGCAGTGGGTACTGCTCCGACGTGTGACCCCCTAGGGAACGCACCTTCCAGGTGATAGTCCTCCACAGGAAAACCTTCCGACGGACGTTGACCTGGAGGATGACATGGTATAGGACACTTGGTACACATGCAAGATGTACCTATCCAGGTAGTTTGTCACATAGGTCAGAAATAGTTAGCATAAACAATATACAAAATAGCAGACTACAATTCTCAACACTGCACCTGTTATCAAACATGTGATCTTAACATATTTCATGACACCTTTTCATTTCCTGTTGACAACACATTCTAACCTGACCTTGGCCTAAGTGATCATGCAACACCTCTCACTACACTGTGGATGGGAGAACAACACAGATGGCATGAAATCTCATAACTACTAACCTCAGCACACCTATGTCTTCTGCAGAAGGGAACAGTAGCATTTTGGCACTGAACATACACCCAACTAGTACGGTAAGTTACCAATGATTACACTGTGTCAAAGACATGGCAAACATGATTTACGCATGGCATGAATCAACATTATGACCCATGCACTTGGTCACCTTCAGACATCTTACATGACCATTGTGGAGCACTGTGATTTGCCATGTGAGAACTTATGACATGACGGACGTAACGCTGATATTGTTTCATGTGTGTGGAGTTGTTGTTGTGACTGTATACAACAACAACTTTACCATATATGCAAATGACATTTCGCATTCACCATTAGAGTTTGTTTAGCTATGACTCCACAAGAAATTGTACTTTGAACTATGACAGAAAACATGATATCATCATGTCAAACTGATGTGTGCATACCTAACTAATACACCATGCAAAGTTTTTGATTGATGATGAGATATTCACATGACCAGCAGTGATCCCTGTAAGGCACGCGCATGCACGCACTGTAACATCCCCGAGCACGCAAACTAAATAGCGAAGTGCGCATATTTCACCAATCATGCAATAGACGGTTTGCAGCTGCTTTTAATAAAGTGAAGCTGCATGAAAAAATGGTCGCTTGCATGTTGGAGAAGCGGAGACAATATAGTGTGGAGAAGCAGTTCACTGTGGAAGAGGCAGGGCGGGGGAGGGGGCCTGCAGTGGGTCACACGCATTGCTGGTCGTAATCGATTGACTGGGACTGCAGAAAGAAACTTTGATTGTTGTGGTGGCTGGTGTCGTTGTGATGTGATCGCAAGAGGTGTGAGGAAGATGGGAGGAGGGCAGGGGGTTGATGGGGTGCAAACAATTACTGAGGTAGGGCTGTCACAAGGTGCACACATGCCGCTTGCTTCATAAGTTTTGCTGATATGGGCGGTGGCTACAGGGATTTACAGGCAGAAGTGGCGACTCTGATTAATGTATTTTTAACTGCCATGCATCAATTGGCATTATTCGAAGGCCTGGTAAAAGTGTTATGTTTAAAGTGCTCTGTGCATTCTTCGTGTTTATGTGTCTTTTGCGGAGCATGGCGTGTGCAACACAAGCTTTTAGACGTTTTACATACTTGTCCTCTTAAAGGTCAAATTTGAAAGTACACTTTTTCTAAGCCAATATAAACTGTAAAACCCGGGCGCGCTTTTACTTTTATTACCTATTATGAGACCTTCAGCTTTCAATATGTGCAGTAGGTTTGTTCCTTGCTCTTTATTAATACCAAGCTGTTTCATTCCTCTTTGAAACCACCCTCAAGGCTCCCACCACACATAAGAACATTTACCTCACTTCCTCAGAAGTGGCAAAGCATCTCCATAGCGATGCCTATATGATCAGGCCCTTAGCACGCTAATCAGGCCCCTTACTACTTTGGGTGTTGTCTGCCCGAGAAACCCAGAAATCTTTGTGGAGCGTCAGACCTACATTTAATACCCGTGCGGGGAAAAGGACTTCTTGTTCCCCTTTGTAATCACTGTCCTGTCAGCCTGAAGTGCGCACATTCTTCCAGAACTCAACAGGGCGAGGGTCTGTGGTAATAGTGAATGTGTTGTTGCCAGGTGGGCAAGGTGAACGCCTGCCTATTTCACTAACCAGCCTTAAGAGAAGGGGCCCTGGAGGAAAACAAAGTGCCTGTGAACCAATACAGAAGTGCAACCGTGTTTGGCTGAAAAGGGGCGGGGTGGCAGTTTCAATAAATAGAAACATTAGCTCACAGATTCCAAAGGGCAGATTTACAAGCCCCTTGCGCCACTTTTGCGTCACTTTTCCCATGTTAAAAGTGACGCAAAAGTGGCGCAAGGGGCTTGTAAATCTGCCCCCAAGTGTTTTAAGCTCTTCAGAGCATGGGACGTCATGTTTTTTTTTGTTTTGTGTATTAATGCCCATGATTAATTGTTTTGAGTTTTATTTTTACTAAGCGCTCAAATACTAGTGGGTGTCTTGGCAGTATAAAGACAGAGAGTAACTTTGGAGTGTAAACAGATACTTTCTGAGCAGCTTACAAAAAGTAATCAAATGGGGTGCTGAATGGATAGAAGGTCAAAGGGGAAGAAGACTATTTCAGGTTAGAGCAGTGGTTGTGGAGAGAGCATGGCTGCCCATGCATGATTTTTTGGAAGAGGAACCATCACAAAAAGAGTTAGAAGAACCTGAGAGGCGAACAGGCTCTAATCAGAAACAGCATTTAGTAGTACTTTAGTGGTACTGCAATAGTACTACACAATGCTATTCACAAACCTCCTAGTGTAAATCTCCACCTCGCCTATCTTTTCTGTAGGGGATATCCTCACTTATCTAAGGTTACTACTAAGTTGTACTTGTGAGAGGGGTCAGGAGAGTGGCTGGAAAAAGGGGATACTTACTGTTAAATGGGAGGGGTTTGGGGAGGAGTAAGGAGGGTTTGGGGTGGCATGGGGAAAGGTTTCGGGTAAGACATATATAGCAAAAGTACGGAGGCCCAAATAACTGAGAAGGTAGGATTTGATTTTCTAAAGACACCCTGGGTATTTGAATTGTAGTACCTGACATGTAAGTGCTACAAAAGTATTTAGGGTCATTTGGCAAATGCAGAAAGTGCTAGGATTGTGTGGTTTGTGTCACCGTGCATCGTCTTAAGGCCATCATGGTCCTATATATTTATACAGACATACCCTTATATCAATGACCTAACTCAGGATGGACATTAATTTTATTGCATGTGATTACTCTGAGATCTAGACCTACTACCACTGCTTTAGACCTCTCAATGTAGATACGTTTGGAGAAGCAAGTGTACAAGAGCAGTAACTTGCTTATCCTGTTGCAGCTCAGTAATACCTAAGGTCCTATGACACTCATGTTAGTAGACAAAACGCATCGTTACGGCTGAGTAAACACCGACTACCATTCGGCAAAGGCATCACATTAAGTCACATGGATTAGCTCTGTAGAGGTCTCCATCTGTCAAGGGGGAAGAGTACTCAGCCCTTGTCGATGGCCCTTTATTTCTTAGCTTTCCTTGGAGGGGAGTGGTAATCAGATGTTGGCTATAGTTTTGAGAGCAGGAGAAGTGGCTTCAAAAGTAATATTTTGTTAAGGCTCCCTGCCCTCCTCTATGTTATCATAGGCAGAATCTTCCATTCAGAATCTGTCCCAACTTTCACACTGCGCATTACACATCAAAAGGTTTGTCATGTTCATATATGCCTTTAACAGACCCTCCCCACATGAATCACTCCCTTAGATTTGGTTTAGTCCTTTGTTTTTATCACTTTTTTATCACTGGGTTCTTTGATCATGCTTTCCTTAATAATTCAGAACCTAACATTTTCTGACAATTCAATTGTGATGCAATGGACTTCTGACAAGTTTCTTGTGACTTTATGCCACTTACTGTATCATTTCATGTAGGATATTCTAAAGGATCGGATCTGGTTCAACCCTCCCTATGAATTTCCAGTCTTGCATAGCTCTACCTCTCATGCAGCATGAATGCCAGAGAAAAGCTGCATCACAGAAGGAGTAACACACAATGCGGGTTTATAAACCGGTTTAGCGTAACAAATGCTAATAAAGAAACATGTGAGTACCTGCCTGTTTGGCCTAAAGTGGAAATCCAGGTAACTCTTGCATGCATGGCCAGTTTCTTGGCGCACATAGCCTTGGCTGCAGTGCACAGAGATGTTACATTGCCGCACACAAAGGAAATAAATTAGAGGGAACATTGATGACCAGTACTGACACACATAAAGCAATGGACCTGTCCATCACATTTCCAAACACGCTTTTAAACAAATGGCTACAGATAGAGATGCGTGTCTTATTGCAACTATCTGCCCTATGTGCATGTTTAGCTGATATTTAAAATATGTATCCTGTCTGAATTTTTCTTACCTGCTCCTCTTGTGTGCCATACAGCTGCTTGTACATGGGAAGGACTGTGTCCACCAGCATCTTCAGCTCCTCTGCTGTGAAGACAGGGGCCCTGATCCCTGTACAGTGAGACATTGCAGTTCCCAGAGGATGTGAACAGTAGCAGAGAGAGGGGGAGGCCTTTAGAAATGCAGGTTCTGAAGGCAGGTGATCTGTGTTGCAAAACGCAAGGCTTATATCTAGACCGCAGAGGCAGTCTTCTGTGCAGGAAGTCAAAGGGATAGGTCCACGTCAGTCGTTTTTTCAGAAGTCATCCATTGCATTCAAATGCTGTCTGATACTCCGCCTGCCGCGTGTTTCAAAATAGCCGGCGGTCACAAGTATGATTGCTACATTAGCAGTGGAAATTTACAGCATCAGTCTTCACTGCAGGCAGACACAATCAGCGAGCAGCAACTGTAACCATAACAAGTTACAGCCTATGGCTGTGTCCGCCTTGGTTCTGAACCACGACTTTTGAATGAAGGTTCGGTTGTGGGAAAAAAACGTGAAAATGTTGATGTTTTTAACTGTTTGCTTTGCTCGCCCTAAGTTGGCAGGGTATGCCCAAACGTGGGTCCCTTGCTCACTTTGCCACTGGATTCAAGCTAGCCTGGCTGATGAGGGGTGTTACCCCAAAACCGGTCCCAGGATGCTTGTTTCCGGTCCAAGGAAGACCTGGCTTGGAAGTTCGGGCTGGACTGTTCCCATGAGGCACATGATCAAGACTGATTTGCATATGGCTAGGTCTGAACTGGGTGACGAAGTGAGCTAAAGAACGATGATGGATTCAACTCAGATATGTGACTGGGGGTGAATATCTGAAAGCTTTCAGCGCTCCGTCCATCATCTCCTTGTGGTTGCTTTGCTCGCCCTAAGTTGGCAGGATATGCCTAGACTTGGGTCCCTTGCTCACTCTGCCACTGGAATCAAGCTATCCTGGCTGATGAGGGGTGTTACCCCAAAACCGGTCCCAGGATGCTTATTTCAGGTCCAAGGAAGACCTGGCTTGGCAGTTCGGGCTATACTGTTCCCATGAGGCACAGGGTCAAGAAGGATTTGCATATGGCTATGTCTGAACTGGGTTGGCGAAGTAAGCTAAAGAACAATGATGGATTCAACCCAGATCTGTGACTGGGGGTGAGTGTCTGAAAAGTTTCAGTGCTCCGTCCATCATCTCCTTGTTTTTGCTTTGCTCGCCCTAAATGGCAGGGTATGCCCAGACATGGGTCCCTTGCTCACTTTGCCACTGGATTCAAGCTAGCCTGGCTGATGAGGGGTGTTACCCCGAAACCTGTCCCAGGATGCTTGTTTCCGGTCCATGGAAGACCTTGCTTGGCTGTTTGGGCTGGACTGTTCCCATGAGGGTCCCCACAGGGTCAAGACTGATTTGCATATGGCTAGGTCTAAACTGGGGTGGTGAAGTGAGCTAAAGAAGGATTATGTATTCAACCCAGATCTGTGACTGGGGGTGAGTGTCTGAAAAGTTTCAATGCTCCGTCCATAATCCGTCCTTGTGTTTCCGATGTTTTGTACTTCACCATGCCTGGATGCACTATATTGTGTGTTGAAGGAGCATACAAATCAAACGTCTGCATTCACATGAAGAAGTCACCTTGAGAGGACCATGAAACACTTGTTGGCAAGCTAAACCAACATGAGAGCATACAGTACAGTTTCTGATTTTCAACTTTCTCTCAGGCTGTATGCAGCCCATGTCCATTAACAGGTGTAAATACACCATATCACAGTGTTGGAAGCCACTGTCATCCAGTGTGCGAGGTGTGTGATGTCCAGGAGGAAAGGGTGTGTGTGTGTGCCTGATGTACAGTATCCTACCTTCCCAGAGGGACTATACAATCAAAATTCAAGCAGCCTACAGACTCATTGAAACTAAATGGGACATTGCAAGTGGTCTTTGCGTTCCATACTTAAATGCAAATCTGCATATTGAAAAAGATGTATATTGTCAATGGGTTGTGTATGTTATTGTATGTGCAACACAGACATGACAGCATGATAGTGTACACCATGGAAAATTTGTCTGCATGAAGTCTGAGTGAAACTCAAGATGTATGTGGTGTACATGATACGATACATAACATGATCCTACTGAGTTTACCTCAAAACTCGCTCAGTCATTAGACATACCTAAGCCATGTGTTCTTGGCATGTGAGACTTTGACTTTGTCCTGCTTAATTTCGCATTAAAAAACTGTCACTAGTGATGTGAGTCAAGTGTTCTTTCTTGCCTGTGTAACTATACATTTGAGACATAATCAGAAATGTCATGTATGCTGTGGTATATTTAGTATATTGTTATTCTGTGAAATCTGGTTTGCACTGCCATGGACTGTCGTGTGTGGTTGCTTATCCTTTGGTGTTTGTCCAAGTACATTCTGCTGGGCACATTGTGATCTAACACCCACTGTGTTAACACTCCACACATGGGTATCGCGGAGGAACCGTTAGACAGCCTCCTGTCTACAGGCCCTTTCCTGACCTACAAATCATTGAAGAGAGGGACGTGATCAGAAAATTCTGTCTCAATAAGGCCACAATAAATTGTTGTGCCAGCAGTTGGCACCTTCATTGTGTCCACATCACTACTATCCTACATCACTGATGCCTAAAGTTAAGGTGATGCCAGTACTGAATTTCTTGGCCACAGGGTCACAGTGGCAACATCTGGCGGAATGACCCAGCCTATGTTTAGCAATGTACTTCGGGATGTACTGCAGGCATTGACCAGACACATGGACATCTACATTAAGTTTCCCAAACGTGGGGAATTGACCAATATCAAATCTGAATTTTATGGGTTTGGACGAATTCCACATGTCATTGGAGCAATCGATGGGATGCATATTGCTTTGATTACACCACAGACCAATGAACAAATATATTGGAACAGTAAGCACTTACACTCAATCAACGTACAGGTGTGTTTGGTAGATATGTGTATTTCCCACGCCTTTGCCCGA
Organism: Calotriton arnoldi; assembly: GCA_963921515.1. Classification (NCBI taxonomy): domain Eukaryota; kingdom Metazoa; phylum Chordata; class Amphibia; order Caudata; family Salamandridae; genus Calotriton; species Calotriton arnoldi. Next base: position 1,501,397 of record CAWUFW010002500.1, on the reverse strand, counting down.
TTTTCCAGATCAGCCCACGCCTCGCACATTCTAATGAATAGGGTCATACCCAGTTTGATGACTCCACTACTTCCAGAGCTGGCCTGGGTTGTTGGTAAGTAAGATTTTTGACGATGTTTGCTGTGAGTGGTTTTGTGTGCCTTATCAGTAAATGTTTGCTTGAACATTGTACTCATGTCTATCTACCATTTAGGAGTTGCAGGATACCCCAACCAGCCATGGTTACTAACACCATTGCGGAAACTAGTCATTCCAGGAGAAGCCTGCTTCAATGAGGCCCATGGGAGGACAAGGCAGATAGTGGAGCTGACATTTGTCCTCATGAAGGGAAGATTCTGCTGTCTTGACAAAACTGGAGGAGCCCTGCAATATTCTCCTGGAAAGGTGTGACAGATCACCGTTGCCTGCTGCATGCTCCTCAACCTGGCAATTAGGAAGGAAATCCCTGTAATTGAAAATGAAGGAGACCAGCAAGTGCCATCAGCTGAGGAATCGGGACTGGACAATGATGAAAAGGAAGGAGTTTACTTATGACAACAGCTTATAAACAACTTCTTTTCATGGCTGTAAGTATGCACTGAGATGTATTTCCAATTCCAAGGTGTTTGTTGTTGTGTAGCTGTGTGGCCTTTGTGTATGAACACATCATAGTGTAGGATAAGTGTGCCAATGTTTATGCAGGACAGCTTTGGGATATGGTCATGGTTACATGCACACTGTGTCATTCAGGCCTAATTAGCGTTAACAGTGACATTGTTCTGGTTGAAGTTTCAGTATTCTCTTACTTGTGAGACATGATTTGCCCTTGCTTATCAACTGAGGGGAGTTTCCGAGTTGTGCCATCACCAGGCATATGATGCTGTGTCTGAGAGCAACCTGGACATGGATTGATCCTGGGAATGTCTGACACAGATGTTAAGGATACATAACTGTTATGACACCTGCTCGCAAAAGTAGGAATAGAAGTTGCTACAACACCAATGGACTTTCATCTCATCATGTGTACTTTGTTTTGCAATAGGTGTACTATCATGTGCTCAAAAACAATGTGGTTGTGAGGATATACCATGGTAGATCCCATTCATATCACCTAGATAATAAAATGTTTGAAATCTTGATGTAGCTGTAGATGTGTGTCCTCATTGTATGCCACAGTGCAAGTGCCACACCACTGACCTATGCTTGTAACCTTCCTAAAGATGCAGCCCAATTTGTTGTAATGGGACCCGTTTGCATTGGTCAGTATTACATTCCTGTGTGCTTTTCATTTGTCCACATATCGTGTATGGCATTTATGGTGTTTGTGATCTGCTACCAGGTGTTCAAAGATAATAGAATTTGTGTTTCACATTTAAGTTTGCATTGTCTGATGCATCTCCTCCAAATTTTTTGTCTAGTTGTTTGAACATGACAAACTAGTTTGATGGCATAGATTGTTGTGTGATGTCAACTTGTGATGATTGTTCATACAAATGACTATCTGTGAATATGTACCATGGACTAAAGTTTGTATGATGCACTGAATCTGTATGACTATCTTGTTTTGCCACGATTGATTGACTTTGTGGCACTTAAGTTACAATTTACATGTACTTGTTGACCTACGTTGATTACTCTTTCATCAGAGTGCTCACATGATACTCACAACAATTTGAGATAGATGTCAAAGGCATAATATGAGTTAGTATTGATGTGTAAAGTGTATTTTATTTTCAAAACATGGTGGATATGTGAAGACACACAATATTGATCAGTGATAAAAAAAAAATGAAAATTGAGAAGTTGACATTGTTGTTGGTTGAAATCCAAAAAGTCATAGCCACAGGTATTAGTGTCCAAAGTCCAACAGTGTACTTACATCTGAAGTTGGTATGAATAGTCAACAAAGTAAGCCAGGTGTGCCTTTTTATACTGCCTGGGGCTTGTGCATTGCCATCTGGCCCGACCTTATCTCTCTTTGGACAACCCACCCCACGTTTGGGGACAACATCTGCAGGCTCCTGGGGTAATGAGGATTCTCCACCAGACTCACCAGACCAGACTCAGCGTCCCTCCCTGTGGCTATAGCAGATGTTGATGGCACAGCTGGAGACGTCACACAGGGAGGGGCACTTGTGTGTGCACATGTCTGGCTGAGGGTGGAACTGATCTCCGTCAGCACCTCTATGACCTCATCCATTTGATAATTGAAACACTCGAGTCTTCGGTCTTGGGATGCCTGCCGTTGTTCAATGTTCCGGAGGTGTTCAGAAACCTGGGCATTGCTCCCTGGTACCACTCATAGGCATCAAGTACCCAGGAGAGGTTGGCTTGGGCATCAGTGGTACCAGGTGTTTGGAGACAGGGATCCACACGTCCCCTCCCACCACCTCTACCCCCATGGGCTGGCACGGTTTGTGCCTGCACAGTCGTCCTTCCTCATTGACTGTTTGTGTCCGTCAACTGAAGAGTGGACAGTGTGGCAGTGATGGTGTTGTTGCCCGTGGTTGATGGTGCATCTGTTGTGGTAGGGGTCAGCTGTGTGTTGATGGCTGAGGTGGGAGTTGTCCCAGTGAATACTGCTGGACGTGCTGGCGCTGTCTGCCGAGCCAAACCCGTTGGGCCAGGTACCTCCTCCTCCTCGTCCAAAGGTACGGGAGAGTCTTCTTCGCGGGAGGCTCATTCAAGTTGGAGTCTGAGCCTGGCTGCTTTCTTCGGTCTGCATCGAGGTGTTACCAGATTGCCCTGTTGGTACAGATAGGACACAGTCAATTATGTGATTATACATCATACCTCAACTGGTACACATTGAGAATATACAAAAAAAGAGGAAAGGTATCCCCTAAAAGTGTATTAAAGGTCTTGGAAAAGGAGGAAAAACAAGGGTTCGTGTGCAAAAGTTCCCACTTGACCTGTATTATTTCAAAATATGGTTCTCAATGCTAAAAGTCTCGACCAAACAAATGCCTCAGTTTAAATAGAGTTTGTAGTACACAAGAGGGTAGCTGTTCCTAAAGTTCCTAAAGAAGTAACAAAATACAGGTAAGAGATTACAAATGGATACTTGTGGGGAAGGCTTCTTTATTAGGAAGTGATGCCCTCACACACCTGCGAAACATTTTAAACATTTTCATCTTAACTCATTTTAAAAACTCATTATCCAAATAAATATCAGTACAAAAATTCAGTTTTGTCAATAATATAAATATTAAATATACATAGCAAAAGCACACTATATTATACACTACAATTTACATGTTTTACATCACACAATTACTTTGTATTTCCCCATATCTACACTCACTCTCCACTTCAAACACCACACAAACACGTTGTGTTTGTGTGGTGTTTGCAATGGAGAGTGAGTTTAGGTATGGGGACATACATAGTAAATAATGAGTTTGTAAAATGAGTTAAGATAAAAATAATTACAAATTTAAATAAAAAATATGTAAACATATTTAAACTTCATTCTTTATTGAGGCATGTGTTGGTCAAGACTTTTAGCATTTAGTGCCATATTTTGACTGTTTCTGTGAGGTTGTACTAGAAGGTCTGCTGGGATGTGTGGTCAGTGTAGTGAGTACTCCTCCCAGCCAGCCCACCTGGGCCTATTGCTTCCTGTCAGTGAGCGTGAGTGCAGTAGCAAGATGGCTGACAGAGGGGGATGTAGTTTGGAATGGAAGGCCTGCTGGGATGTGTGTTCAGTGCAGTGAATACTCCTCGCAGTCAGCCCAGCCAGCCCACCTGGGCCTATTACTTCATGCCAGTGAGCGTGAGTGTAGTAGCAAAATGGCTGATAGAGGGGGATGTAGTTTGGAGTGTAAGGCCTGCTGGTATGTGTGGTCTTTTCTAAAACCCCTCCTCCTCCTCCCCACTTGACCTGACTTCCTGCCAGTGAGGGTGAGTGTAGCAGCACAATGGCTGACAGAGGGGGATGTCGTTTGGAGTGGAAGGCCTGCTGGGATTTGTGGTTTTTTCTAACACTCCTCCTCCTCCCCCACCACTTGACCAATGACTTCCTGCCAGTGAGGGTGAGTGTAGTAGCAAGATGGCTAACAGATGGGGATGTAGTTTGAAGTGGAAGGCCTGCTGGGATTTGTGGTCAGTGCAGTGAGTACTCTTAAAGGTCAATTGCTTACTACCAGTGAGGGGAAATTACAAGGAGAGATGTCTTACACAGGAGTCTGTTGTTCTTAGGTGGAGTGTGAATGGCTGATGGTAGGTGTAGTCCTTTCCTTTAGGGAGATCTAATTGCTTGAAGTGGCTTGCATTACATACCTGGTAACTACTTACTCTAGTTAAGGGCCACTTTTGGGAAATGATGACAGATGTTATTGTTGGTGCCATGATAGGTTAAATGGTTATACACTAACAGCCTACATGTAGACATTTGTAAATGTGATTGCTTGGGCAATTTTGGATGTTCAGGAAATAAGCATCCTGGGACTGGTTTCGGGGTAACACCCCTCATCAGCCAGGCTAGCTTGAATCCAGTGGCAGAGTGAGCAGGGGCGGTTCCCTCAAGTGGGCGCTGGGGCTATGCCCCCTTTATTTCCTTCCCAAAATAGCCTTTTCTTATTGAAATTTTTTTCAAATCCACTATTCCAAAACAAAAGATTTTCCTTAGGGCAGTACTGAAATAACTCGCCGTCAGACAAAAACTCCTCGAGCAGTCCTCTGCTGCACCTGCGCAGCTAACTCAGTAAGTCTTGCATCAAATTACCATTTGCCGGGTGGCCTGAGGCCTGTGAGGTCACCAGCTCATCAAAATCATTACCTCCCATGCTAAGCTCCACCCCCTGACAACATGGGTGGAAAGTTTGTCCCTGGGCGTTTCTGGCTGAAGCCCTGCAGCTCCAGGGGCTTCATGTCCATCAGGGCCCGTCACAGGATAGGGTGGGAGCAAGCATCACTGACCCCATCTTGTGACGAGTTGTGAGAGTGGGTGGGGTTAGAGGATGGAGGCGGTAAGCTCAACCCTGGAATCTAGCCCCTGGCGCTGTTTATTTTCTACAGATACGTGTGAATTCGTGGCTTGTTATCTGCACAATCTCTCTGAATGCAGAGCAACTTCTGCAGCACTGATCAGCCTTTCCAAGTGAGATTGATCGATATCTTTCAGTTGTAAGTGCAGACAGGATGCTGTGGCACAATTGTAACAGCAACTCCTGGCACGTACTTTTAGTAGGGTGCCCACGTGCGCATTTAATTACGTGTTACCAAAGTGACTTCACACCAGCCACAATTTCTGATTTCCCTCTCTGACTTCATGGTGCTGCTGTACTTTAACATTTATTCTAGTCAGGATTTAATTTTGCCAGTGAAATGGGTTTCAAAACTTAAAAACGGATGCACTGGTGAAGTGCCACCGCGTGGTGCGTGCAGCCTGCTGTTTCCTTTAGCCACCTAAAGGAGGTGCATTAGAAGATCCAGGAGTGCAGCGAGGCTGAACACCAACCATAAGAAAAGGGTTGGAATTGTCCAACTGACTGCAGAACGCCGTGCAAACCTTTTTACTGTCTCTTTGTGCTTGGCTGAAAGTCAACATATGCAGGCCCTGGTGAGCTTTTCCTTTGCAGTTTAAAAGTTTTTTGGCATTGCCCTGGCTGAAATGTTAAATGGCTGTGTGTGTGTGTTTTCAAATGACGTGATTTGAAAGTCTTTCTTCTCATCGCTTTGCAGAGCAAAAGAGAGGAACTGGGTTAAACAAGACACATGAAGTGCAAAATGATGTTCCTTTGTGAATAATTTTAATTGGCTAGCTATGACACACATTTTTGTCCTGTTGATCTGTCAAGAGTAATGTGCTGGTAGACCCATAAAACTATCATAAAAGTACCCAGCACCAAGCTTCTTTGACTTTTTCTCTTTTGTTTAATAAAACTGTTGATTTTAGTCTACACCATTGGTACCAGACTTATCCTATCCAGTCAACAAAATACCATGCCTTCCTTCAAGGCCTAGCCTTTCTTTCAGCAAACGCTACAGCCTTCAAACATCTTTACCTTATGACTACTCATGTTTGCTCACTAATCGAAAATTGGTGTCTTCATTTTATGCCTCACCATTTTGCTACTTTACCAGCCGCCACTGAGAGTGAGCAAGGGACCCAAGTCTAGGCATACCCTGCCAACTTAGGGCGAGCAAAGCAACCACAAGGAGATGATGGACGGAGCGCTGAAACTTTTCAGATACTCACCCCCAGTCACAGATCAGAGTTGAATCCATCATCGTTCTTTAGCTCACCTCGTCACCCCAGTTCAGACCTAGCCATATGCAAATCAGTCTTGACCATGTGCCTCATGGGAACAGTCCAGCCCGAACTTCCAAGCCAGGTCTTCCCTGGACCGGAAACAAGCATCCTGGGACCGGTTTCGGGGTAACACCCCTCATGATAGGTTAAATGGTTATACACTAACAGTCTACATGTAGACATTTGTCAATGTAATTGCTTGGGCAATTTTGTATGTTCAGTGCAGGTATACTGGTTGTCCGCATTAGTTGCACAGCTACAATACTTTGGCTACTGCTTCATTTCCAGAAAGTCGTAATTACAAAACTTGGACAATTGCAGTTCTGTGTGGTAAGGTGTCATGGCTGACTTGTGGCTGATGTTTGGGGGTCACTTACCAGACTCCATTCCTTCTGGTACTCCAAAAAAGCTCTCCAGCGGCACGATGGCATGCACCTACTCCTCCCAGGCAGTAAAGGGTATGGGTGGCAAGGGGGCGCCACCACCAGTCCGCTGTGCAACCCAGTGTTTCTGTTGACTATGACCTTAACCCTCCTCCTGATATCGTACCACCTCTTCCTGATATCCTCAATTGTACACAGGGTGCTGACTACCGCTTTCACCTTGTTGACTATCCTGTCCCACATCAGGTTTTTCTGGCCGATGGAAGATTGTTGGAATTGGGTCCCAAATAACTGTGGCTCTACTTTGAGGATTTCATCCACATGCACTGTCAACTTCTCATCTGAGAAACGTGGCTGCCTCTTTTTAGTCATTGTGAGTTAGTGAATGTGAGATTGAAGAGGTGTGCAGAACAAGAAGGATACAAAAAAAGAAAAGTGAAATGTGCAGTGAGTGATGCAATTTTGGTGCGTGAATGTGTGAAGGGATGGCTGCAGTATATGTAAGTAGGTACAGCAATGTGCTCTGTCAGGCTCTGATGAATTGTGAGAGCATAGGATCATGGTATGGTTTTTTTTTTTATAAGTGGATTGTTAGATGTGTCTACTCCGTGAATTGTCATCAGCTGTGTAGTTTTGTGGGGGCATACTGTGGTTGGTGTTGTGTCAGCGTCAGTTTCTTTGATTTACACTTGCAATGTAGCAGGCAGGCCGCAATGGAACCGCAATCGCGTCAGATGCATCATAATCGACTCCGCGGTACAACCGATGCATTTGCGGAGTCGGAATACCTATAGAACAGCCTTTCTGACTGACACGGTCGGATCGGACTCATTTCCGACTGACGCGGTTGTGTCGGTGTCGTCTCCAACCAATGTGGTCAGAAATTTTCCTGGTATACACCATGATACAGCAGTCGGAGAGTTCGCAGTTGAGTCTGTCGGAATCTCACCGCAGCCATGTCGGTCGGATGGTCATTCCGACCGATATCGTAATGAGGCCCTTAATGTTATTCCATTAAATTGGGATATATTGTCTTACGATAGCTTACTTCATTACATAAGCAATATAGTTGCAGCAAGGTGTTCCATTTACAGTGAAAAAAGCACTTGTGCAAAAAGTGAATGTACGTGAACCAGTATGTATATACAGTGCAAAGAGAATCAGTCAAATTCAATAAGCCTAGCTACATCGTATGAATATATGCTTTAGCTGAGTGGGTCAAACATTTCAATAGTTTTCACAACACAATAACGTAGTACAGGGAAGTATTTCTATTGGCATTTTGGCCTGTGTGCATATACCGGACATTCAATCATCAATTTGGATATTCCTCAGGACAACATAAATGGGACACCCTAGTCTCAGTGAGCAGAGAAAGTCTTACATTTGAGCTTCTTACACTCATCTGGGTATCATTCAATAGGCTCACAGTAGTCACCAATATACCTAAAAAGTTGTAAGTGCACAGAGTGTGATTCATTTCATTAGTTTTTATATTTTCAGAAACTAAATTTTGATATGGGATTTTGTTTTTGAAAATACAGAAACATGCTAAAGGTTTGACAGTCAGCGCCGTCCTTCAAACTTTCAATACATTGACAAGAACCACTGTCATTGAAAATACAAAAACTAATGACCCTCAAACCATGGGATTGGTCTCCCATGGTGTGGCAGTCATTTCACAATTTTCACTGCTTCTTTCTGCCAAGTTTACCTGGTGGTGACAAATAGTAAAAACTGGCCATTCAACCTCCTACTCTAAATTTAAGCAGGTGGTGAAGTCTCCAAACATTTGATTGCTCTTACTCCATTGGGCTGTCCGAGGGGTATTGCAGTGGCGGAAATAGCGTGGTTTCTGTCTCCGACAAATTTAAATTCCACCCATATGTAAATCAGGCAGGCAGACCTTCAGCTTGGCTGAGAGTGCCAAACCCTAAATCAGCCCTTCAGTCTGAGTGAATTTTTACGTATCTTCAAGCTGTATTGCTGTATCTTTCCTCTCCGCAACACAAATCAGTCCCTGAGTCCATTTAGACCTTTGTTCAGTAAAGCACTGCATTATTATTCACTAGAAAGTATAGAAAGAATAACTAATTTGCGGTGGGTCCTCCTGAAACGTTTTCTCCTCCGTCATAGGTTAGAACATGCCCTTTTCTGCACCTACTGTAAGATAATAGGGCTTCTGGTTCTCTGATAGATGTCACCTGCTTACAACATTCATTTCTCTTCTTCATTCAGTCCTACCTGCTGGCTTCTCAGTTAGATTCAGGGCAGAGAATTTGTATCTTTCATCAATGTGGATCAAAGTAGATGATTTACTGTTTATCCTGTGATAAACAGATCCACTTCACACATCCCAGTGCGACACGGATCTAAGGGATAGTTAGCTAAAATCATGCCATAATTGACATGGGAAAAGGTCCCAATTACATTAATAAGCATTTAACTCAACCCGGGACTACATTTATGAAGGCTGTGCAGGAGAGATTGGTGTTAAGTTCTTTCTAGTCTTCAGTCATAATCTCTTCTGACTCGCACAGTTTTTCTGTCAGATTGAAACATCCAAAATTCACTAAATCTGCCTTCCATCACCTTTATCAGTTATATGGCATTCCTCCCTCCTCTCCGTCCACTTTCCTCAAGGTTTCACCACTCTTCATGCTGTTGTGATCTCCCACCTTGACCATTGCTACAGCTTGTACATTGGCCAACACAATAAGTCAGTGGCAAAATGCCAAAGGGTTCAAAACAAAGCAGAACCGCTATTATTTGGCCTGAATCTGTACTACCATATCACACTTGCTGTAAAAGTCCTGCGCTGGCTCCTGTAAAGGGCAGTGGAAATTTTAAGGCACTTTGCCTCTTCCTTACAGTTCTACACAGCAGGTCCCCCATCACTTTTACAAGTTATTTATACCATACAATCCTTCCGGAAGTCCAAGATCTACAAACCTGAAACTAATCTTGATCGCTCATTCTGCCTCATAATGTTTGGCGGTTGTCCATTCATAAACATAAGAACTTCCTCTGTAACTCCTTCCCATCACATAGATGCCTGGAAAATGACTGAGATTTGGGAAGATTTTAAAACCCTTCTCTCCGGCCAGACCTGCGGTAGATAGATACCTAAAACCAGATATTGCACCTGAAGTTCATATTCTGGTTTTACCTAACACTTTATATCTTCTCCTCAGATTATTTAATATATATGCTCTTTTGGACTCGATACCTATGTTATCTGATACCTAGTGATGTGAAGCTTCCTCCACTGTAGTATAGAGCTTTATATCAAAATATTACATTACATTCCATGGATGACATCACTATGAATCAGAAACTAGACCATTCTTAACAACATTCAGACAAGATAAATATAAACTAAAAGTCACATACAGTAGACATCCATCCTGAGATCATAAATAGACTAGGATAACAATACCAATAGGGTACAGTTCAAGTGTACGCACTGTCTCTTCAGCCAAGTATCTCTCATGTACAAACAACCTAACGGTAATGCCCACTAGGTCCAGCAAAATAATAATACCAGTATTTTTTTTATTTAAATTTAAAAAATCCTGGTATTATTATTTTACTTTAGATTATTTTTAAATAACAGGTTTTTCAGTTGTGCCATGCATTTTATTATTTCTGAGACAAGAACAAATCACCACCTAACTGAGCATTCAAATTGTGGGAAGCTAAAAGATTACAATATCACTTAAAGACTTCATAACACAACTCTAAGAAAGAGACAGTAAATAAATTGCCAACTAACTGAGCACAGAAAGTTCAGGAAAAATAAGTAGTTGAAATTCAAGTTAATATAGAAATAAAATCAAAAGCTCACAATGAACCACCTTTGCTACTGGAGAGAAATTAACTACTTTTAGGCAGATTTGAACACTGTGCACAAGCTTTGTGATGCCACATCAAATTGAAGAAAGCGAGTGGAAAAAGTGGGCTGACCCATTGCCTCATTCTGTGGTAGGTGGAAGCAAAATGTGAATGACAATTTAGTGGACCATTAGATGAAGCTTGCTGACCAAAAGCCCTTCCTATGTTTACTATGCATTTTTCGAAAAACAAAAATCCGGTGAAATAGCTCAAGCTGTCTAAAAGACCAGTCACAAAAATAAGTTTTCAATGGAAACTTCTACTTAATTAACTGGCCCTCACTATTGTGCATTGTTTTATCAACAATTTATTCATGAAAGGTAAACAAAGCCTAAACATTCCATTTATAATCTGTGCCAAAAGTCAGCTGCACTTTTAAGAAAACAGCTTTTTAAGCTAGCTAATCCAAAATGAAGTATGCAATATAAAAACTGCATAACAGGATATATATGAATTACGGCCCAATATTGCCATTTATAAACCATGAGGCTTATATTAGCACCAGAACTCCAAGACGTAATATTGGATCATGTAAGAAATTAGGGTATTAGTTGAGGGGGTAGGGGGAGTACCCACCTCAAGTAATAACAACAACCCTTGTCAGGGTGAACCACTAAAGTTACTAAATAAAACTGAGCTCACCCCGTGGTAGCTATGGCACAAATCAGGCAATATTCAGTTAGACACAATATGTAAAGTGTTTATGCAATACCAAAACAGTAATATAATCAAGATACAAACCAAAAAAAATTCTTTATAAAATGAATCCAAAACTACAAATATCCAGTAAGTGCAAAAGGAGTTATGAATTGTTAAAGCTTAAATATAAAAATAGTGCCAAAAAAGCAATAAGCGCCAACTGTGCTCATCTAGGGGAAAGTCAAGACCAACCACAATAAAGCGTGGGTCAGATACAGAAACTAGGTTTGACCCGGTTGGAAGTTTTACCTTCGCACTTAGGGCCTGATTTAGATCTTAGCATATGGATAGCCCTGAGGGAGTACCCTCCCGCCAAATCTTGAGATGTCCAGCAGCCTAGCATAATGCATTGAAAGTCTGACATACAGCTACATCAACATGATGAGGTCGTGGGGCAATTTTTCATTTTTTTTTATTTTCTGAAGAAAATTCCATAGCAGGAATTTTTTGGGAAAATAAGACAAAACAATGACCACCTCACCATCGGTATTTTCTCCCCTGTCATAAGGGTCATTTTACAGTTTTAACTGGCCTGTATTGCCAGGTTTTGCCTGGAGGTGACAGACAGTGAAAACAGGCCATTTGTCTGGCCACTCTCACTAGGGTAGGCAGACAAATGGCTAAACCTTTGATGGCCCTTACTCTGTCGGGTCATTGAAGGTGCATGATGGCAGCAGAGATGGAATAGTCACCACAGTCAACACACTGAGGGTCCTCCAGACTTTAAATGAAGCAAAAGTACCTTCAGTTTGACGAAGAGCTAACTTCATTGCCATTGTGATGGAGTGCCCTGTCCGCTAAAACATAAAGCAGTCTTTTTGGAACTTGATTTGTTCTAGCCGGACAAGGGTGCAGGCTGTGGCCGTAGAGTGTTCCACAAGGCCGGATGCCTTCTCTGCAAAGTCCAGATAAACCGGATTTGCAACTTCAGAAAAGTTTCAAGCAGGAGCAACCTGAATATTTCGCCTAGTGACGATGCACTTTTATCTGATAGACTTGGCAGGTTGGGCCTAGTTCTACGGAGTTCTTTGGAGCCAAAATGCTTCCAAGTCCTAGGTTTCAGTATATGATGGAAGGAATATACTTTGACACCTCCCAAGGGTCCAGGAACTTAGGCCAGCAAAGGGGTCTAGGGCAGGTCCAATTGGAACTGTTAACAAATGTTAGCTGACACCTGGGCAAGGCCCTTCTTTGTTCCCCAAATCAGTTCCAATTGGACCTACCAGGGAGTGCAAAGGAGGGTCTTCCCCAGGTGCCAGCTAACATGTATCTATGACAGGGTAGGCCTCTTTGAAGTTAATCAAGATCCTGGGTATAGACCATATGGCCAACCTGCCAGAACAGAAACATTTCCCCACACCCAAAGAATATGCCCAGTTCTAGGAGCAGTTTTCACACTGTATCAAGGTGGCTATTCAGCTGGTGGGTGACTATTGGAGCTCATGCAATTGGGCCTCAAGAGACTTTGGTCATGGAAAAGACAAGATTCTGATAGAACCTTTACCAAAGTATTAATTAAAAATCTGACACTAATTAATTGGTCTTTTAATTTTAAAATGTCCAAGAATGAAATTTTAGGTGTTTCCTAGCTTGAGATAACGTTATTAGATTTAATATTGTATCTCATTGCTTTCCTATGGAACAGCTAACCCGCCTAAAGTGAAAATAGCTTTTGGGGCATTTTCACTGTAAGGCCATGTTTAACATCAACCTTTTAGATGCCCTTCTTTTAAGTACCATGTTCCCTTCCTTATGGGCAGTAAGAAGGCATATTTAAAAAGCAGGGTAAAAAGGTCAATTTTGACAAGTCGAATTTGCAGTTTAAAACCACATAGCCAGGCTAGAAATGGGAGACCTGCAGTCATGTTTTTACACTGTCACTGTAGTGGATGGCACAATGGGCGCTGCGGTCCACTGTTGACATTTAACTTGCAGGCCTTGGGTACAATTTTGTACCATATATTAGAGACTTATAGCAAAGTTTAATATGCCAATTTCATTATGTTGAAAGGAGGAACATGGAACCTTTACCACAGGTTTGCAGGGGCAAATTGCCCAGAGTTCTACAGCCAGTAAAGACAGTTAAGACAAAAATCTGGGGGTAGACCACACAGAAGATGGTTGTTAGGCCTGTCATCCTTAGGGTGGTCTTCCCCCAAACTTTGTGCCTTCTTACCCCCTATTTATGCTGATTCGTTTGGTTGGCCTTAGGACTCAGCACTTTACCACTGCTGACCAGTGCTACTCCCCTAAACATGGTAACATTGGTGTATATACAATTGGTATATTTAGTTTACTTGTAAGTCTCTTGTAACACGGTATACCATATACCCAGGTCCTGCAAATTAAATGCTACCAATGTAGCTGTTCAAACCTGTATCAGGCCTGCCATTGAAGGGCTTGGGTGTGCAGTTTTCTGCCACTTGGACATGGCATTTAAAACCCTTTGCCAAGGCTTTCACTCCCCTTTTATTACACATAAGTAACTACTAAGGTAGGCCCTAGGTAGCCTATAGGGCAAGGTGCTCTGTAAGAAAAATGGTAGGACATGTACTTTTGAGTTTTGTCCTGGTAGTGAGAAACAGCTAAATTCCTTTTTAACTACTGCACGGCCTACTCCTCTTATAGGTTAACAATGGGAATTGCTCATTAAAAAAAAAAAAAAAGAGTACCTGCATCATGTTTCATATCCTTGCAATGGTAATAATAGGACCTCTTTACTGTTAAAGTTAGATTTAACATTACTGTTTTAGAAATGCCACTTTTAGAAAGTGTATTACCAACGTAAAATGCCAGTACTGAAGACTCTTTACCACACTTGTTCTTTTCTGAGCACCCTTTTTAATATCAGTGATCAGTAAATATTATTTTTCATTGTAAAACATGATTTGAGAAATAGTCACATACAGGGACATAATGGGGACAAACATAAATACACAGTTTTTACATCAAACTATTGTTTTGGTACCCACCCAACATTGATACACACAGACTCTACAAAACAACATATAAATATGTTTGACAATCACTTATTTAGAACATATTACATAGAATCAAAACCTTGACAGTTCTCCCTTGTAATGTCCAACAAGGAAGACACATATAATGTATTCTTTAACCCTTTTTAAACTTCCTACATTAATGGGCTACGCAACCATGTAAAGCTATGGATCCTATGAACAGGGAGTCTAATACATAATTGTTTCATATTCCCCCGCTCAATATATCTTATTTCATTGCTTGCATGATTGCGTTGTTGTCGTCGACGCATTTCGTACCTGTACTATGATTAGTGGGCTCTCTTCAGGACTCAGAACTGATATACACTATAAATAAAAATCAAAACAAAAAACACTCTCTTTAACATTCCTTAAACAGCTGCGCTAATATGGAATATATTGTATGATTGTATTCATCATAAGTTACCTCAAGTCCATCGGTAGAGGGCCTGTGAATGTGACCTTCACTTGTCCAATGTTCTAATCTATGAACACATAATCATATCACCTAGTCATTCTCTGTACACAGCACCTGACCTCCATCACTTCTCACACCTTCTTCAAAACGAGCTTACCTCTAGTCAGTTTTTAAGTGGCCGGTTCCTCTTTCACACACCGTCAATCTGGAAACAAAATCGACCCGTAATTGATTTGACTGCGCGTGCGCGGAACCTCCATCAACAATCTAGAGCCCACTCTTTTCTTTGGTTCTTGGACAACTATGCTCCTGTGCTAATCACTAGCATGTAACGGGAATGGCAAACCACTACCCATTGCCACGTTGTTCCGATCAGTGCGTACTCACCAATGGTGTGTGTGTATTCTCCCGTAGGTGCAAGCTCCATTCCTTCGCTCATCTCTCCGCCCGCTTGGATAAAAAAAAGTGCTCAGAAAAGAACAAGTGTGGTAAAGACTCTTCAGTATTTTTTTTGTTGGTAATATATTTAAGGTGGACTAGCCTTACTAAAGTATTTGGGCCCATCCCCGGGTAGTGAGAACTTTTAGAAAGGGTGCATTTCTCTGCTCTTACTGCTCTGTCTGCCTGCAGCCTGTCTCCAGTACCCATCTGGGGTGGGTGACAGCTACACTTTGTGAATTCCTCCAGCCACACAGGAAGGTTAGGTGTAACTGAATTCTGAGCAGGAAGGGTGGGCGGAGTTGACCATTACACCTGAATAGGCAATGCTCTGTTCCCACACAAAGGGCTGATTACACCCTACTGATAGTCTGGAGCCAGGCCTGAGAAGAATGCACCTATGTGCACTTTAAAGACCCTTCTTTGAAATCACCCCCACTTCAAAGGCACAACTGGATACAAGTACTGGATCTCTGACCCTACCAATGCAGAACACTCCTGGACCTGTCAGGAAGAAGGACTGATGTGCTTCTACAAGGACTGCCACTCTTCTGGGCTGCTGCTCTGGAAGAACTGTTTTTCTTCTCTGATGTACTGCCTGTTGCTTGTTATTTGCCACCCTTTGCCCTGTTGAGGAAAGGACTAGACCCATCTCATTTGAACCCATAGTGACTCCAAATGCTTGCTGGCCTGCCCCCCATTCTGGAGTCCTCAGGATCATCAAAGACCTCCTACAACACTGCAACAGCACCTGGACTCTGCCATCTGTGAATCCTGCTTTGCCAAGTGGTGCCAATCCAGTCCTAGACCCTTGGACATGCCTTTTCCTGTGCAGATCCAGCAGAATCACCACATCGGAAATGACACATCTCCATACGACGCCGACGCAGCTGTTGCCCAACAACATCACTTCAACAGACTGTGCGGCTCAATGATGATGCATTGCCTGCATTGTAAGGGGTTCATTGACAAAGCCTTCATGGACTGCGCCGATCAGAACCGATGCATCGCCTCCATCCACGGGATCAATGACAACACATTACCTCCTCTGCTTCTTGCATCGGGTCTTAGACGTCCTGGCTTCCTCCATCCAAGGTACTTTTTCAGTGGGACCTGCGTGAGTCCTGTAGCTGGTCTGTCTTCAATTGCGGTCAGCCTGAACTTTGGATTTACCCCTGTCTAGTGTGACCAGATGTCCCCGGTTGACGCTTTATGGCTCTCAGCACTATGATTTGATTTCGGGCCTGATTTAGATCTCAGCGGATGGGTTACTCTCTGACAGCGTTGAAGGATATCCCATCTACTGAAATATAAATCTCATTTTGGCAAACGGGATATCCATCACCGCTGTGGTGGAGTAGCCTGTCTGCTGAGAGCTATATCAGGCCCTTAACCCCTTCGGTGCTTATGACGAGCTGGACTCGTCATGGCACACAGTGCTCGTGTGCTCATGACGAGTCCAGCTCGTCATAAGACCACCCACGGGGGAAGCGCTGGCGCTCCCCGTGGGAATCCGATCCTTAGGTTTTTTTTGGGGAGGCAGGGGAAGGGCTTCCCTGCCTCCCCGCCACCCCGCCCTCCCCATCAATGACGTCAGCGCGCGAGCGCGCTGACATCATTGAGGGTTTCCCTTTCTTCCCGACGCGCTGGAAGCCATTTGCTTCCAGCGCGTCGGAAATAAGGTGAGGTTTGGCTCGGGGAGGGTGGTGTTTGTATCAAAAGAGGCATCGAGGGAAAGGAAAGGGTTTTCCTTTCCCCGATGCCTCTTTGTGCATTCCTGCTGCACGATCATGTGATCGTGCAGCAGAAATGCCTACGAGGAGGGAGGGTCCTTTACTAGTGTAGGAAAGGCACTATACATTTACCCAACGAGGTAGCATTTACTGATTAGCCAGTAGAAAGTACTCCAGTTGAGTAGAGGTATTGCACAAAACGGTGGCATCTTCGTGGATAAATATGCAGGGCAGATGTGCCTTCTCTCCATTTCCAACGTGAAAAGTTAGCTGTAATCCTTGATGGAGGTCTTTGCATCCTTCATTTTCTCGAGCGCAATTCTCGTGTAGAATTCGTGAGCGTGGTTAAGCAGATGTGGCTTCTCTCCATTTACACCCTGAAAAGTTAGCTGTAATCCTTGATGGAGGTCTTTGCATCCTTGAATTTCTCGAGCGCAATGCTCGTGTAGTTCCTGTGACCAGGAGGTTCCTTCTCCTCGTCTGCCGCTGAGATCGTGCTCTGACCCTTTATAAACAAGAGGCATGTGAACGGGCCTAGAAGCCCCGCTCGTTTGGCCCCGCCACACATACACTAGCGGTATGCAACGTCTGCCCGCCCTTTCACCACTATGATGGACAGCTTATCAAAGGTTCCCGGCGCTTTCGGCGCGGTGGCAAAATTACAGACACACAGGTCACTGGAGACAATTCTTCTGGTCCTTTACGCAGCTGTAGTGTAGGAAAGGCACTATACATTTACCCAACGAGGTAGCAGTTACTGATTAGCCAGTAGAAAGTACTCCAGTTGAGTAGAGGTATTGCACAAAACGGTGGCATCTTCGTGGATAAATATGCAGGGCAGATGTGCCTTCTCTCCATTTCCAACGTGAAAAGTTAGCTGTAATCCTTGATGGAGGTCTTTGCATCCTTCATTTTCTCGAGTGCAATTCTCGTGTAGAATTCGTGAGCGTGGTTAAGCAGATGTGGCTTCTCTCCATTTACACCCTGAAAAGTTAGCTGTAATCCTTGATGGAGGTCTTTGCATCCTTGAATTTCTCGAGCGCAATGCTCGTGTAGTTCCTGTGACCAGGAGGTTCCTTCTCCTCGTCTGCCGCTGAGATCGTGCTCTGACCCTTTATAAACAAGAGGCATGTGAACGGGCCTAGAAGCCCCGCTCGTTTGGCCCCGCCACACATACACTAGCGGTATGCAACGTCTGCCCGCCCTTTCCCCACTATGATGGACAGCTTAATCAAAGGTTCCCGGCGCTTTCGGCGCGGTGGCAAAATTACAGACACACAGGTCACTGGAGACAATTCTTCTGGTCCTTTACGCAGCTGTAGTGTAGGAAAGGCACTATACATTTACCCAACGAGGTAGCAGTTACTGATTAGCCAGTAGAAAGTACTCCAGTTGAGTAGAGGTATTGCACAAAACGGTGGCATCTTCGTGGATAAATATGCAGGGCAGGTGTGCAGAATTTGTGAGCGTGGTTAAGCAGATGTGCCTTCTCTCCATTTCCAACGTGAAAAGTTAGCTGTAATCCTTGATGGAGGTCTTTGCATCCTTCATTTTCTCGAGCGCAATTCTCGTGTAGAATTCGTGAGCGTGGTTAAGCAGATGTGGCTTCTCTCCATTTACACCCTGAAAAGTTAGCTGTAATCCTTGATGGAGGTCTTTGCATCCTTGAATTTCTCGAGCGCAATGCTCGTGTAGTTCCTGTGACCAGGAGGTTCCTTCTCCTCGTCTGCCGCTGAGATCCTGCTCTGACCCTTTATCCCCTTCGGTGTGTGTGTGTGTGTGTGTGTGTGTGTACACCCCAGCTTCTATTTTATTTTAATTTGCTTCTCCATGAAATGTAAATGGGCAGTAGACCACAAAGTTATTATTGGTATGTGGCTAGGACGCGTCAATTCAAACTGCTCCCAATTCACACCAGTGAGCGTATTGTGTAGGTGGGTAATTAATGTGCACTGGTGTTCAGCTTTGCGCTGCAGGATTTTTGTACAATGCATATGCATGTTGACTGTGTGCATGGGGGATTTATATAGGTGCTGGTCAGTGCATGAGGAGTGTCAGCAGGACACGTGTATTGCCTACATAGAGACACAGGTTATGTGGACTGGACTAGGTAAATTTAGAATATATCTGCGTTTGTGAACTACATCTACACTGTGTGTGTATAGGTAGAAGGGTACATAAACTCCAGCACGCAAGGGTGAGGAATGTACAGGAAAAAGTACAAATTTACAATGAAGAGCGAACTTCCTAGAGGGGCTGAGAGTGAAAGTATTAGTTCTGAAAGTGTCTTTGGAAAAGAAGAGATTTGAGGTCAGCTTTGAAGATCCGGGTAGAGGAGGTGGCATGGAGCAATGGGGAAGCGAGTTCCAGATTCTCACCGCATTTCCTGAGAAGGATTGCGCCATCGATCTTTCCCTTTTTGAAGACGGGGGGTGGGCTCAAGCAGAAGCTTTTCCGCATTGCGAGAAGGGCGAGAGCCACCGGACAATTTCAATTTATTTGCCAGGTAACGAGGGGAGGAGGTGTGTAAGGCTTTGTGTGTGATGCCGGCAGTTTTGTAAATCGATCTTGCCTCGATCGGAAGCCATCGAAGAGAGGATAGGAGTGACGTGGTCGCTTCGTTTAGACCCTGAAATGAGGCGAGCTGCTGAATGGAGGATGGATTTGAGAGGGGAGAGGTGGGATTTGGGTAGGCCCGTCAGAAGAGAATTGCAATAATCCAGTCTTGAGAGAACCAAAGATTGTACCAAGGTTTTTAAGTCTTTCTCCGGGAAGAACCGACGGATCCCCGTAGAAGGCGCAACTGGTAACGTGCGTTCTTAACAATAGAGTTGATGTGGGAGATTAGGTTGAGTCTTTTGTCAAGAATGACACCTAGGGATTTAGCGCTGTCAACAATGATGGGTTTGTTGTTGAGTAGGTTCAGCTGATCCATCCAAGATTGAACAGGAGGAGGTGAGAGAGAGGTAGAGAGGAGGAGGAATTCAGTTTTGGCGGGATTCAGAATGAGTTGGTGAGCTAACATCCAGTTGTGAATAGAGTTGAGAGTAGAGTTGAGTAGTGAGAGATCGTGTGCGGAAGATAAAGGTATCTTCCCACTAGTCCACCAGGCTTTTATTTGTGGAGAGTGATCCCTTGGGTGGCAGAATAGCAGTATGTTTTTAGGCCCATCTGCCCCCAAGGAGGGCAGAAGCCACTAGACACCAGGGTTTTTTTTTTAATTTTTGTGTTGGGGAGTGGCCAAAAGGGCAAGGGTTGCTCCCTTTTACGGGGGTGAATATTTTATTTATACTGTTAGGCCCACCTACCCCTTAGCTTGGCTGGTGGATTGTGTGTGGACTGGTGCATTATTTGCATATGTGATTGTAATGTTTTTTTCCTCCTTTTTATTCTAGTGTAAAGCTTTTTGATTCCTGTTTGCGGTTTCGGCAGTGGTGGTTCTGCAGTTTTGCGTAATTGCATTTATTTGGTAAGAAAAATATTTTTGTTGTGTGTACTCCAAATGAGTATTATTGTCATGCATGAATGAATTTTTTGTAAGTGGTGCCATAATGGCAGCATATTTGTTAGTGTTCAGAGCATGAAATTCTTTGCGATGTTTTGCATTGTCTTATGTGTAATTTTTTTCTTCTTCTTTTTTAGTGGGATATTGTTGATCCTTACTGTGTCTGTGCAGAGTAGGTGGTGGTGAGTCTAGCTGCTTCTGTCACGTGAGTGGTATAGTGTTGGAGTATATAGGTCTTTGTGATAAAGCTACATTTTGTTTATTTCTTTTTTTTACAAAGGGTTTGTTGTTGTTGACTTGTTTGACAAGTAACCTTTATTAGTAAGCATTATGGCTAGCCGTAGAATTACTGCTCAGCAGGTGGTTGGTTTGCTTCTTGAATCTTCCTCTGAGCAGGATTATGAGACTGACAGTGCGTCTGAGGGAGAGGAGGGAGGGGAAGATTCAGGCAGTGAGTTTTCTCTCCACATGGAATCATCGGATGATGAAGGTACTCTCAGTGCAGATGAAGTGCCTGATTTAGAGGAGGATACTACTGTGCCGATGGTGCAAGAGGCATCTGGATTGCAGCCTGGGGCTGCTAGGCTTCCTACTGGAAGTGCTGGACTCTGGGTTGATCCAAACATGGTGCAGCCGGTGTTGCCTGCCTTTAGTGGTTATGCAGGGTGTAGAGTGGATTGTGAACATTATTTGCCTATACAGTATTTTCAGTTGTTAATGGATGATGTATTTTTGGGTGAGATTGTTGAGCAGACTAATTTGTATGCTGAACAGTTTTTGAGGGACAACAGTGCCAGACTTAGGCCCCATTCTAGAGCTACCCGGTGGAGTCCCACAAATCTGGAAGAGATGAAGAAGTTTTTAGGTTTGACTTTTTTGTTGGGTTTGATAAGGAAGCCGTCCATGGGTTCATATTGGTCTACCAGTCCCTTGATGGCAACGGCCATATTTCCTGCAGTTATGACTCGTGATCGGTATTTACTTTTGCTTCGGATGCTGCATTTTGTTGATAATGGTTTGGCGTTGCCACGAGATCACCCTGAATGTGACCGTCTTTTAAGATTCGGCCTGTTCTTGATCACTTTGTAGATCGATTTTCAGAGATCTATACTCCAGGGAAAGAAATATCTATTGATGAGTCTTTGGTCCTGTTCAAGGGCCGTTTGGTTTTTAGGCAGTACATTCCTAGCAAGAGGGCACGCTATGGAATTAAGCTGTATATGTTGTCTGAGAGTAGGACAGGATATGTTTTTAATTTGCGTGTGTACACTGGTAGGGATTCCACTATTGACCCCCTGGTTGTCCGTCCACTTTTGGAGTTTCAGAGAAAATTGTGTGGGATCTTGCTAGAGGACTGTTTAACAGAGGCCACCATTTGTACCTTGATAACTTCTACACTGCTGTGCAATTGTTTAAGGAATTGTTCAAAGTGGACACTTTTGCTTGTGGCACAATCCGCTCTAACCGTAAAGGTTATCCAAAAGAGCTTGCTTGCAAAAAACTTCAGAGGGGACAGTGCAGTGCCTTGCGTAGTGAGGAACTGCTAGCTGTGAAATTTGTGGACAGGAGGGATGTGTACATGCTGACTACCATCCATGATGAGAGTACTTCACCTGTGGCTGTTTGGGGTCAGATTGCTGAAGTGCGCAAACCTGTGTGCATTTTAGACTACAATAAGCACATGGGTGGTGTTGATAGAGTAGATCAGAGGTTGGAACCTTACACTGCTATTCGTAAGTCTTACATTTGGTATAAGAAGTTGGCCATCCATCTCTTCAATTTAGCAACTTTCAATGCTTTTGTTGTGTTCAAGGAGTGTTCTCCTGCGTCAAAGTTGACTTTTGTTCAGTTTCAGGAGTCTGTCATAGGCAGCCTTGTTGTTGTGGAACAGGCAAGTGTTCCTAGAGTTGGAGTGGTGGAGGATGTGGCTCGATTGAAAGATCGCCACTTTCCTGATCACATTCCTCCTACACTCTCAAAAGACTTTCCCACTAGGAGATGTAGAGTCTGTTGGCGAAGAGGTACGCGGAAGGAGACTCGTATGTACTGCCCTGAGTGTCCTTCTAACCCTGGGCTGTGTGTGCCTGCTTGTTATAGAGCGTACCACAAGCAAAATAATTATTGGGAGCAACCATGAGTGGTAAAGTGAACTGCCTGGTCTGTAATGTTTAAGAATTGTTGTTCTGTTTCAAGGTTGGCATTAGTGCAATGTATTTAGTTTCTGATTTTGTGTTAGTAGATTTGTATCTATTTGCAATTTGTTTGTGTTTTCTTTTTTGTATAAAAAAATCCTAAATGTGATGGTGGTGTGTGTAGGCTGGTGCTTGGCTGGCGGTGTGCGTGGAGTGGCGCTTGGCTGGTGGTGTGCGGGGAGTGGCTCTTGGCTGGCGGTGTGCGTGGAGTGGTGCTTGGCTGGCGGTGTGCGTGGAGTGGCGCTAGGCTGGCGGTGTGCGTGGAGTGGCGCTAGGCTGGCGGTGTGCGGGGAGTGGCTCTTGGCTGGCGGTGTGCGTGGAGTGGTGCTTGGCTGGCGGTGTGCGTGGAGTGGCGCTAGGCTGGCGGTGTGCGTGGAGTGGCGCTAGGCTGGCGGTGTGCGTGGAGTGGCGCTAGGCTGGCGGTGTGCGTGGAGTGGCGCTTGGCTGGCGGTGTGCGTGGAGTGGCGCTTGGCTGGCGGTGTGCGTGGAGTAGGGCTTGGCTGGCGGTGTGCGTGGACTGGCGCTCGGCTGGCAGTGTGGGAGTAGTGGCTTGCTGCTGGTCACTACACACACTGCTAGCCGAGCGACACTCCACGCAATCCATCAGCTTGTGTGGTTGCTGTGTTAGGAATGTGGGCGTGTGAAAGTGATGGGCCCTTGAATGGCGCTGTCTGCTGGTGTGAGTGTTGTAATGTGATGGGCCCGCGGCTGGTGGTGTGAATGGTTTTGTATTTGTCACACGTATGAAAGGTGTATGAATGGCCTGTAAAGAGGTTGGTGCCTTGTCGTGGCTTTACAGCTCACGAGCTGTGAGTCAATGGTTCAGTTTCTCGTCCTTTCAATTATTAACAGTGCATTTCATTTTTGTGAAATCACTTGTTAATACAATTGTATATACTGAACCATCACTCACCCTCGTGCCAAATCCAACCAGTATGTGTGTGTGTGCTTGAGGATTAGATGGCTGTGCAGTAATATTTTTTTTTGTCTTTCTCAAGCAGGGTGTACCTTGTTCCTTTTTGTGAATGTTGTAATGTGTTTGTTTCGTGCCTGGGGGTGTGAATGGTCTTGTGTGTATCACGTATGAAAGGTGTGTGAATGGCCTGTAAAGCGGTTGGGGCCTTGACGTGGCTTTACAGATCACGAGCTGCGAGTCACTGGTTCCGTTTTTGTCCTTTCAATTATTGACAGTGCATTTCATTTTTGTGAAATCTCTTGTTAATAAAATTGTATATACTGAACCATCACTTGCCCTCGTGCCAAATCCAACCAGTATGTGTGTGTGCTTGAGGAATAGATGGCTGTGCAGTAATCTTTGTCTTTTTAGTCTGTCTGCCAAGGTGTACATTCCGTCTAAGAATAACCTACCAACTGTAGATATTGTCGTAAACGAAACACCCATGGGAGTACATGGTGATATCTCTCTTGTGGATCCCAACAAGTTATGGTACCCACAATGTCCTGCAAACCTCAAAATGTCTGTCACATTTTCCTTGCAATATAGTGCCAAAATTTTCACGCTGCAGAAATAAACAACACATTATCTCAAAATGACCTGGTTTTGCAAGGAGGTCACCTGGGTTTTGGCCCGGGGCTCGGCGGCCACATAGGGAAACCTACCAAACCCACACATTTCTGAAAAGTAGACACCTGGGGGCTTCCAGGGAGGTATGGCTTGCGTGGATCCCCAACGTTTCCTTACCCAGAATCCCCTGCAAACCTCAATTTTAGCTGAAACAATCACTTTTTCACACATTTTTGTGTGGGAAAGTGTGGCATCACTGGCCTCACACAAATTTCCTACCACCCAGCGTTCCCCCAGGTCTCCCGATAAAAATGGTGCCTCACTTGTGTGGGAGGCCCAAGTACCCGCGACAGGCAAGGGCCCACAACGTATTGAGGCGACCTCAAAATGGCCTTTCACAAAACCACCTGGTTTTGCAAGGGAGTCACCTGGGTTTTGGCCCGTGCTCGGCGGCCATCTAGGAAACCTACCAAACCCACACATTTCTGAAAACTAGACACCTGGGGGCTTCCAGGGAGGTATGGCTTGCGTGGATCCCCCAACGTTTCCTACCCAGAATTCCCTGCAAACCTCAATTTTAGCTGAAAAAATCCCTTTTTCACACATTTTTGTGTGGGAAAGTGTGGCATCACTGGCCTCACACAAATTTCCTACCACCCAGCGTTCCCCAGGTCTCTCGATAAAAATGGTGCCTCACTTGTGTGGGAGGCCCAAGTACCCGCGACAGGCAAGGGCCCAAAACATTTTTGATAGGCAATGTTGATGTTGCCTCAAAGCGTTTTGTGTCCTTGCATGTCGCTGGTACTTGGGCCTCCACACAAGTGAGGCACCATTTTTATCGGGAGACCTGGGAACGCTGGTGGTAGGAAATTTGTGTGAGGCCAGTGATGCCACACTTTCCCACACAAAAATGTGTGAAAAAGTGATTTTTTCAGCTAAAATTGAGGTTTGCAGGGATTCTGGGTAAGGAAACGTTGGGGGATCCACGCAAGCCATACCTCCCTGGAAGCCCCGGTGTCTACTTTTCAGAAATGTGTGGGTTTGGTAGGTTTCCTAGATGGCCGCCGAGCACGGGCCAAAACCCAGGTGACTCCCTTGCAAAACCAGGAGGTTTTGAGATAGGCAATTTTGAGGTCGCCTCACTACGTTGTGGGCCCTTGCCTGTCGTGGGTACTTGGGCCTCCCACACAAGTGAGGCACCATTTTTATCGGGAGACCTGGGGAACGCTGGGTGGTAGGAAATTTGTGTGAGGCCAGTGATGCCACAATTTCCCACTCAAAATGTGTGAAAAAAGTGATTTTTTCAGCTAAAATTGAGGTTTGCAGGGATTCTGGGTAAGGAAACGTTGGGTGATCCACGCAAGCCATACCTCCCTGGAAGCCCCCGGTGTCTACTTTTCAGAAATGTGTGGGTTTGGTAGGTTTCCTAGATGGCCGCTGAGCACGAGGCCAAAACCCAGGTGACTCCTGCAAAACCAGGTGGTTTTGTGAAAGGCCATTTTGAGGTCGCCTCAATACGTTGTGGGCCCTTGCCTGTCGCGGGTACTTGGGCCTCCCACACAAGTGAGGCACCATTTTTATCGGGAGACCTGGGGGAACGCTGGGTGGTAGGAAATTTGTGTGAGGCCAGTGATGCCACACTTTCCCACACAAAAATGTGTGAAAAAAGTGATTTTTTCAGCTAAAATTGAGGTTTGCAGGGGATTCTGGGTAAGGAAACGTTGGGGGATCCACGCAAGCCATACCTCCCTGGAAGCCCCCGGGTGTCTACTTTTCAGAAATGTGTGTGTTTGGTAGGTTTCCCTAGGTGCCGGCAGAGCTAGGGTTCACAAACTACAGCTAGGCACTTTGCCAAAAAGGGTCATTTTTCACTGCGAAATTGAGGTGTGACCACGTTGCGTTTTGCGCCGTTTCCTGTCGCAGGCACTAGGCCGACCCACACAAGTGAGGTACCATTTTTCTTGTAAGACTTTGGGGAACGCGGGTGGGTGGAAATTTGTGGATCCATGCAGATTCCAGAACTTTCCACCACAGAAATGTGGGGAAAATGTGGTTTTTTTGACAATTTTTTATGTTTGCAAGGGATTCTGGGTAACAGAACCTGGTGGGAGGCAGTCCAGTCACCCCATCCTGGATTCCCCTGGTTGTCTAGTTTTCAAAAATGTATAGGTTTGCTAGGTTTCCCTAGGTGCCGGCAGAGGTAGGGTTCAAAAACTACAGCTAGGCACTTTGCAAAAAAAGGGTCATTTTTCACTGCGAAATTGAGGTGTGACCACGTTGCGTTTTGCGCCGTTTCTTGTCGCAGGCACTAGGCCGACCCACACAAGTGAGGTACCATTTTTCTCGTAAGACTTTGGGGAACGCGGGGTGGGGGGAAATTTGTGGATCCACGCAGATTCCAGAACTTTCCACCACAGAAATGTGGGGAAAATGTGTTTTTTTGACAATTTTTTATGTTTGCAAGGGATTCTGGGTAACAGAACCTGGTGGGAGGCAGTCCAGTCACCCCATCCTGGATTCCCCTGGGTGTCTAGTTTTCAAAAATGTATAGGTTTGCTAGGTTTCCCTAGGTGCCGGCAGAGGTAGGGTTCAAAAACTACAGCTAGGCACTTTGCCAAAAAAGGGTCATTTTTCACTGCGAAATTGAGGTGTGACCACGTTGCGTTTTGCGCCGTTTCCTGTCGCAGGCACTAGGCCGACCCACACAAGTGAGGTACCATTTTTCTTGTAAGACTTTGGGGAACGCGGGGTGGGTGGAAATTTGTGGATCCACGCAGATTCCAGAACTTTCCACCACAGAAATGTTGTGAAAATGTGTTTTTTGGGACAATTTTTTATGTTTGCAAGGGATTCTGGGTAACAGAACCTGGTGGGAGGCAGTCAAGTCACCCCATCCTGGATTCCCCTGGTTGTCTAGTTTTCAAAAATGTATAGGTTTGCTAGGTTTCCCTAGGTGCCGGCAGAGGTAGGGTTCAAAAACTACAGCTAGGCACTTTGCAAAAAAAGGGTCATTTTTCCCTGCGAAATTGAGGTGTGACCACGTTGCGTTTTGTGCCGTTTCCTGTCGCGGGCACTAGGCCGACCCACACAAGTGAGGTACCATTTTTCTCAGAAGACTTTGAGGAACGCGGGGTGGGTGGAAATTTGTGGATCCACGCAGATTCCAGAACTTTCCACCACAGAAATGTGGGGAAAATGTGTTTTTTTTGATAATTTTTAGGTTTGCAAGGGATTCTGGGTAACAGAATCTGGTGGGAGGCAGTCCAGTCACCCCATCCTGGATTCCCCTGGGTGTCTAGTTTTCAAAAATGTATAGGTTTGCTAGGTTTCCCTAGGTGTTGGCAGAGCTAGGGTTCAAAAACTACAGCTAGGCACTTTGCCAAAAAAGGGTCATTTTTCACTGCGAAATTGAGGTGTGACCACGTTGCGTTTTGCGCAGTTTCCTGTCGCAGGCACTAGGCCGACCCACACAAGTGAGGTACGATTTTTCTCGTAAGACTTTGGGGAACGCGGGGTGGGGGAAATTTGTGGATCCACGCAGATTCCAGAACTTTCCACCACAGAAATGTGGGGAAAATGTGTTTTTTTACAATTTTTATGTTTGCAAGGGATTCTGGGTAACAGAACCTGGTGGGAGGCAGTCAAGTCACCCCATCCTGGATTCCCCTGGGTGTCTAGTTTTCAAAAATGTATAGGTTTGCTAGGTTTCCCTAGGTGCCGGCAGAGCTAGGGTTCAAAAACTACAGCTAGGCACTTTGCCAAAAAAGGGTCATTTTTCACTGCGAAATTGAGGTGTGACCACGTTGCGTTTTGCGCCGTTTCCTGTCGCAGGCACTAGGCCGACCCACACAAGTGAGGTACCCTTTTTCTCGTAAGACTTTGGGGAACGCGGGGTGTGTGGAAATTTGTGGATCCACGCAGATTCCAAAACTTTCCACCACAGAAATGTGGGGAAAATGTGTTTTTTTTGACAATTTTTTAGGTTTGCAAGGGATTCTGGGTAACAGAACCTGGTGGGAGGAAGTCAAGTCACTCCATCCTGGATTCCCCTGGGTGTCTAGTTTTCAAAAATGTATAGGTTTGCTAGTTTCCCTAGGTGCCGGCAGAGCTAGGGTTCAAAAACTACACCTAGGCACTTTGCAAAAAAAGGGTAATTTTTCATTGTGAAAATGTGGTACGTCCACGTTGCATTTTGAGCCATTTCCTGTTGTGGGCACAAGGGCTACCCACACAAGTGAGGTACCATTTTTATCGGGAGACTTAGGGTAACACAGAATTGTAGAGCAACTGTTATTACCTATTGACTTTTGATGCATTTCTGCCTTCCAAATGAAAGACAATGTGTAAAAAATAAGTCATTTTGAAAAATGACCTATAATTCTCATGGTAGTATGGGTACTCCCAATTTCGGAAATGTGCAAATATCTACTGTTTCTAAAATCTACATTTTGTTCCCATTTCAGAAATACATAGGTGTCTTTCATAACAATTTTTCCATGTATACATTTTCCCAAAATAATTGCTATATACCCGGTACATAATAAAAAACCATTGCAAGATGCTGCTCAATTATTGGCTCTGGGTTCGTCGGGTTCTTGGTGAACCTACAAGTCCTATATATCCCCACAACCATAAAGGTCCAGCGGATATAACGGTATATTGCCTTCAAATAGCTGTCATAATTAGAAGAAGTTACAGGTGAAAACGTTGACACAAATGGCTGTTTTTTTCAACAAATTTTCAATTTTTCCTTTATTTAACTGTTAGTTTCTATAAGGAAAACTTTAAGGATCTACAAAAATGACCCCTTGCTGAATTCAGAATTTTGTCTACTTTTCAGAAATGTATGGCTTTCTAGGATCCATTATTGGTTTCATACCCATTTCTACCATTAACTGGAAGGAGGTTGAAAGCACAAAAAATAGCAAAAATAGGCTATGTCCCAGAAAAATGCCAAAACTGTGTAAAAAAGTTGGTTTTCTGACAAAATTCTGCTTGTCCCTGAAAGCTGGGAAGATGGTGATTTCAGCACCACAACCCCTTTTTGATGCCATTTGCAGGGAAAAATCAAGACGCTTTCATCTGTAGCCCTTTTTCGCATTTTTCCAAAAAAAAACAAAATTTAGCTGTATTTTGACTAATTTCTGGGTCCCCTCCAGGGGAATCCACAAACCCTGGGTACCTTTACAATCCCCATGATGTTAGAAAAAAGGACGCAAATTTGGCATGGATACCTTATGTGGTCAAAAAGTTACAGGGGCCTAATCGCGCACTACCCCAAATAGCCAAAAAAAGGCTTAGCACAGGAGGGGAAAAGGCCTAGCAGCGAAGGGGTTAATGTTTAAAAATTCATAACTCTCCTTCTTCTTCTTATATTTTTGTTGTTTTGGTCTATTTTACTCATAACGTAATTATTTTTCTAACCCTCTGTGCAATATTTTTGTTGTGTTTTCATTGTGTTAGTGTGTGCGTGTTGCACAAATGCTTTACACATTGCCTTTTAGATAAGCTTGACTGCTCTGTGCCAAGCTACCAAAGAGAGCGTACAGGTTCTCTTTTAGTGTGCATCTATTTCACCGTTACTGGAGTGGTGGTTCCTGCTTGGACAGGTTGCATACCTCTGCCAACCAGAAACCCCATTTCTAACAATGGTCATGCCCAAAGGACTACATTACGCAGTTACCTGTTAGGTATTGTGTATAAATAGCTAAGATAGATATAGTTAACTGCCACTTACCAGTCATGAGACTTTTTTTGTTTTATTTATAACTTTGGAGCTGTTTATCAAATCTGCGCACAATTTGATAGACAATTAACACATTCAGCTATTTTATAATATATCAAGGTTCATGCCAATCAGTGCCAAAAAAGGCACATTTACCATTGTAGCATCCATAAAAATGTTAAGTTACACACAAGTGAAAAATCAGCTGGATAGATCTATAGAAACCTGGCATGAAACAAGCACTTTACTGAGAAAAGACCTCTTTTGTTGTTCAGTGTAAATGTGTTTAGTAGGTTTAGGGAGAAATGCATTCCAAACAGTATATGGTGGACTTCGAAATGGTAATCTATATCTTGACCATATAGTCTGAAATTCTTCATGGTTCCAGAGAATACACCAACCCAATTGGTTGGGGAAACATTTTGTACCAGTTGTCATGATAGCACATCCACCAAGAGTAACGAGGGTTAAGTAAATCAGTACGACAGTGCTAGGGTTACAGTAATCTAAAAATTGTATTCAACCCCATAAAAACCCACCCCTATCCCGTGCAACCAGCACAACCAAAGTTATGTATGATGAGTGTAGTGTTTACTATGATGATTATGATTATGTATTTCGTACTTATGTTTAAGGAAGAATTTTAAGATGACATTTATGTGCAGAAAGCGTTTATTTCCAAATGCATGTAAGAACGCTTCGTTATTTATGTACTTACTACAACGTATTTGGAAAGGCAGAGAATGGGGATAAAAACATTCACGGAGCGTAGCCGTAAGTAAGAAAGACGCGTCCAGCCCCCGAGCGCTGCAGGATCAAAGTAAACTTTGACCACGCAACGCTACGAGAGACGCGCGTCAACGTGGTGGCCATCTTGGGTGTGGCGCGCCTATTTAAAGGCCGCACCCACTTCTAGAAGGTGCTTAGCCTTCCGGTATTTGTTGGAACTGGTTGCTGGGGACGCTCGAGGCTGCAATCTTACCTGACAGCTGATCCGGCGGTTTTTTCTTTAAAGAAGTCAGCGTCCCGACATCTTTAGAACTCAAACCTGGCAAAAGACAAAACAACAAGGAAAGATAAGTGCACTTTAAATATTTGGCGCCCATCGCAAGAAAGAAAGTTTTGATTGCAGAAATAATGTTTTGAAAGACATGGACTAATTTTTGGAAACCCGTTTTTGGGCAAATCTTAGAAGTACCCAAGAACATTGCATTTTTGAGAAAACTCCAGAGACTATTTCATTAGACTTATGTGTATTCGTGATTGTTATTGTTAGAACTCTTATGTTTTTATAGAGTTACAAGGCTTGGGAGAACAATGTGTCTTATCTACGTGTAGAAAAAAGGTCAAAGTTAGTAAGTATAGTAGAGAAAGTTACACGAGTAAATACTAGGGTAATTGTGTATTCAGCCTCTGAAAGTGTTTGTTTCTCATTGTAGTAAACTCTACATAGAGGAGCCTAGTGAAAGAAACTACGCCACATCAAAAGAGTACTGACCTCCAACTACTACTATAAGAACACCTGGATGCTGAGCTAATCATCTTTAGATTGCAGGTAGGAACATTCAAAGAATACATCAAAGAATTTATAGTTTGCTGAAGAAGTTAATGCCAATAAGTGTATTAGAAAACCATACTGAACACTAGTTCTTGTTGCCTTGCAGGTCGACAAGGAATCATCAGGCGTCCAGTATCCGGCTCTCCTCCCTAAACACTATTACATCACCATAGTGAGTTATCAATACACTGGTCATAAAGTAGGGTATTTGGGAAGTTGGTCCATAACGTCTCTGCGAAACCTAACCGTGTGGATTAGAGGTAAGATCGCATGGTTGACTTGACAGAAGGCTAAGCCCATGAAGAACGTTTCACCCAGACGTTATTGATCAAGCCCAACAAATAGCTCTTCAGGACATAGCATCTATATTAGCAGATATCCAGTCAGAAAATGCTGCTTTACGCAGAGATCTTTCTCAATTACAAAGTGATTTGCAAGCGCGCCCAACTGGAGTTTTCCTTCACAAAAACCACTTCTAAAACCATCTAGTTTCCAGCACACTACCCATACCATTGATACCACTACAACTTCTCCTACTCAAATCCAAGTGATAACTCCCAATCCCGTTCCTTTGGCACCTCCTGAGCGATGTCATGGCGATAGCAATAAGTTCACAATCTTTTTAAATCCTTGTCAGTTACATTTTATAGCAAAACCAACAGCTTTTCCAGATGACTCTGCTAAAGTCGCTTTTATTTTATCTTATCTGGGAGGAGACGCAGGATTGTGGTCTGTACCGTTAATTGAAAAAAATGACCCGATCTTATATAACTTACCACTTTTCAAAGAAACCATGAAAAAATTATTTGCTAAACATGTGTTTGTACAATCTGCAGATAACGAGTTGCTTAATTTAAAACAAGGCACGTCAGATTTACTGCATTATATTTCACGATTTAATAGATTAGTGATAGAGTCAGAATGGCCAGAGGAAAAAAAGAGTGTCACTTTTTTATAGAGGTTTACGCGATGAGCTAAAAGATATGATTACGCAAATCTTAGATCCACCAGAGAACTGTAGTGAATTTATCGATTTAGTGGTAAAACTAAATCATCGTTTGATGGAACGAAGAGGAGAGCGAAGTAGTAAGGTAGATCATAGAATATTCTCATTTAAAGAGAAAGGGAATAAATTAGACCCAAGTGTTAAAACTGATCAAGAAGAACCAATGCAAATTGGAACGGTTAGAGGGCCACTTTCAAGGGAAGAAAAAGATAAGCGTCGAAAATTAAATCAATGTTTATATTGCGGAAAAGCTGGACACTTTGTAAAAGAATGTCCCAATCGTCCAAATAAAAGTAAATTTAAGACCACAGATGTAGTTTGTGTTCAACAATCGGAAAACTAGAATGCTCGGCAGAAGACTAGGTCAGTATGTTGGGTTTCTTATCTAGTTTGGCCTCTACCACACCTGAAACTTCATCCCATCATCTTAGCATAAGAATAACACTACAATCTCAGGGCGATAAAACACACAAATGGTCAGTCGATGCATTAATTGACTCTGGTGCTACTGGAAATTTTATAGACACGCAATTTCTGCGAGATTTAGGATTAAACACCGTGCCTAAAGATAAACCAGAAATCGTCAGAGCAGTTGACGGTAAGGAACTAACTTCTGGATTGATACAATATCAGACAGAAAACTTGCTAATGGTTTGCAATAATGATCATAGCGAAAAAAGTTGTTTTGATATAATTGATGCACCACAATTTCATCTCATTTTAGGGATTCCATGGTTGGTGCAACATAATCCTCAAATTGACTGGTTAAAACGAACTGTAACATTTAATTCAGATTTTTGTCGTAATTCTTGTCTTTACACAATGTATTCACACATGTGATACAAGGATATGATTTTCCAAAGGGACCTAAGTGCATATTACTTCTAGAGGGAGTACCAGAAGTGTATTCAGATTTAATTGATGTATTTGATAAACAAAAGGCAAATTCCTTACCACCACATCGAGATTATGACTGCCGAATAGATTTAGTGCCTGGAGCTACACTACCATGTAGCAGAATTTATGCTCTAACCGAGAAAGAAAATGAATATTTACGAACCTATTTAGACGAATACTTAGCTAACGGATTCATCAGACATTCAAAATCCCCTGTGTCTTCTCCCCTCTTCTTCATACCAAAGAAGGGAGGAGATTGCGCGCATGTATTGATTACCGTGCTATGAACAATGTAACAAAAAAAAAAAAAAACAAAAAAAAAAAAATCGATATCCATTGCCATTAATACCTACTCTGTTTGACCAAATAAAAGATGCCACCATTTATACTAAATTAGATTTGCGAGGAGCTTATCATCTGGTGCAAGTCCGTGAGGGCGATGAATGGAAGACAGCATTCCGTGCAAAATTTGGACTATATGAATATCAAGTCATGTCCTTCGGACTCTGCAACGCTCCTGCCGCATTTCAATTTTTTATAAATGAAGCCATATGTGTTGTGTGGTATATATTGATGACATCCTCATTTATTCAAAGAATCACACTGAATATGTACAACAAGTACGAGCCATTCTTCAACAGCTGTTAAAACATTCCCTATACATAAAATTGGAAAAAGTATGTTTCATTCAACCAAGGTTGATTTTTTAGGATATCTAATTAGCCCAACAGCTATTGAAATGGATCCTAAAAAATACAATCTGTAATAAATTGGCCTAGTCCATCTACACCTAAACAAATTCAAAGTTTTTAGGATTTGCAAATTTTTATAGACGTTTTTCTGTGACTTTTCTAAAATCATCACTTCAATTACTAAGTTATTACGTAAAGGAGTAAAATTTGAATGGAATGAACAAGCTGAAAAGGCGTTTCAGGAGTTAAAGACACAATTCACTCCTGCACCCATTCTTATGCATCCAGATTCTTCCAGTCCTTTCATTGTAGAAGCAGATGCCTCACAATTTGCTATAGGAGGCATTCTGTCTCAAAGACACAAAGATACTGGTCAGATTCATCCTATAGCTTATTTTTCCCGCAAATTATTACCTGCTGAAATTAATTATGACATTGCGGATAGAGAATTATTGGCCATTAAAGCTGTGTTCGAAGAATGGCGCCATTACTTGTTAGGAGCTAGGCATCCTATTACAATTTATACTGATCATCGCAATTTACAACACCTTAGATCTGTGAAAGCTTTGTGAGCACGTCAATTGCGTTGGACATTGTTTTTTAATGATTATAATTTTATTATAACATATCGACCTGGGAAGAACAACAATAAAGCTGATGCTTTATCACGTATAGGTGTAGATGAAGCTAGTAATGAAAAAACCTTGCCACCAGCAATCCTTCCATCCCATTCTTTTCAAGCTAGCATTACCAACAAAGAGGTGATTTCTGAAATACAAGAAGAGTTAAACAAAACCACTATCAGAATGGCAAAAGGAGACCCCTTCACTTGTATGGAAAGACAATTTATTATGGATGAGTGACCAATTATTTGTGCCAACTACAATACTACAAGATCATGTTATTAAAATGCATCATGATTCTCTTTTGTCTGCACATCCAGGTATTACAAAAACGTATCAGTTGATCAAACGTTCATTTTGGTGGCCTTCCATGTTTCATGACATTCGCATTTATGTGGATACTTGTGCTATATGTAGTCAAAATAAATCTTCACATCAAGCTCCTACAGGTCTTTTGCAGCCCTTACCAATACCTCCACAACCATGGCACACAGTGTCTTTAGATTTTATTGTAGAACTCCCTATTACCACAACCGGTTACAATTCCATTCTAACTGTAATTGACCATTTTACAAGTATGGCACATTTTATCCAGTTAAAAAAACTCCCTTCGGCAGCGTAATTGGCATTAGTATTTACTCAGCATATTATTCGTCTTCATGAAATCCCTACCATTGTACCCGATGCCCTCAATTTATTTCCCATTTCTGGCAAAATTTATGTAAGTCATTAAACATGGAAGTGCGCATGTCTTCAAGCTACCATCCTCAAACAGATGGATTAACAGAACGCACCAATCAAACAATTGAACAATATTTATACTGTACATTATCAGATTGTGATCAAGAATGGTCTGACATCTTGTGGGCATTGGAATTTGCATATAATAACTCTGAACATTCATCTACAGGAATGTCTCCGTTTTTCTGTGCTCAAGGATTTCACCCTAAAAACATTCCGGGGACCATTTCGTCCACTACACTGAACCCATCTATTCAGGACTATGTAGTTAAATTAATGTCAATTCAACAACAAGCTCAATATCATTTGGCCAAAGTTAAAGAAAGTCAGAAAAAGTCATCAGACTTACACCGTACTCCACAGCCACCGTATAAAGCGGGAGATAAAGTTTGGCTATCTACAAAGAATTTACACCTTCATGGTAATAAAATGTTTTGTCCTCGCTTTATCGGACCATTTCCAATTAAAAAGGTAGTAAATTCAGTGGCAATGAAACTAGAGTTACCCAACAAATATCGAATTCATCCGGTGTTTCATGTTTCTCTTTTAAAACCTTATCATCCTATGACCCGTAAGACCACCCCTCCACCTCCTATTGACATAGAAGGGGTGCCTGAATTTGAAGTACGAACCCTATTAGATGCTAAAAGAATAAGAGGAAAATTACATTATCTAGTTGATTGGAAGGGTTATGGCCCTGAAGAGCCTTCATGGGAACCATTAGCACATCTGAAGAATGCAGCTCGACTTATAAAAAACTTTTATAGGCGACATCCTGAGAAACCAAAACCCATACCCAGGGTTTTAGGGGGGATTTTAAAAGGGGGGTACTGTCATGATAGCACATCCACCAAGAGTAAGGAGGGTTAAGTAAAACAGTACGACAGTGCGAGGGTTACAGTAATCTAAAAAAATTGTATTCAACCCCATAAAAACCCACCCCTATCCCGTGCAACCAGCACAACCAAAGTTATGTATGATGAGTGTAGTGTTTACTATGATGATTATGATTATGTATTTCGTACTTATGGTTAAGGAAGAATTTTAAGATGATATTTATGTGCAGAAAGCGTTTATTTCCAAATGCATGTAAGAACGCTTCGTTATTTACGTACTTCCTACAACGTATTTGGACAGGCAGAGCATGGGGATAAAAACATTCACGGAGCGTAGCCGTAAGTAAGAAAGACGCGTCCAGCCCCCGAGCGCTGCAGGATCAAAGTAAACTTTGACCACGCAACGCTACGAGAGACGCGCGTCAACGTGGTGGCCATCTTGGGTGTGGCGCACCTATTTAAAGGCCGCACCCACTTCTAGAAGGTGCTTAGCCTTCCGGTATTTGTTGGAACTGGTTGCTGGGGACGCTCGAGGCTGCAATCTTACCTGACAGCTGATCCGGCGGTTTTTTCTTTGAAGAAGTCAGCGTCCCGACGTCTTTAGAACTCAAACCTGGCAAAAGACAAAACAACAAGGAAAGATAAGTGCACTTTAAATATTTGGCGCCCATCGCAAGAAAGAAAGTTTTGATTGCAGAAATAATGTTTTGAAAGCCATGGACTAATTTTTGGAAACCCGTTTTTGGGCAAATCTTAGAAGTACCCACGAACATTGTATTTGTGTGAAAACTCCAGAGACTATTTCATTAGACTTATGTGTATTCGTGATTGTTATTGTTAGAACTCTTATGTTTTTATAGAGTTACAAGGCTTGGGAGAACAATGTGTCTTATCTACGTGTAGAAAAAAGGTCAGTATAGTAGAGAAATTTACACGAGTAAATACTAGGGTAATTGTGTATTCAGCCTCTGAAAGTGTTTGTTTCTCATTGTAGTAAACTCTACATAGAGGAGCCTAGTGAAAGAAACTACGCCACATCAAAAGAGTACTGACCTCCAACTACTACTATAAGAACACCTGGATGCTGAGCTAATCATCTTTAGATTGCAGGTAGGAACATTCAAAGAATACATCAAAGAATTTATAGTTTGCTGAAGAAGTTAATGCCAATAAGTGTATTAGAAAACCATACTGAACACTAGTTCTTGTTGCCTTGCAGGTCGACAAGGAATCATCAGGCGTCCAGTATCCGGCCCTCCTCCCTAAACACTATTACATCACCATAGTGAGTTATCAATACACTGGTCATAAAGTAGGGTATTTGGGAAGTTGGTCCATAACGTCTCTGCGAAACCTAACCGTGTGGATTAGAGGTAAGATCGCATGGTTGACTTGACACCAGTGTCCACTGTGGGATCAGCAGATCTTGAACAGCCCAGTGATAGTTGCAAATTGACTGACTGACCAAAACTGAATTATGTTTGTCACTACCATTATGTGATGCTGTATAACCCACATTGACCAAGAACATTTGGGGGCCTAATAGGTGACAGAAGGAATATACCTGACCAAGGGAGGACGTGGGTCCCCAGTGAGACAGAATGTACCCTCAGACTTGGGGAAAAAAAAGCCCCTCTTTTTCAGTGCAATTCGCAGCTGTTGCAGTGCATATGGGAGGAACTACAGAGCCACAATGGCATTTCTAATCAGCGGATCTGTGGAATCTTAAAAAAATAAATTAAAAAATATAAAATTTAAGTCATTGGTAAGCATCATGCTGTACAAAACACTAAGCTTTCATAATGCCCTGTAAGCCACCTGAAAAAACCTAATACATTGCTGTAAATTCTGCCCTGTCAATGTCCAGGTGTTTGATGAAGTGACTGTGAGTCTGTGATAGGGCTCACAAGCGTGCAGTCAAAAGACAGAAGAAGAAGAGTCTCCTTTGGACTGGAGTTTCAAGTCTCATGGAACCATGGTAAAATGATGTGAATTAAGATCCCCAGTGATCAATAAAACTGGAGGCTTTAAGAATGTGGAGAGCCAGATTGTTGCCAAGTTTGGAACTAAAAGTAGTGAGAGAGTCAGGAAGTGAGGACAAATTAGAGTTTCAGAAGACAATACAATGGTGTTGACGCTGTGATTGAAAGTAATGCATTCTAGGCAGGTGAGAAACCAGCACTGCACACTGGTAGGAAGAGCGATGGACAATAGTCAGCTTCCCCCTCTGTCTGATCAAGATATAGCAGGGAGCAGCCACCAGCTACAACAGATGAAGTATCTGGACTACAACGTAGCCGCAACCAAGTGTCCACCAGAAATGGAAGGTCTGAATTATATAAGAAGTTGACCATGTTTTGGGCACATACTGGTTGTTGATATGAAAAAAGTTTGAAAGCTTTGTAAGATGTGCATGGACAACATGGCAAGGTGTTGCTAAGATGTACAAAAAGGGACAAAAATTATGTTTGTGCAGCATCTAAAAAAGCCCTCTTGAGAGTGGTAAGTAAGTGAAAGGCTTACCATGATTAAGAGTGTGAAGGACACTTGAAGTGTATGAAAAGCTTCTGGTCCTATTCACAATCATAAATTCACACATGTAGATTTACAATTAGTAAATTTACTCTTATACGTTTGAGCAATTTTACTACTTTTGGCTCCTCACCATTTACAATTGTCAAGTTACTCAAAAGTGTACACTCACATATCCCCACCCCATAAATTCAGAAAGTTGAGCCGAATTTATCTCTGCCATCGATGTAACTTACGGGGAAACGTTTAAAAATGTATAAAACTATTTTAATGTTAAATATTAAAGTAAATTAATTTAAAATATATATTTTGAATGTAGGACAAAAAAAACAATAATGCTATAGCATTTCCCCACTTAAAGTATATCATTTATGTATAGAACTAATTTAAAGTTTAATTGGATGTTAAATTGCATTTATTATTTAAAAGTTAAAATTATTTAATTTATTTTACCTTAGTTCCTATTGATATAAAGTCCCTGCTCTAATATTTCCTGTGGAGAGTGTTCCAGTACAAGTGATTGGTCTTGTGTGGTGCTGGACTTACTCCAGCTCAGAGCTGGAGTAGATTTACTACTGTTTGGATAATATCTTGGCCCAGATTTACTAAGGACTTGTGTCCTCGCAAAGCAACGCAAGTTCTTACCTTGGATTTACTAAGCCAAGCAAGGGGCGATTTGCGTTACCTTGCATGGCTTTGGAAAGGAAAAGTAATGCAACACAGTGCCTTGTGCTGTGTTGAGTTACATTGTATCTGGGGAGAATTTCATGGGTGAATCAGGGCGTTCCCATGCATCCACCCATGGATTTTGATAAAATCCCAAATTCACTAAAGTTAATAAACTTGGCAATGCATTAAAACACTACACCTTCCCCAATGAGTTGTAACAAGGAGAAACATCTTTATTTTTAATTGTCACTTCCTCTCTCTTTGTGTGATGCACTCCACATAACACATAGAAAACAGAAAATGCCTTCAAGGATTGTTTTTGTGCTGTAAGGTGCCTCTACCTGAACAAAAACTATCCTGCCTGTAACGCAGGCACCCTTACAGTACAGTGCAACGGTACCTTCATTGGCGCTAGGAAGAACACAGTTCGGCATCAAAAGGAAAGAGCAGAAATGCTCCATATCTTTTGTTAAATATGGAGCATTTCTGCAATCTACATTTCACGCAACATAGCTCAGCGAATTTGCTTGCAGCCCTGTGTTGCGTGAAAGATTAGTAAATATGCCTCTTGGTTTGTAGCACTTATAAATGATCAACCGCATTATAAAAAGTTGAGTAGGTGGAAGCAAAATCTGAATGACAATTTAGTGGACCATTAGATGAAGCTCGATGACCAAAAGCCTTTTATATGTTTATTATGCATTTTTTGAAAACCAAAAATCTGGTGAAATAGCACAAGCTGTCTAAAAGACCAGTCACAAAAATAATTTTTAAATGGAAACTTCTACTTAATTAACTGGCCCTCACTATTGTGCATTGTTTGATCCACAATTTATTCATGAAAGGTAAACAAAACCTAAGCATTCTATTTACAATCTGTGCCAACAGTCAGCTGCACTTTTAAGAAAACAGCTTTTTTTAAGCTAGCTTATCCAAAATAAAGGATGCAATATAAAAACTGCATAACAGGTCATATGTGTATTACGGCCCAATATTGCCATTACAGGGGTCTGGTGACATTTATAAACCATGAAGCTTATATTAGCACCAGAACTCCAAGATGTAATATTGGATCATGTAAGAAATTAGAGTATTAGTTGAGGGGGCAGGGTGAGTACCCACCTCAAGTAATAACAACAAGGGTGAACCACTAAAGTCACTAAATAAACCTGAGCTCACACACTGGTAGCTATGGCACAAAGCAGGCAATATTCAGTTAGACACAATATGTAAAGTATTTATGCAATACCAAAACAGTAATATAATCAAAATACAAACCTAAAAAAATCTTTATAAAATAAACCCAAAACTACAAATATCCAGTAAGGGAAAAAGGAGTTAGGAATTGTTAAAGTTTAAATATAAAAATAGTGCCAAAAAAACAATAAGCGCCAACTGTGCTCATCTAGAGGAAAGTCAAGACTAACCACAATGAAGCATGGGTCAGATACAGAAACCAGGTTCGACCCGGTTGGGAGTTTTACCTTCTCCCTTAGGGCCTGATTTAGATCTTAGCATATGGAATATAGCTGAAATATAAATCCCATTGGATTTATTTTTGGGCAAACAAGATGTCCATCACCCGTGTAAAGGAATAACCTGTCTGCCAAGATCTAAATCAGGCCCACAGTCTCTGAAATAGAAATCTAAAATCCTCAGAGGGCAAGGCAGCAGGCAATGGCCAAAGAGGGCTCCACACCACCAGATAGCCACTGGAGGAGGTCTCAGTGAAGACACTGACTTTTGGTGGGAAAATCCCAGCGTTAGGAATTTGAATTTCATGCCTGGAGAAGGTTCCTTGCTGGCCAGATACATTTG
This sequence comes from Calotriton arnoldi, assembly GCA_963921515.1. NCBI lineage: Eukaryota > Metazoa > Chordata > Amphibia > Caudata > Salamandridae > Calotriton > Calotriton arnoldi. The sequence goes on along the minus strand of CAWUFW010002500.1, from coordinate 1,460,279 downwards.
GTGCCTTCAGTTGGTGAAAGTTTCTACCTTCGGACTTCGGCCCAATTTAGAGTTAGAGTAATGTTCTTTGTAGCCCTGAGGGAGTACCCTCCCACTAAATCTTGAGATGTCCAGCAGCCTAGCATAATGCATTGAAAGTCTGACATACAGCTACATCAACATGATGAGGTCGTGGGGCAATTTTTCATTTTATTTTATTTTCTGGAAAAAATTCCAAAGCAGGAATTTCTTTTTGAAAATAAAAAAAAACAATGACCACCTCATCATCGGAATTTTCTCCCATGCCTTAAGGGTCATTTTACAGTTTTAACTGGCCTGTATAGCCAGGTTTTGCCTGGTGGTGACTGACACTGAAAACAGGCCATTTGTCTGGCCACTCCCAATAGGGTAGGCAGACAAATGGCTAAACCTTTGACGGCCCTTACTCTGTTGGGCCATTAGAGGTGCATGACAGCAGCAGAGATGGAATAGTCACCACAGTTACTCCATTGCTGTTGTTGAGGGAGTCCCCTGCCTGCCAAAACATAAAACAGGCCTTTTGGAACTTGCATTGTTTCAGCCAGACAAGGGCGCAGGCTGTGGCCGTGGACTGCTCCACAAGGCCGGATACCTTCTCTGCGAAGTCCAGATAAACCGGATTTGCAACTTCAGAAAAGTTCCAAGCAGGAGCAACCTGAATATTTTGCCCAATGGCGATGCACTTTCATCTGATAGACTTGGCAGGTTGGTCCTAGTTCTACAGAGTTCTGTGGAGCCAAAATGCTTCTAAGTACTAGGTTTTAGTATATATACTTTGAAACCAGCCAAGGGTCCAGAAACTTAGGCCAGCAACGGGGTCTAGGGCAGGTCCAATTGGAACGGTTAACAAATGTTAGCTGACACCTGGGCAAGGCCCTTCTTTGTTCCCCAAATCAGTTCCAATTTGACTTGCCAGGGAGTGCAAAGGAGGGCCTTCCACAGGTGCCAACTAACATTTATCTATGACAGGGTAGGCCTCTTTAAAGTTAATCAAGAATGGATCCTGGGTATAGACCAAATGGCCATCCCGCCAGAACAGAAACATTTCCCCACACCCAAAGAATATGCCCAGTTCTAGGAGCAGTTTTCAAACTGCATCAAGGTGGCTATTCAGCTGGTGGGTGACTATTGGAGCTCATGCAAATGGGCCTCAAGAGACTTTGGTCATGGAAAATACAACATTCTGATAGAACCTTTTCCAAAGTATTAATTAAAAATCTGACACTAATTAATTGATCTTTTAATTTTAAAATGTCCAACAATGAAATTTGTAGGAGTTCACTAGCCTGAGATAATTTATTAGATTTAATATTGTATTGCATTGCTTTCCTATGGAACAGCTAGCCCGCCTACAGTGAAAATAGCTTTTGGGGCATTTTCACTGTAAGGCCATATTTAACATCAAACTTTTAGATGCCCTTCTTTTAAGTACCATGTTCCGTGCCTTATGGGCAATAAGGCAGTAGGAAGGCATATTTAAAAAGAAGGGTAAAAAGGTCCATTTTGACAAGTTGAATTTGCAGTTTAAAACCGCATAGCCAGGCTATAAATGGGACACCTGCAGTCATGTTTACACTATCACTGTAGTGGATGGCACAATGGGCGCTGCGGTCCACTGTTGACATTTAACTTACAGGCCTGGGGACAATTTTGTACCATATATATAGAGACTTATAGCTAAGTTAAATATGCCAATTTCATTATGTTGAAAGGATGAACATGGAACCTTTACCACTGGTTGGCAGGGGTAAATTGCCCAGAGTTCTACAGCTGGTAAAGACAAAAATCTGGGGGTAGACAACACAAAAGATGATTGTTAGGCCTGTCATCCTTAGGGTGGTCTTCCCCCAAACCTTGGGCCTGCTTACCTCCTATTTATGCTGATTCGTTTTGTTGACCTTAGGACTCAGCACTTTACCAGTGCTGACCAGTGCTACTCCCCTAAACATGGTAACATTGGTGTATATACAATTGGCATATTTAGTTTACTTATAAGTCCCTTGTAACGTGGTGTACCATATACCCAGGACCTGTAAATTAAATGCTACTAGTGGGCCTGAAGCACTGATTGTGCCACCCAAAGAAGTAACCGTTCAAACCTGTATCAGGCCTGCCATTGCAGGGCCTGTGTGTGCAGTTTAATGCCACTTGGACATGGCATTTAGAACCCTTTGTCAAGGCTCAAACTCCTCTTTTATTACACATAAGTAACCACTAAGGTAGGTCCTAGGAGGCCTATAAGGCAAGGTGCTCTGTGAGTAAAAGGCAGGACATGTACTTTTAAGTTTTGTCCTGGTAGTGACAAACAGCTAAATTTCTTTTTAACTACTGCGAGGCCTACTCCGCTTACAGCTTAACAATGGGAATTGCTTATTACACTTTTAAGCTGTAATTTCTCATTAAAAAGGAGTACCTGCATCATGTTTCATATCCTTGCAATGGAAATAATAGGACCTCTTTACTGGTAAAGTTAGATTTAACATTACTGTTTTAGAAATTCCACTTTTAGAAAGTGGGCATTTCTCTGCTCTTACTGCTTACTGTGTGCCTGCAGCCTGTCTCCAGTACACATCTGGGGTGGGTGACAGCTACACTTTGTGCGTTCCTCCAGACCACCGCAAGCCACACAGGAAGGTTAGGTGTGACTGCATTTTCATTTGCATACTGATGGCCCTTCCTGGGCAGGAAGGGAGGGGGGAGATGACCTTTATACCTGAATAGAAAGTGCTCTGTTCCCACACAAGGGGCTGATTACTCCATACTGATAGTCTGGAGCCAGGGCTGGGAAGAAAGAACTTATCTGCACTTAAAAGACCCTTCTTTGAAGTCACCCCCACTTCAAAGGCACAACTGGGTACAAGTACTGGATCTTTGACCCTACCACTGCAGTACACTCTTGGACCTGTGAAGAATCCTGTAAGGGAGAAGGACTGATGTGCTGCTACAAGGACTGTCACTCTTCTGGGCTGCTGCTCTGGAAAAACTGTTTTTCTTCTCTGATCTACTGCCAGTTGCTTGTTGTTTGCCACCCTTTGCCCTGTTAACCCCTTCGGTGTCATGACGAGCTGGACTCGTCATGGCACACAGTGGGCATGTGCTCATGACGAGTCCAGCTCGTCATGGCACCCACCCACGGGGGAAGCGCTGGCGCTCCCCCGTGGGACGCCGATCTGGGTGTTTTTACCAGGGAAGGCAGGGGAAGCCCTTCCCATGCGTCCCCCGCCCCCCGCACACGTCATCAATGACGTCAGCGCGCAAGGCGCGCTGACATCATTGGAGGTTTCCCTTTCTTCTACGACGCGCTGGAAGCCATTTGCTTTCAGCGCGTCGCGGAAGAAAGAGGTGAGTTTTGGCTCTGGGGAGGGGGCATTCAAACAAAAGAGGCATCGGGGGAAAGGAAAGGGTTTTCCTTTCCCCCGATGCCTCTTTTGTGCATTCCTGCTGCACGATCATGCGATCGTGCAGCAGGAATGCCCACTAGACGCCAGGGATTTTTTTTTTTTTTTAAATGGACTACTGTTTGGGGGGAGCGGCCCCTTAGGCAAGGGTCGCTCCCCATTTTGGGGCAATAATATGTTGTAATTAATTGCCTACTGGACACAGCTGCTAAGGTTTCAGGTTGCTATGTGTGTTACTTTCATAAAATCAGTGTAATTATGAGTGACATTTCAACCACTATGAGTGACACTTTTTTGCGAGCAAAATCAAGCAGTAAAGACGAGGAAAACCTAAATAAATATCAGAAATGAAACCCATTTGAGCAACAAGAAACTCTGAGAAAATCTTAAACCTGCTGCATATCACCAGAAATCTAGTGCCCTTGTAAATGAATGGTAGTTTTGGGAATATGCGTTGCATCATTGGTACAGTTGAGTGCTTTCAACAGGGATATTTAACCCCTCCTCAGTGTGACATTATTGTGGTACCCTTAATTTAATAATACCTTTTTATAAAGTTTTATATAGCGCTAGCTAGACCCGTGAGTATCAGAGCGCTTTACATACACAAAGGAGAAGAAAATTACAAAACATCACTGTACATGAGGATGCATAAAAACAAAAGCAAAGAACTTATGTATCCAGAGAGGGGACAAGGACTCAGGTGGCTGACACAGTCATCCGGGACGACGGGAGACCACAACAGGTTCTTGGCTCTCATACCAAAGTCTGACAGAGGAGCGAACTCCTCCCGAGCCCTGATCAGCTATTTAAACTCGACCACAGTGTCCTTTATCATACGTGTCCGCAAGCACGTAGACACGCAGTCCACACACCTTAGCACGTGTGTAGGTACTAATTTTTATTGTTTTCACTTCTCACGTGGCACTACATTTTTTGCCACTCACCACTTCTCACGGTCCTGAAGAAAGCCCCTCCTACATTCTCCTGCGGGCTGAAACATGTAGACCCATCACATAGTCAACTACAAGATAATTACTTCTTTTTAGTTGCATCACACATAATTTTTAATCATATCCTGAGCCGCCAGTAATAAAAATAGAGAGGCAAGGATTCTCAGAGATATTTTTAATTCACTTCACATCACATTTTTGCACCACACCAGCTCTGCTGTAATCAGGCGTCGCAGCACAACCGGTTGGGACCCCAATGATGAAGCATGACACCAACCAGGTTGGTGTGTGAGGGGTCTTTTAACAAACCCAGTGGGTTCCAAACACTGCCTACTAGTGATTGTGCCACACATAGATTGGGTTTGTCCATAATTGTTTAACAACAGTCAGAGAACCACCATCCTAGAAGGCCTTGTGTCTAGTAAAGTCACAACACTACACTGCTGCTCCTAGGTGGGGAAGAAAAAGTAATGCAGCTGCTGATGTCCTTGAGAAGTGTCTCTGTGTCTGTTACACTCACTGGCTCAGCCAACTGCATACACTCAGCTGCTGTACAGTAGCCAAGTCAGTCAGTCCGTCCCCAGTCACGATGCTTGTGGTGAGGAGCTCTCGATGATGCAGAACGGGTCATAGTGGCACTGCTCGGCTAATGTGAGAGGTGGGCCTGCCCTAAACACCACCTGCTCAGCCTCTCCCCGACTCAGAGCACGTGTTGAAGGAGAGTTCTAGTGTTGTCAGCTGACAACAACAATTACTGGCCCACTAGACCACCAGGGATTTGTTTGTGGGGAGTGGCCCCTTGGGCAAGGGTCGCTCCCCTTTGGGGAGCATTAATTTGGCCGTGTCTGCCCCCTTGGGGGGCAGATCGGCTGATTTATTTTTTTGTATGGCCACTAGGCCACCAGGGTTTTTTTTTTATGTTGGGGAGCGGCCCCTTGGACAAGGGTCGCTCCCCTTTATGGGAGGATGATTGTGGCCATTTCTGCCCTCTTTGGGTGGCAGAATAGCAGTATGTTTTTAGGCCCATCTGCCCCCAAGGGGGGCAGAAGCCACTAGACACCAGGGTTTTTTTTATTTTTGTGTTGGGGAGTGTCCTCAAGGGCAAGGGTTGCTCCCCTTTTACGGGGGTGAATATTTTATTGATACTCTTAGGCCCACCTACCCCTTAGCTTGGCTGGTGGATTGTGTGTGGACTGGTGCGGGCCATATAAGCATTAAAAAGGGAAGGGCTCAAGGACGAACCCTGCGGAACTCCGCAATGGAGGGGCCGGGGGTTTGAGATGGCTTCGCCCTCAAAAACTTGAAAAGATCTATCCTCTAAGAAAGATCGTAACCATTTCAGGGCAACTCCGGACACACCCAGTTTGTGGAGTCGTTGGATCAAGATGCGGTGATTCACCGTATCAAAGGCCGCGCTGAGATCTAAAAGTATCACGGCCACAGATCCTCCCGAATCAAGGATCTTTCTAGTATCTTCAACGACAGCTAATAACGCTATCTTAATTCCTTGGCGTGCGCGGAAGCCAGTTTGAGAAGAGTGGAGGAGGTTGCCATCCTCCAAATGCCTTGAAAACACCGAGTTAACGTATTTTTCTGCAACTTTACTAATCCATGGAAGAAGAGAAATAGGCCGAAAGTTGCTGAGACAACTGGGATCTAAACTAGGCTTTTTCAATAGTGTTTTAACCATTGCGTTCTTCCAAGTGGGGGGCACCACCCCAGAAGAGAGCGAGGAGTTGATCAGATCCAAAATAACAGGACCAACTGAATCAGCCACAGACTTCAGAGTTTTAGGGGGGGCCGGGTCATTGGGTGAGCCACTTTTGACGAGTGCAGAGATGGTCTGGAAATTTTCCTCGTTTAGAGGAGGAAATACTTCTAACACGTGATCCTGGCTCTGAACAGTAAAGTCCTCACGAGACAAGCCTGTGTAAGAATCAATCATGGGGAAGGTGCTGCAAATGGTTTGAATTTTATTGTAAAAAAACTCAGCAAGCTCATTCCAACGATGGAATGTTGCTTCAGGAGTAGCGGGGGGGCCGGAGCTTTTAACAGTTTCTTAGCGATACGAAACGTTTCGCGGGGGAATATGCCGCCAGGGAAATTTTTTCTTTCAAGTAGTGGGCTTGAGCCTTTTTAATCTCGGTCTTATATACCTTGATGGTTTCTCTGTACTCCATTTTCTTGAGTGAGGAGAAGTCTTTCCTCCATGAGCTCTCAGCTCTAGTAGGTTATATTGCAGTTCCTAAAGGAGCTCTCCAATTTGTAATTTAAAGTCAAATTCAAATTTGGGATGGGAATGGGGGTTAAAAGACCCTAGTGGAATTCTAAATGCCTGCAAAATGATCATCACATTTGTGAAGCTCATGTTTTGATTAAAATCACCCGAGACAGTAGGGTGACCTCCTCACTCAGTGTCATTATGTTGACTGTATCCCGCCATTGGAATACGTGTCATAGATAAACGAATCCATTTTGGATATTGTAATCTTGGTTTACACACTTGGAGGTAATTAGACTAATGTACCCGATAGCAACTTTTTGCTGGTGAAACTTAGAGAACTGTACCTAGTGCTGTAATGACATGGTTTTAGGTAGTCACTGAACTAGGAGTCTATAGGCCTTTTGGTTCTCCTTATGCAGATAGTCGAGTAGTAGTAATCCTAATTAGCAACTCTCATATGGTTGATTCTAATACATAGCTGTTAGAAATTGAGGTTTCTGATCAGCAGGGGTATGTACCCTGTTCAAGCAGGAACCACAATCCTTGTCATGGTAAGTAAGACACACACTAAAAGTTAACCTGTGCTCACCCTCTAGTAGCTTGGCACAGAGTACTCAGGCTAAACTTAAGAGGCAACTTGTAACGTATTTGTTTAACACAGCACACAGTAACACAATTAAAACACAACAAAAAGACTCAACACCAGGTTAGAAAAATAAACAATTTTATAAATGAATCAAGACCAAAATGACAAAAATCCAATAAGTGAAAGTCGAGATATGAATTATTCAAGATGAAATGTAAAAATTGTGTTCAGAAGCACTAAGCGCCTATGGGGGTTATCTGGTCGCCCTGGACCAAAGAGTTTAGGCCGACCGCAATGGAGCACAGGCCTGACACAGGAGCTGCGCAGGCCTGCTGAACAAAGTACCTTGATCCTGGTTGCAACAGCGAGATGAGGGGTGCAGCTGAGCGATCCGTCGGTGTCAATCCCCCAGGTCAGTTGATGCACCGATTTGCTTCACGCAGCGGTGGCAATGCGCCTGTTCTTAAAGAAGATGTGCTCAGCTAAGAGGCATTGGTACCATGGATGATGCACCTGGTTTGTCCTGGTTTGTCCACGCAGTCGAGGGGATGGGGCGTTTCCGATGTGCGGGTTCTTTAAGGCGATGCACTGGTTCCGAGCTTGATGCGCCAATTCAGCTCCAGCAACAGGGTTGATGTGGCAGTTCTGCTACATGCAGACAAGAGATGGGTTGATTTCTCTGGAGCAATCACCAAGTTGAACTTCCAATGGGCCAGGCAGAAGAGCAGGTGATGAGACTTTGAGAACCCTGAGTCTGAAGCAACAGGAGGCAAGCCGGCAAGCCATTGGAGATCACTCTGGGTTCAAGGCAGAGTCCACCTCTCCCTTAGCTGGGTCAGAGAGCAGCAGGCAGCAAGGCAGGTACAGTAGAAAAGCAGTACTTCCAGAGCAATAGTCCAACAGAGTGACAGTCCTTTTAGCAGAACAGCAGCTCTTCTGATAGAGCTTCTTTACCGGTCCAGAAGTATCTGATTTTGTGAGGCCAGAGACACAGTACTTACATCTAGTTATGCCTTTGAAATGGAGGTGACTTCAAAGAAGGGCTTTGAAGTGCACGGAGGTCCTCCCTTCCCAGCCCTGGCTCCACACTACGTACAGAAAGGTAATCAACCCTTTTTGTGGGGACAGGACACTGCCCATTCAGGTATGTCAGCTCCTCCCTCCCATCCTTCCCAGGATGAGCCATCAGGATGAAGATGGGCACTCAGACACACCTAACTTTCCTTTGTGTGTGGCTGTCTATAGGGATTGCACGAATCCGCCCCAAACGTATATTGGAGAAAGGCTGCAGCCACACAGAGCTTTAAGAGCAGAGAAATGCCAACTTTCTAAAAGTTAGACAGGTTAGGGTGCCTACAAGGGATTTGTTTAACAAAAAAAGGTTTTATTAGTCTATATCCTATATATAATGTCTCACAATGACATCGCAAATTAATTAAAACAATACATGTATGTTATTTGCCTAGAGAAATACATTCCATTAGCCGGGTCTCTACTTTTTCAGTTTATATAAAAAATTTATAGAATTAGGGGTTCATAACAAAAATGTGCATATGCATTGATAACAGGTTTTACAGTTGTACTAGATGAACATTAACTAGTCATTAATGCATTGATACCCATCTCCTTAATGTCAAACATGGAGCCAATCCTATGCACAGGATCTACATCTCCTCAAATGAATTTAACAATATTTCAAGGGAAGATTGGGTTAGACCTCAACGTTTCGGTCTTCATTGTAGTATATCTGTGAGACCATCTTCAGGATACAAAATTTGTGTGAAGATCCAAGACCCCTCTGAAGAAACAATTTGTAAAAAAATAAAAACTAGACCAGCGAGAACCACTGGACAATAGCTTATCAGATATACACCCGGAATATTGTGAAAAGGGTCCATTTTTAAAGAGAAATTTGCATGGACAGACTCTCACCACTGAATATTAATTAAAGGTTAATTAAGTAAGTTATCTAAAGTGATCAAAGACCTTATGGACCAATGAGAGATAGAGACATAGGGCCACATGTATTATTATTTCAAGTGGCGATTACCTAATAGTGATTTTCTCCGAATCGCAATTAGGTAATCGCTATTCCTAATGTATGAAATCTTTTGAATTTCATTACAGATTGCAAATGGGTCGCTAATAGATATATCTCATCCATATTAATGAGGTAGGTCACAATTTGCGACCCATTCAGAATCTATGCCATCACAGGGATGGTGGCCTGCTGAGGTCAGCTGATCACCATGTATGTGATTGCTTTTAAATAAAGCAGTCTTTTTTTTTTAAACGCAGCCCGTTTTACCTAAAGGAAAATGGGCTGCATTTAAAAAAAACTGAAGTTTTGCAGTTTCATTTTTTAAGAACATGGGTCCATCAATGAGTCTGTAAGATATTAATGTTTTGCAACCGTAATTTGGTCGCAAAACATTCATACATCCCATTCAGATTCGGTATTTGGAAAGGATGCCCTAAACAGCCCCTTTCAAATACTAAATCTCAAACACAAATTGTGACTCAGTAACGTTACCGAATCACAATTTGTGTTTCATAGAAATGTAAAAGCATTTTTTCGTTCAGAAATGGACCGGCCTTTTTCGACCGCAAAAATGCTTAATACATTATGAGTTTGGCGCCACCACGCCAGCGCCCCGCTCCAAGACCGCCCAACCCATAATGAGACTGCCTGGTGGATTCCGACTGGGCTAAGGCTCATATGTGAGCTTTAGCAAGGCACAGCAATGGGAAGGCCATTGTACGTCCTGCAGGGCATGGACTGTTATGTCCATGCCTTGAAGGAACTGGGTGTGCATGCATACAGGGGGTACACCATGCATGCATCCCCTGGCACAGAGGCAACCGGGGGCCCTGTAGGGCGCCCTTAGTTTCCTCATGGCCATGAAAACTGTGGCAGTGAGGAAACTAGTAATATGCTTGGCGGTGCCACAGTGGCACCTCCAGCATATTACCAGCCTCACACCACTACAAGACCACCAGGGATCACAGATCCCTGGCGGTAGCAGTGGTTTTGTGGCAGTCTGACTGCTATAATCAGAATATGGCGGGTGCACCACCAGTCGGGTGTTCCATGGACCGCCACCACACTACGATGGTCCAATGGACCGCGTAGTCATAATAAGGCCCATAGAGAGCACGATTATTCCTCCACCCATAGTGAAATTAATTCAGACAACTATTAAAATCGTACTGGTCAGTGAGTCAAAAACTGAAATATCGACTCACTGGCCGGTAGGGTTTTAATCGTTCACTGAATGCATTTCACTTATTTATCATCTGATTTGATTTGACCCACTTTTATTGAGCACAACAAATGCCGTAAGGTGCTATAATCACACGGTGCAGTTCAACCCAGAATGGCTTAAACACCATATTCCAATGCTGGGGAGTGTCCCTTTAGAGTAAACAGCCAGGTTTCAAGGCCTTTCTTAAAGGCAAAAAAACTTTGATCTAAGTCAGAGAATAGTGAAGCGAGTTTCACAGTCTGGCTGCCGCGCCTGAAAACTCTCTACTGCCCCATCTTTTCTTGCAAACTTTAGGTATAGTGACAAGATTGAGATGGGAAGCACAAAGATTTGTGCCTGGGATGTATTGATGGAACATCTCCCTAATCCCAGCTGGACTAGCTTGATAAAGAGCCTTGTGTACTATACAGAGGTCTTGAACATGATACGTTTATTTATACGTAGCCAGTGCACCTCACGAAGCCCTGTAGAAACCGACTGATGTTTGGCAGACCATTCTGCCCTACCTATAATTTTGCCTGGGTGCTGTTATTAATGTCCAGATAGAGTGTGTTGCAGTAATCTATTCTGGACATAACAAGCGCCAGGGCGACCTATTTCTGTACAGACAGCGGGATAAACAGGAAGATTTTCCGCAAACTTTTTATGAGTCAGAAATATGCCGCAATTGTACGATTGGCCTGTCCATTCAAAGAATGTTCGCTGTCCACAATCACCCCAAGGTTTTTGAAGTTTTCTACTGGAACTGGCAAAATGCCTAGTGTATCCGGCCACCAACTGTTGTTCCAGATAGAGGCTTGCATTCCAAAGAGCATCACCTTGGTTTTCTCCCAATTGAGCTTCAGACTGGTCTGTTCCATCCATCCTGCTACAGCTGACGTACAGAGAGAGAAATTGACTGCAGTGTATGCCTTGTTCCTAGGAATTGACACAATGATCTGGGTGTCAGCCACATAAGACACAGCTTGTCTAGGAGCGGATGATGCTCGCAAGTGGAGAAACAAAGATTGAATAACGTAAGGCTCAAAGATGAGCCCTGCTGTGCTCTATATGGCAGGGAAAACTGACCCAACTGGTATTGGTTCAGCATCACCCTCTGAGATCTGTCATGATGGAGCAGTAAAAATAAAATTTTTAACCCCTAACAAATTATATAATTAATTAATTAAAAATGTTCGTTTAAATGTATTAATCAACATTGTATATGTGGGAATGGTAATATGCCAATGTATGTGCTAAATAATCTACTAATGAATGTCCGTGTGTCTAATCATAACGTAAGAATAAAAAGCGTACTAAATAAAATAAATGCATGTTTGTGCTTCATAGAAATAAAATGTGTCGTTGCAAAAACAATAGTGATGGTAAGTAAGGAGCAGCTTAAATGTCGCTTTTGCTAGGTAACAACTAATTGGGGTACGTGAGACGGGAGGGAAACGAAAGGGATATTTTTCTCTATTTTAATTATGTTTTGTTTGCCTCAAATTAGTGCTTCTAAAGTAGAACCGAGTGGCGAGATAAAATGGCCGCCAGTGGGAAGATGTGCGCAGGTGCAAGGGGACACGTGGTACGGGATGAGATTGAAGAAATCTGGAGCCTCGTGATGTCTCTGAGAGGCTAGGATGCAAGAAATGGTCAAGGCTGGTGTGACCTAATTGAACTGATAGTGTGCCGTGATGATCAGGAGAGAGTCCGTGGGAAAGGAGCCCAAGAGAAAGGACAATGACTGCGGAGTTCTTGAATGTGTCAAAAGAAGATACAAATGGACTGATCGAATCGGATGGAAATGTTTAAGCGTATGGGAAAGGAAATGATCCAAGGACCCTTGAATCCAAGAGAACTTGATTAAAGAATGAATAAGCTGACGTGCATGGACCAATGAAAGAAAAGCGTGATATTAATGATGCAACAGTTAGTTAGCAAAGTTAGAATTGGGGTATAAGATGGCCTACTCTTAGTGGGAGGGGGTCAGTTCCAGGGAAGTTCCAGAGAGTTCCAGTCAGAGTCCAAGCAGTTCGTGAGTCGTGGTTGCAGTAGAGGAGACGGGTTGCAGGTAGCTGATGCTGACGAGCTGAAGTTGCTGTTGCTGTCTTAACTTTACAGTTGAGTATGAGAATCAGGCTATTTCTAATCCCAAAGTTAGGTTAGAAATCATTCGGCTAATTTAGGAAGCTAGGCAGGTAACTAGGGTTTTTGGCTTCATGACAAAATTTCCTTTTCTGCAATAAATTGGTTATTCTTAATAAAATTGTGAATTTAAAAATGAATAATTGAATAAAGTATTAAATTCTTTCCATGCTTTTAAAATTATATAAAATTTAAGATTCTTTAAACCCAAAATGACTCAGTGGTTATTTTCCTAAATGATTGTGACATGAGTAATTGGTTGATTGTGATTCAGCTGGTCTTAATCACTATGAACTAATTTCTTAAATGAATGATTCATCGACAAAACAATGAGCAGGAATATCTTAAGAAATAACTAAAAGAAAGTGACAAATTAAGGTAAATAGATATCCTTGCTCTTCCAGCGGTACACAAAATGGTGTTCTCCATTTAGTTCTCATGCTTCTCCTAGGAGTACAGAATTTCATACAGGTGTAAAAGGAAATCCAGGTGTGTGTGTGTGTGTGTGTGTGTTAGGCGATGTTTATGGGCCCCATCGTCATGAGGATATGAGAAATATAGTTTACCCCTGGATGACCTATAAGTAACCTGGGAGGAGAATAGTTTTCATTGTACGCGCTGCATCAGATTTCTTGGTAGCAGAGTTATGGTTTTCTATAGATTAGTTTAGTGATTATTGTTTATTGATTATTGATTATTTGATGACTAACACTATATGTTGAGTCGCGTTATGTTATATGTAAGTTTTCACGCTTCTGGGATGTAGGAAGTGGAACACGTGTGGCAAGAGAAGTCACATGGAATTTGGTACATGGTCTGAATTCATTTTGGTTATAACGCAGGTTGTGTTATGTTAGGGATTTCGGTGTGAAGAGTGTGTAAATGAAATAGCAAATCACGTTTACTTGTGAAACTTTGGCCTTAATTCTCAGGAGCCTAGTCTCCACATGTGTCTTATCCCCAGAGAAACGAGTAAATTGTTTGTTTGAAAGAAGGGTAAGGTAGAGGGAAGTGCTACTTTATCGGCGAAAGTAAATAATTCTGTGGTAGGGTAGAGGTAAGCGCTGCCTACTGGAAAAACAGGATTCTTGTGTAAAAGGACAAGGCTGTCACTTTGTTTAGCGAATCAGACTATGGAATTGTTTATTTGTTGTAACTAACGAAGAAAAACAGTAAAAAGAAAAATTGCCGATAAATTTTGTAAAGGAGGGGTAAAGAGTAGAAGTGACGTGGAAAAGTGCCGCGCTAGGATTGGTTAGTGCACTAGTCACGTGAATACAGAGCAGGAGTGACGTAGAAAAAGTGCCGCGCTAGGATTGGTTGGTTCGCGGACGGTGGAAATTGTTCTGATTGGTACGTTAGTGTGAATCGCGCTGTAATTGGACTAAGTTCCGTACACAGAAACAGCGTTAGAGTAAAGGGAAAACAAATAGAAAACATGCCGTATTACGAGTATGAAAGGGAGAGAACGTCATGGACAACGAAATTAAAGAATTTCTTTAAGAAAGACAAAAAGGTTGTGACTAGAGAGGGACAGGTAATTCCTCCGCCGAAATCAGCAGCTTCACATATGATGCTGAAATATGGATATCATACGTGCATATGGTTGGATAATTGGGTAAAATATACAAAGAATGATGGAGCATTGGCTTTTCCTGAAAATGGTTCTTTTAATGTAGCGATTTTACGGAATTTAAAAGAAAAGATGCTTAAATTGGAACCTAGACCTAGACCGACACAGTTTGAGGCTTTAACAGAATGGGAAGATGAGATGTACGAGAAAGAAAGATTCAGAGGTATGAAAGGTTATGAGTTCGTGCCCGGAAGATTGTGGGGAATGAATCACGAGGACAGAATAAAACGATGGAGATGTGCTAACATGACAGGAGGTTTGTTTCCAGCTTTTACAGTTGAGGAAGGGACTAAGAAAAACGGACTGAGAAAAAGAAACATTTAGAGAGAGAAAAGTATATGCATGAGAGCGAAACGGATGACGAGTTGCTGGAAGATATATTAAATAAAAATCCACCTCCGTATCAGCAGAATTCTACAGTGGTGACACCAAATGCGCCACCAATAGAAACTATGCGAAATAAAAGTCCAGAAAAAAGTCAAGAAATAAATAGGTCACAAGAACAAATAAGAACTTCCCAAAATGAGGGAATAGAAAATGATAGTGCAAGAGAATTGGCAAGGACAACAAAAGAATTAACTGAGAAAATTAGAGAATTAACCAAGAATATGGAAGCAGTTACCGTACCCGTAACAATAGGTCCAGTAATACCAGTTTTCGAGAATCAGAAAATTGATGAACGATCTTTGGTGATTCCCTTGAGTTCGCAATTCCAAAGAGAAAAGGAAAGAATGGAAACAAGTCCAGGTACGAGCAATTTGACTAGTGCTTACAGACCAAGTCCACCTGAAAATTTGACAGTGAATGAGTGTAGCGGTAGGAAAATGCCTATGGTAACTGAATCTGCAACAGTGACACCTGAAAAGAGTGGAAATTGGACAGAAATAAATAGTACTCCTATAGGTCCGACTCCTGATGAGTTAAATGAGTGGATAAAAGCTTTTAAAATAAAAGAAACAGAAGAAAAACCATTAGATGTGATCAGATTGAAAATTGACATGGAAGAATTAATTCTAGGAACGATTGGTACAGAAAAGATAAAGAATTATCAGGATGATGAAATAATGTTTCTGTGCAAAAGTATAACATGGAGGGCAAAGAATTTACATGACAAACTAGAAGAAGTGGCCGGTGAGATTGGAATAGATTTTGCAAAAGTAAAAACGTTGCAGAAACCATACAGAGTAGATTTTTGTGAAAAAGATATTGAAAATTTGAATACAGCAGGAAGGTTGACACAGATAAAAGAGTTGATTGTTTTGTTGAGAAAATGGGGTGATGTAGACAGATGGAAGGTTAGATGGACAAAGAAGAATGAGAAAAGCGTAGACAAAGGTTCATTGGCTTTTATGATAACAGAAAAGGAACATGTTGTTAAAGAGTACCCTATGAGAGAAACTCCAGGTGGTAGTTATGTGCATGTTCCCTGGACTAGGCAGGACATCCTGTCATTTACAAATGACTTTCCAAAGTTAAGAGAAAAGCCAGTTGAGTGGTACCGACAGGTAGAAAGGTTTGTAAAGGTCTCGAAAGTGTTGTGGATAAATTTGGAGGGATTGTTTGACATAGTGGTACCAACAGATCTGTGGTCAGAATGTAAGATTACAGTTGACTGGCCAACTACAGAATATCCAAGAGATCCTAAGACAGGAGCTCCAGGACCAGATGTGATGAAGAAATACGACAAGGTGATTACCTTTTTGAAAAATAAGATTCCTCCAAAAGAAACAGATTGGGTTAAGATTGATAGAACTACACAGGAAAATAAGGAGAGTGTACATGCATATTATGAGCGATTGTTGTTGGTTTTCAAACAGTATAGTGGTTATGAGGAATTAAGTGAGAAGGATATGAGTCATTTTGTATACCGATTTGTATTTGGCTTGAAACAAGAAATAAGCGATATGATTAAGCAACATATGATAAACTGGCAGAATGCAAGTGTAGATGAGGTGCTGAGGTATGCTAAGTATTGTAGTGATGAAATAGAGAGTAAACAGCGTAAGTTGAAAGAAAAAGCAATGTGGGCACAAGTGAAAGTGGCAGAAAAACAAGAAGCTCAATTGGATAATAATAATGGAAACGAATCAGGACAGAATAAGATGCGACCAAATATAGGTAAAGGAAAAGGACAAGTGAGTCTAGAAGAGGCAAAGAAGAAATGGCCATGTCATAATTGCGGAAAATTAGGGCATTGGAGAAATGAGTGTAAGTTCCCACCTAAACCTAATCCGGAACATCAATCATTAACTCCACAGGTGCAGAATGAGGTAGTTGTTCAACAAAATCAGGTGCCACAACCACCACTTCCCAACACTGTTAACCAGCAAAGATACAGTACAGAAACAGGATTCTACGGAGGAGAGCAGGTAACACAGTTGCCAAGAGCAGCTAACATTTCCCAGTATTGGTTGCATCAGAGTGAGGATGACCCGGATGAAAGTTTCTGACGGTGCGCAAGAGAGGGGAAAGAGTGCGTGCTTGGCGCAACTCTAGAGGTAGATCAGTCTGGTCCCTTTGTGGATGGAGAAGTGAATGGAGCAAACGTAACATTCCTTGTCGATACTGGAGCTACCCGTTCTACTGTTAGGTCAGTGGAAATTCCGAACCTTCCTCTCTCAGGTGAATGCATCCAAGTGGTAGGAGTAGCCAATCAGCAGATTAAAACCCCACTTACTGAATTGGTAGAAGTAAAAATTGGTTCTTTTAGTAAAATGCATAAATTTGTGGTGTGCGATTGTAGTCCTGTAAATCTTCTAGGTCGTGACCTTTTGTGTAAAATGAATTGCACAATTTATTGTACACCAGAAGGAATAGGTTTCCAGACTTCGGATGAAGATGTTTTGTATAAAGTAACTTTGATGAATCAAGAACCTGAAACGAATGGTTTATTTCCTGCATTTGATGCAGAAAAACTTCCAGAAGAACTAAAAGGTGCAGTAAAAGAAAGTGTGTGGGATTTTACAGGAGAGGACATTGGATTAATGAGAGAAGTTGATCCCGTAAAAGTGACAGTAAAAGAAGGGATAAGTTATCCAAACACGCCACAGTACAAATTAACTCCAGAAATAATTGAAGGAATAACTCCTGTGATAAATAAGATGATTGAACAGGGAATTCTGAAAGAAATCATGAGCAGTCCATGTAATTCACCTATTATGGGACTGAAAAAGCCAAATGGAACATACAGAATAGTACAGGATTTGAGAAAGATCAACAAAATAGTTGTACCATGCTGTCCAATAGTGCCAAACCCTGCAGTGATTCTATATCAAATTCCGCATGAAGCTGAGTGGTACACTGTGATAGATTTGTGTCATGCATTTTTCTCTATTCCTTTGCATCCAGATAGCCAGCCATTATTTGCATTCCGTTTCGGAGAGCGTATTTTGGCATGGTGCCGAATTCCACAGGGGTATACAGAAAGCCCCTCAATTTTTAATCAGATTCTAAAGAGATCTCTGGAAGATTTAAAAATGCCAGAAAAATCAGTGATGGTGCAGTATATCGATGACCTATTGGTAGCATCGAAAACCAAAGAGGCATGTGTAAGTGACACAATTGCTTTACTGAACCATTTGGAGAAAAGAGGACATAAGGTGTCCCCTTCAAAATTACAGTTTTGTCAGAAAGAAGTCCAGTATTTAGGGCATAAAATTGAGAAAGGAGTGCGGAAAATAGCGACAGAAAGAGTAAGAATGATTCAAGGAATGAGAGCACCAATGACTCAAAGAGAGGTAAGAATGTTTTTGGGAATGGTTGGATATTGTCGACAATGGATAAGTGGATTTTCTTTGATTGCAAAACCATTACAAAAACTGACAAAGAAAGATGTAAAAGACCCTTTTGAGTTAAACAAAGAAGAAATGAAATCTTTCAAAGAATTGAAAAAGAAACTGTGTGAGGCCCCTGCATTAGGCATGCCTGATTATGAGAAGGATTTTGAGTTATACTGCAGTGAAAGAGATGGATGTGCATTTTCAGTACTGGTACAAAAACACGGCACCATGAAGAGGCCTATAGCTTACTTTTCAGCTGTTTTAGATCCTATAGCAAAAGCATTGCCTGGATGTTTGAAAGCAGTTGCTGCTACTTGTGTAAGTCTGGAACAAAGTGAAGGTATAGTGATGGGGTATCCACTGAGAGTATATGTTCCCCATTCAGTAGAAATTCTTTTGACAAGAACAAAAACACAGTACATGACACATAGTCGGCTGACTAAGTACGAAAAAGTCATCTTGAGTGCAGAAAATGTGACCATAGATAGATGCATAAATGTAAATCCTTCGACATCATTGCCAGATGAAGAGAGTATAATTGAACAAGATGAAGTAGATCATGATTGTCTGAATGTGCTGGAATATTGCACAAAACCAAGAGCTGACATAAAAGATGAACCGTTAAAGGAATCCGATTATGTCATGTTTGTAGATGGTTCATGTTTACGCACAAAGGAAGGAGTGTTAAGCGCAGCTTATGCAGTATGCACAGTGGCAACTGTGATGGAAGCGTCTTGTCTGAAAGGAGTTAGGTCAGCCCAAGTTGCGGAACTAATTGCTTTGATTCAAGCATGTAAATTGGGAAAAAATGTACGAATCACGATTGTGACCGATAGCCAATATGGTTTCGGCATCGTACATGATTTTGGCCAGATTTGGTCACAAAGAGGATTTTTGACATCTGCAGGAACGCCTATCAGAAATGGAGATTATGTTAAAAAACTGCTTGAGGCGATACAGCTGCCTAAACAAATAGCTGTAGTGAAGTGCAAGGCGCATAAGAAAAACGAAGACTACATAGCGGTCGGCAATAATTATGCTGATGAGATCGCTAGATATTGTGCGGAAAACATGGCGACCCTGAACAAAAATAGAGAAAGGGAGCATGTCTCTTGTCCTTTGCTTTTCACTAACGCAGTCGAAACATGGGATGAAGTAAGGCAGTTACAAGAAACAGCAAGAGATGAGGAAAAGGATTACTGGATTAAAGCAGGATGTAGAAGACAGGAAGATAATGGAGTGTGGGTATACAGAGATGAAAGACCAGTTATGCCTGATAGCATGATTGCAGACATGGCACGGATGTACCATGGACAAGCTCATATTGGGAGAGATGCAATGATCAGACTTTTTAGACAGACCTGGTATAACCCAAAATTCAGAGCCATTGCTGAAAGTCTTTGTCAAAGATGTCTTATTTGTCAACAGTTTAACCCAGGAAGGAAAACCGTAGTGAGTCTAGGAACAATAGGACGAGAAGGAGGTCCATTCACAAGAATACAGATGGATTTTATCGAGATGCCCCCTAGTAACAGATTAAGATATGTTCTAGTGGTCGTCTGTTTGTTCTCTCGTTGGGTGGAGGCATACCCCACAAGAAGGAATGATGGAACAACAGTGGCAAAACTTATGCTACGAGAGTTCATTCCGAGGTATGGTTTTCCAGTCACAGTTGAGACAGATAGAGGAACACATTTTCAAAATGAGTTGATCCAATTGATTTGTGAAGCACTGAGTATTAAACAAAAATTACATTGTGCTTACAGACCAGAGGCTTCTGGGGTAGTAGAGCAGATAAATGGAACAATTAAAAACAGATTGGGGAAAATGTGTCAAGCTACAGGACTCAAATGGCCAGATGCACTGCCTCTTGTTCTGATGACTATCAGAAGCATCCCTGAAAAGAAAACGGGACTCAGTCCTCATGAAATGATCATGGGACGAGCAATGAGACAAGCCCACGTACCAGTCAACAAGTTATTAACAATAACTGATGATCTAATACTGGATTATTGCAAAGGACTGGCTGATGTGGTGCGTTCTGTGTTTCATCAGGTTGGACCGGATGCGACCACTCTTGAAAGAAAACCAGCCCACGACTTGAATCCAGGAGACTGGGTCCGTATTAAAGTCCACAGGAGAAGAAACTGTCTAGTTCCGCGTTGGGATGAGCCAAGACAGGTAATCCTAGTAACAACGACTGCTGTCAAGTGTGCAGGAGTGAAGAACTGGGTTCATGCCAGCCACACAATCAGAATTCCAGAACCTACAGATCGACATGTGAGTCGGCGTTTGGAAGTGTGGGATAAAAGTTTAACGGCTGGAACAACCAAGATAAAAGAAAGGGTGCCAGAACTTGAAGATCGACCTGAAAGTCGACATCTGGAGACCCCAACGGAAAACACCTCTATAGAAGAAGAGGAACAAGAAGAAGAAGAAGAAAGAAATTCAGAAGTTCCAGAACTTGAAGATCGACCTGTAAGTCGACATCTGGAAATATCTGACACAACTTCAGGATCTGATGATTCAGCTGCAAATTGGGAAGAATTCCGAAAGAGAACTTGGGGTTATAAACCAATTAGAGAAGAAACTGAGCAAGAAATTGAGTTAGATGAACAACCAAGTACAAGTTATGGTGGAAATCCTTCAGAAACAATATTAATAGATGAAGTAGGGAAAGAAGTACACAAAAAGTTAGAAAATCGAGAAGAACCCCGAGGAGCAATAGGGATAGATAGAAAAACAGGAGAACAGGGAAATTCAGAAACAGATAAGGAGGAAAACACCAAATCGGAAGAACCCCGAGGAGGGACAGTGATAAGGGAAAACAAAAAGGAGAAGACAGATCCACCAGTAGGAGATGACGAGATTATAAGTTTCAAAATAAGAGACAATAGTGAGACAGTTGAAACAGAAACAGAAGAAAGTGGAGGAGAGGAAAAAGCAAAGACTGAATCAAGAAAAAGAAATTGGAAATCAGAAAGAGAAGAAAGAGAAGGTGAAGCCAAAAGGCCAAGAAAAGGAGATAATTGGCCCAACAGCTATGTAAGAAAATTGAGATATAGAATAATAAGAGCAGAGGATGAAGATGCTGAACAAGTAAATGAGGTGACAAGTCAAAAGGGACAAGAAAAACCCAGTGGAAAAAGATTACAAAAGTCCAAAAGGACAAAGAAAGTGAATTCAAAATTTAAGTCGCCTGAGTGGCTGTATATTGCATTAACTGATTACAAAGAAGAAGAAGAAAACACTCACGGAAACCAGAGACTGAGAAGTCGGATGGGAAAAGGTGAGATGCAACGAAACTGAAGTGAAGACTTATAGTGCTTCTACCGGACGTGACAAATTTACTGGACGTGACAAATCACCGGATGTGACAACGAAAGAATTCTGGAGAGAATTAAAGAAAGTACCAAGCAAAGACTTTTTTGAAAGCAGAGTGGCATCTAAGTCATTTCTGAGGTGTAGTGACACAATTTTCTGAAACTTAATAAATAGAAAAAGAAAAATGGAAAATAATAGGGATAGAAGAGATAAATGTGAATTTATAAAGAGATGGTGCAAAATGTGCTGCTTTTGTACAGGGTTATTAATGACCATATGGATAGTTTTAGCAATCACAATTCCTATTAGTGTAGCTGTGATAGAAGCAAAGAATGATACTAAACAAGAAAAAGAAACTAATATTAAAGAACAAGTTGTTTTAAGAAGTAGTGCAGAGTTGCATAAGGATAGGTCAGTAACAGATTTTTCAAAGAATGTTTTTACAAAGTTGTTGTATGAGTACGTAAAAACAATGGAAGTAAGAGATTGTTATGTTTGTATGCAGTTGCCTGCATCAGTATCGGAAGGTGTGACTTACCATCACTTACCTTTGACTTATGGAATAACATGTAGTGTAATAGCAAGTTTATTTTATAAAACAGGTAGATTAGAATCTTATTATACTGATATAGATAAGATATTTGCAAACATTCCCGTAGTACCAGAACTTAACAAAGTAAAACCAGCAAAAGTTTTAGGAGAATTCTTTTTAGAACATAGAAAATTTACGTTAGAAGAAATAGTTAGTAACAACCTTACCTGTGAGTTAAAGAAAGAAGAAAAAGTATTTTTGGATATGGTTGAAGAAAGAAGAATGAAATTTCAAAAAGAAGCAATAAAGGAGGAAGGAAAACGTTTATGGACGTTTGAGGAAGGAAATCATGAAGGGAAAAGGATAAATGCAGCAATGACTTTAGATTGGCCACAAACAGGAAAGTTGTGTATTAAGAGAAATAAGACAGTCTATGACAATTACTTTGTAGGTTCCAGTATCTGCCATGACAATTATCAAATTCTGGGAGGTTGGGGATTCAAAGGTGGAAAGGACCCAATATTTCCAGGTATCTATTATATTTGTGGGAATAGAGCTTATTACAGGTTACCGGACCATTGGTATGGAACTTGCTATGTAGGCCTGGTCTTTCCAAAGATTTTTCACATGGACAGAGAAGAAAAGGGAACATACAAGATGATTAATAGATTTACACGTAGAAAAAGGGAAAGTTTTTCAGAAATTGTAGGTGATATTTTTGGAGCATTAATACCAGCAGTGGGAATATCTTTGAATGCATTTAAAATTCGGAAGTTATCCACAGTAGTAGATCGTTTGTCTACAGATACTGCGGGAGGGTTCTTAATGGTAAATACCGAAATGGTTGCCATGAGAGCTATGGTGATGCAAAATCGGCTTGCCCTTGATATTCTTTTGGCAAAAGAGGGTGGAGTTTGTGGAATGTTGAAAGTCCAACATTGTTGTACTTACATTCCGGATAACAGTGAAAATATACAAAAGTATATTACAAATATTACAAGTCTGCACAAAGAATTAGTTCCACTGGAGGTTGAAAGTGTTTTGGGAAAACTTGGTAGAGGGTTTTCCTCAATAGCAAATTGGTTAACTAGGATGAGTAGACTAGTGATAGGGAAAGTTATAATAGTAGCAACTATAGTAATATTATTAGCCATGATGTTGAAAATAGTAATCACATGTATAAAGAGAAAAGTAAGACAGAATAAGATAAGAAGAAATAACAGATTAATGAGAGAAAGAGAGAGAGAAATGGGTGAAATTGAGTTGGAGAAAATGAAAGAAAGCATGTATAAAGAGACTAAAAGGCAAGATGAAGAAGAGACAGAGATATGAATAACAGAAAGTAAAGGATGAAAGACATGCTGCCTGAAAAGAAGTATGACTTGGTTTTATGTGGTGATTTAAAAATCACCAAAGGGGGATTGATGGAGCAGTAAAAATAAAAATTGTAACCCCTAACAAATTATATAATTAATTAATTAAAAATGTTCGTTTAAATGTATTAATCAACATTGTATATGTGGGAATGGTAATATGCCAATGTATGTGCTAAATAATCTACTAATGAATGTCCGTGTGTCTAATCATAACGTAAGAATAAAAAGCGTACTAAATAAAATAAATGCATGTTTGTGCTTCATAGAAATAAAATGTGTCGTTGCAAAAACAATAGTGATGGTAAGTAAGGAGCAGCTTAAATGTCGCTTTTGCTAGGTAACAACTAATTGGGGTACGTAGACGGGAGGGAAACGAAAGGGATATTTTTCTCTATTTTAATTATGTTTTGTTTGCCTCAAATTAGTGCTTCTAAAGTAGAACCGAGTGGCGAGATAAAATGGCCGCCAGTGGGAAGATGTGCGCAGGTGCAAGGGGACACGTGGTACGGGATGAGATTGAAGAAATCTGGAGCCTCGTGATGTCTCTGAGAGGCTAGGATGCAAGAAATGGTCAAGGCTGGTGTGACCTAATTGAACTGATAGTGTGCCGTGATGATCAGGAGAGAGTCCGTGGGAAAGGAGCCCAAGAGAAAGGACAATGACTGCGGAGTTCTTGAATGTGTCAAAAGAAGATACAAATGGACTGATCGAATCGGATGGAAATGTTTAAGCGTATGGGAAAGGAAATGATCCAAGGACCCTTGAATCCAAGAGAACTTGATTAAAGAATGAATAAGCTGACGTGCATGGACCAATGAAAGAAAAGCGTGATATTAATGATGCAACGGTTAGTTAGCAAAGTTAGAATTGGGGTATAAGAGGGCCTACTCTTAGTGGGAGGGGGTCAGTTCCAGGGAAGTTCCAGAGAGTTCCAGTCAGAGTCCAAGCAGTTCGTGAGTCGTGGTTGCAGTAGAGGAGACGGGTTGCAGGTAGCTGATGCTGACGAGCTGAAGTTGCTGTTGCTGTCTTAACTTTACAGTTGAGTATGAGAATCAGGCTATTTCTAATCCCAAAGTTAGGTTAGAAATCATTAGGCTAATTTAGGAAGCTAGGCAGGTAACTAGGGTTTTTGGCTTCATGACAAAATTTCTTTTTCTGCAATAAATTGGTTATGCTTAATAAAATTGTGAATTTAAAAATGAATAATTGAATACAGTATTAAATTCTTTCCATGCTTTTAAAATTATATAAAATTTAAGATTCTTTAAACCCAAAATGACTCAGTGGTTATTTTCCTAAATGATTGTGACATGAGTAATTGGTTGATTGTGATTCAGCTGGTCTTAATCACTATGAACTAATTTCTTAAATGAATGATTCATCGACAAAACAATGAGCAGGAATATCTTAAGAAATAACTAAAAGAAAGTGACAAATTAAGGTAAATAGATATCCTTGCTCTTCCAGCGGTACACAAAATGGTGTTCTCCATTTAGTTCTCATGCTTCTCCTAGGAGTACAGAATTTCATACAGGTGTAAAAGGAAATCCAGGTGTGTGTGTGTGTGTGTGTGTGTTAGGCGATGTTTATGGGCCCCATCGTCATGAGGATATGAGAAATATAGTTTACCCCTGGATGACCTATAAGTAACCTGGGAGGAGAATAGTTTTCATTGTACGCGCTGCATCAGTCATTAAGGCCTATACACTAATATCCCAAAAAAAGGAACTGGTAGGAGATAATTGAAACTTAAAATAGGAGGCTTCACAGGAGTTAATGCCTAAAGTGGCATTCATAGCGGGCTGATAGCCCTCCTCCACGCCTGCCCACTCTATCCAATCTTTAGATATAAAAACCAGGGGGTCGCATCAACTAGGTCAGGGCCAGAGGTTTTATAGAACCATGATTCCATGATGATTCCATCAGGATCATGAACAGCAAGAAAATCAGCGAGTTCAACTTTATTTTTATCATAGATCTTGGGTGATTAGAAACTCTTTAAACTTAATTTCAGGTAGCCCGACGTCATCCGAGATCTGAGCAGTCGTAATGATTTGTTAACAGGTGCGTAGCAGACCTTAAAGTCATAAATACAACAGCTACACAGTTTTAAATCATGCATGTGAGCAAAACACAAGGTGGATCCTTACCCTCAACAAACAACACAAGTTGGAGCCTTACCCTCAACAACACAAGGTGGAGCCTTATCCTCAACAACACAAGGTGGAGACTTACCCTCAGCACCAAGTTTTAGCAGAGACCCTCAAGGATACCTGATGGAAGGGGGTATTCCCAGATCCACAGGGCCAGAACTCCAGGCACCGGGCGCAGTCCCGAAGCGGACCGGTGCAGACAGGTTTGTCTTAATTGCGCGCGCTCTCAGTGTGCGTCAGCGAACACATGCCCCTTGATTAGCACCTTTAACAGCTAGGGCGCTAACCGCCCAATGTCCACCTCTTGCAACCAGGAAGTGGGCAGCTTATGTCTTCCCTCCGCAACAATCTATTCAAGTGAATCGTGGCGGACCGGGGAAGCAGTTATCCAAAGAAACAAGGTCACTGCAACAGAAAAGGAATAATAAGGAGCAGTGCAGTAAGTCTAATTAAAAATGTTAAAAGCCAAATTAGCGTGCTCGTACACCACCAGAACTACAAGGCACGTCCGCGAACACATTCCCCTTAAGTAGCGTCTCTAATAACAGCTAGCGCGCTACCCTTTCAATGTCCCCCTCTTGCAACCAGGAAGTGGGCAGTATTGCCAGATTGGGCTATTTCCCGCACAAATGGGCGACATTTTACCCATTTGTGCAGGAAAAACCCATACTTGGCGGGTGGCTATATTTTGGGCTGATATTTGCCCATTGTGCGCAAATTTAAGCCTGGGGCGGCACCAACGATCATTACTCAGGCAAGGATCAGCGGGGATTGGCTGGCAAATGAGGCGAAAGCACGCTGGATAGCTTATGCAGTAAGTTTGACAGGGCCGTCAATCATTGGTAGCGTGACAGTCCTGCTTTATCCTGCTGTCCCGCCCCCAGAGGGACTTCTGTTCCAATGTGGTCACGAGGGGCAGGCCCAGTAGTAGGTTTTTGCTGTTTTGATTGGCCCGGCCGTGGTCTGGGCAGGGCCTCGAGGGACTTTCACTTCTTGCTGCGCGCGGGATGATCGATTCAACTGTGGAAGACTGGAAGTGAAAATTAAGCAAATGCTATAGCGGACCTGTGGGCCCCCTGGAATTGCTGCCGCCCTCCGTGGTTTGGCTGTTCTCCCTGACCTCGACATAAATGCTGCTTCCTGCTGCCCTATCGTGTGTATGTAGGTGTCTGGTGATGGTGAGAGCAGAGCTGCTGAGTGTCTTTAACCCTTTGGATGCGTCCGTCCGACGCTACGGGTGGCGTGTGCGTCGGACGGCCGGGAGCCGTCCGATGCGCGCACGCGTGAACTTTTCCTGCACTGCGGGAACATTTCGCCTGCATCCAAGGGGTTAAAAGGCGCATACACTGCGCATAGACAGCGGTGCCACCACTCCGAGCACCTCACCGTAGACTTAATAGTGATGTCCAGGATCACAGCAACTGTCTGCAGTCAGTGTGGCTCACGGGCACTTAAGGCAGCAGGCTGGTGCAGCACACAGTTGTAAGATTTGGAGGTGCACAGGTAAGCCACATAATTTGCTTCTGATAATGTTCCTGCTGACAGGGTCGAGTTTTCTTCTCTACTGCCAGTTTTGATTCACCAGCAGCGCTGATGTTAATTTTCCTTGTGTGTCCAGATGTTTTCAGGAAACTGTAAAAATGTCATGATAACACAAGCAAATAATGTTCCTGCTGGAGGGAGATCAGCATATTGTCTAGTGGCAGATCTCACTGATCACTGATCATGAATCTCACTGTTCACTGATCATGAAGTAGCGCAGAGGGTTAATGTGCCTGCTGCAAAGAACGTGTACCATGCAGTTCACTAAACTGCATTTTATGTGGCTATCTGAGTGAGTTGCTGCATTTTGTCACAGAACCCTTGGGTTACTTGCAGTTCATAAGTTACAATCCTAATAGCACAATTACATATGAACTCCCATCAAGGAGCTGCATTCAAACTGCATAGTATATGTTACAACGTTATTTTTCCCTCCAGTCTTTAAATATCCTAATGTTGTTAAAGGTTTTTTTTTTGGGTGGAAATACAATCTTTTTATAGTACAGCCAACCACTGAGGTATGTTTTAAATCCTGAGTCTGTACTTCTCCGGATCAAACACTTTAAAAATATACTGCCTACTAGTATGGATGGCATGGGATTCCTACAACTTATAATCCTCACTGTCATATGGAACATTTCCCATAGACTGATTTACACACATTCAATTCGTTGTCTCTGCATAATGTATGTATGATATAAAGTGCTCTGACACCCTACACTGGTATGAGGAGCTCAATAAAAACAAATGAAACACATGAAAGAGAGAGGTTAGTGCCCTTCTATTTCAGACGCTTTGCAGTAGTTTCAAGACCTTAGTTTCTCGTTGCTCATATGGGTGTAACTTCTGATATTTATCTTTCTCCGTGGACTGCATTACTTTATTTTACTCGCAAGACAGTTCCACACATTTGGCCATTGAATGTCACTCATAGTCACACTGAAACTATGAAAACACCACACATAAGCAATCTCAAACCTTGGCAGCTATGCCCTATATAATATGTATTACTAACCTTCAAGGCCAAGAAACATTTGAGTGGATTGTACCACTTGCTTAACACCTTTCAGAAACAACCCTATGTCACAGCTGCATAATAGCCCATGCCTCATTTTCTAACAAGATTTCAAGCCTTTTTTAAACACTCGCGTATTAGCAATTACACTGTTTGAGTAGGAATACAGGTGTCCGTTATTTCGCGTATAACTGGCCTATAGCTGTTTCTGCAATCTGTTCTTAGACTCAAGTTCTGATGCTCTTCTTCACTCACCATTCGGCCTTGGAGAGTCCCTGCATGTATGGTTCTGGCAATGTCAACATACCAGCAACTCTGATACCAAGTTCTGTGCAGCAGCGGGATCAATGGCAAACAAGGCCGATCTGTGGATTGCTTACGCACTTACTTATTCTAGAGGTTTAAGTCCTTTGGTGGGTGGACAGTATTATATCTGTGCTGACAACAGTTCCAGGATGCTACCTTATTGTGGACAGGGCTAAAGCAGTTGTATTATTAATTTACAAGATCCTGGAAAAGGTGCAGTGAGCCGATCGGCCATTGACAATATCAGTAGAGTTGAGGGAGTGTCAGTGTTGAGGGTGTCACCAAATGTTTTGGGAAAATGGGTCATTTTCCTTTCTGCTCCAACAGCCTTGCGTTCATCTGTATCCATCTGCTTCTTGCCAAAACTAGGAGCTTTAGTTGAGCACTTGCTACAACACAATGGAAGCAACAATGTCCTCTATACTTTTTAGTGCCAGAGTAAGTGGTCGCGGTGAAGGACTTTGGAACGAAGGGCAGGGAATCAGTCAGAGTAGGTGATTGTCTCTGTCCCTTTTCTGGTCTCTCCTTACATTTTACCCGGAAATGTGTGGAACTCTCGTCTTACTGTAGCAACCCTCAGTTCTCACACTGTTGCTTCACATTTACATACACTTGTTTTGCATGAAAACTGTTTCAAATTTGTCTGCTGTGATGTTTATTTTTGCTGTTGTCCCATTTTGTCATTGTAAAGGAGATTTTTTTATTTAATATCTTCAGACAAATACATGTAATCTTAAGCCATGCCAAAAAAGATGTGTTGCAATTACTTTAATACAAGGGGATGTTTAATAATGTATAGATCATTGTGTGGTGTTAATTCTGTATAACCTTTTCAGTATTCTTTTTTGAAGACCCATTGTTGAAATAGCATTGAAATTCCTATTCAAAGACATTAAGTGGTTCCTAATCTGCTTTTGTAGAGGGACTTGATGAATGCCAGGTTCGGGTTTGGTTCTGTGGTGACAGAACTATAAAATGAAAAGTCAAAGTGGGGACTGGTCTTGAAAATGAGTAGTTATTAACACATGTGCACATTTAACCTCCTCCCACTATCTGTATGTTGAATAGAATTTAGAATTATCACTATCAACAAGAGAGTGAGGAATTTGGGAGGCTAGTCCACTTCCCCTACAAAATTAGCGTATCAACAAGAACTGGCCTTAACAGGAAAATAATGATCACTTGGTGCCCGGGAAAACCATTAGGTTTTTTAAAAGAACCCTCACCCACCAACCTAGTTGGTGGCATGCTTCATCATCGGGTTCCCACCTAAGGCGCCGAGTGCACCCTGGGTGTGCTACGACGCCTGAACTACAGCGGAGTGTTTTATTTTTGGTGGTGGAGTGTAGTGCAGTGAATTGTGAGTTAAAACTGTCTATAGGGTCCCCCTCAAAGAAGAGTGAATTTAATAATGGGGCCTTATGGCAGGGTTAAAAATAAGCTGAGGCGGATACCTTTCGAGTTTGGATTTAACTCCGGTATCCAGTATCTGGGTCTAGATGTTTCAGCCAGTCATTTCCATATGCTGGCCTTCTTCAGGACCAGAAACTGTGCAAATAGACTGGGGAGAGATCCTCAGTCTAAGGGTAAAGAGAGTGCGCACAAGCTAAGGTGTGGGACAACAAAGAAAACCTATTCGTTCTCTCATGAGTATGCTTTAGAAATAATTTTTTTAAGTCGCATATTATTAGAGCGACATGGATCGCAAGAAGGGGGCAGTGCCTGTAGTCACACAATCATTAAGGTCTGTTGCCCGCCA
Source organism: Calotriton arnoldi (assembly GCA_963921515.1). NCBI lineage: Eukaryota > Metazoa > Chordata > Amphibia > Caudata > Salamandridae > Calotriton > Calotriton arnoldi. The sequence goes on along the minus strand of CAWUFW010002500.1, from coordinate 1,430,288 downwards.
TTGTTACCTACTGTGGCCTTTACCAGGGCTCCCGACAATCTCCCTAAATGTTTTCTGAAGATTACTTTTACAAAAATTGAGAGTTTTGACTTTGGGCTGGTTTTTAGGCTGACACTGGCCTGCGTTGGACTGAATTTGGGCTTATACTTGAGCGTCTTTGGGCTTGGGACGGGTCTCAAAACCTGGCAACACTGGAAGTGGGCAGTTTATGTCTTCCCTCCGCAAACAATCAATTCAAGTGAATCATGGTGGATTGTGGAAGCAGTTAACTAAATTAACAAGGTTTGCACAGTGCAGTAAGTGCAATTAAAAAAGTTTAAAAGCCAAACTAGGGCGCTTGGACACCACCGGAATATGAGGACCATGGGGATGCTGATTACACACATTACAATGAGGAACTTCATTCTCTGCCACCTGGTCGTTGACTATGTGAAGAGTCTGGCTGTGGGGCGACCCCGATGCAAGCCTAGATTCTCTGGCTTAGGTGATTTTTGGGACTTTTGTGTCTGGCGATGTCTCGGGGAGGCTTGTCTTGATACGAGGGAATGAAGAAAACAGCAGGAGGGTGGAATTAAACAGAGGCCCTTAAGTTGATGTCTCCGGTTGGGCCAAAGTTGTTACTGGTTCTCCACATTTCTAAGGGGTCTTCCTACAGGTCCTCACCTGTCCAAGCCACTCAAGAGACCATCTCAGAAAAAAGTCACTAGCTTCTTCAAATGTACACAGTCACAATGTGAAAAAGACTGTGTGGCCAAAGATAAAAGTGTGGTGGGGAGTTGTTGAAATGGCCCTCACTAAATCAGCATTACTGGCAAGTCTACACACATTTAAGACTGAGTTATGCAAGGACCTAAAGGCAGATCTGTCCTAAGAGCTCTCAGTCATGAGGTGAGCACTCCAGCACTTCAGACTGATATAGACTCAACTGACTCCAGAGTGTTGGAGGAGGAACAACATGTATTGCCCTTCATTTGCAAAACGACGTGATGGCAAGAAAAATCGTAAATTTAGAAAATAGATCCTTAAGAGATAACCTGGCTGTCTGGGACCTTCATGTAAATATATGCTGATGGATTCACCACCACGGCTTCTCGGACACCGAGCTTTATTTGCACTACCACACCATGGACCGCACCTCCTACGCTGTGGACACCGGGCTCCGGCCGGGGCTGAAGAAATCGCGGATGTCCTGGCCCTCATCTTTCTAGTTTTGGTATATCACTAGTGGAGAGAAGAATGTGCTGTACAGAACTGTCAGTTTAAATAGGTTCTAATAGAATGTGTGTGGTCAGATTTAGTTAATAATGCGTTCAAGTGTGGCTTCTTTAAGGTGTGTAGGCTTATTTGATAGTTGCACTCAGGGGCGTAACACAGGCCCCCGCATCCCCCGTGGTGCGCGGGGGCCCCGAGCTACAGGGGGCCTCCTCAGCACACTACTCAGGCCTGAGCGTCCAGCTGGGTAATAGGAGTGAGCGTGTTTGGACACCCTTGGAGGGCTGCTGAGGGGAGAGAGAGAACACGTGCAGAATCCCATTAAGGCGCTGTAATGGGATCCGAGTTCTCGCTGCCACCTGGCGCACTTGGCTGAGCTGCCCAAAAATATATTATTTTATTCTGCTGCTGTCGGTGTTTGCAAGGAGAGGGAATCCATGTTACATGAGGGGGCAACAGCCAAGGACTTTTGGGCGCGAAGGGGGGTGACACGGAAGGGCACCACCAGGGCTGTACCTGCAGGGGGAGGGTAATCTTTCAACTGGAAAAGAAAGGGGGTGGCTGGTAAGCGTTTCCTCCAGGCCCGGGGCTGATGCACCCGCTGCACGAATGTCTGTTCGGTTCTATGGCCACAGGCCCGACTCCTAGCGGGTCCACTCAGCCTTTCATCCTTCCTAGGTTAATTAAATGAGTACCATTGGAGTGGGTAACAGCAAAGACTCAATGCTTACTTCAGGGGGTGCAGGGGACTGGCCTCGGATACAGTATAGCACAGAAGTGAACACCTCACTGGAGGTCAGGTTTATGTCTTTTAAACGTACTTTAATACACCTCTATAAGTATAAAGTATAAAAAACATAAAAACAACAGAGTTTTGAAAACAGATGTGGCCTGCGCTGGTGGGTGGTGAGATGCGACCTCACGCAGTCTTTACGTACTCTGGTGTAGTAACAGAAAGATAGCGTTCTAGTCCAGCGGACGATGTACCCTACGGGACCATCTGTAAAGTACCAAGTGCGTGTGCCTACAAGAATCACTACTGTGCTCAGAGGAAGCACAATGTGTGTGTGCGCGGACAGGCCTAACACTGGACTCTCGGGGTCGGATTCACCTCTGCGACCAAACTCTTTCTGTTTACTCCTGTCAGACACCCACCAAGTGTACTGTAAATCTATTTACTACTGTGCGGTGCATGCTGCTACTGCGCACAATAAGGCAGTAGTAATCTCCTCGTAAGGGGTGAGGAGTAGGTAGAACAAGGCATGAATGCCCCTGAACTTTACAAACTCCCACAACTCATGAGCTGGTGGCCTCTCACAAACTCGTTTCCAACACTTTCTTTCCCACCCTGGAACCTGTTGAAGATTTACTTCAAAGAGCAGGCGTAAACGGTATTGAAGGATGTGCAGAGCATTAAACACCCCTAGGTCTCATGGGGGAAGGGAGGGTTCTGGAGGGGATTCCTGTACGTGAAATAATGTTCCCACATGAAAAACTCAAAAGCAAAAACAGTGTGCAATTGCACAGCACGGCTGCTTTTCACTAATGCTTAATTGTACCGTGGGTTAAAATCATTCAACGATCTACACACCCCAGATATTCAGTCACACTTGGTCAAACACAAAGGCCCATGTTTGGCTGAATATTGTATTATTCAAATTTCATAAAACAACAGCTGCCTTCCGGTTGCTGGAGTCATGGCAGAGATTTCCACGCTGGTCCCCGAATATCCGCGGAATTTGCACACATTGCCACAAAATTACGAATTATAGGGGACATTACCTCAATCGTGTAGTGTAAACGCAAGAGGCAAAAGGCAGGCGCCGCCGTCCTGAGGAGACCCGTTGATTTATTCAGCCTGGGTCAAAATTTGGACACACTGTCAGGGTTGTCTTCTATACCAACGCCAAATTACGACTCTGTTCGGACACTGTACTGATTGGTGTATTATTTTGTGACACGTTGTGGTTTTGGTGTGTATGTAAACATGTAAATACAGTCACGCACTGAGCACTTTTTTGCACCTTGCGCCGTCTGCACTATTGAATGGCAGCTGTCTTATGATTTTTGAATAATGCAACATTTATTGAAACATGGGCCTTTGTGTTTGACCAAGTGTGACTGAATATCTGGGGTGTGTAGATCATTGAATGATTTTCAATTCTTAATTTTTAATTCTCAGGAAGGCCCTCCTGTATCAACGGCTCTCTTTCTTAGGGGCCGAAAGGTCAACTTTCATATTGCTGGTTTGGCTTAAACATTTCATTACCTGTAAATGTTTAAAAATTTGACCTGCCTTATTAGCCATTGGTTCACCCTAATTATCGTTCCTGTTAAAAGTACTGTCTCCAAATAGTAGGTAGTTGTCCTATAAAAGCAATGTAGGGGTCTTGAAGCTAATCAGTTCTTATGTGAAGGCGTTGTTGTTTCTGGGGAAGTGGTTTATTACAGTGGTGTTTATTAAGCATGCGTTTGAAATCCGGATGTTAGATTTCAGGCATTTGAGGGCTAGAGAGCACAGAGGTACAAGGGGGATGCAGCTAATGTCTTCTTTGTGAATTATGGCTGCTCTGCATCATGGTCCCAAATGCGAGACCGATTGGCATTGCCAATGCTTGTTATTGCTTGAGGACGATATACACCAGGACTGGCTTTTAATACATTTTTATAATAATAACTTCACTGATCCACAATCAGTGATAGGTTCCATAAAATCTGAACAGAACAAACTCATGCAAACCCAGAGGAAGAAAGTGGTTAACTTAGTATGGGTAGGGGACTTCAACACACAGCCATGTAAATATAAGCTAAACAAAACGTGTGGCCTTGTTGATAATCAGGGTGAGCCAATGTGCCACTTTGAACATCATGATTACGGGAACAGTCTAAATGGGTTTTTCTGTGTGAGGGATTTGGAAATATGTAATCGGACAGACCCAGATACAGGGGATTACGATAAGAACTTTATTCGTAGCGACTATGTGTCGACTATTGATTTTGTAATAACATCATCCTCTATTAAGGAAAGGATTTATCACATTGATACTCAATTCACCCCATATAGTGATCATGCCATTATTTTTATTACAATGATACTTGAAGTTCCAAAAAACAATCTAACGTTTGATCAAGAATGCTCTAAAGAATCTAAAAACCTACACATAGCACTTAAAGAACACACTAGGGATAGGGATAGAGACCAGATGAAGTTACTCCGGAAAACATACTTAGTGGCTAGGAAAACAAGAGAACAGGCATTAAAAGAAGAAGCTTGGGAGAGTCTGGAGAAGTCAGCAACTTTAAACAACAGCAAAGATTTCTGGGGGACGATTAACGCACCCTTCTTTAAAAATAATACTGATCCTTCCCTAGATATATATGTTAACGAAGACACATGGGTGGCTCACTTCCAACAGATTTTTGCTACCAGCAATATATCTTCCACTGTCTGAGGTCCTACTGACTCGTTGCAACCAGACCAACTGATATTCTCAGTTGAGGAGACAAAATTGGCCCTGAGTAAGTGTACTAGGAATAAGGCACCGGGCCCAGATGGAGTGCCTATCGATCTCTTTCTTGATTACTAAGATCTATGGGCCCCTTTACTGACAAACACCTTTATTTCCATAGCAAAAACGAATCCACTAGATTTCTGGAAGACCAGTGTTATTGTTCCCATCCATAAAAAGGGCACTAAGGATAACCCCCAAAATTATGAGCCAATTTCATTATTAGACACCACGGCAAAACTCATGGGGGGTTTACTATTAAATAGGTTGGAAGAGTGGGCAGCCGAAAAGAATATTCTCATGCAATCACAGTATGGCTTTCAGTCGGTAGGGGCACCATACCAGTGCCTCAATTCATCATTAATTACTGGAAAATATAATAGAGCAAAGTCTGGCCAGATTTTTATGGCATTTATGGATTTTAGCCAGGCGTTTGAATGTGTCATTCATTCAAAGCTTTGGGAATTAATGGAGCTGTTAGGGGTGGTCTCGGCAATAATCTGCTGCATCTGACAAATGTACTCCAATGCCACTGCCCATGTTAGATACGGGAAAGAGGGAGAGTTGACACGCCCATTTAAGATAGAAAGAGGAGTCAGGCAGGGCTGTGTCCTTGCCCCTTTCTTATTCTCTGTATACATTGAAGTTGAAGCAGCTCTTCCAGGAGTAACCCAGGATGTTCCTAAATTTGGCCCCACTCCCATACCTATTTTAGCATACACCGATGATGCAGTTTTAACTGCAAGAACAGGGCTGGCCCTTCAACGGCTAATAACGGCCTATTTCGAATTTATGTCTTCTCTGGGCTTGAAGATAAACGAAACAAAGTCCTTTGTCCTTGTTACAGGGACTTAATCCTCAAAAAGGTCCCTGAACTTTACAATAGGGCCACGGAAACTTGAGATTATTGATTCGTTCCCATATTTAGGGGTTCATTTCGACAGAAAACAGTCATGGGTACCTATGATGAATAACAGCAATAGTAATGGAGCGGGGTATGGCAGCAATTCGAACTTATGCAAATAGATTAGGGTCTAAACCTTTATCAACAATAAGGAAAATATACCAAGCGAAGATAGTAGCAGAAGCAACTTACGGGGCAGGTGTATGGGGAACGGCTACTGCAACTCCAATCTTTCGAAGATAGATTTTATAAGCATTTTTCATATTCTAATTACAACTACCATCATGAATTAGAAATCCCGTACCTGATCGACAACATTAAGATCGCCCCGGTACTCCTGTGGCACTCGATCTGGTGCAGGGACACAGTGACCCTGACTCAAGTCATAATTAAAAAAATGTATAAACCTAGACAATGTTTGTAAAATTCCCTGGATTTGATATGTAAGATCATTACTGTCAACACAAGGACTGGAAAAACTTTTTGTTAACCTGAATTTGTACAATACGATAACAAAGGGAAAATTGAGGTCGATGCTCTTAGAAAACTTGATGTATGAGCGCCAAAGTGCAAACTATTCTAAGGTCACTGTGATGTTGTATCATACCTCTCCAGGAATATCATCTGGGGGTTTCTCATATTTAGACCATATAAAAAACTCACAGCACAGCTTTATCTTGCTTAGATTCCGGCTGAACCTAATCCCTCTTATGCTGGGTTTTCCGACGAAGAGATTTAGACATACTGATTTTTTTCCTTTCTGTGCCCCCTTGCTGCCCCTGATTGTGCTCGTTTTTTCCTTTCTGTGCCCCCCTTGCTGCCCCTGATTGTGCTCGCTTTTCCTTTCTGTGCCCCCTTGCTGCCCCTCATTGTGCTAGTTTTTCCTTTCTGTGCCCCCTTGCTGCCCCTCATTGTGCTCGTTTTTTTCCTTTCTGTGCCCCCTTGATGCCCTGATTGTGCTCGTTTTCCCTTCTGTGCCTGTTTCCCGCCGCTGCGCCTGCGGCCCCGCCCCCTCACTGCCCATTCGCTGCCCCATTCCCTGCTCCTCCCTCCCACCTCCCCATTTATGGCGGCCGCTGCGTGGTGAAGAGAGCGACCCCTGACCTTGACTGGTAGGTCGCTCCCCACCACACAGCTCCGTCTGTGTGCCCTGCTGCTGCCCCTGATTGTGCTCGTTTTCCTTTCTGTGCCCCCTTGCTGCCCCTGATTGTGCTTGTTTTTCCTTTCTGTGCCCCACTTGCTGCCCCTGATTGTGCTCGTTTTTTTCCTTTCTGTGCCCCCCTTGCTGCCCCTGATTGTGCTCGTTTTTTCCTTTCTGTGCCCCCTTGCTGCCCCTGATTGTGCTCGTTTTTCCTTTCTATGCCCCCTTGCTGCCCCTGATTGTGCTCGTTTTTTTCCTTTCTGTGCCCCCTTGCTGCCCCTGATTGTGCTCGTTTTTTTCCTTTCTGTGCCCCCCTTGCTGCACCTGATTGTGCTCGTTTTTCCTTTCTATGCCCCCTTGCTGCCCCTGATTGTGCTCGTTTTTTTCCTTTCTGTGCCCCCTTGCTGCCCCTGATTGTGCTCGTTTTTTTCCTTTCTGTGCCCCCCTTGCTGCCCCTGATTGTGCTCGTTTTTCCTTTCTGTGCCCCCTTGCTGCCCCTGATTGTGCTCGTTTTTCCTTTCTGTGCCCCCTTGCTGCCCCTGATTGTGCTCGTTTTTTCCTTTCTGTGCCCCCTTGCTGCCCCTGATTGTGCTCGTTTTTCCTTTCTGTGCCCCTTGCTGCCCCTCATTGTGCTAGTTTTTCCTTTCTGTGCCCCCTTGCTGCCCCTGATTGTGCTCGTTTTTTTCCCTTTCTGTGCCCCCTTGCTGCCCCTGATTGTGCTCGTTTTTTCCTTTCTGTGCCCCCTTGCTGCCCCTCATTGTGCTAGTTTTTTCCTTTCTGTGCCCCCTTGCTGCCCCTCATTGTGCTCGTTTTTTTTCCTTTCTGTGCCCCCTTGATGCCCTGATTGTGCTCGTTTTCCCTTCTGTGCCTGTTTCCCGCCGCTGCGGCCCGCCCCCTCACTGCCCATTCGCTGCCCCATTCCCTGCTCCTCCCTCCCACCTCCCCATTTATGGCGGCCGCTGCGCGGCCGCGCCGCTGGCGCGCCGAGGCGCGCCTAAGGCAAGCCCGTCCGCGCCCGTCCGCGCCGTGACCGCGCCCAGCGCCAGACCCCTGGTCCGGGCATCCCCCGCGCCCGCCACATCAACAGACGCCGATACGACGCCAGCACCCTCCACGCACTCAACCCCGGAAAAGATCACGCCTGCTACCAGGCCACCCCGAAGCGCACCCAAGGGCCCTTCACCTGCCGGAACTGCAGCTTCGCCAGCACCCGCCCCACCAAACCACCGCCCAGGAAAGAACCCAACTACCTCAGATGCATCCTCCTCAACACCCGCTCCGCCCGCAAACACGCCATCGAACTCTGGGACCTTCTCGACTCAACCTCCCCAGACGTCGCATTCCTGACGGAGACCTGGCTGAATCCCGCTTCAGCCCCCGACATCGCCATTGCCATCCCGGACGGATACAAGATCACCCGCAGGGACCGCACCAACGGAGTCGGAGGAGGCATCGCCATCGTCCACAGGAACACCCTCAGAGTCTCAACCAACACCGACGACACCCTCAGCACCGCCGAACACATGCACTTCCAGATCCACACCGATCCCAACACCACCCTCAGAGGAACCCTCATCTACAGACCCCCGGACCCCGACCACAGTTCAGCGATTCCATCGCTGACTTCGTCAGCACACACGCCATCGCCTCCACGGACTACATCCTCCTCGGGGACCTGAACTTCCACCTCGAGAACAACAAGGACACCAACTCCACCACCCTGATCGACAACCTCGCCACCCTCGGACTCTGACAGCTCGTGACTACACCCACCCACGCCGCCGGCCACACGCTAGACTCCATCTTTTCCGCAAGCCCACACGTCTCCTTCAACCACACCTCCGAACCCCACTGGACTGACCACCACTGCATCCACTTCACCTACAGGAAGCCCACCACGCACCACCGCACCGAACAAATGCCTCGCCGCTGCTGGAGCAGAGTCACGGAAGACCAGCTAACCACAACCCTCGCCCTGAGCCCACCCGCCGAACCCTCCGACCCCGACACCGCCGCCCGCAACCTCAGACAGTGGATCGACGACTGCGCCAACACCCTCGCCCCGCTCAAGAATCCGCCCAACAGCCACACCAGCAAGAAAGCCACCTGGTTCACCGAAGACCTCCAGGCCTCCAAACGAACATGCCGAAAACTGGAGAAGATCTGGCTCCACGAACGGACAGCGGACAGCTACGCCGCCCACAAGAGCGCCACCCGCAATCACCATCACCTCATCAGATCCGCCAAAAGGGCCTCACTCAAAGACCGCCTAGACAACAACGCACACAACAGCAAAGAGCTCTTCAACATCGTGAAGGAACTCTCCAACCCCAGCTCCAACACCAACGACATCCAGCCGTCGCAAGACCTGTGCGACTCACTGGCCACCTCCTTCCACCGCAAAATCGCCGACATCCACGACAGCTTCAACACCACGACCGCCCCGGCAACCACCGAGACCACTGCCCCCACAACCACCAACCGCCTGCTCTCCTGGACCAACATCAATGACGAGAACACCAGCGAGATCATGAACACCATCCACTCCGGTTCACCGCTAGACCCGTGCCCTCACCACATCTTCAACAAAGCCAGTACAGCCATCGCGCCCCATCTCCGGAAAATAATCAACATCTCCTTCGAGACAGCAACCTTCCCGGAAAGCTGGAAGCACGCCGAGATCACCGCCTTACTCAAGAAACCCAAGGCAGACCCCAAGGACCTCAAGAACTTCCGACCCATCTCTCTGCTCCCGTTCCCCGCGAAGGTCACCGAGAAAATCGTCAACAAACAACTGACCCGCTACCTCGAGGAGAACAACATCCTGGACCCTTCCCAGTCCGGCTTCCGCAGCAACCACAGCACCGAAACCGCCCTCATCGCCGCCACCGATGACATCAGGACCCTGCTAGACAACGGAGAAACAGCAGCCCTCATCCTCCTGGACCTATCAGCCGCCTTCGACACAGTCTGCCACCACACACTACGAACACGCCTTCACGACGCCGGGATCCAAGAGAAGGCCCTGGACTGGACCACATCCTTCCTTTCCGGCAGAACACAAAGCGTCCGCCTCGCCCCTTCCGATCCAAGGCCACCAAGATCATCTGCGGCGTACCCCAAGGCTCCTCCCTCAGCCCAACGCTGTTCAACATCTACATGGCACCCCTCGCCCACGTCGCCCGACAGCACTAACCTCAACATCATCTCCTACGCCGACGACACCCAGCTGATCCTCTCCCTCACCAAAGACCCTCACACCGCCAAAGCCCACCTCCACGAAGGAATGAAGGCCGTCGCCGAATGGATGAGGACCAGCCGCCTGAAGCTGAACTCGGACAAGACGGAGGTCCTCATCCTTGGTTCCAACCCTTCAGCCTGGGACGACTCCTGGTGGCCAACATCACTGGGAACAGCCCCGCCACCCACCGACCACGTACGCAACCTAGGGGTCATCCTCGACCCCACCCTCTCCAGGACTAAGCAGGTCAACGCCGTTTCCTCATCCTGCTTCAACATCCTCCGAATGCTCCGCAGGATCTTCAAGTGGATCCCCACCGAAACAAGAAAAACAGTCACCCAGGCCCTCGTCACCAGCAGGCTGGACTACGGAAACGCCTCTACGCAGGAACGACGGCTAAGCTCCTGAGACGGCTGCAACGCATCCAGAACGCCTCTGCACGTCTTATCCTCGACATCCCCGACGCAGCCACATCACACCCCACCTGAGAGACCTGCACTGGCTCCCTGTCAACAAGAGGATAACCTTCAAGCTCCTCACCCACGCACACAAAGCACTCCACAACTCCGGACCAGCCTACCTCAACAGACGACTCAGCTTCTACACCCCCACCCGCCAGCTCCGCTCGACCAGCCTCGCCCTCGCCACAGTCCCCCGCATCCGGAAAACGACCGCCGGCGGCAGATCCTTCTCCCACCTCGCCGCCAAGACCTGGAACACCCTCCCCACCAACCTCCGACAGACCCAAGACCTACTGGCCTTCAGAAGACTCCTCAAGACCTGGCTCTTCGATCAGTAGCAGCACCACCCCCGCTTCCCCCAGCGCCTTGAGACTCTCGCGGGTATGTAGTGCGCTTTATAAGTGACATGATTGATTGATTGATTGATTGATTGATTGATTTGGTACCTTGCCCCTGTGACTTTGGCTCAGAGCAGTGGGACCTTCATATACTCTTTTTTTGGGGGTTTTATAAGAATTAATGTACTGGATTTTTACGCCCAATTTTAAAGAAAATGAATTTTAACCAATGTCGCCCTGCATTATATTTCTTAAAGAAACTCTCAGACCCATTTGCATGCTTCTTAGTAGCTACTTTTTTATTGGCATGTCTAAGGAGAAGGAAAACTGTTTTGCACATGCCTTGTGAATATTGATGAATTGACTACCTTGTTTTATCAAGCCAATTGTAATTCGGACATTTGTGATTAGTTTTTATGAAATGAACTTCCAGACTTAGTCGCCTTTTTATTATGTTTGGCGTTAAGAATTAATTTAGGAATTGTGTTCAAACTGATTCGATTATAAATGTTTATATTGCTTTGTGCTTTTATGATCTGTATTTTTAAATGGATCGAAAAAAGTTTCTTTGATTTGATATGGGCTGGGTGAGAGAAGAATAGGGACATCCTTCAAGACTGAGAGTTATGGCCTTTAGGGATGAAATTAAGACCCATATTACTTCCTCGATAAGGATGCAAATAAATGTTGCTCAACAGGGTTTCTCCTTGACATTGCTAAATGTGAGATGCTCTTAGTAGTAGCTTCAGGTACATGTGTGGGGCATTGACAGTATTTCTCAATTTTGCCAAATCTCATTTTAGGCCACTTTCCATTAGAGCACTTGTACAGGTACCTTATAGGAACATTGTAAGTTGAAACAACAAGGGGTTCTGGCTCTCGCTTTCAGCCTGTCTGTGCTGCGCTTTGTGCACTGAGATGCTGCAAAGACTCAATGTCGATACATAGAACTTTGTAGTGTTTGTGGTTTTGAGAGAGGATCTATGATCCAAGGTAACCACTCTTTGAGCTCTCCATCTGGTATGCCTTAGTATTGCCGTAAAAGACACACAATTGATGGACGGAATGCAGAACAAATCAATACATTCACCCCCAGTCAAGAGACCTGGGTTAAATCCATCATTCTTTTGCTCACAATGCCACCCCAGTTTAGACCTGGCCATATGCAAATCAGTCGTGACCCTGTGCCTCATGGGAACAGTCCAGCCCGAACTGCCAAGCCAGGTCCTCCCTGGACCGAAAACAAGTATCCTAGGGCCGGTTTCAGGGTTTCACCCCTCATCAGCCAGGATAGCTTGAATCCAGTGGCACAGTGAGCCCGGGACCCACGTCTGGGCATACCCGGCGCACTTAGGGTGAGGAAGCAAAAGACACACAATTGATGGACGGAATGCAGAACAAATCAAAACATTCCCCCCCCTGTCGAGAGATCTGGGTTAAATCTAGGCCTGGGCGGTAAATTCCGTTCCGCTCACGGAATTTGCGGAATTTGGGTAATTTCGCGTTCCGCGGAGAACGCAGAATTGCCAAAAATTCCGCGATCGGCGATTTCGCGGAATTTTTTGCTTGTTCGCGCTTTCAAAATGCGTGTTCGCGAGATATTTCTCCCCGAGCACGTAAACAGCGCTCTCAAACAGGAAAAAAGCATTGCGAATGGGCGGAACTTTTGCGTGCTCGTGGAGTTTTTTACCGTTTCGCGGAGCTTTGCGTAGCGCGACTACGCAAATTCTGCCCACCCCTAGTTAAATCCATCATTCTTTTGCTCACAATGCCACCCCAGTTTAGACCTGGCCATATGCAAATCAGTCTTGACCCTGTGCCTCATGGGAACAGTCCAGCCCGAACTGCCAAGCCAGGTCCTCCCTGGACCGGAAACAAGCATCCTAGACCGGTTTCAGGGTTTCGCCCCTCATCAGCCAGGATAGCATGAATCCAGTGGCACAGTGAGCCCGGGACCCACGTCTGGGCATAACTTGCGCACTTAGGGCGAGGAAGCAAAAGACACACAATTGATGGACTGAATGCAGAACAAATCAAAACATTCACCCCCAGTCAAGAGATCTGTGTTAAATCCATCATTCTTTTGCTCACAATGCCACCACAGTCTTGACCCTGTGCCTCATGGGAACAGTCCAGCCCGAACTGCCAAGCCAGGTCCTCCCTGGACCGGAAACAAGCATCCTAGGGCCGGTTTCAGGGTTTCGCCCCTCATCAGCCAGGATAGCTTGAATCCAGTGGCACATTGAGCCCGGGACCCACTTCTGGGCATACCCAGCGCACTTAGGGCGAGGAAGCAAAAGACGCACAATAGATGGACGGAATGCAGAGCAAATCAAAACATTCACCCCCAGTCAAGAGATCTGGGTTAAATCCATCATTCTTTTGCTCACAAGGCCACCCCAGATCTCTTTACTGGGGGAGAATGCTTGAATCATTCAGCATTCCATCCATCATTTGTTGCAGTTACACTTTTCGCCCTAAGTGGGACAGGTATGCCCAGACGTGGGTCCCTTGCTCACTGTGCCACTGGATTTAAGCTAGCCTGGCTGATGAAGGGTGACATACCCTGAAGCCGGTCCCAGGATGCTTGTTTCCGGTCCAGGGAGGACCTGGCTTAGCAGTTCGTTGTGCACTGTTCCCATGAGGCACAGGGTCAAGACTGATTTGCATATGTCCGGGTCCAAACTGGGATGGCATAGTGGGAAAAAGAACGATGGATGTCACCCAGATCTCTTGACTGGGGGAGAATGCTTGAATCATTCAGCATTCCATCCATCATTTGTTGCAGTTACACTTTTCGCCCTAAGTGGGACGGGTATGCCCAGACGTGGGTCCCTTGCTCACTGTGCCACTGGATTTAAGCTAGCCTGGCTGATGAAGGGTGACATACCCTGAAACCGGTCCCAGGATGCTTGTTTCCGGTCCAGGGAGGAACTGGCTTGGCAGTTCGGTCTGGACTGTTCCCATGAGGCACAGGGTCAAGACTGATTTGCATATGGCTGGGTCCAAACTGGGGTGCATAGTGGACAAAAGAACAATGGATTTAACCCAGATCTCTTGACTGGGGGAGAATGCTTGAATCATTCAACATTCCATCCATCATTTGTTGCAGTTACACATTAGTATTGCCGTAAGCACACTCCTCAACCTTGACCATCAACAGCACCAATAAAGAGCAATTTCAGAGTAAAAATCCTTTTAAGAGGTATGGCATAGCAGCAAGACTTTTACTTTCCAATGAGACATCCCTCCTTGTTGGATTCTAGAAATTTAGTCCACAGATGAACATTTCACAGCTGTGAACGGGTACATGGGATGCATTGTGCAACGAGGTGCCTACTGTGATGTTGAAAACAGTTGGTGCGCAGCTGTTATGGCCATACAGGATGAACCCTTTGGCAACGAAGGTAACGCTGCCATAGAGGAACTGCCAGAGCTTCGGGTAACCCTCAACACTTATCTGCGAGCAGGAGAGACGCTCTGCAGGTGGTGGATGTCTCGTAACGTTCCGGACAAGGATGCGCGGTTTACCACGTCATCGCGTTGTGAACCGGAAGCGTTTAAAAGACGCTTCCGGGTTCACAATGACAGATTATTCAAGAAAAATTCAGAATTGCAGTGCCAGCGAGAGACGCTGAGTTGGACTCTGCGTCTTTTCTTCTGGTGCAGTAAGGCTTGTTGATCCTCCAGGGTGGAGCGAAACTTGATTTAGTATGGCTCCCATGCCCAAGCTGGACTGCCTTTATGTTTAGAAGCTGTATATTGTGGGAAAAGATTGTCTTGTTAAAACTACCGCACTAGGAGTAACTCGTGGAAAGGATATCTACGTGTGCACTCCAGGAATGTAATTCATTGCCAAATCTTCTGCCTGCATGAAGTCTTGAGAGTGTCAAAGAACTCTCCCCCTCTTGTGAGCTTGGACTTGGAATCAGAAGGTTTCAGTGTGCAAGGGTAGCAGTGTTATCAAGACTTTGTTCATTATTGCTTGAAGTGACACAACTCCCCAATGATATGGTTTTCCTTTGAGATTGATTTACAAACTACGGAGAGATAAACCCTTAACTTGTTCAGGATTCAAAGCAACAAGGGGTTGTTCTTTACATTCTCCCTTTATGCTCACAAATACCCTTTTGCTGTTCTCTAACAGGAGGTTAAGAGGTCTTTCAGGATTCTTCCCCTGTGACACTTGGCAGCTCTGTTGTTTTGGTGGGTATGCTGAAAACCTTTATAAATGTGGGTGTAACCAGGAGTCTGCTGGAGGGGAACAATAGCATTTCTGTATTGATACCTATGGTTTTATTACAGCATATGTATATAAAGAAACCAAAAGTTTGGAACAGAGCGAACCATACCTGTGTGTCCCATAGTGGTACATAGCAATTCTTATTTTCTTTACAGGTAAAATAGAAATGATACGACATACCTAGAAACCATAGGAATTGTGTGTCCTCTGCTTATGGTGTTATTTTTCTTTCCAGGTCTCCCTCCCAGCCGTTCCCTTCCTTTCCGTCCCTCACTTGATCACCTTTATCTTCTGTGTTGTTATGACACTTAGAATTAAGGCTATCAAGGGGTGGACCCACTTAAGTCACAAACCGATCCTGAGGATACAGAAGGGTACACTGTGACAGCAGCAGGCAGCAAACAGACACAGGACATTAATGGTTGCTTAATTCTTGCATCCTTGAGACCTACGGGCCTTTTGATTTAACTAGCTGACGACATGCGCTGCCATACCATTTGGCCTTTGCCTGCAGGTGTGTGTGTTGGCCCTCCCCTTGACACCCGTGGTCTAGACTGTACAACGTTACATTCCTCCTCCTTAACCGTGAACAAACAAAACAAATGGGGAAAACCCTGAACTACAACAACACAGACACTGACAGACTAACAATTAACAGAGAGTCCTGCTGGAGTTATTGGTACCCACTTGATGTACGGTATTCCAGCACAATGTCTGCCTTGATTGAATATTGGTCGTATTTGGCACCTGCCCCACAGGTTGACTCTTGCGTTTTGGTGTTAGCTGGTGATCCAAGCTCACGGGTTTCTGTAAGATGAATGTCAAGAAAATCATCATAGTCGTCCTCTCCTGGGTGACTGAGGCCATCAGTCAAGGGCAGGTGGTCATGGGGGAGATGTCAGAATTGCATGAAGAGCTAGATGTTCTGAGTAACTATTTCTCCTCTTTGGGCAGTTATCACTGTATCCTTGATGCGGAGGGGACCCACAGGCCTGGTTTATGAGGTACTCCAAATTGTCTGCCGGGATGGTGGTCTTTTACTAGCACCAATCTGGAGCTGTCCCAGTCTGGCACATTGTTGACAGAGAGGTTGTCTGGGATGGGGCTCTCGACCGACATGTGAATGTCCAGTATTTGTAAAGCGCGAACAATTAACCGAGGGTGTCAATCTGCTGGGGGCCGTCTGGAAGATTAAGCGAGCTATTGCCCAGAGTCACATGGTGCTGGGCTAATCTGCCTCCAGCGCCGGGAATTGAACCGCAAGCCCCCGGGTGGGGTGGGATGGTGTCTGCTACCGCTCAGCCAAGGCAGAGTGCCACTGAGGTGGTTACATGGGGAGTCACCCAGTACTATCAGAAATGTATAGATGGCTCTCTCCACACTCTTTCCTGATGCTTCAGCTATGTGGGTGACATTTGCCCAAGTCTTCATGGATCTTTCAGCCTCTTCATTTGCCTGAGGCCATTGTAACATAATTCGGCAGTGTTTGATGCAACAGCACTGGAGGTATTCTCATCATTCATGTCCAATGTTTGGGGCCCATTGTCTGTGTGTGGTTCTTGAATGAGGCCATAGGTTGCCATTATTTTTTCAAACTTTAGTATAACTTCTGAGGCCGCTGTGGACTTTATGATCTTGACCTCGGGATAACTGGAGTATTCGTCGATGATGACAAGTATGTGCTGTCTGTCTGGGAGGGCTTAAGACTGCACTGGCCCGATGACACGGTGTATCGGGAATCTCTTCTGTAATGATTGGGGCTGGTGGCTCTGTGCTCTCTGTCACTTGGCACAGTTTGCAGTTTCTCATGTCTGCTCTACGAAGCCATCTACCCAGGGAACCATACTTTGCTCCACAACCTGCTTTTGGTTTTGACCATGCCCTGGTAGGATCCGTGAGCTAGCTGTATGGCCTGTATGTCAGACTTTGGAGAAGGGCCAACCTCATTCCTCTCATCAGGCACCTTTCTCTACTAAGGGTGAGCTTGTGTCGCACATGGTGCAGTGACTGAAGTGCTTTTCATGCTTCCTCCTTGGTCTGCTTGAGTCATGAGAAGCTTCCAGTGACCGGACATGACTGTGGAGATGGCCAGTTGGAGGCATTCATCAGGATTGGTGACCTCCATGATGTTGGACAATGACACTGGTAGCGGTCATGCGTGGACCAGGATCAGCATATGTACTCTTCCATGTCTTGTGCGGTCTCCACCTCCGGGTCCAGACATGACGTGAGAGGTAATCTGCAGGGTTTTGTGACCCTGGCTTGTATTCTATAGAGAACTGGTATTCCTGGAGTATCAGTGTCTACTTTTCTATCCACAGGGGTGGTTTTAGGGTTGACGTTTGAAACAGCAGGATGGGCGGCTTTTGGTCTGTATGCATGTTGAATGGGTGGCTATACAAAAAGAGGTGGAAGTGTCTGCATCCCCAGTGGACGGCAGTATCTAAGTGGGAGTACATTTGTTATTTCGGCATGAGGGCCCAATTAGTGTATACAAAGGGTGCTAACTCCCAATAGGCCTGTTGCTGGCTCAGCACAGCCCTGAGGGGCTGGCATCACTGGATAGTTCTGAGTCCTTCCGGGGGCCAACGTATGCAGCATTGTCTCATCCGACAAAGGCTTCTTTGTGTCCTGGAATACCTGTTCCTGTTCGGGCCCCAAGACCCACTGTGTGGATGTTTTTGTGAGGGCTTGCAGAGGAGTTGTGAGGGTGTTCAGGTTGGGGATAACATAGCATTACATAACATAACATCACATGACCTAACATAATGTATATTTGTAAAGCGCATTTCTACCTGTGGGCATCTTGGTGTTGAATAGCAGATACTTATTGTTACCCAACTCAATGGTACTCATTTTCATGAATCATTAATCTTTTGCAGTAGTTAACCATCCTGAGGAAACTCTGGAACTCTGTCACTGTCGATCAGGCAGATGCGGATTAGATGTATTTTAGCTTGGTGGGGTCTGACATGACCCTCAGTGCGGAGAAGCAGGACCCAAAGACTTAAGGAATTCACACTTCTCTGTAGTCAACTCACTGTCCAGGAGCCTGATGAAACCAGCTCTGAGATGGATCAGGTGTACTTCCAGGTTTGATGAGTGCACTGGAATGCCATCACTGACATTCCGGGGCTTGGTGAGTATTAATTATTAGTCGTGTTTCTACAATGTTAAAAAACAAATTCCAAATAGCAGCTCACACTCAGAGATACGTTATTTAGTTTACATTAAGAATATTATTATTATGTGATCCAGTTTCTAGTTCCTGCTAGGCTGGTGCTCAGCGCTACCTAATCGTACTCATCACTGGCGCTCGCTTTGGATGGTTAATTAAGAAGCCATTGCAGACTGTCCTCCTGTCACCACAGTGAGTCAGTGATATCAGTGAGTTAGCGTTCTCTCTGTGACTTTGTTTATGTAGCTCGTACAGTTCCAAGCTATTTCAAAGGGATTTATAGTATGCATCAATGCATTGCAAAAAAGGGAGCTTGAGTTGGTCCATCAACGGGGTTGAGAAATGAGAATAGAATCAAAGATTCACTGCAATGCATTAGTTCCAAATGTAGTTTTTGTTAAGGAAATTTGAAATAGGGATTTCAGGATTAGTTTGGGCAACTCAACGATAGTTGATAGACTCCAAACTAGTACTATAGGCGATCTGTTTTAGAGAAGTGCAATTTGACTGCATTTACCTATCATAATAATTTTGTGGAGATTAACTGAAGCACTGATCTATTTTTTTTTATCTTCATCATTTATTACATCAGCACCAAAGGGCAAGAAGAGAGACATGGCAGAGACAGGTTCAGAAAGAGCTGGGGAGGAGGCACTGACTACCAGCGCCTTTGCTGAGGGCTCTGCTCAGCCTAATAGGTCTTATTATTTATTATTATTATTTACCTAATGTTGGGTTTTATGATTGTTGTGGGCTTAGGGTAGAATCTTGGGGTATTGGAATGTTGTAGCTGGGTTCCACGATGGAAGTTGCTGCCTGGAGGTTGATGTTGCTGGTGAGAAATAAAGTTGCTCTGATACGCTTACCTGCCATCCTCCTTTCATGTGGCGATGAAGATGGGATCCGAACCCACTTGTGCAAAGCACAATGGAGTCGCTCTTTTACTCTCCCCACTATGCTACTTTGAAATCTTGCCTTGTTCATTTTTTTATGTTTTCTCCAATTTTTCCAACTCCCCTATTCAATTTTTGTTTCACCCTGTTATCCCTGCATTATCTTTTTTTTTTCCTTATATTACATGTTTTTTTTTTTGGTAGCTGACTTTTTCCATTCTCTAGTCTCTAGATCACTTATCTTCTGCTTTGTTGGTAATTCCTTCCCTCTCTCCTATATACCTTGTGGTACTGTAAGACTAAGAACACATTTTTGATACTCTACTGTCTACCTTGAAAACTGCAGGCCCAGGTAAGCTAGTATTAAAAATAATATTCACCATAAATGTTTGTTGAGAAGGCTTTCTTTTTCCTGCTTATGCTCTAACAGTTGAGCCCCCGAGAGAGTGGCCATGGTCATGAACCCCCCCAATGTTGTGTGCTGTGTAATTCATTTACAAAGTATCACAGCAGTTTCCATGACAGTGCAGCATGGCTGGAAAAAAGTATGAGGTTCAATTGCATTTGCCAACCAACACCATATGTCTTTCATTGACAATTATTCCACCCCTTCATTGTGCTTTAATGACTGAGTCATCATGATCATCATAGTTTATAGCTCTACCTCTCTATTCCGAAAATGTTTTTGGATTGACTTCACTAACTGACTTGTCTAACATTGGCAACCAACCAAATGACTAGAGTAATATTTTTGTTAGAAGATACTGCAGTGCTAACGGAACTGTAGTGATGTATTGCGGGACAGGTGGCTTAGTGGACTAACACATCTACAGCACACGCCTGTGCTCAATCTAATGGTCACAGGTTCAAATCCCAGTGGGTCCACTCAGCCTTTCATTCATCTGAGGTTGATGAGTACCATTGA
The DNA here is from genome assembly GCA_963921515.1 of Calotriton arnoldi. Taxonomy (NCBI): domain Eukaryota; kingdom Metazoa; phylum Chordata; class Amphibia; order Caudata; family Salamandridae; genus Calotriton; species Calotriton arnoldi. The sequence continues at coordinate 1,410,243 of CAWUFW010002500.1, read as the reverse complement.
GTTGGTTAACAATAAAACATCTGTTATTCAGTGCCGAAGCGCATGTTCACCCGTAGGCATCTTGCCTACGGGTGAACGTGCACTTTACAAATACACATGTTATATTCCATTTTTTTGATTGAAAAAATTAAGGGGCGGCGTATCTGGCATCTAAAATATGTATGATGTTTTATTCTAGCCACACCGACCACCAGTGACACCGGCTCAAGTAGTGCTGCTGCAGGAGGAGAGTTAGTTGTAGGGGGAGAAGTGGTGGCAGTGACGGGCACTCGTAAGTCACATTATTTCTTGCTTATTGACAATTACTATTATACTCACTAGCTAGTACCAGAGCATTGTCAACTCTTGCCCGTGAACCCCCCAGCTTTGCTAGCTCCAGTGGATGAAGGTTGAGTTATTATGGCCTCTTCTATCTGCAGCTCAAGAAAAGATTGCATAATCAGCATTGATGGATTGAGAAAAACATGAAAGAACGGAGGGTTAAAAGAAAGGAAAATGGTATATGAGTGAAAGGGTGGGTGGGTGAAAGGGTGTGTGGGTGGGTAAAGGGATAGATGGGTGAAAGGATGGTTGGAAGAAAGAGACTTTGAATGGATGGATAATCGATTGGAAGTTTGGTGAAAGACTGGATGAGAGAAAGTAAAGCTTAAATCAGAGTGGCTATGAGTGAATTAGAATGAAAGGATGAATGAATATTTGGATTGCTTGGATGAATAAGCAAGGCAGCCCTTCTCATGGAGAGGGGCATGCTGCTTGCCTACTTCTCTTTGTGTATGTAGGGTTATCATCAGAGCTATGGTTCAAAGTGGGGGGTATTTTTTTAATTTCTGTTTTACTCCCTTTACTCACTGTATTTGTCAAGCCAGACAGATGCATCCCACCCATCATTCATTACCTCTCTCCATGCCCATGGCAATTTGCCACCCATGACTGAAGTGCAGTATGGTTCAAATTGCGAATGCAGTGTTGGCTGTGCAATCCGTGTCTGCTTCAATAATACAGCATTTACCTAGTTTTCAATCAATTGCAAACTATACACACAAGGTGTGTTTCCCTTCGCCCACTCAGTCACCTCTTAGTACTTCACTCCTTTATTTTTTCCTATGTTCTTCATCCTAGCCTACCAAACAATTGAAAAATCTATTCTTGACATGTGCCACATTTCATTTTATAGCCATGTGAAGTAATTCCATATATAGTTCATGGTTTCCCGTAACAGATTTATTTTACACTTGTTCAGATTATTCCCTTTCGACTTTCTTCGACTAGTACAGTGACAGAATAAGCAAAAGATGATGAATCGATGATCAGTGTAGTCACATTGACCCCTCTATTCTATATCAAAATCTCACCACCCTACCGGCCTAATCCCTTTACCCTACCCTGCAGTAGAGTAAATCAAATTTCCTTTCCTTACTGCCCAGTGAATGAATTTGTTAGAAATGTTATGTGGTGGTGGTTGAGGCCAGTGAGTAAAGTGGATGTGAGTGCATGATTTGATGTCAAGTTTGATGTATGGGATGCACTGTGATGGATGTGCTAAATACAATCTACATAGCCCGTTCCTTTCCCTCTAGTGCAGTGCATAGTTTGTCCCAATGTCTACTTACGGCAGACATGATAATGATATTCACATTTCATGCATGAGGTCCATGCCGTAGAATGTTATTTATTATTCATCTGCCTCTTTGTAGTCAAGGTTGAAAGAGAAAGGCATTTAGAGAAGAGCAGTGCCATTGGAATTAAATATAGATAATTGTCAACTGCAGCTGCCCCAGCTGCAGACAATAGCAAAATACCCGACACACTGACCAGCAATGAGTATGGCTCTGCTAATTTAGCAGTACACACAACTTGTACTCCATAGTGCGTAATGCCTTACTCAATAATGGGAGGTTATTTATTTTTCCACTCAAAGTGTTCGTTTAGTTAATTAAAAAGCCTTTAGAAGAAAAAACAAATCGAATCACTTTTTTAAATCCGGTGTTATTCTTATTCTGCTTTAATACTTTTTCGGCCATACAGTCAGTGCTTTTTATGCGAGGCATGTGTGGGTAAAACATAAAATTGACATTGTGACTCTCCTAATCATAATCACATCAGATTCAAATGGCCCTAGGGGACCAGCAATGTACTGCTACTGTGTCACCCACTAATTTCAAACAATTGTTTGCACAGAACATTATTTATAATTTGTCTTTTTCCTTTTTGTTTTTCTCAATATACAAACTCCTGCTGATCCACCTGCAGCATCCTACACCAATAGGCAGGAGATAGCGGCCCGTCTGCGGTGGCAGAGGCTGGACTATATCCAGCAGGAATACAAGTGGCTGGTGGTCCTGGAGGAAGAAGAGGCAGAGATTGCTGCCTCTCAGTCGCAGCCAGGCCCCAGTGCAGCTGGTCCCCATAAGCCTCCATGCCATCCCATCGCCGGCACTGCTGTCAGCTTACAATTGCTGCCACCCCCTCTGGCTGGCTATTACTGCGGCGCATCCTGAAGCGGCTGGACGCTATAGAGAGCCGGCTGCTTAGGATGGAGCAGAGCCTGGACCAGCTCCAGACCCGAATAGACAATGCCCTCTTGTAGTCCTATTTTTAATTTTTTGTTTTGGTTGGAGGGCCTTGCTGGGTAGAGATGGTGGGAAACAGAGTTGGGACTGTTTTTTTATTCATTGGACATTTCACACCTTTAGACATTGGTGTTTGAGTTGATTTCTTTGGGGGCAGGGGTGACCCTGTTGTGGGAGGAGAGGGTGGGTTTGTTTGTAAAAAAATAAAGGGGAAAATAATTCTATTCTATTGAAATTTATGCCTGAAGTAGTTTTTTTGTGTATTACTTTGCACTGCTGCCTTTAGTTTTTACGCTGCCTGTTTATGTGCTTGCAAGAGTGCATTTTATCGCTTAGTTATAGAGTTATTCCTCTATAACTATCTTGACCATTGGAGGGATGCTGCAATACATATATTGTCTACAACAACCTAGATAAACAATTATTTGTAATAGCAATTAGTTATTTACTTGCTAACTTAACTCGTTCACTTCACTCCATAGTTGTTTTACCTAAACATAGTTGAAGCAATAACAGGGAAGGCGTCACAACTTCACACACGAGGTCCCACTTCCACCCAGTCGAGCTCCAACTGTAGGATTAATCGGAAGGATTTTCATTCTGACATATTGTTATTAATGACGGAACCATGTTATTTGACTGTTAGTGAACTTGTAGTGAATGTGATATTACTTCTTTTTCTACTCGACACGCTGTATTTCTGTAAAGCGCTCTGATACCCTCAAAGGTCATGTTCGCGCTATACAAAACTATTGAAATAAATAAATAAATAAAAAATAAATCCATCGCAGGCAACTAAATGGAAATAAAAAACACTGAGTTAGAGGGTTATATCAAAGCTTTACAAAGAACTGAGACCCGACTACTACATGATGACACAACAAGAATTCCTGATAGTGATAAAATAACAAAATAGCAATAGTAGTAACTTGAGCAATGGGGAGCTACTAGTTACAAAATCCTCAAGTCATAAAAAATGGAGCCAAAGTCTGGAGTGGACAATGCTTATGTTAGGCGTTTATGGTTACACAACACAAGGCCTGAATGAAGATTCTGACGACTGATGTTTTTCGTTCAATATCTAAAATATGGATCACTTTTATGCACCGGTAGGTAAATGGGGCAAGTGTGGGCTATAGCTTAGGTAATAGAAGATCCGGCAATGAGTTGGTGTTGCTTTCACTACATCCGCCCCACGAAGTGTATGATCCATTGATGGTGTAAATTAAGCCACACCTCAATAAATCACATAGCCCAGGGGAAGATGGTTAGGGGTTTGATAGGGTTAGGGGTTTGATGAATGGATGGGAAAGGGAATTTGGAGAAACGTTTGACAAAGGCAAACACTACACATAGACAACATTCATCTGGGCAATGAGCAGCATATCGTTGTCATCAATCTGTTATGGAAGGAAACGAAGTTATGAGCATGACACAGTACAGTTAAATACATTTGAAACAGTCCTTCTACCCCGAGACCCAAGTTATCAGATATCTAAATGTTCTGCATTCTAGGTCTGGAAAAAAAATGATGGAGGAGGGAACCCATCCACCGAGTTTTCCAAATATGATTGTTAAAAGAAAAACGATACTGTATTGCAAAATTAGGTGGTGTGTCTGCGTTCTCCTATGAAATGTTCATCACCCTTGGGTGCCTGTCTGAACTGGTCTGGTAGGTAAGCAGGAATGTTGAGCTCAACTTTTGCCTTTCGATCGGGTACGAGGCTAGAAGACCTGCAGATTGTAAAACAGAAACTGTATTTTAGAGTCAAGGAGAAGGACAGAAGGAAGGTAAACTTCATGAGGCATGTACCCAGAAGACTCCGAGGCAGAGCAAAAAAACAAGAGGGGGAATCAGTGTTTCACTTTTGCCACCAGTGTAAAACACACATACACACACATACGCAGAGCAGCATTTCACAAATCAACGCACCTCTCTCCATTCCACATAGCTGAGTACTATGCCTCAAGCTCATGGTTTCACTTTGAAGTCGATGACTTCTTGCATCTAGCTGTTGATGAGGTAGACCCAACCTGAGTTCTTCCATATTCCTCCTAACTCCGAGTAACTCCGTCCCAGTCATGACCCGAGCAAGATAGACGTGTAGTGCACTGCTGTTGATGAACAAGTAGAGAAACAGAATTGCAGTATTTTGCATAGGTTTTTGTTTGTTATTAACTAAAGAGCCTGTTCTGGTCTCTGAAGAAGCAGAAAAAAGGAGAGGACCCTGCAAGTAAACTGACTAAGTGAGAAAGGGCCAATCACCTCCAGAAAAAAATGATCGCCCATTATTCAGATCTCAAACATTGCAAATCATCTCAAGCAAGTTTCCAAATCACAGTTCAACTCCCTCCCTTACGCTTTGCTAAAACATGAATCATCAATCATCACTCACAATCACTCAATAATCAATCCTTGTTACGTGTTCCAATTCAAGCACAGTGATGGGTACACTATCTCACCTTTGATGCAAGCAACAGATTGGAATTTGGCAGTCATGTAAATTAAATGATCGTTTGTGGCAGTCCTCCTAGGTGATGAAAAAACAGAAGGCTCATAGGAGTGGACTGTACAGGTTAATTTTCACTAAGTAAGTTTGTAAAGGCCAAACACCTCCTGGGAAAAAATTATCACGCATCATTCAGGCCCTAAACATTGCAAATCATCTCAAG